>WNGS01165503.1:16015266-16036450 GCA_020271785.1 Procambarus virginalis | reverse complement strand
AAAAAATACTTTGTGTTTTTTCCTGCTTAGTCATAGAAGTTTAGGTGATATAATATTCATTTTTGTACCAAAACATTCGCAAATAAATTGTCTACAATACGTATATAATATAATATGTTATTGATGATAAATAAAATTCCAAATAGGTGTACTTACCATGTATATGTTGATTGTAGACCAACAGTTGAGCATTTTTTCTTCACTCCACCATCTTCAGGCCTGATATCCTGAAGTTGCTCAACAGATGTTTCGTTGGTGGAGTGAAGCTGTTGCGGGTGGTTACTTTTTCTCCACCCAAAATACCTTCCTGCGGTGGTACCTTGTGTAGCAAGGTACAGCGCACAGTGCCACATCACAAGTTTTACATGCGAGTTTGACGTCCTTCCTTATGCCAGACTTGTTACAAACACGGCACCTTTTACGTTTTTCCAGGTCGATAATTTCATGCGTCAACTTGTAGTTCAGTCTATGTTCTGAATCTACAATTCGTTTTTGTTTGTAGGGAACAACAGGAATCGTGTCTTCTTCAGGAATGACAAGACTGTTGGTTACATCTTCTGTCACATCCGTCAAGTCAAGGGCTTCTATGTCATCGAACTCCTGTTCAGAATTGTGTGATGATGACTGGGCTTGAGGTGTCGATGTGAACAGAGCCCGCCTCGAACCAGATGGGCCGGCTGTTGGAGGTGCCGCGTCAGCAGGACGAGCTACGTTGCTAGCGTCTGGAGCAGCTACGTTGGCATCTATGTCTGGAGCAGCTACGTTGGCATCTATGTCTGGAGCATGGGGTATGCCTGTGGTTGCTGGCCAGTCATCACTTTTCCACATCAATAAGGATTTGATTCCTATTGCGTGAAACTCCAGAAAAGTGAGCTTTTTTACATCAGTGGAGTAGTTCTTATACAATGCGTATGCATTGTGCAAAGCCATTTGTAGAAAATAAAAAGTAATCTTCTTGGTCCATTTGTGTGTTTTTCTGGCAAACTCGTAATACTTGATCATTTGATCGAAATGATCAACACCTTTCATGTACCGATTGTACTCACATATGGCCTTGGGTTTGTTCACTTTCACAAGTTGGAGTCCAGTTCTCCCGTTTCGCATACGAACACGTTTCCTGCGATTTACTTCTGTTGTGTCGGCATTGTGCAGATTGGTGATGACAGTGACGGGGCGCTTGTCTTTCCATACTATGATAAATGTGTTATCCTTACGCCTGTGTATGGTGGTATCTGTTGCCATTTTAGCCTTTGCCAGTTGTTGCAGATCCTTGGGGGCGCCACGTTGCAGTCTAAGTGTTCCACATGTGTAAACTCCAACTTCACGTAATTGTTGTGTCAGGGCAACCGAGTTATAGTAGTTATCCATATACAGATGATAACCCTTGTTGACTAGGGGCGCCATCAACCCCGTGACGGTTTCGACTGTGGTTTTTCCTATGCCACAATACACATCAAAATTATATATGTAGCCCGATGTGCCCTCGGCCAACATATAAAATTTTACACCATATTTGTCTGGCTTGTTGGGATTGTATACCTTGAACGAGAGGCGGCCCCGCCATGGCATTGTACCTTCATCGAGACTCAATTCTTTCTTTGGAATATATACAGACATAAATTTCTTAGACAAATAATCCATCACTGGTCTCACTTTTATCAATCTATCACTATTATCCGCTGGAACTGCCTTATTGTTATACATGTGAAAGAACTTGGAAATAATTTGGAAACGCGGAGATGACATAAACACGTTGAAGAAGCGAGCATGCCACATCTGGTTCGTCTGCCAGTACATCCTCATTGTAGGCAGCCTGTTTACCCCCATCAGTATGCACAGCCCCAAATATCGGGCCATTTCTTTCACACACACAGGTTTCCAAGCTTTTTGTACTGAGCGAGCCGCGAGGTGCATCACGTGTGTGGCATACAAATTTGTTTCATAAGCCAGATATTCTACTATAGCTCTAGTAAAAAATAACTATGAACTGCAATGGAGTAGTTGGTGGTGGAATTGTTATGCCGGGGGTTGCAGAAAATGCACAAACGATGGGAGGAGTATTGCTAAGATTCCACTCACCACTGAGCCTAGCCCTCTTCCGTACCGGACACGTCCTCTTTCCGCGTGGCCGGGCTGGGGGTTCCTCCTCACTCTCATCCTCACTCTCAGACGAACTATCTTGCTCACTTGAGGAAACATCAACAACCAAGTCACATTCTGGTTCATCATCCTCAAAATCGTCGTCATCTGAATCTGGAAAAGCCTCAACAAGAGCAGGAATCTTGGAGGGAGTGAGCTTGACCCCACGATACTGATTATGGATCATGGCGATCTGCTCTTCTTTCTGCGATTTCCTACCTCTTTTTGAAGTACCACTGCTTGTTCCTTGTTCAGCATCCATTTTCAACGTATTGAATGGGATATAATCACACGAGAACGGAAAGAAATGCGAAAAGCGGGTCAAATTTGCGACGCGAGGGGAGCGTGTTGTGGGCACTGTGCGTGACAACAAAACAATGAGCCGACCACGTGACCGGGTAGGCCGAGATGCCTGATGGGAGTTGTGTGAGAACGGGAATTTCATGGGGAACATTTTAAGAATTTGAAAAACAAAATCGGATAGAAAATGAATTTTATACAAATATTTTTTATTTTAACTAAAATAATGGTTAAAAATGCGTAACCGTAAGAATCCTGTTGAAAATTCCACTTACATGGAAGTATCGGATAGGAATATTGAGTAGACATCATTTTCTAGTACCAGTACTGTACTGTACAACTAAAGTTTCGGCAGTGTGGGTTGACCACTCCAACACACAGCGGAGCGACCACCACCTAAACCAGTTCTGACCACAAATGTGTGTTATCCCTCTGCTCTCATTGAGGTTTTTCCAACACTGGCAGAAATTTGAATTATTTGGTATATATTCATATTGTAGTTCATGTCGCATGGATGAGTTTTGCCTTTGGGGGAACTCCACTTGTGCTCTTTTCAAACATAGTATAAAATGTTTTTCTTCACTAGTGTTTATAGAATTTAAAGTCCAAATAGGCCAATTCTTTACAAATATGAAACTTGCTAATAATTTTAATAATGGTCTGTGTTCTTATTTATACCCATAATTTGTAGATTTTCAAATTGTTACTTCTTAGGCTGAAATGTCCAGAGATCGCATGAAAGTGAAGTTAGAAGAACTGCGGGAACAGACTGGTACAACAGTGGAAGCTTTGAACAAAACATTGGATGCCACTGCTAATCCACAGTATGAAGGTCAAATAAACCTGGTTAAGCAGTTGCAATTGAAGATAATAGAACTACAGGTAAGGTGATGTGGTTTACTGTCATGTTAATTATGGGCTATGGAAGTGCTGGGTGACACTTTTGTTTTCCATCTATTGTACATAATTTGAACACATTTGTAGATTTTTTATGAACTAAAACTACTGGATGGATATGGCTTGAACAACCTCTTCCTTCAGCTATTTCCACTTGCTGCTTGCCTGTTCAGAGAACAGTTACCTCCTTATATCTCTTTAAGACTTGAGTTGTGTGTCCAATTTCTTGAGGTTATCTTGAGATTGATTTTGGGACTTAGCATCCCATGACCCGGTCCTCGACCAGGCCTCCTTTTTGTTACACACCCCCAGGAAGCAGCCCGTAGCAGCTGTCTAACTTGCAGGTACCTATTTACTGCTAGGTAACGGGCATCAGGGTGAAAGAAACTGCTCATTTGTTTCTGCCTCCACCGGGGATCGAACCTGGAACCTCAGGACTACGAATCCGAAGCATTGTTCACTCAGCTGTCAGGCCCGGTATCAGTTTCCAATGATACCCTACCTCTTTTTAATTTAAATAGGCTTACTTTGTCCATTTCACTTATTCCCTCTTCTCCCCCCCCCCTCAAGATTTTATATGTATTTATCATATTGCCTCCCCCCTGTTTCTATCCTAAGGTTGTGAGGTTGAGTTGTCTTAACCTGTGTTCATAGTAGAGGCCTTTCAATTCTGGTACTAATAGAGTTGCATGCCTCTTGACCTTCTCAAGGTTGATAATACTTCACAAGGTGTAGGTTCCACATTTGGGCTGCAGACTCGTCTTGTGCTGTTGGTTTCCTCTATTGCATATGGCTGTGCAACAGCTTAGTTGGTTCTTTGGATTTGCCACAAAGTCATTCTCAATTTGCTGCTCTTCTGAATCTGATGTACTCATTCTTGGCCCTCTTGAGTATCTCCCTTTCTGGGGGAAGCCCCTTCGGCTTCCTGGAGCTATCCAGGCTGATTATTCCCTCGAGAATAAATTATATATTTTCATAAATCAAATTACATTCAATCTAACCTTGTAATATTTCTTAAAGAATATTGATTAGTAATAGATTCATTTCTAGTTAATAAATATATAGCTGTTTACTGGAAATATTTTATACAGTTACGATCAGCTGTTCCAGTAAATAATGCGATGAACTGAATTAACACTCAGTATTCTCGCCCATTTCACGGCATTTAATTTAAATTATTTGTGCAGAGAGAAATAATTTTCTGTTATATAAATCACATTATTGTGACGTAATTTGACGTCAACTGTGTCTCCATCCATTCTTAAATTAGAATTAAGTATAGCAAATAATTTCCCAAGTTTCCAACATTTGGCACTAGCTAGTGTGCATGCGCCACCAGTCGGGCAGGAGACTTGGCAAAGAGAAATGCCATTGATGGTTTGGTGCCCCGAGACCGATCCTATTATCGGAAATTTGAGGAGCATCCGGGCATTAACAGACATCATTTTGATTCGGCAGCTTCAATAGTTTACAGACACCACATCTGGCAGGGGTGAAGTACCATTAACATGTAGTTTTGGCCATCGCTCTGTTTTATATTGGTCCCCTGTCGTTAGGACATTTACCACCCAAAAAACACCGTGACTGTTAACTCTTATGCCCTATCATTTTAATTATTTGAGTAAATGTATCAATATATATAGTGTCAAGTGGAAATTACATATGATTCATATTTCAGCGTGGAGCTAGCGGCAAGGTAATAGTAAGTCGGCCTGTATAATCACTTGTCGCCAGAGATACGTGACAGGATTAAACTGGTCCTAGCTGCTGGACGCAATCTACGTTCAACTTTGGCAGCTAAGCCGTTCACTGTTTCCATTTGTAGTTAACCCATGTCTTATAAAAAAAATTTATAATGATTTATGCATTTGTTATTTCCATATAATCTGTGGAATAACATTATAGAATCCCCCCCCCCATTCCCGCCCAAAGGGTGTGTATGAAAATCGCTCCAAATTTAAACCAAAGTTTTACAGTCCACTTCTCTAAATTCATTGTGCATTAATTATTAATTCCTCTTCGTTTTTTTGTGGTTCAGTGCCTTGGTGCCTAACCGAGCCTTCACTTGATGTGGACGCTTGTTCACAGACGCGTCATCTCTCGGCTGGGGCTTTGTGACCAGTGCTCACCAGGCCAGCCAGGGGCGGTTGGGTCCGTCCTTCCGTCAGGCCCACAGCACGGTGCGGGAGTTCGCGGCGGTGTGGTTTTCTCTTTGGAGGGTTTGGGTCACCCGGGAATCAACAATCCGGCTCCATTCGGACTGCTCCCTGGTGGTTCATTGTCTGAACCGAGGGGGTTCGATGTGGTCCTTGGCTCTTTGGGGCTGATCGCTTCTGGTGACTCATCTGCCGAGTTCTCTGGGTTTGGCTCTCCTGGCCATTCACAATCAGGGGGTGTCCACTGTCCTGGAGGACGGCCTGTCTCGGTTTATTTCCCTGTCCTCGGAATGAACGATTGATGCCGACTCGTTCCGTTTGCTCTGCCAGACATTCTGGCACCCGGAGGTGGACCTCTTCGCGTCGGCGTGGTCACAGTGCCTTCCAATATATGTGGCACCCTTCCCTGACTGCGAGGCCGTCAGGGTCGGTGCCTTTTGGCAGGACTGGTCGAGTTAGGGGTTCCTGTACCTCTTTCCTCCAGTTCAGCTGTTGCTCCAGGTTCTGACTCGCTTGGAGACTTACCAGGAGAGAGTAGTCCTCTTGGCCCCATGGTGGCTGGCCCAGCCTTGGTTTCAGGCGCTGCTTGCACGGTGTCAGAACCCGGAGGTTTTTCCGCCGTTCCATCTCTTTCAGCTGATCAGAACGGTATGTCACATGGCTGGTTCGATCTTCTCTTCGAGTCTTCAGGTATGGTATTTACTCGAGTTTATTATCATCTCTATGGTCATAAGGTGGCTTCTTTGTTGGTGTTCCACCTGCAGGCTTCGTCTAGGCGGCAGTATGAAGTCTCTTGGCGTTCCTTCTGTTTCTTTTGCTCCATAGGTATACTTCACTGACAGTTAAGGTTGTTTTGTCCATTCTTTCTTGAATGTTCCAGGGCCATCGCCTTATGCCGAATACTGTTGCCTCCCATCGTGTGGCACTGGTGGAGCCGCTGCAGCTTGCTATCGATATTGATGTTACTTCTGCACTGTTTCGCAAGCTGTCTCGTGCGTGTTTCATTTCCGGCGTGCTTGTGGGCCGCTTGAGCCGTCCTGGTCGCTTGACAAGGTGCTCTCTTGTCTCTCTTCTCCTTGGTTTGTAGTGGCCCCTTCAGTTCAGGACTGTTTCTCTAAGGCTTTTTTCTTGTTGGCATTGGTCTCTGAGGATTGGATCCGGGAGCTTCATGCTCTCCTCCAGCGCAGAGGTTTCTGCTCCTTTTGTCCTGGTGGTAGGTTTATTCGTTTGCAGTCATCTCCTCCTTTTCTGGCAAAGAATGAGACTGCTGTATTCTGGAGGGGTCCTTGGGTTGTTGATGCTTGGTACGTCAGGCCGGGGGAGCATCATGTGTTGTCCGGTTGCGGCTCTTCACTGTTATTTGAACGCAAAGGGCTCTGTGGCCAGGGATGTGCTTTAGGTTGATCCGACTTCCCTTCTTTCCTGCTCCAGGGTTCGGGTCTTCCAGGTTGTCCGCAGGGTTATTCTTTCTAGCCAGCCTGTGATCTATCCCCGTGCCCATAATATTCATAAGTTTGCTGTTTTTGGTAATGTCTTGGATTGACATTCGGGTGCGTGGTTTTTGGAGGTCGAACGGGGTTCTGGCTGCGCTTTTCTTGGTGAACGTTCCTGGGCCTCGTTGGGCCTGTGTCACCTTGGGTTGGCGGTTGCAGCCAGTTGTCTCGAGTTGAGGAGTGAGCGCCAACCGCCTCCCAGGCAAGTCCCTTTTATTTCCATCGTGGATAGTTAGCTCCGAGGAGCCGAAGGGATTCCCCCGTAGAAAACCAGCGTCGATTGTAATGAAACGCCATTTTCTGGGTGAGATCCGGAGGCTCCCCAGCACCTCTTCCCTCCCTCCGGTCGGCGTTTTTTTCATGTGTTTGGACATCCAGCCTCAGAACTGAAAGGTGGATAGCCGGCATGGGAGGGGGTCTGGGGCTCCCCCTTTCCACCACCACACGGTGGGCACACGTCCCGTGTGCCCACTGTGTGTCTGTGCTTACTAGCAAATTGGTAATAGGGGGAATGTGGATTGAGAAATTAGTAATAGAGAAAGTGAATACCATTGCAAGTCGGAAATAAAGCAGAAAATCCCTTATGGTAATACAGGCAAATTAATATATCAGTGTTATAACTCAAGTAACTGGCAACTGACGGCATCCGGCTGGCAGCCCGGGACGACAACGTGTCAACTGTACAGCCTCTGGGACCCTCACCCTCGATTGTGGATAAGTACTGCCCATACAGTAGAACAAATAAACATACATATATTATTACAACTATATGGTATACATATAATATTTTAAATATATAGATATATACAACAAAACAAAGCGAAATGGGAGTGAATAATCAAATTTGCGGCCACTGTAACAACTACTTAAAGTCAAAGGCACGGGAATTGAATGTTATATCTGTAAGAATAGATTTCATTCGGCTTGTTCAGGAGTGGGTAACACCACGGGACTGAGAGCTGGCCACTTGCTCTGGGTGTGTAAAAATGACCTGCCAGCTTGGAATATCCTAAAAAATCTTCTAGATAACATGATGCATGAATGGAAAACATCGTTCATTGAAAGTCTACCAGCCATCCAGAAAGAGTGGGAAAGGAACAACAATAGGGGCAGAGGCTATAGTCAGGGATGAAACTGAAGCAGAAACTCAGGAAGTTGTAAACTCTGACTTAGTATTCTCGGATGCAGATGACAGTAAACTAGAAAGTGTAACAGACAACACTGACAGCTCAATAGGTACAGACACTACAACGGTCCCCAAATGAATTTGGAGGAAACTCTATACAGTCAATTTTTTATGCCAAACCAAAAGTAGGTTTGGTAGGCTTCAAAAGTAGGAGCATGGAGTGTATGGAACTGGATGCCAGATCCGCTTGTATTCCAGAATTACAGATACAGTACAATTACACACCGAAGGGTTCTTATCTTGAGATGATTTCGGGGCTTTAGTGTCCCCGCGGCTGGTCCTCGACCAGGCCTCCACCCCCAGGAAGCAGCCCGTGACAGCTACTAACACCCAGGCACCTATTTTACTGCTAGGTAACAGAGGCATAGGCTGAAAGAAACTCTGCCCATTGTTTCTCGCCGGCGTTCGGAATCGAACCTGGGACCACAGGATCACAAGTCCAGCGTGCTGTCCGCTCGGCCAACCGGCTCCCTAAGGGAACTACAACTACGACAGGCAACTGCCCTACAACAATAGCACACTGGTCAGAATAAACTCAATATGTCCAAGCATAATGGGCTTTGCCATATAAGTCTCCCAGTCCAACCATCCCTAATAGAGTATCCTCATTCATCTCTGCCAACATACAAGGACTAAAAACAAGAACAAACAACAGTTCAGTTCATAAATGGTCTCCTCACAGAGTCAAATTTCAGTATTTGGAGCTTTCACAGAAACCCATGCAGGGGAAGTCTTGGACAGAGAGATTTGGATTTCAGGATATAATTTATATAGGTGTGATAGAAAAATAAGGTCACATGGAGGAGTGGGTCTGCATATTCGGGAAGACCTTGTATGCTTGGAGCTCCTTTACGTTCCAAATGAGGTGGTAGAGGTACTGGGATTAAAAATAGAGAAAATAAACTTAGTGATTATTCTAATATATAAACTGCCAGATGCAACAGCTGAGGAATTCACAGAACAGATAAACAAAATAGAGAATAGCCTTGATAATTTGGAGAACCTGATATTATCTTCCTAGGTGACTTCAACTTGCCTAGTCTCAGATGGAGAATAGCAAACAATTATACCATGAAATCTATTGGGACCTAACCAACCACAGATTAGAGAATTACTTAGATTCTGTGACAAATTTTCACTCAACCAGCAGATATCGGAGCCAACGAGAAATGAAAATATTTTAGGTCTGTTCTTTACGAACAATGAAGACATTATCAGGGATATTACAATATGAGATACCACATACTCGGATCACAATCTCGTTGAAGTGCAAACGACCATCAATACTCAGAATAGACCTAAAATGTTGATCAAGCGAGAGGGGTTATTCAGTAAATTTAATTGTAATAATAAAAAGATAGACTGGGAGAAAATAAACAGGGAACTTACAAACATTTCATGGGAAATGTTCTAAGTAATAAAAGTCCTACACAAGGAATAGAAAAATTGACTTCGGAAGCGTATCAAGTCTGTTAGAAACATGTTCCTTTGAGGAAAGCCAGAAAGAGATCCAACGTAGAAAGAGAACGCAGGCGACACTTTATAAAACTATAAAAGAAGGAAAAAAATAACTGAAATGCTTAAGCAGAGACGACTTTCCCATCAAAGAAGGAATAATTTAACCCTTAAATGGCGCATAGCTATATACCATTTGACACCCACAGGCGCATACCAAAAAAAAAAAAAAAAAAAAAAAATTCTTTCTAACCTGTTAATTTGTGTTCACTGATCACGGGAAAAATAATAAAAAATCGTAAGTGGCATATATTGCCCACTATAGGGGGGGGGGAAGTCTGGCAAAAGACAGGCGCTGACTCGGCATGCTTCCCAGGCGGTCTGTTGATCGCCAGCTGTCAGGCCAGAGTTGCCACAGAGATAATTACCTAATTATTTCAATGTCTCTGATTGATTTTTCGTAGTTTTTTTGCTGTAATATTATTCAATAATGTGTAGTGTGATATAAATATATAATAAAATGAGTGAATCATCGCTGTACTCAAAAATATGGTGTGCATATTGTTGATTCAATTATGTTCATCAAACAGTGAACAAATACTTTGTCGGTTATTACACTATATACACAGGTTATATATAAGTATCTGCATGTTTTGTTCACCATAACGAACCACTAAGTTGCTATTACGAGTCAAAAAGTAACGAGGAGTGACTGCCGTGTACCAGCCAGCCACTCACGTTGGCTGGCCCCAAGTCACCTGACTCAACCACAATCTCCTCACACAATACTGTTTTTGCTTTTATTCACTATATACAGACGCTATATATAAGTATCTACATTCGTGTTCACCATAGCGATCCAGTAAGTTGGTATGCTGAGTGGCAGTGGCAGTGGCAGCCAGTAATTACCTAAGTGTAATTACCTAAGTGTAGTTACAGGATGAGAGCTACGCTCGTGGTGTCCCGTCTTCCCAGCACTCTTTGTCATATAACGCTTTGAAACTACTGACGGTCTTGGCCTCCACCACCTTCTCCCCTAACTTGTTCCAACCGTCTACCACTCTATTTGCGAAAGTGAATTTTCTTATATTTCTTCGGCATCTGTGTTTAGCTAGTTTATATCTATGACCTCTTGTTCTTAAAGTTCCAGGTCTCAGGAAATCTTCCCTATCGATTTTATCAATTCCTGTTACTATTTTGTATGTAGTGATCATATCACCTCTTTTTCTTCTGTCTTCTAGTTTTGGCATATTTAATGCCTCTAACCTCTCCTCGTAGCTTTTGCCCTTCAGTTCTGGGAGCCACTTAGTAGCATGTCTTTGCACCTTTTCCAGTTTGTTGATGTGCTTCTTAAGATATGGGCACCACACAACCGCTGCATATTCTAGCTTTGGCCTAACAAAAGTCGTGAACAATTTCTTTAGTATATCGCCATCCATGTTTTTAAATGCAATTCTGAAGTTAGAAAGCGTGGCATAGGCTCCTCGCACAATATTCTTTGTGGTCCTCAGGTGATAGTTTTCTATCTAGAACCACCCCTAGATCTCTTTCTTTATCAGAATTCTTTAAAGATTTCTCACATAATATATAGGTTGTGTGGGGTCTATGTTCTCCTATTCCACATGCCATAACATGGCATTTATTAACATTAAATTCCATTTGCCAAGTGGCGCTCCATGTACTTATTTTGTCCAGGTCATCTTGAAGGGCATGACAATCATCTAAGTTTCTTATCCTTCCTATTAGCTTAGCATCATCAGCAAACATGTTCATATAATTCTGTATACCAACTGGTAGATCATTTATGTAGACAATAAACATCACTGGTGCAAGAACTGAACCCTGTGGTACTCCACTTGTGACATTTCTCCAGTCCGATACATTGCCTCTGATCACTTCCCTCATTTTTCTATCAGTCAGAAAATTTTTCATCCATGTTAGAAGCTTACCTGTCACCCCTCCAATATTTTCCAGGGGTGACAGGTAAGCTTCTAACATGGATGAAAAATTTTCTGACTGATAGAAAAATGAGGGCAGTGATCAGAGGCAATGTATCGGACTGGAGAAATGTCACAAGTGGAGTACCACAGGGTTCAGTTCTGTGGTACTCAGTCACCTCATCTGATTTGCCACCATTCTCCACCCACCATACTGATTTTGCTTTTATATACAGACGTTATATATAAGTATTTACATGTTTTGTTCACTATAACTCTACATCTAAGGTTGTATGGTGAGTAAAGGCACAAAGACTGATCACACAGTCAGCTGATGGCTGCCGCCCTCAAGGCCAGTCGCACTAATATTTCTCCTCCAACAATACTGTTTGTGGTGTTATTACGCTATATACACACATATATATATAAATATCTACCTGTTTTATTCACCATTCTTGTACAAGTAAACTGGTATGGTGCCCAAAGACCATCGTGGTCATCAGTAAACATGGTAAGTCCTGCAGACGACGCTCCTCCCTTACCAAAATGGCGGCTCCCAACCTACTCTTGCCGTTTATACCCTCTATACACACGTTATATATAAGTATCTACATTTGTGTTCACCATAGCGAGCCACTAAGCTGGTATGGTGAGTGCAATCAATAAAAGGTGGCCACACACAGTCAGAAAACAACGCCACAACCCTCCCTCCATGGCGCACAGCACTAAATATCACCACAATCCCTGCTATTATCAGAACCCTGGTCAGTTTTATCACAGTCAGGGGTCTTCTGTAATAATATTATCGCTACATAATAGCATGAACAAGTATATTATGGCATTTTTCGGCGATGCTGTGGTCACAAGCTGAACAGCAGTGCTGTGAGCTCATGCTGCGTTCGCCAGGCTTGGTAGCTTACTCAATACTGAGGCCCCTAACACCCGGGAGTTTGGCCCACGATTTTTTTTTTAAATGGCGTCTGTTTACAAGAGCCCTGATGAAGGTGTGGTGAACCCCGTGTATCCGCGGGCCGTTTAAATCTTGCATAGTACTCCAAAGCATCATATGATGCGATGCGCAATTTACTGCAAGTTGGTCAAAGCATCATATGATGCGATGCGCAATTGAAGGGTTAAATAGGGAGATTGAAGAAATCAAGCGGAAATTGAAACTCATATCAAACTGAAGAAAGGCAGTTACAACAGAAAGCAATTCAGGAAATAAAGAAAAATCCAAAATACTTCTTCACATATGCAAAATCAAAAGCAAAAACCACTGCCAGTATTGGACCTATTCGTACAAGTGAAGGTTCATTCACGGAGGATGACAAAGAAATTAGTGAAATTGTAAAAAAGTGGTATGTGGACATGTTTAGCACTCCAATAAACAACATGAAAGTAGAAGATCCAGACAATTTCTTTGTGGGATATCCAAACCCATGTAAATATAAACACGAGTGTACTAGACTTTGAAAGAGAAATTGAAAACATGCCCATGCACATGCCCGGGTCCAGATTCATGGAATTCAATATTTATAAAGAAATGCAAAGTGCCGGTAGCACAGGCACTCGGTATAGTGTGGAGGAAGAGCTTGGACACGGGGGAGATATCAGATGCACTTAATGTAGCAGACATAGCCCCTCTACACAAGGGAGGGAGCAAAGCATTGGCATAGAATTATAGACCAGTTGCACTAACGTTGCACATAATAAAACTACTGGTATTTGAGAGAGTGATTAGGAGTCAGGTCACCAATTTCATGGAGACCAATGACCTTCACAACCCAGGCCAACATGGATTTCGAGCGGGAAGATCGTGCCTCTCACAGCTACTTGATCACTATGACAAAGTCACTGAGGCATTAGAAGAAAAACAGAATATTGATGGGATATACACGGACTTTGCAAAGGCTTTCGATAAATGTGACCATGGAGTGAAAACACACAAAATGAAGTCAATGGAAATAACCGGTAAAGTAGGACGCTGGATACTCTGTTTTCTGTCAAACAGGACTCCGAGTAACAGTCAACCATATAAAATAGTCCAAGCGCAGTTAAAAGCTCGGTTCTTGCACCGCTGCTTTTCCTTATTCTCATATCAGATATAGACAAAAATAAAAGTCACAGCTCCGTATCATGCTTTGCAGGTGACACAAAAATCAGTATGAAAATTACATCAGCTGAAGACATTGAAAAACTTCAAGCTGATATTAATAAAGTTTTCGACTGGGCATCAGAAAATAACATGATGTTTAACAGTGATAAATTCCAGGCACTCAGGTACGGCAAAAATGAGGACCTTAAACATAATACAGGGTACAAAACACAATCAAATGTGCACATAGTAGGAAAACAGCATGTAAAGGATTTGGGAATAATGATGTCTGATGACCTAATGTTTTGGGAGCATAACCAAGCAAACATTGCGTCAGCCAGAAAAATGATTGGATGGATTACGAGAACTTTCAAATCCAGGGATCCCATCACAATGGTTGTACTCTTCGAGTCACTTGTGTTGTCCCATCTTGAGTACTACTCAGTACTCACTTCCCCCTTCAGAACAGGAGAGATTGCTGAAATAGAGGGAATACAGACAACATATACGGCACGCATAGACGTGATAAAACACCTAAATTATTGGGATCGTCTCAAAGCCCTCCAAATGTTTTCGCTAGAAAGAAGACGAGAGAGATACAAAATAATATACACATGGAAGATACTGGAGGGCCAAGTACCAAATCTACACAGTAAAATAACAACGTATTGGAGTGAACGGTATGGAAGAAAATGCAGAATAGAACCAGTGAAGAGCAGGAGTGCCATAGGCACAATCAGAGAACATTGTGCAGTATAAACCTCAGAGGTTCACGATTGTTCAACACCCTCCTAGCGAGCATAAGAAATAGTGCCGGAACAACCGTGGACATCTTTTAAGAGGAAACTAGATTGTTTCCTCCAAGGAAACCGTACCTATCGGGCTGTGGTGGATATGTGGGCCTGCGGGCCGCTCCAAGCAACAGCCTAGTGGACCAAACTCTCACAAGTCAACCTTGGCCTCGGGACGGGCTTGGAGTAGAAGAACTCCCAGAACCCCATCAACCAGGTATCAACCAGATGTCATGCTCGTTTGCTAGTTTCTTTTAGGGGAGTTCTATCCACTTGTTCGGCTTGTGGTAGCAGTAATTTCACCAGAATAGGGGTTTGTTTCGGGATGCTTACCTTTCTGGGTGCCTGACCTGGTCGATGGCAGACAAAAAGTGCTTCCAACCACACGGTTTTTTTTATAGGCCATTGCTCCTCGTGCCTCTCTGAGGGGGGGGGGGCAGGTTCTGGCTCGTAGTGCCCGGTAGGTCCACAGAACTCCATACACGTGACTGATGCCAAAGTCTGACATTAGCATATCAGCCTAGTAAGCTCCAGTTAGCCTTTGGGTGTCACCCAGAAAATGGTGTTTCATTTCATTCAACGCTGGTTTTTTTGTAAACATCAGGTCTAGGGTAGCTGGTAGGAAACCTTACTCTCCGTGTTTCATCTCTCAACGTGAAGATATTTTGTTGATCAGTCTATTTCTCTGGTTAAAATCGCTCAAGTAAAATTCAGTTCTTTGCTCTGGATCTCCTTTCTACTGTGGCTACCTTTTCTGTTATTGGTATCTGTACCCCATTATAATTTTCCTTTTAACTGTTAATTTGTAATCTTTCTTATTCGGGTTTGCTTCAATATTGTCAGAGTGACCAGCGTAAAGGGGAGAAGGCCATGGTGGACCATGAACTTTCACGTCACAACATCACCAGCACCGTGATGCCCACTGATGACAGGACCAGCACTGGACATGATTGTGAGAGTACTGAAGAATTGGACGATAACTTTTCTAAAGAGTTTGGCACAGAATTCACTCTTCGTCAAGCTAAATTAAATGAACAGTTGCACGTAAGTACAGTACTTTAATGCATTTTCAATAATCTGTGGAATATTTAATTTTCATAAGTGTTTGTATGGTTTATGGTTTGGTTTAAATGTTTGCTTGTAAATTTTGAAATGTGATAAGATTTTAATTTTGCATGGTTAGACATTTATATTTAACCCGTTTAGTGCTAGAATTGATTAACAGTCATATGCTAATCATTTACTATAATCAATTAATATAACCAATACTACAAAAATTCAGTGTTTTTGTTTACCATCCAGTTGAAAAAACACATGTTTTTCTGGGCTGACTCTTGAATAGCTCCTTGGTGTTTCAAGCACCGATATCTTTGAGACCTCCACTCGACCAGATGTGTGCTACCCACCAAAATCCAGAATCTTAATTTGATTTGCTCATGAAGTCTACATGAGTAAATGAAAGAAGACCTAAAACTGAGGAAATGCCCAGAATATCTCTGGCAAATCAGAACTAACCACTACTTTTAACAAAAATGGAAAGTTAGGAAACGAGGTTACAGATAGCTGGCCGTGTGTAAACCACCATCGCTCCAACTCGCCCCAGATGCTGTTCAGCCCAGATCTTCACTAGTGTGCCTGGTTCTTGCTACTGTGCACCTGCAGAAACCCATTGTTCATCCCTAGAGATAGCAGTGGCAGGTCATCAGTATTAAACTTTTTCAACTGAATTGTGACTGGCAGGTGATTAGGAAAGCAACATGTCCAGGAATTCTTCTGGGTGACAAAATCAATTTAGCAGTACAGTAGTTTGAGAGAGCTGATGTGCTAGCTATAATCCTGGATTTAGCCATATATATATATATATATATTATATATATATATATATATATATATATATATATATTGACATAACAGCTGGTGATGGTGAATAGAACAGAAGTGAAGAAATTACTGTATGGTGGTTTGCCTGCTTTGCCCTGTTTTTACCTTGTAATGAGCAATGGTAGCCTTGAAACTTTTCCCAGCTTGCAAACTGTGCTCAACACTTGGGTCACTCAATTGCTGTCTAGATCACTGGGGTAACTTCACCACAAGAGCCGAGCCATGTTGTTCAATGTCAGCTCCTTCACACTAGTACCTACAGCCCTTCATCCTTCTCCTGCTGCTGCTGAATTTATATTGCCTATGCTAGGTTCTCTGTTTTCCATGTCAAGTTCTTTGTGATAAATCATTTAGCTGAAAGATGTCATTTGTTTCAATGTTGCTTAACCCTTCTCTGTCAGTTCATCGTATAAGGTTAAGTATTTCAGCCAACCGAATTTCTGTTCACAAATCTTGTGAAATTGTTCACTTGCTCCTTTCACAATTGTGCACATCCATTATATTTGTATTGCATCAAGGATGTTGTAAATGTCAAGATTTCTGAAAATCTTGAACTGATTGCTGTTTGGGTCATCTATAACATCTAGATACTGCAAAAAATGTAAATTGTAGGTAGTGCTCTTTAAATGTCTTCGATACATGGGCTGAATTAAAGATGTGGTGCTGGGTGGCATGAACATTAGTTCAACATTTTCATCAAGGACAGATAAATGTACACCATGTTCTACATCATTATCAACAAGGAGCAAAGTCTTTAAGCAAGATTTTTTTCAGAGTTACGAGTTTTCACCTCTTCACAGAAAATGTTGATAAACCAGTCATCAAACATAAGTCATCCATGCTTCCTTATTTGCTCTCCAGTGAACTGGTAGGGTGCTTAGAGAAAGACCTTTGAAGGCTCTGGGATTGAGTGAGGTAAATTAGTAGTACATAACTTATGCTTCAAATCCCCAGCAGCATTGCCACAAAGCAAATTCAGCCTGTCATTGTCTTAAAACCTGAAGCCATTTTATTTTCTAAAGTGTTGGTTCTCTTCAATTAATGCATGTGCTGTTAGTTTGTAAGCATTAGCAACCTCACCAGTGATTTAAACATTAATGAGGATGCTGGTATTTTACGAATTCATAAAACTATCCTTTACTAGCTTCAAACAGCTCTGCACCTTTCAACTTGTGTTAAATGATTGTAAAATCTTCAAATCCTTTATACAGATTAATCCAGTGTCTGTAGGCATGTTTCCAAGTCTGGTCATCACCCCATACTATTGGCATTTTCTCAATTTTCTTCAGTATCATAATGTCTCGCCCCTGGTTTTTTTATATTTAGTGAACTTAAACAAGCCACAGTAGCTTTGATTATATCTGTATTAATTTTAATGATCATATGCTAGATTTATTCATGTTATAGTGGTGGCCCAGTGTTGTAACAAATCGTAACATAAAAATGGATGAGAGAAAATGAAGAACAGCATAAAGGGAGAAAGAGTGAGGTGAAAGCGTAGAGGATAGATAGATGGGATGATGGGTGGACTTTGCAAGAGGGACAAAAGTGGGTAGAAATGAAGACAAGTATAATGAGTAGAAAGAAAGTAGGGGATGATTAGAGTAGATAGAAGTAGGTAGAAAGGTAGATCTGCCACTTTTATAACCAGTTGACCCTGGCGGGGCTCAGGGAGTAGAAGCACTCCCAGAACATTTTCCAGGTATGCATCCATTCAGAAGTTTACAAGACAAGGAATGGAATGCATCTCTATAATCAGTGTAAACAGGTAAGAAACTATAACCATGTGAAACATCAATTTTCAAGTCTGAATTGTTAGTAATTTTCAGTGATCTTCACTCAAGCTTTCATCAGTCAAGAAATGGATCAAAGGTCTTAGGTTATCAGATTTAAGATAACTAAAAGTGACTTTAAAGAGTTATTCATTTATGTAAATGTTCATAACTAAATGTACAGTATTTCCTTTACCATGATCAGTATTAATTCAGAATAGGAGTCATTACATATGAAATTGAGAGCAAATATGGCTGATTGTTCCTGAAATTTATACAACACATAATTTCGATCGAACCTTACAATTGAATTCATCAAGGTCTTTGAGTACAAGTTGGTTAGAAGATAGGGAGATCTGGCTGACAGTCAAAGCTCCCTGGCCTGGAGCCATTTGTGGAACTATAGACTTTCCTTTGCTGCTGCTGCTTGAACCTCTCTGGTTTAGCAACGCTTCCATTTATGTATAAGTGCTCAAGTATATATGGGGGGAGCCAAGGGGTTTAACTCCGTCTTTATAGGATAGCCCTTGGGTAACTAGCCATCACACTCAGACAGGCGGCTCGTTTGATGGAAAGACATTGTCACCTGTGAACATTAACACTTAAGATGTGTACTTTGCTGTTGTCAAGAACCGACAGACTGTTGCCACCACTCAATTTCTGTGAGAACAGACTCTACTTGTACCACTGATTATATTAAAACCGTTTATGGTGTTACAGTGTGGTAGCATGCTCTCCAGCCTAGAGATTCATCAGGATTTCAAACTTCTCTCGTCTCGGTTTTTTTCACAAGCATTCTCATCTTTGAGTGTGTTCCCTGTTTTTGCTTGAGATAGAAGATGCTTGGGGTAGAACCATGGTGCAAAAATGTGGTACTGTAATACCAAAGTGAGTAAAGTGAGAATATTTGAAGTCACAAGAACAAAAGTTTTTAAATGCATGCAACAACAAATACTGTGTATCATCATTTAAAGCAATAACAAAATAAGGCTGTCATCAGTGCTCATTGCACTAATGCTGGGCTCACTTTGTGGTATTGTTGATGTCATTTGTCTTCAAGTGATAGTACCACTTGGCCAACAAAGCTGGCAGATTTGTCCAACGGCTGATGGCACCATTTGCCAATGAAGCTGCCAGATTTGTCCAACAGCTGATGGTACCATTTGCCAACGAAGCTGCCAGATTTGTCCAACAGCTGATGGTACCATTTGCCAACGAAGCTGCCAGATTTGTCCAACAGCTGATGGCACCATTTGCCAACGAAGCTGCCAGATTTGTCCAACAGCTGATGGCACCATTTGCCAACGAAGCTGCCAGATTTGAAAAGCTGAAAATATTGTTACTTTAATGTCATTAATAGAAAATGGAATTTATACAAATATTTTATCGTTGGACTAGAGGGTGCGTCGGCAAAGTATAATAGGAGAAAAAGATTGGACTCTAACGCTTGTCCAGGGGGCATGAAAGTGTTAAAAAATTCTCATAGCTGGTGCATATTGCCACCAATGGGTTGATTTATTTTGTTTCATGAACTTGATAATGGGGTTTAGTTACATATATTCAATTTTTTGTGTGTACTTAATGTTCCCATGTCTTGGCTCTTTCCTTAAGGGTGGTATGTTGTATATATCTAAACAATATTTTATCATGCTCTCCATCAAGTACATGGCCAATAAATTTGGTGAATATTGATATCTACAAAAATAAAATGAAAATTTGTTTAAATTCTCAGTACTAGCGTGTGTCGTAGAATTATGATATATTATTATACTGTATTGCATTTCTTTATTTTTTTCTCAGGATATAAACAAAGAATTAGCCATGAAAGAGGAACTGATGAACAAAATGTCAACCAACGATGCTCAATTTCTGGTGATGAAGGCCAGCTATGAGAAAGAGAAAAAAGACCTGGAAATGCACATCGATATCCTGGCTAAAGAGAGGATGAACTCTTGCAGCAACTGAAGGCAGCCTCACACTCGGGAGGAAGCAAGTAAGGCTGTTTGTTTTGATGTGCTTTCAAAGCCTGGTTACCACAACATATAACATTACAGGGGTAGGTCAGGTTGGAGTGTGGGATCTCTCCAAATATTGTCAAACGTGAAAATAATCTTGTTATGGGGGCCCATTCCCACCCAAGCCTCAAAGTGAAGGCAGGTTCATATTATTGTAGGTTATGAGAGGAACACAAAAATAATTAACAAAAGTTGGATGGG
The DNA here is from genome assembly GCA_020271785.1 of Procambarus virginalis. NCBI lineage: Eukaryota > Metazoa > Arthropoda > Malacostraca > Decapoda > Cambaridae > Procambarus > Procambarus virginalis. The sequence continues at coordinate 16,016,132 of WNGS01165503.1, read as the reverse complement.
GAAAAGTTCCTTCAAGGCAGGAAAGTTTGATAGGAAAGTTTGAGACAAAGATAAAGGAAATGATGAGTGGAATGGAATATTTCATAAGAACAGAAGTGAAAGAAGTAAAATGTAGTTCAGTATGTTTTATTAACTAAAGAAAGGTTTGGGGTAATGAATAACATTTCTTTGCAGTTCAAGGTGTTCATATATGAAATTAAGAAAATGGTGACGCTTCTCATTGCATATGTACGTTTTAAGGACAGAAGTGAAACGTAACAAGGCTTTTGGGGTAACCTGTATAAGGATTACAGTAGTTTAATGCCTAAAAGTTAAAGGGTAACTGTACTTTGAATTGTATATCTGAAATATCATCTGAATGGTAAATTGGGAACACCGGAGTGATATAATTGGTAGTAATTGTGTCCAAGTAATAAATGGCAATGTCTGTAGATTTAAAAATCTGTGAAATGAGTTATATTTACTAATACTTGCAAACGACTACATTCTTTCCGGATGCCTCGGGACTGAGACCGTACGGATAACCTGTTTTGTAGGGATAAGTGTCATGTAGGGAACATTTTTGACAGTACAGTATTCAGTTTGTACTTGCCAATGAGATGTTCTGATCCACTTCCGAAGCTGAATATTATTGTTGATGGTGCGTATCTATTTAGATGGTAGAGTTTTTACGTTAATGTGCTGGGTTGGCTGAAGTGGAGAATGATGATGATGAGGTACCTTAGATGGTAAAGTGCTTGTACCACTCCAAGACTATCATTATTATTAACACATTGCACTATAGTTCTATTCTCTGCCCTTCTATTATGTATAGCTTATCACTTTCACTTGTAGAAATAATAGTCAGGGATCTATGACATCATTTT
>WNGS01165503.1:15969509-15980362 GCA_020271785.1 Procambarus virginalis | reverse complement strand
TTTTGGGGGTCTGAAGCCATATTGGCAAGAGCTAAGTATATTGTGTTTGGCTAGATAAGAGTAAAGCTGCTTGTAGATTAGCTTTGCAAATAATTTTGACAAGAACTGGCAGAATTGATATAGGTCTGAAATTGTTGACATCAGTGAGATCATTTATGAACTGGGGTTACTCTCGCTTTTTTTTTTAGAATATCCTGAAACAATATGCAGCTTACCAATCAGTAATGCCCAGGTTGAACGAGTATTTTAGAGAGCAACATCTGAGAAAGCTAAAGTGAGAAATCGAATGAGACTACAGCTTTTGACATCAATCTTGAGAATCAAAACATATCTCGAGGAAAAAGACACTTGTTGCTCATCATTTGACACCACTATACATGTCAGTGATAAAATGTGAGTCTGCAATATATATAAGAATCAGCAGACGGACCTCTGCATAGCTCTGCACAAGCTTTTCTTGATAGTCTTCAACTGTGAAGACGTGGAGGGACTCTACACCCATATATAATACAAAAACGTAATAATTGGATAACTTACTAATATTTGCTACATGAAAAATAATTTACAAAGGTAAATTATGCTTCATGCAGCAAATATTTGTTATCCAGTTATCACTTTTGTTATACATGCAGTGATGTATAATCATGCAATGTTACTCTACGTATTAAAATATATTGTTCTGAAAACCGTATCAGTTGCTAAACAAATTATTGGGCTACTTTAATAACAAATTCGCTACTTTTAGACCGTCAGCTCGCTACTTTCAGAAATTCTGATCTGGCAACCTTGCGGACCCATCCTGTGGGCGGGGCGAAGTGAAAAAGGGGTTACAGTGGCAGAGGAGGTCAGTCAGCGGATGAGATTTAGTTGGAAGCGTTCGTCACGGGTACAAGTGTTCAATAAAGGTGTTGGCCACAGGTAAGTGTTTGATAAAGGTGTTCGACGCGTGTACAAGTGTTCGCTAAAGGTGTTCATCGCGGGTACGAGTGTTCGCTAAAGATGTTCTCCGCGGGTATAAGTTTTTACTAATGGTGTTCGCCATAGATTGATTGATTGATGAAGATTAAGCCATCCAAAAGGTGGCACGGGCATGAATAGCCCGTAAGTGGTGGCCCTTTTGAGCCATCACCAGTATCAATAGATGATACTGGAGATCTGTAAAGGTGCGACTGCACCCTGCGTGACGGGAGATGTCTCCAGTCTTGTTCGCCACAGGTACGAGTGTTTGATAAAGATGTTTGCCGCGGGTATAAATGTTCGCTAAAGGTGTTCACCGCAAGTGAACACTCCAAGAGTGGGACTTAACCAAACTAGAAATGCTCTACAACTCAAGGGACCCAGAAAGTGGAATGACCTTCCCAATCATGTCAAAGGCTGTACCTCTCTCAACCAGTTTAAGAGTAAAACTAAGCCCTACATAATTTACTCCATGTAACCTACCTTACCCCCTAAATGTCAACCCATTAAACTATGTTGTTTGTTGACCAAATTGTACAATTGCTGATTTCTGCCATGTTCCCCTCCCCCCTTTTCTTTTTTTATTACTTTTTCAACACAATTTTTATTTTAATCATAATTACTATTAATATTTAGTCTAAGTATTTTTTCCCCCACCTCACCTTGCCCGAAACGCTATGCGTATTAATAATAATAATAATAATAATAATAATAATAATAATAATAATAATTTATTTAGGAAAAGTACATACATAGTTGCAGAGTTACAGTACAAACATTCTGTTAGAGTTAGATAGAGGTAGTACATACCCCATACAAAGATAGAGGTAGTACATACAATACCTAAGCCACTAGTACGCATAGCGTTTCGGGCAAAATTAATATTTATTTATTTATATACAAGAAGGTACATTGGGTTTGAGAGAATACATAGCATAGTATTTACAATCTTGTAAAGCCACTAGTACGCGCAGCGTTTCGGGCAGGTCCTTAATCTAACAGATAATTTTAAGGAGGTAAATTCTAGCAGAATAAGTGGCTTTAGGTATTGTATGTACAATACTAGCTATCTATAAATCCATCATTGTTTGTAACTCATCTTCTATGTGTGTGTACTTTTCGTGAATAAAAAATTTAATTTAATTTAATTTAATTTAATAGGTACGAGTGTTCGCTAAAGGTGTCCGCCGTTGGTACAAGTGTCCGCTAAAGGTGTCCGCCGCAGGTACAAGTGTTCGCTGAAGGTGTTCGCCGCAGGTACAAGTGTTCGCTAAAGGTGTCCGCCGCAGGTACAAGTGTTCGCTGAAGGTGTTCGCCGCAGGTACAAGTGTTCGCTAAAGGTGTCCGCCGCAGGTACAAGTGTTCGCTGAAGGTGTTCGCCGCAGGTACAAGTGTTCGCTAAAGGTGTCCGCCGCAGGTACAAGTGTTCGCTGAAGGTGTTCGCCGCAGGTACAGTGTTCGCTAAAGGTGTCCGCCGCAGGTGCGAGTGTTCGCTCAAAGTGTTGGCCGCGTGAAGGAGTGTTCGCTGAAGTTGTTGGCGGCGTGAAGGAGTGTTCGCTGAAGGTGTTGGCCGCCGCCGCTGTAGTGAGGTGTGCGCATGCGTGGTCGCCGCTATTACATTTAAACTTGTCTCACCCATGACCCAGGCAACATCAACCAACAAGCACAAGATGTGAGTTATTTCCTGGTGTAAATATTGGTGTGTAGTGAGGCCAGGTTGTGTGGTGGACCCGTGTGGGGAGTGGTGGATGGGGAGAGGGGAGAGAGAGAGAGGGGCGAGTGATGGGGAGAGAGAGAGAGAGAGAGAGTGATGCACTGGGGGTCCTATATATGAGTAACAGCTTCATATTAATAAACAATAAATGTATTGTAGAGCCAGCCAGCAGTGTATTGTATAAATGTATTGTATATAGCCTCGGCCAGCGATTCATTACCCTGGGCAGGTACCCCACAAGTGCCCATACCCCCATTGTCTTGTGTGTGGACGTTGGTATTTATTTATTTATATATATATAGTATTATATATATATTATATATAATACAGTATATAATATGTAAATATATATATATATCTATATCTATATATATATATATATATATATATATATATATATATATATATATATATATATATATATATATTACAATGGTTTGGGGTGAGGTGAGAACAAACACAGAACACGAAACAATGGAATAAGGGGAGAATAGATCTGTAACTGCAGAAGGCCTATTGGCCCGTATTTCTTGATGTTTCTATATTGGAGCGGAGTCTTGAAGTGGGTAGAATATAGTAGTGCGTTAATTGGCTGTTGATTGCTGGTGTTGACTTCTTGTCAACACCAGCAACAACATCAAGAAATACGGGCCAATATATATATATATATATATATATATATATAATATTTATATATACAAGAAGGTACATATCTTGAGGTTATCTTGAGATGATTTCGGGGCTTAGTGTCCCCGCGGCCCGGTCCTCGACCAGGCCTCCACCCCCAGGAAGCAGCCCGTGACAGCTGACTAACACCCAGGTACCTATTTTACTGCTAGGTAACAGAGGGCATAGGGTGAAAGAAACTCTGTCCATTGTTTCTTGCCGGCGCCTGGGATCGAACCCGGGACCACAGGATCACAAGTTCAGCGTGCTGTCCGCTTGGCCGGATGGGTTAATTGGGTTAATTGGTACATTGGTTAATGAAAGTAAATATCATTGATGTTTTTACAGTTTTGTAAAGCCTCTAATATGCATAGCATTTTGAGCTGGTCCTTAATCTAACTGATAATTTTAAGTAGCTAATTGTAGCAAAATTGGAAAATTAATAAATATATGTGTAATGTGGTTGTGGATAATTTGAACTAGAGTATAGACTGGTTTACGTAAAGTATATATTCTGGTAGAGGGTCTACATATAGATTACATTTCCATCTTTCTTTTGACATGTAAATAATTTTTGTTTATTATGGGGCCGGGTCCCTGATTTCTCATCCTTCCTCAAACACGCATTTTTTTTTTTTTTGCATAATCTACATGGTAAATGCTCCAACTTTCCCTAATGGATCAATATCACAACATGAACAGGAAAAAAACAGTTTTAAATAATTTGAAAATTTCACAATTTCAAATAAAGTTCACAAATTTAATATTTCACCAATTTTTATTTTATTCATTATGGGCTCAGGATGGCATATATATATAATGTTCATTTTCATAATATAAAATCTAGTTTGAGAGTATACTTTACTGTAAAAAAAAAAGTCAATGTATTCAAAATATTCACAAATTTAGACAAAAAATTTATAACTCCCTTAATGAATAAATGCTTTTTATGACTCCTTAGAACTAAGTACTTTGCACGTAATGTAAAAATGGTGAGAATCGCTCTGAAACTGCATTTTGTAACTTCTCAAAGTTGAAATCCTGTTCATAGAGAAAAATGAAGGTAAAGTTCTCGGCGATAAATATAGTAGTTTGAATTCTTACAAGATCGTCAATAGACAATAATGGCAGCCTAAGGGTTAAGCTTGTCGATACTGTAACTTATTAACTTTTTGTTTAATTTCAGGATGAAAATGGATGATGGTGCTAGTGCGAAGGTGATCCCTGTGAGGGTGGCTGTGCGTATACGGCCGCTTAATGGAAGAGAGACACGGGAAGGATGCCAAGAATGTCTTGATGTAGCTGAAAATTCCCCTCAGGTTTGTAAATGTTTTGTGTATATCCATCAGTACCCACTACTGTGTTCGATTTTACCTTAACTAAGTCATAACATGTACAATAATCATTTAATTGTTAGTGGCTTGCCAATTTTAGTGTTCAGATTTCGTCTTTCATTGAGGAAGTACAGTAGCATAGTACATATACAAAGTGTTCTAATTGGCGAGGGAATAAGGATGGATATAATTGTGGATGGCGCCAAATAATGACTTGTGATATAACAATGAATATTGAAGGTGATTATAGTAGTGGTAAGTGGAAATAGTTATAATCGTTCCATAACAGAATTACTGTACAGTAATTAGAAATACAGTATAATGGAATTATGAAGTTCAGTACTACGGCAGGGCATGGATGACAAATTGTTAGGCGATAATGATGAATGTAGATAATATAGAATTAATACAATATAGGTACAGTACATGTATTGCAGCAATTTTTGTAATATTTGTGCTACAGTATTTATACACACTCAAATTTTAACATAGGCAGATGATGAGTCACAATGTGGTCAAAAATGTTGACCAAACCACACACTAGAAATTGAAGAGATGATGACGTTTCGGTCTGTCCTGGACCATTATCAAGTCGATTGTGATCGATTTTAATATATGTTTTCTACTTCGAAATGACTGCATATTGTGCTTTCCTATGCAAATGTTGTCCAAGTTACTGATATGGTGTGTGTGTGTGTGTTCACCTATTTGTTCTTGCGGGGGTTGAGCTCTACTCTTTCGGCCTGTCAATCAACTGTAACTACCATTTTTATTTTCTCTCTCCTCTTCCCCCCCCCCCACACACACAGGAAGCAGTTCCATAACAGCTGTCTAACTCCCAGGTTCCTATTTACTGCTAGGTAACAGGTGAAAGAAACTGCCCATTTGTTTCTGCCTGGTCCGGGAATCGAACCTGGGCCACAGAATTGCGAGTCCTGCACGCTGTCCGCTTGGCTACCAGACCCCCACAATGTGTGTGTTATTGGCTGTGGAAGAATGCACCATTTAATCACCAAATTTGTAATTCACAAAACATTGTATTGTACCTTGTAAATTCGGTGTCTATAAATACAATAATTAAAATAAGTAACATTTGTATAAAATAAATACAAATGAATGCTGCAAATAGGTCTTGAAATTAGTGAGGATGTTTGTAAGTTTGTCTACAGTGGAAGACTGTTATCTTCCACTGCACCAATAGCACCAGGAAGACCTGGTGCTATTGTGGCGAGGACGGCATCGCCCACATTAGTGAGTGTGTGGCTTGCTGTGAAAGGCACTTTTTGTCTACACATTCATAGACCCTTGTTGTGTTCTGTTTGCTATTCCTGTTTAATATTTTGTCCATCTATTCTCACCTGTCAGGAATGTATCAACATTTCAATCTTTTTTTTTTTAATACTTCATCCTCGAATTACGCCATTGATGTTGGTAGAAACTGTTCGCGTAATATTGTTTTCTAAGAAAAATATTTTGAGAGAAGACAATCTTTTGTAATATTAAAATGATATATTTCACAGATTATTGTGCGAGGAACGGAAAAAGCGTTCACATTTGACTACACGTATGCATCAGAGTCTTCAACAGCTGAGGTGTACGAGACTGCTGTGAAAAACTTGGTTCAAAATTTATTTAAAGGTTAGTAAAGTTCCCCAATCAATCAGATTAATCTTTTGTAGTTAAATTACTATAGTTATACAGTATGGGTTGAGATGCTCACCTTGGAAGGTATGTCAACATTGCCTTAATAAAATATTTTTCAAGGATAATGTGTAAATAAGCAATGTGAAAGTGGCATTCAATGGTGACAAATTCCAACTGCTTCAATACAAAAAAAAAAAAGGAAATAAGATCTTAAAAGTTCAGGTTATGAAATAGTCAAATCGTATCGTAGAGTGAAGCAAACAAGTAAAAACATCTTGGAATAATGATATTGGAAGACATTGTGTTTAGAGATCACAATAAAGCAAATAACAAAAGCAACAAAAATTAGTGATTAATGAGTTCCCAAAAATATGCCATACCAATGATTGTACTTTTCTAATCACTGATATTATCCTATACATAATATACAACACACTGCACTTTCCAAAATCTGCATCATATTGTTCTGGTACCTGATCAATGAGCCTGAATAATGGCAATTTTCAAATGCAGTTATGTATAAATAATGATTGTGTGCATATAAATAATTATAAACGGAACAATAAGAAGCATACATTTGTTCACTTGTGTTTGGTTGCACAGGCTGGTCTTGGTAACCAGGAGGCAGCAAAATGCAGTTATTGTATTGTCATACTGTCTGTCAAACTTTGCTGTCTCCCTGAGCTGGATTTGAAGTTCACAATGCTCATGGTTAATGCTATTCTTTCAGCTATAGACTGCAACTTTTTTGTTACCTCCAATAGTCAGCTCTGGGCTACAGTGATTCATAAATCATTGGTAAACAGCATCATCCAAATCCTAGTGCTTAGAAGGTTTCACTGTTTGTCACTACTGCTTTTCATTTTATTCACAAAATATATGCTCTACTAAATATGCTTTGTGAAACAGCACCGATATTAATGCTATACGCCTGCCAGCCACAACCACGATTTTCTAATAACTTTGCCTCATCATCCATGATAAGGAAGTACTTCTGCTACTCTTACCACACAATAAGAGCTAGTGTAAGAGCTTGAGCACCATAAGGTTACATGGCACTTACATGTAAGGAAAATACTGTCGGTGTGCATGGCTTTCGAAGTACTGTAGGTCTGAATACCTCGGAAAAGTGCTTGTGGATTTATAGTACAGTACACCTGTATATAAACTTAACACTATAATATATTGAATAATATTTACAAATGAAAAAGTAGATTTCTGATTTCTGATTTTTTTTATAATTTGATTTTTTTATTTGATCCTGATTTTGACCCTCTGATTTTTTTTATAATTTGGATTTTGGAGGGAATTTGTGGGGATCAGATTTTGTTATTTAGAGGGATCTGTTAAGGAGCCTGTTCAGATTTGGAAGGTGGGTGCATACATATTGTTCAGTCCACACATACTTTGTCAAAGTAGGTGAGATAACGAATAAAAGAAAGATGCAGAAATCCTTTACTGTTTGCCTAGAATCATTACTCAGACTGCCTCAATGCACTCAAATTGTACTCTTCAAAATTGAAATACGTTTATCAAGATATATGAACACACACAAAGGGATGTGGTAGCTCAAGTTATTTTTCCCCTGTTCAATACTTGTTCACATATAAAGTTGCCACAAACAATCCTCATATTACTTATCATTCTGAGTGATAAACATTTACATTTCTTCCTGTACACAGGTAATATAGAAAATATACAAACACATGAAAATACTTTTATGAATAAGTAGACAAAAAAATATAGGTTATAAATAGACAGCAAATAGATTTAAAAAATGGACATTTTGTTCAAAATTCTTCTTCAGTGTGAGGTGCCCAGGCTTTGTTCAGGAGCAGTCCTGTTTTCATTGTTTTATATGTCAGTCAACGGGCACTCAAGATCATGATGAGAGGGGTGAGAGACCTTAATACATCACATGAGAAGGGGTGTGAGACATGCCCTCCCTCCCCTCCCTTGCCCCCCCCCTATTGCCCTGTCCAACCCTCGCTGCCTCTGCAATGAGGGTTGAACCTCACCCCCATGCCCCCCTCCCATGTCCCTACTTCGGCCTCTTGTGTACCCTAACACTCCTGCCCCTTCTCCATTGAACCAGTGAAGAGCAGAGGTGCCATAGGCACAATCAGAGAACACTGTATAAACATCAGAGGTCCGCGGTTGTTCAACGTCCTCCCAGCGACTATAAGAAATATTGCCGGAACAACCGTGGACATCTTCAAGAGAAAACTGGACTGTTTCCTAAGAGAAGTCCCGGATCAGCCGGGCTGTGGTGGGTATGTGGCTCTGCGGGCCGCTCCAAGCAACAGCCTGGTGGATCAAACTCTCACAAGTCGAGCCTGGCCTCGGGCCGGGCTTGGGGAGTAGAAGAACTCCCAGAACCCCATCAACCAGGTATCAACCAGGAGTTATAAGGAGACAGTGACAAGCTATTACGACTATATAGCACTTGGAAGGGGTCAGGATAAGGATTTGGGATGGTACAGGGGTAAAGAAATGGTGCCCAACCACTTGGACGGTTGGGGATTGAACGCCGACCGTCGCTCGACTGTCCACTCCAAATTGTTGGACATACTATAGCTGGAGATTAGCTTCATATGTTGGCTTGTAGCTTACAAGAATTGTTTCTCTGGGGGGGGGGAGCCCCTTGAAGCTTCCTGAAGCTACAGTCTCCACTGGATCATCCGGACTATATGGGAAGGACCCCCAGCCGGATTATCACATTTTTCGGATAATGGTACTTTTTCACCTACGAGTCCAAAAGTGACCATTTCCAACAATTTTTATACTACAAACAACATAATTTGAATTGCCTTGCCACATATAATTATTAAATATTCAACTAGAAACCTCAACTTACCTTGTTGTTGTTTGTCTTCTTGATTGATGACACACATCTTGAAGTTAAAAATTCTTGACAATTTACGTAACTTATAGTAACACAACACTAAAATTAACACTTAAAATTACAGTACAGTTCATTAGGCAAAGTTATGTTCAACACACAACACTGAGGTGGTAAGTACAAAAAATTGTATTATTTTGTATATATTTTTTTTTGTTCATACTTTCGCGTATTGTACTGGCAATATTGTTCTTCAATTGGCCCTTATATGCACATATCCATCTAAAGCATTCTATTAGGAACAATTTCATACCTAAATGAGCGCTGTAACACAAAAATTGAGATTAGCAACAAGAAATAATACTAAACATTTGTGGGCAGGAATTAGGAGTGTAGCTGGAAGGCGTCTGGGCGCTCACTCGCGGCTAACGCGTGGCCCGTCTTCAACTCGTCGGCGGTTGGAGCGTGACCAGGTTTTTTATTTTATATGCTAATGTTCCTCTAGAGAATTCTATTGCGAACCCATTGATACCAAAATGAAAGACCTAGGACGAAAATTGAGGTGACCAGAGTGAAAAGAGTGAACATATTTTATCGCTTTTGCGCGTTCCTGGCTAACTCGTTCGCACTTTCTCTGTTTGCTGCGGGTAATTAGCCAAGCTTTTGGAGTTTATATGCATTTAGTGCTGTAGAGAATTCTATTGCAAACACAATGATACCAAATTTAATCTCATAGGACGAGAATTGAGGTAACAAAGTTGAAGAGGGTATACACTTTTCAGAATTACCGCGCGCTCCCGTGAAACGCTGGGACCCACATCACACAGTTGAGGGGTGGCGCGGCGGGTGCGCCAAAGCGTTAAGACAACCTTTTTCCTCTTAACACCTCCAGAACGTTTCATGCTGCTACCAGACATAGTCTTGGCCAAAAATGTTCAAAGTTACTATGAAAATAAAAAAGTTATTTAAAAAAAATATTTCACTAATGGCTCGGCATTGTGGTGTAACACGTGGGTAGAGAGCACATGGCTTGATCAGGCCTGGACGGGTCCAGTCGGGGCAGGGAGGAGGCACGTTACGTAGGCCGCCAGGAGGAAAAAAAAAAAAAATTTTTGGAAGAAAACTTCAGCCTGTTCAAATTGTTTTTAGGAAACTTGTATGGTATTTTTTACTAGTATTTCTTTGATTTTGGCTATGATGAATTGTTCTACAATCGATGGTAATTCCTGTACTGTAGTGTATGGGCCACTCCTCATCCCCCCCCCTTATCCCCCCAGGTGGTCCCTCCCAATACTCCCCTCTCTCCCGACACCACCCACCCACCCCACCAACACCATGCGCCTCGAGTCACGGGCAGACGGGTTTAATACCGTACTGCCCGCCTCTTGGTTTCATATACGGACAAAGCCATGATTATCCGGGCGACTGTCCGGATAGTGTAACTTCGGCAGAAAATTAACCGAGCCCCAAAATTTTATCCGACCAAACCAGCTTTAATCCGGTCCCTGTGACTATTTTGGCCGGATATTGTAATAACTTTATCCGATCACGATTTTGGCCGTATAAGGGCATTTTCCAGATGTTTGAATCCCAGACAATCGCGGGGTTACAGTATAATACTGATACAGTGCCAAACTACTAGGTGCCATCAGTCGCAGCGTTCTTTAGGTTTACTGTGGGACACGAGCCAGAACCT
>WNGS01165503.1:15911551-15960291 GCA_020271785.1 Procambarus virginalis | reverse complement strand
GAAGGACAGAGAGGTATGCTATATTAAATTACTGCAGGTTCTCCAAAGATCAGTTTGATTAAGATAACGAGTATTTTAAAGAGGGCAAAAGAATTGATACGACTTGCTAGAACTCGTTTCGGACTATTTCATAACCTCGGCTGTCTGAAGGATAATGGGTTTAGCTAACTTTGTTTCTTAAGCTGAATGTTTAACCCCTTTGTTGTTTACAACCAATGAATCTGTCATTTCTGTTAAATGTTTGTCACAGTATTTGTTTTAGCCATCAAGTTTCCTGTGTTGTCTTTTGATAAGTTGTTTCTATCAACTGCCATAATCAACGTATTTGCCACAATGCAGCTGATTTGGCACTTCCAGCAGGAGCCTGTCTAATTCCTTTCTGAAATATTCTTACACTTGCTGGGTGGAGATTAAATTATTACTTTGTAGAATTGGTGAACGTCAAGTACTATTACTTAGAATCTGAAGTTGACTATCAATGTTAACAAATAATGATTCTTAAAGAAGTCAATTTTTTACTTATTGAAAATGCTTTGTGAATATTACTAAATGTACAGAAAATCATTTGTGAAAATCTTTTCATCTCAGGTTGCCAAGCTGAAGGAAGCAGACCGTCGTAAAGAATATCAGATTGTGAAAATGGAACGGCTTCACTCCAAGCAGCAGAATGTTCTGAAACGCAAAATGGAGGAGGCTATTGCTATTAACAAGAGACTAAAGGTAAGGAATTTGAAGCTTTCCTGGTTGTAGTTTTTATTAATAAATAAGGGGGGGTTATCTTGAGGTCATCTTGAGATGATTTCGGGGCTTTTTAGTGTCCCCGCGGCCCGGTCCTCGACCAGCCCTCCACCCCCAGGAAGCAGCCCGTGACAGCTGACTAACACCCAGGTACCTATTTTATTGCTAGGTAACAGGGGCATAGGGTGAAAGAAACTCTGCCCATTGTTTCTCGCCAGCGCCCGGGATCGAACCCGGGACCACAGGATCACAAGTCCAGTGTGCTGTCCGCTTGGCCGACCGGCTCCTAATACAGGTACAGAATAATAAGAATACAGAATAAGAAAAGGATACAGAATACAGAATAAGGGGTACAGAATAAGCTGTGCAAAGTTTTATTATTAAAATTATTAATTTTAATATTATTAATAATTATTAATAATAATTGCAATTATTAACCAATGCACACCTGCTTCATGTGACAACTTCATGGTGTGCATGAAAGAAAAAATAATTTTTATCGTTTTAGTATTGCTAAAATGTGTTCACTGATCATGGAGAAAATGTAAGAACATTGTTTTTTTTTGCTGTGATGGAGAGGAAATCTCCTAATGGCGTCATCGATTCGAGAAATTACAAGGGGAGTTTGCCCAGGCTAGGTAAGCGGTGGTAGTTTCAAATAGATTTTTACTTATTTTTTCTTCAGTTATGCAGAAGTGTGTAATTTGTGTAATTTATAATGAAACACGTAAAATGTTATGCATCATTGCAAACTCACAAGCTTTTTGGCGAGTTTGATAATAAAGTAACCGTTGATCCATGAAGAGCATCTTGAGGTTATCTTGAGTTATCTTGAGATGATTTCGGGGCTTTAGTGTCCCCACGGCCCGGTCCTCGACCAGGCCTCCACCCCCAGGAAGCAGCCCGTGACAGCTGACTAACACCCAGGTACCTGTTTTACTGCTAGGTAACAGGGGCGTAGGGTGAAAGAAACTCTGCCCATTGTTTCTCGCCGGCGCCTGGTATCGAACCCAGGACCACAGGATCACAAGTCCAGTGTGCTGTCCGCTCGGCCGACCGACTCCATAGTCATACATGCTCCCCAGTTGGCGAGGGAACCCAACAAACCAAAATTCGCCAGCTGTACTATGCACATTGCTAATTCTAGCCAAGATGTTTTTTATCATAAACATGATCACTGATTCCTGAATATGATTAATTTGTCACATGTTCATTTTCTAAAAGAACACGAGGTCCCATTGCACGACTCGGAGGCACCAAACCGTGGCTGTGGCTGTCTCCCATGCTTTGAGAATGTCATTACCACCATTTAGTTAACTAATATCTCAATCTTGTGCAAAATTTCCCACTGCACTGGGAATGGAATGGAATGTCATGTCATTAATGTGGAATGTCATTACCAGCATTTAGTTAACTAATATCTTAATCTTGTGCAAAATTTCCCACTGCACTGAGAGTATTTGATAAGTTTTTCTTAGCTGGCATTTATCAACTTCAATATTATTGTTAAACACTGGCATTTCCCTTCTTGCCTTTGCTGTGCCACACACTCCAGCCACTATTATACAAGGGACTTGTATAATAGTTGTGTATAAAATGTGGCCTTTATTCAGCCATGGTGCAAGCAGTGTCTTCACCACACTACCTGAGAAACCATGTTTTTCATTACCGGGAATGTCTGCATTGCTAGCAGAGTACAGAATCATGTGTAAAACAATTCCTGTTTCACAGTCAAAAGGAACAAAGAATTTCAATCCAAATCTGTGCCATTTGGAGAGAATATACTGGTTGAAGGCAACACGTCTGTTGAAAAGAACAAGGGATTCTAGAAATCTAGAATGTAGAAATCTCTTAACTTTCCAATCAGTTCATTGAGAACGTGCCTCACTCTCCAAAGTCCATCATCTTCTGCCCGGTCTTCATTACTTGCCAAATGAAGACACCTGACAAGTATCTGAAACCTGTCTCGAGACATATATTTTCCGAACATAGGTATTGGGACACATTGGTCTTTGCTCCAATAATCTGAGATGACGTGTTTTACACCATGTCTCATCAACAGACATAGTGCAGAAAATGCATACATTTCACCTAGATCAGAGTTTTTCCAACACTGTATTCGTGAAAATCTGTTGACTCGTGTTCAGTGAGATGAACTGCGTAGATGTTCGTTTCCTGAGCAAGATGTTACATGAGCGGCTCATCAAAATATGCAGTAAAAAAGTTCATTTCACACATGTCCTCACCAGTATCAGGGAAAAGGTCTGTAATCCCAACATCTTTATTGTTAAAAGCTGGAATTAATGGAACAAAATCTTCACCATCACTCCACGCAAGTACAGCTGGTGTTTTGCAAGATACAATAATGGCACCAGGGCGAGGAATTGTTGCACATCGTGGACCAGGAGCTGAAGCCCGTGTATAAACAGTTCGGTTGTGAACCGAGACATGTCACCGCATGGAGACATGTCTCCATGCAGTGGCGCTTGACTGGACGAGACGCTGATGAGACAAAACTTCTCTTGGTAACACCACCCATTCCACTGGCACTAGCAACAGGTGTTTTCTGATTCAACGTTACTAAAACCAGAAAGTCACTTTCCTCTGACTCGTCACCAAAAATATCGTCATACTGCAAATAATCACAAGAACTGTGTAGTCGGGAGCGAATTGGTGTAGAGAGTGGGTGAGGAGGCAGTGCTGAGCGAGTAGGCCTCGCCCTGAGAGCAGGCTGTATCTCATTTTCACTTTGACTCCCAACGGAATCCTGTGTATAGTCTTTAGCGATATCAGTCATCAATAGGATTTACCTCACCATCAGAAAATAATTCATTCATTATTAATTTCATCATCAGTCAGTGATTGCATGGTGTGGTGCGATGAGCATTATGGGGCATTGGGGCTGCCGGGTAACTGAGACCTCCAACAAAATGGTGGCCTAGCTGGATTTTTTAAAGATGGCATCTGTTTACTATGGCCCCTGGGCAGCCTATGGATCCCCCCTCTATCCCATGGGCTGTTTAAATCTTGTGTGGTACTCCAACACATAAATAGCTGTGCTGCATAATTCTGCATCAGTTAATCACCACAGCTATTGATGTGTTGCACAGTTTAAGGGTTAAGTGATGCTGTGGGCATGAACTGCATGACAGTGTTGTGAGCTGCTGCTGCTGCTGCATGCACTATCCATGACTCTTTTTGTGAGTACTGAGGCCACTAGGGTACTCATTATTTTTTTTCAAAGATGGCATCTGTTTACTAGAGACTTGAGGAGGCAGATGTGAGCCTCATGTTCCCACTGGAGTTACAAATGTTACGCTACTCCTAAAATCAGCCCTGGTTGACAACACACACCACCGATGAAATGATCTTAGCTAATGTGCTTAGATGAATGGTTAATTACCTGGTAGATTAGATGTTTGAAGTGGGTAGAATTCTACCCACTTCAAGACTCTGCTCCAATATAGAATCATCAAGAAATATGGGCCAATAGGCCCTCTGCAGTTACTTCCATTCTTACCTTCAATTTACCCAATTAATACCCATTGTTTTGTGTTCTGTCCTGTGTTGAAAGTTTTGTTCACCTCATCCAAAACTGTTGTAACATATCACCTCACCCAAAATGCGGATATAAAATGAAAGCTGTTTAAATCATAGCATAAGTAAGAACTCTGTTTAGTGTTTGCAGGTTATAGTTGTGTGTGTGTAAACTAAAAGTCTTTGAAAATGTAGTAAGTTATTACGAAACGCGTTCAAGTGTCGCGTCAGACTAGAAATAAAAATGAATTTTGGAGAGTTGATTTTTCAATTACCATCAACAGTGAAAAGAAACATAAGAAATATTGAGAAAATTCGTGCTAGAATTATTAATCTTACTTTTTCGGTCATATTAATAATATATATATATATATATATATATATATATATATATATATATATATATATATATATATATATATATATATATATATATATATATATATATATATATAGAGAGAGAGAGATATATATATATATATATATAGATAGAGAGATAGATATATCAATGCACACTCCTTGAAAAACATAAACTCTCTAGGAACATTCAAGTGTTGTTGGAATTAAATACGTTACTTGATCCCATAATGTGTATTGCAAAACATTCAAAAGTGCATCATAGTGATTGTTATTTCAATTTGGAATAATATAGAAAAAACAGACAATGAAACCCCAGTGGCCTAATTAGCCAAGATAAAAACCACTAATTTTCCCTGCCATTGAAACACCAAAAAATCCCAGTATCCATAGTGCTACGAATTATTGTAACATAATTTAATATAAAGAAAGTATAATTAAATATTGAGAACTTGATCAAATTAATTAGTATTGTAGAGTATGACTGGGTTTTGAGGTGTGAGACGGGATATGAAACTCCCACAGACTTTCTGGTGGAGTTTACCGTAGTACCTAAGGTATGAAAGTCCTGCAGAGTTTGCCAACGTTCCCAAGCCCCAGCTGGAAATTCCCATGTTGAACACACACTATCCTGCTTGTGTTACCCAACTCCTCTTCACTTTATCAAGGATTCTTCTTGACTCATATCCTAGTTTCTTCTGTCTTGCCATGTGGCTGCCTCTAATTCTGTTAGGTTTTTATAATCTTTCTCCCTAAATTTTTTAATTTGGTTCTGTTCACTGCCTGCTTTGTTCTGACAGCATCATTGTCACCTTTGTTACCTGCCTTGCCTCCAACCCTTCAGCTACTCCTGCACAAGTCCTTGCTCGTCCTTGATCCCCATTGTGTTGTCACATTCTCCATTATTTTTATTTACTTTTTAAATCTTTCATTTTATCTTTTGTTGCATCCTTTGCAGTTTTGTCTTTCCTTTCATTGCTTTGCATCAGTTAATTTTCTTGCATTGCTTTGCTTCAGCCCTGGTGTCTGTTTAAAGATGTTAGTCCTCCCTGATTCTGTCTGCAGGTTCCCTTTGTCAGTGTGTTCATCTCCCCTATATCTACTTCCAGTGTTCCTAGTGAGCCGAGATACTCACCGGTACTTGCTGAAATCGAGTTTGTTTGCATTTTTTCTGTACAATTTATAGAGAAGGTAACACAATTGTGTGTGGAAGAATATTACATAATAATATTGCTTAATGAGCTGGGGGATTTGTATGTTAGGAATGTTCATAATTCCAGTACAGTATTTGAGAGATGCTGGTATATAGTAATGGGGAAGCATAAAAATATGAATGAATGTAATGGCGATGGCTTCGTTGCTTGCAGTTGAACCATTATTGGTTTAAGATGCAAAGTTAATTTTATGGTGATTGTATATATATGAATGGTTTATTTACAGGATGCAGTGGCACTTCAGAAGGCTGGTGCTGAGAAAAGGCTGCATCACGAGACATTGTGGTACTGGGAACGTGTAAGGTGAGAGCTGAAGTTACATTATTGAGTATTTGTAAATAAACATGACCTGTATCAAGTAAATTTATGCATAAATATTATATATACCATTAACAAATTTAGGTTTGTACAGTATTGAAATTCATCTTTCTAACAATCTGTTGCAATTTTCTGCTGGGAAACATAATTATTTGGGTAGTTTTATATTTTCCTACAATTTTTTGTAGTTTTGATTTTTGTTGTTTCACCTCAAGGTTTTTGTGACCTGTGCCAGCTAATGCATCACTAAAAAAATTGCTTTCAAGCAGTGGCAAAAGTCTGAGTCTTTACTAAGTAATCTTCAGAGTTTCACTCTACATCACTCGTTTTCATTTTGCATAGTTTTGAAATTAAATGCAAGATCTTGGGGAAATTGGATTAAAGATAATTAAAAATGTCTTAGANTACAAAACTCTTTGAGCAACTTCTGGAATGTTGACCTGAAGAAGGTGGAGTGAAGAAAGATGCTCAACTTACTCTTCCACAACCAGTTTTTTCTTGGTAAGTACACCTATTTTGTCCAATTTCTTGTAGTATAACTTATTGGGAGTATTTTGATACCAGAATGAACACTGTATCCCATAAACTGCCGTAAGTAGACTCGAAACTTCATAGATTTTTTTCGGGGTGTTGCGTGTCTGCAAGAGTGTCCCAAATGGGTTGCAGGTGGGTGACTTTAGCCGTTTATACTTGGCATGTTTACACCTTATCATTTATTATATGCATATGTCTGTTTAGGGAATTTTATTCTGATCCATGTACAACCAAAAATAACTGTGTGCAACAAGTATAAACTTGAAAACATAACAATAGTATAAACATTTCGTGTGTATTTGACGCTCACTGATATGTTCCAGCGTTGTTTTATATTTGGCGCTATTCTAACTTACGCTTTGTTGATCTTTTTTACCTACGTGCTTATAGAACATTCTACTGCGAACACATTGACACAAAAATGAATGACGTACATACAAAAATAATGTCAGGACAGTCAAATAAGTATAAACTTTCGAAGCACTGTATCGCGCTTGTGTCGTTGCGTCACCGATACCGGGTAACAGTTCCACCACTTCCCACACTCTTGCGGGTGGGCCGCGACTATGATTCTACGTTTATATTCATATCACTGTGTTGGGAATTTCATTGCGAATCCATTGATACCAAAATTAACGCTGTAGGACAAGTGTGGAGTTGACAACAATCCCAAGAGTAGAAACATTTTGTTGCCGTTTTGCGCTCACGGCGAGTCATCTACGTAGTTCTTTATTTGGTGCTGGTCTCCCTATACTTTTAGTGACCGTTTTTACTGATGTTCTTCTAGAGAATTTTATTGCGAACACATTGGTACCAAAATGAAATACGTAGCTCGAGAACTAACGTCAGAAGAGTAAAAAGAGTATACACATTTTTGTTTGGCCGCTTAAGCGACAAAAATGCCGCGCGCACATACGGTTGTCTGTCCCTCGTTCGCCGGGCCGCTGAAAGTGTTAACAAAAATGGAAAGTTAGGAAACGAGGTTACAGATAGCTGGCCGTGTAATTACCTAAGTGTAATTACCTAAGTGTAGTTACAGGATGAGAGCTACGCTCGTGGTGTCCCGTCTTCCCAGCACTCTTTGTCATATAACCGTGTCATATAACTTTGCCGTGTGTAAACCACCATCGCTCCAACTCGCCCCAGATGCTGTTCAGCCCAGATCTTCACTAGTGTGCCTGGTTCTTGTTACTGTGCACCTGCAGAAACCCATTGTTCATCCCTAGAGATAAGCAGTGGCAGGTCATCAGTATTAAACTTTTTCAACTGAATTGTGACTGGCAGGTGATTAGGAAAGCAACATGTCCAGGAATTCTTCTGGGGTAACAAAATCAATTTAGCAGTACAGTAGTTTGAGAGAGCTGATGTGCTAGCCATAATCCTGGATTTAGCCATATATATATATATATATATATATATATATATATATATATATATATATATATATATATATATATACATATATATATATATATATATATATATATTATGTATATATATATATATATATATATATATATATATATATATATATATATATATATATATATATATATTGACATAACAGCTGGTGATGGTGAATAGAACAGAAGTGAAGAAATTACTGTATGGTGGTCTGCCTGCTTTGCCCTGTTTTTACCTTGTAATGAGCAATGGTAGCCTTGAAACTTTTCCCAGCTTGCAAACTGTGCTCAACACTTGGGTCACTCAATTGCTGTCTAGATCACTGGGGTAACTTCACCACAAGAGCCGAGCCATGTTGTTCAATGTCAGCTCCTTCACACTAGTACCTACAGCCCTTCATCCTTCTCCTGCTGCTGCTGAATTTATATTGCCTATGCTAGGTTCTCTGTTTTCCATGTCAAGTTCTTTGTGATAAATCATTTAGCTGAAAGATGTCATTTGTTTCAATGTTGCTTAACCCTTCTCTGTCAGTTCATCGTATAAGGTTAAGTATTTCAGCCAACCGAATTTCTGTTCACAAATCTTGTGAAATTGTTCACTTGCTCCTTTCACAATTGTGCACATCCATTATATTTGTATTGCATCAAGGATGTTGTAAATGTCAAGATTTCTGAAAATCTTGAACTGATTGCTGTTTGGGTCATCTATAACATCTAGATACTGCAAAAAATGTAAATTGTAGGTAGTGCTCTTTAAATGTCTTCGATACATGGGCTGAATTAAAGATGTGGTGCTGGGTGGCATGAACATTAGTTCAACATTTTCATCAAGGACAGATAAATGTACACCATGTTCTACATCATTATCAACAAGGAGCAAAGTCTTTAAGCAAGATTTTTTTCAGAGCTACGAGTTTTCACCTCTTCACAGAAAATGTTGATAAACCAGTCATCAAACATAAGTCATCCATGCTTCCTTATTTGCTCTCCAGTGAACTGGTAGGGTGCTTAGAGAAAGACCTTGAAGGCTCTGGGATTGAGTGAGGTAAATTAGTAGTACATAACTTATGCTTCAAATCCCCAGCAGCATTGCCACAAAGCAAATTCAGCCTGTCATTGTCTTAAAACCTGAAGCCATTTTATTTTCTAAAGTGTTGGTTCTCTTCAATTAATGCATGTGCTGTTAGTTTGTAAGCATTAGCAACCTCACCAGTGATTTAAACATTAATGAGGATGCTGGTAATTTACGAATTCATAAAACTATCCTTTACTAGCTTCAAACAGCTCTGCACCTTTCAACTTGTGTTAAATGATTGTAAAATCTTCAAATCCTTTATACAGATTAATCCAGTGTCTGTAGGCATGTTTCCAAGTCTGGTCATCACCCCATACTATTGGCATTTTCTCAATTTTCTTCAGTATCATAATGTCTCGCCCCTGGTTTTTTTATATTTAGTGAACTTAAACAAGCCACAGTAGCTTTGATTATATCTGTATTAATTTTAATGATCATATGCTAGATTTATTCATGTTATAGTGGTGGCCCAGTGTTGTAACAAATCGTAACATAAAAATGGATGAGAGAAAATGAAGAACAGCATAAAGGGAGAAAGAGTGAGGTGAAAGCGTAGAGGATAGATAGATGGGATGATGGGTGGACTTTGCAAGAGGGACAAAAGTGGGTAGAAATGAAGACGAGTATAATGAGTAGAAAGAAAGTAGGGGATGATTAGAGTAGATAGAAGTAGGTAGAAAGGTAGATCTGCCACTTTTATAACCAGTTGACCCTGGCGGGGCTCAGGGAGTAGAAGCACTCCCAGAACATTCTCCAGGTATGCATCCATTCAGAAGTTTACAAGACAAGGAATGGAATGCATCTCTATAATCAGTGTAAACAGGTAAGAAACTATAACCATGTGAAACATCAATTTTCAAGTCTGAATTGTTAGTAATTTTCAGTGATCTTCACTCAAGCTTTCATCAGTCAAGAAATGGATCAAAGGTCTTAGGTTATCAGATTTTAGATAACTAAAAGTGACTTTAAAGAGTTATTCATTTATGTAAATGTTCATAACTAAATATACAGTATTTCCTTTACCATGATCAGTATTAATTCAGAATAGGAGTCATTACATATGAAATTGAGAGCAAATATGGCTGATTGTTCCTGAAATTTATACAACACATAATTTCGATCGAACCTTACAATTGAATTCATCAAGGTCTTTGAGTACAAGTTGGTTAGAAGATAGGGAGATCTGGCTGACAGTCAAAGCTCCCTGGCCTGGAGCCATTTGTGGAACTATAGACTTTCCTTTGCTGCTGCTGCTTGAACCTCTCTGGTTTAGCAACGCTTCCATTTATGTATAAGTGCTCAAGTATATATGGGGGGAGCCAAGGGGTTTAACTCCGTCTTTATAGGATAGCCCTTGGGTAACTAGCCATCACACTCAGACAGGCGGCTCGTTTGATGGAAAGACATTGTCACCTGTGAACATTAACACTTAAGATGTGTACTTTGCTGTTGTCAAGAACCGACAGACTGTTGCCACCACTCAATTTCTGTGAGAACAGACTCTACTTGTACCACTGATTATATTAAAACCGTTTATGGTGTTACAGTGTGGTAGCATGCTCTCCAGCCTAGAGATTCATCAGGATTTCAAACTTCTCTCGTCTCGTTTTTTTTCACAAGCATTCTCATCTTTGAGTGTGTTCCCTGTTTTTGCTTGAGATAGAAGATGCTTGGGGTAGAACCATGTTGCAAAAATGTGGTACTGTAATACCAAAGTGAGTAAAGTGAGAATATTTGAAGTCACAAGAACAAAAGTTTTTAAATGCATGCAACAACAAATACTGTGTATCATCATTTAAAGCAATAACAAAATAAGGCTGTCATCAGTGCTCATTGCACTAATGCTGGGCTCACTTTGTGGTATTGTTGATGTCATTTGTCTTCAAGTGATAGTACCACTTGGCCAACAAAGCTGGCAGATTTGTCCAACGGCTGATGGCACCATTTGCCAATGAAGCTGCCAGATTTGTCCAACAGCTGATGGTACCATTTGCCAACGAAGCTGCCAGATTTGTCCAACAGCTGATGGCACCATTTGCCAACGAAGCTGCCAGATTTGTCCAACAGCTGATGGCACCATTTGCCAACGAAGCTGCCAGATTTGAAAAGCTGAAAATATTGTTACTTTAATGTCATTAAATAGAAAATGGAATTTATACAAATATTTTATCGTTGGACTAGAGGGTGCGTCGGCAAAGTATAATAGGAGAAAAAGATTGGACTCTAACGCTTGTCCAGGGGGCATGAAAGTGTTAAAAATTCTCATAGCTGGTGCATATTGCCACCAATGGGTTGATTTATTTTGTTTCATGAACTTGATAATGGGGTTTAGTTACATATATTCAATATTTTTGTGTGTACTTAATGTTCCCATGTCTTGGCTCTTTCCTTAAGGGTGGTATGTTGTATATATCTAAACAATATTTTATCATGCTCTCCATCAAGTACATGGCCAATAAATTTGGTGAATATTGATATCTACAAAAATAAAATGAAAATTTGTTTAAATTCTCAGTACTAGCGTGTGTCGTAGAATTATGATATATTATTATACTGTATTGCATTTCTTTATTTTTTTCTCAGGATATAAACAAAGAATTAGCCATGAAAGAGGAACTGATGAACAAAATGTCAACCAACGATGCTCAATTTCTGGTGATGAAGGCCAGCTATGAGAAAGAGAAAAAAGACCTGGAAATGCACATCGATATCCTGGCTAAAGAGAAGGATGAACTCTTGCAGCAACTGAAGGCAGCCTCACACTCGGGAGGAAGCAAGTAAGGCTGTTTGTTTTGATGTGCTTTCAAAGCCTGGTTACCACAACATATAACATTACAGGGGTAGGTCAGGTTTGGAGTGTGGGATCTCTCCAAATATTGTCAAACGTGAAAATAATCTTGTTATGGGGGCCCATTCCCACCCAAGCCTCAAAGTGAAGGCAGGTTCATATTATTGTAGGTTATGAGAGGAACACAAAAATAATTAACAAAAGTTGGATGGGGAAAAGTTCCTTCAAGGCAGGAAAGTTTGATAGGAAAACTTTGAGACAAAGATAAAGGAAATGATGAGTGGAATGGAATAATTTCATAAGAACAGAAGTGAAAGAAGTAAAATGTAGTTCAGTATGTTTTATTAACTAAAGAAAGGTTTGGGGTAATGAATAACATTTCTTTGCAGTTCAAGGTGTTCATATATGAAATTAAGAAAATGGTGACGCTTCTCATTGTTTTCTCATAAACAGTACTTCTCAGTACTGTTTAAGGACAGAAGTGAAACGTAACAAGGCTTTTGGGGGTAACCTGTATAAGGAGATTACAGTAGTTTAATGCCTAAAAGTTAAAGGGTAACTGTACTTTGAATTGTATATCTGAAAATATCATCTGAATGGTAAATTGGGAACAACCGGAGTGATATAATTGGTAGTAATTGTGTCCAAGTAATAAATGGCAATGTCTGTAGATTTAAAAATCTGTGAAATGAGTTATATTTTACTAATACTTGCAAACGACTACATTCTTTCCGGATGCCTCGGGACTGAGACCGTACGGATAACCTGTTTTGTAGGGATAAGTGTCATGTAGGGAACATTTTTGACAGTACAGTATTCAGTTTGTACTTGCCAATGAGATGTTCTGATCCACTTCCGAAGCTGAATATTATTGTTGATGGTGCGTATCTATTTAGATACCTTACCTTGAGGATACCTTGAGGTTCTTCCGGGGCTTATCGTCCCCGCGGCCCGGTCATCGACCAGGCCTCCTGGTTGCTGGACTGATCAACCAGGCTGTTGGACGCGGCTGCTCGCAGCCTGACGTATGAGTCAGCCTGGTTGATCAGGTATCCTTTGGAGGTGCTTATCCAGTTCTCTCTTGAACACTGTGAGGGGTTTGCCAGTTATGTCCCTTATGTGTAGTGGAAGCGTGTTGAACAGTCTCGGGCCTCTGATGTTGATAGAGTTCTCTCTCAGAGTACCAGTTGCACCTCTGCTTTTCAACGGGGGTATTCTGCACATCCTGCCATGTCTTCTGGTCTCATGTGATGTTATTTCTGTGTGCAGGTTTGGGACCAGCCCCTCTAATATTTTCCACGTGTAAATTATTATGTATCTCTCCCGCCTGCGCTCAAGGGAATACAGATTTAGGCTCTTTAGTCGGTCCCAATAGTTTAGATGTTTTACCGAGTGGATTCTAGCAGTAAAGGATCTCTGCACGCTCTCCAGGTCAGCAATTTCACCCGCAGTGAAAGGGGCTGTCATTGTGCAGCAGTACTCCACTCTAGAGAGCACAAGCGTTTTGAAAAGTGTCATCATCGGTATAGCATCTCTAGTGTGAAAAGTTCTTGTTATCCAACCTGTCATTTTTCTTGCAGTTGTGACGGCTACTTTATTGTGTTCTTTAAAGGTAAGGTCTTCCGACATGAGTACACCCAGATCCTTTACATTGCCTTTTCGTTCTATGTTATGATTTGCCTGAGTTTTGTACGTGGTTTCAGTTTTTATATTTTCATTTTTTCCATAGCGCATGAGCTGGAACTTGTCTTCGTTAAACACCATATTATTTTCTGTAGCCCATAGAAAGACCTGATCTACATCTGACTGGAGGTTCGCCGTGTCCTCTATGTTGCCTACTCTCATGAAGATCCTAGTGTCATCTGCAAAGGATGATACAGTGCTATAGGTTGTGTTCTTGTCTATGTCCGATATAAGGATGAGAAAAAGTACTGGAGCAAGCACAGTACCCTGGGGGACTGAGCTCTTAACGGTTGACGGGTTGGATTTTATTTTGTTGACTATTACACATTGGGTTCTGTTGGTCAGGAAATTGTAGATCCATCTGCCTACTTTTCCGGTAATTCCTTTTGAGCGCATTTTATGGGCAATAACACCATGGTCACATTTATCAAAAGCTTTTGCAAAATCTGTGTAAATTACATCAGCGTTTTGTTTGTCTTCCATAGCATCTAATGCCATATCATAGTGGTCCAGCAACTGCGACAGGCAAGAGCGCCCTGTTCTGAAACCATGTTGTCCGGGGTTATGGAGATGCTGTGATTCCATGTATTTTGTGATCTTACTTCTTAGCACTCTCTCAAAATTTTTATGATGTGCGATGTTAGTGCTATCGGTCTGTAATTTTTTGCCTCTGCCTTATTTCCTCCTTTATGAAGTGGTGCTATCTCTGCTGTTTTTAGTATATCAGGAATAACGCCAGTATCTAGGCTTTGTCTCCACAGAATGTGAAGGGCCTGCGATAGTGGTTTTTTACAGTTCTTGATGAATATGGAGTTTCAAGAATCCGGCCTGGTGCGGAGTGCATAGGCATACTGTTTATGGCTTCTTCAAAATCCAGTGGGGATAGGGTGACGTCTGATATATGATTTGATGTTGGTATCATATCCATGAAAAATTCATTTGGGTTATCGATCTTTAGTGCGTTTAATGGCTCGCTGAAGACAGAGTCGTATTGCTTCCTCAGTAGCTCGCTCATTTCTTTGTTGTCATCGGTGAAAGTTCCATCTTCCTTTCGCAGGGGCCCGATACTAGATGTGGTTTTTGATCTTGATTTTGCATAGGAGAAAAAATATTTCGGGTTTCTCTCTATTTCACTGATGGCCTTTTGCTCTCTTTCCCTCTCCTGCGTTTTGTATGATTCTTGTAGCTTGAGTTCAATTTTTCCTATTTCGCTACCTAACCTTCTTCGCCGTTCCTGAGATAGGGTGCGACTCTCAAGTTGTACCGCGATTCGTTTTCTTCGCCTATATAGGGAACGACGTTCTCGTTCCAATCTGCATCTCTTCCTCTTTTTTCTTAGGGGATGCGGTTTGTACATATTTCTAGTGCTACTGAGCTTATTTTTCCCAGGCACTGGTTCAGGTTCGCATTTCCTAGCTGTTCTTCCCAGTTTATTTCTGTGAAGTCCTGGTTTATTTGCTCCCGTTTATCTGTTTATTATTGAAGTTGAATTTGCTGAAATCTCCTCCACCGGGAATCTGGACTGGTTTTGAAGGTCTATTCCCCATGGTTGTCATAACTTCAATTAAGTTGTGATCTGAGTAACAGGTATTTGTAACCATTATGTTCCTGATCAATTCATCATTATTAGTGAAAATGAGGTCCAGCGTGTTCTCCTTCCTGGTTGGTTCTACTATTTGCTGGTTTAAGGCAAACCTGTAGATGGTAGAGGTTTTTACGTTAATGGTGCTGGGTTGGCTGAAGTGGAGAATGATGATGATGAGGTACCTTTAGATGGTAAAGTGCTTGTACCACTCCAAGACTATCATTATTATTAACACATTGCACTATAGTTCTATTCTCTGCCCTTCTATTATGTATAGCTTATCACTTTCACTTGTAGAAAATAATAGTCAGGGATCTATGACATCATTTTTCATATGGGTAGTGATGCCCGACATCTGCTTGCTCTCACCACCGTATCACACATTTTTACTAGACTGCCTGCTTGCTCTCACCACCGTATCACACATTTTTACTAGACTGCCTGCTTGCCTCACCACTTTTCTGCTGACAGTAGTGTCTGATAAGTATGTGGTCATGTGTAGTTAAAAAGTAAGGATTATTCATAAATATATATGGTACAGGGTAAATAATGAAACTGTACAAGAGTGGTTTAACCCCTTAGCATGCATACAGGGAGGAAGCTGTGCTCGGGGATCATCGAGTCCATGGACTCGTGAAGACACAATTTGCTGGTTTGACACATAGGGGATGAAGGGCTTTGATGGTAAAGTTAGATTGTATATTTGTTTGCTGTTTCACTTCAGTTTACTCAGTGTGTGGAATCTCTCTTTATATGCACATAAGCACATATATGCATATATGTTCATATATATTCATATGCACATAAGTGTCAGAAACAATGAGTAGTGTACGTAGGCCTAGGGTGTAATATGTACACCTATATTGGATGTCAATTCTGTGGAAATTTTTGTGTAGGTAATTGTGCATGTGTAAGAGATAACGATGTAATAAGTGGTTTCATATTAATGAAGGTGTATATCAGCGTTGTGGGATGTCACTGGAAAATATGTATTGTATATACACTGAAGGGGTCATGAGGGAGGGCAAGGTAAGAATGTTAGAGGTGTATTTCTAAAATATAGGCCTAATATATATAATTGAAGTATATCAAACGAAGTATGCAGATGATAATTCTCATGCCGGAAAGTGAAAGAAAGATATGTAAATAGTTTGAAAGCTTCGTGTAGTTGTGTGAAAGACAAAATGAATTCATGGTTTCATATTAATGTGGTGGAGAGAAAAAGAAATTGTGCGTGTGTGAAATAAATGTGAATGGTAAAATGTTGGGTGTGTTCAGTTTGTATAAACAGTAACAGTTGCAACCAGAGGTCTGCATGGAGTAGTGGCAGTGCAATAAGAAAACCGGTTAGGAAAGCAAAATGGTAATACAGGAGTTGCAACCAGAGGTCTGCATGGAATGGTGTGGTATAAATGCAAAAAGTTAGGGTTGTAGAAATGGACAATCTAAGGAGCATGTGTGATGTTAGATAAAGGATAGATAAAGCATAAAGCTATCTTTGAGGGATGTGGAGTGCAAGTGCAAGAACATTTGGTTGACAGAGCCCGGGTGCATGGGGGAATTGTGTGAAACTCCGATTGGGCTTCGGAGAAGCTTCAGGATCCTAGTGAGGGCAGTAGCACTCCAGGTTGCAATTCTTTTAACCATGTCGTGGTACAGTCGACTAAGGCGCTTCTGGGAACATACCGTGCATAGGTTCAAACCCTTATCAAGGCCCTTGTGGATTTGTTCACTTGATATATCATGCTATTGTGATTTCTGTGTGTAGATTATTTTGTTAATGATAAAATGAATGGACAAGTGGTGTTTTGTATATTATTTAATGTCTGTAACCTTCTTGTGTTATATTCTTAAGTTGAACTTTTCAGACTTATACCTCCTTTCCCCATCAAAATGGGAAGAAGGCAATGATTAAGTTATGTACAGTATTTATGTATACGTGCTGTTACTGATAGGCTGTTTTCCTGAATTGGAAATGTTCTAACTTCTTGGTTGATTCTTAATAATCACAACCTTTGAATGTATGGTAGAATACAAGGTTTGACATGTGATATGTAAACAAATAATTAATAGTTACTAATTAGGATTAGGATTAAGTTAAAATGTTGCTAGCCTTTCTCTTCAGCTGTGCAATAAATATGATTTTCAATATTTTTCCAGAGTCTCTGAACAGCGTCGCAAGAGGGTTCAAGAGCTGGAAACAGAGATTGCAAAGCTCAAACAGAAGCAAAAAGAACACCTAAAGCTAATGCGCATGAAGGATCAATCTGAACAGAAGGTCATCAAACTTAATTCTGAAATTGTGGTATGTAGTGAAAATATTTGATTGTTTCTTTTTAACTGAGCTTTCATTTATAGTGTAGTTGGCCAAGTTGTTAAATGTTGCAAATATTTGTATATAGGAAGTATTGTATGCATAGATGTTAATGATGCAATGAATGGCTGGTTTTACATTAATATAGTGTAGGTGTATGCCAGGGTTGTTTAACATGTATATATATTGAGGGGGGTCATGAAGGGCAGTGTAAGAATATTAATGTGTGTAGGTCTTATAACGTGTACATTCACAGCAGTTTTACCCCCCCCCCTCCCCCTCCTTTGTCAATGATTAATGGTCGCCCCGGGCACTTTCAATGTTCCCCCTGCTCTTCCCTTGACAAGAGGCCTACACAGTTTGGCAGCATGTCATCAAGAGTACCTCGGTGCACATGCTTCTACAATTGTTGCCCAAAAACAGACAGCCTATTTTTTCCCCCACACCTAGATTACTTATCCTCCACATCATTTGTTAAAAAAAAACTATTAAAATTAAATGATAATTTAAAAAAGAGGTAATGTCTTTACCATAGTTTTGACCTAGCAGTCAACTCTAGAGAAAATGTGATGAATTTTGAACAGAAATTACTGTGTTGTACAGTTGAGTATGATATCTCTAGGAGTGTTGTGTGCATTAAATACAGATTGAGCAAAACATTTCTGAGACTTTTAAAGGTTTAGATCTTTGCCTGTTAAGCAAGAAGTGAGAGTAATGTATTAATTTGTAAGAGAAAAGTACTGAATAAGGCTAAAGTTAAGTGTTGAGATTGTTGAATGAGTCAAACCTGAGATGAATCAAAGAAACAGCTGCTGGAATGGCTTGATGAGAAGACCAGAAATTTCTATAAATCATAAATAACTGAATATTTGAAAGTACTGTTTACAGTAATGGGTGTTGAAGGCACTTATGGCTTCATCATTGTATTAATTCTTAAATGGCTCCTGTAGCCCATAAGTGATGGGGATAGAAAAATGTACAAGGTTGGACTCGATCATGATCATGATGTCAATCTCAATTGGGTGTTTGACTTTACAAACAGAGATGCTAGCCATTCAAAAGGCTTTGGAACATGCTCTTGCTGAACATTGACAACATGTTATCATACATACAGATTCGAGAACCACCATTAAAACCTTGCAACAGGAACACATATGTGATAACATACATCTGATCACAAATGTCACATCATTAATGCAAACACTCAAACGACAAGGCCATCGGGTATTTATCAACTAGGTACCAAGTCATGTGGGAATAATAGGAAATGACATTGCAGACAAAGGTGCAAAACTTGCAACTAAGAGAAGAAATGTAGACATTTACATACCACAGAGACTATCACAGATTAAGAAAGTAATTAGAAACAGAGCAATGCAAAAAATGTACAGTGACCACAACACACTAATTGCAACATCAGGATCTGCGGGTTGGTACAAGAATTCTACCAACTACGAACCACTTATTTTGATGAAAGGGAGCAGTAGAGCAACAGAAGTACACTTACATCGCATCAGGCTTGGATACCCATGTGCATGGGAAATAGGCTTACAGGTTCCGGAAAATGAGAGGAAATGTCAGCACTGTGGAAAAATGCCTGATAGACCACTGGAACATTATCTAACACAGTGCACAGTTACAAACTTATTAAGATTTCAACTTAGATTCAACAGAGCAGAAGTTGTTGTTAAACACACATGGCAAAATCTTACTGAAGCCACCATACGAGTCATAAATACTCCTACTCCACCCAAGTAAAACAGAAACAAGCAACACTTAGTGGGCCAGCCAGAGGCTTAGGGCCCGTGCAGGAATATCCCTGAAAAAAAAATCATATACACATGTACATTATGATGTACATGTGTATATGATGTGTACTACACTCCCTCAATACCACATACCACTCCCTCAAGGCCAGTGTCCTTGACTTGTATACCATGCAAGGTGATGGAGAAGATTGTGAGAAAAAACCTGGTATCACATCTGGAGAGAAGGGACTTCATGACAAATCGCCAGCATGGGTTCAGGGAGGGTAAATCTTGCCTGACTGGCTTAATAGAATTCTACGACCAGGTGACAAAGATTAAGCAAGAGAGGGCTGGGCGGACTGCATTTTCTTGGATTGTCGGAAAGCCTTTGACACAGTACCGCATAAGAGGCTGGTACATAAGCTGGAGAGACAGGCAGGTGTAGCTGGTAAGGTGCTCCAGTGGATAAGGGAGTACCTAAGCAATAGGAAGCAGAGAGTTATGGTGAGGGGTGAAACCTCGGATTGGAGTGAAGTCACCAGTGGAGTCCCACAGGGCTCTGTACTCGGTCCTATCTTGTTTCTGATATATGTAAATGATCTCCCGGAGGGTATAGATTCATTTCTCTCAATGTTTGCTGACGATGCCAAAATTATGAGAAGGATTGAGACTGGAGGACATCTTGAGGCTTCAAGAAGACCTAGACAGGCTGAAGGAATGGTCGAACAAATGGTTGTTAGTTTAACCCAAGCAAATGTAATGTATTGAAGATAGGCATAGGAAGCAGGAGGCCAGATACTAGGTATCATCTGGGAGATGAAATTCTTCATGAGTCAGAGAGAGAAAAAGACTTGGGGATTGACATCACGCCAGACCTGTCCCCTGCAGCCCATATCAAGAGGATAACATCAGCGGCATATGCCAGGCTGGCCAACATACGAACGGCATTCAGAAACTTGTGTAAAGAATCATTCAGAACTTTGTATACCACATATGTCAGGCCAATCCTGGAGTATGCAGCCCCAGCATGGAGTCCATATCTAGTCAAGGATAAGACTAAACTGAAAAAGGTTCAAAGGTTTGCCACCAGACTAGTACCCGAGCTGAGAGGTATGAGCTATGAGGAGAGGCTACGTGAATTAAACCTCACTTCGCTGGAAGACAGAAGAGTTAGGGGGGGACATGATCACCACGTTCAAGATTCTCAAGGGAATTGATAGGGTAGATAAAGACAGGCTATTTAACACAAGGGGCGCGCACACAAGGGGACACAGGTGGAAACTGAGCGCCCAAATGAGCCACAGATATTAGAAAGAACTTTTTTAGTGTCAGAGTGGTTGACAAATGGAATGCATTAGGAAGTGATGTGGTGGAGGCTGACTCCATACACAGTTTCAAGTGTAGATATGATAGAGCCCAATAGGCTCAGGAACCTGTGCACCAGTTGATTGACGGTTGAGAGGCGGGACCAAAGAACCAGAGCTCAACCCCCGCAAACAGAACTAGGTGAGTACATAAACTATCACACTCCACAACACCAGTACTGCTGCTAAAATTGGATGAATCATTGCCAAAACAACAACACAACCTGGATGGAGAGGCAAGAGAGGTCAAAATCTACCAGAAGTAACAAAACATGGAAAATCCTTTATATATATGCAAACATACAAGGCCTAAAGTCAACATTGAGAAATAGTTAGGTTCATAAATGGCCTCCTAGTAGTTGAATTCAATATTTGAGGCATTTTCAAAATCCCATAAGAGTGCACATAGGTAGTGGAATCTAGATCCCAAGTTATTAATACTGTATATGTTGTGACGGGATAGAGAAAATACATCTGGAGGAGGAAGTCTGTATGTTAAAGGTATGAAACTTGTATGCGCATGGCTCTCCAAAGAGGTAGTTGAGGTACAGTACTTAGAATCAAAGTAGAGGAAAAAACTGATTATTATTCTAATATACAAACTGCTAGATGCAACAGTTGAGGAATTAGAGCAGATACACAAAACAGAGATTTGCCTTGATCATCTAGCAAACCTAGTATAAGATATTATCTTCCTCGAAAACATCAATCTACCCATCTACCCAATCTCAAACAATAACATTAGAGTAAGAAATCAACCTGAAAATAACCAATCTCAGGCTCGCTGAGATAATAACTAGGAGTAAAGATACTCTTGATTTGCTTTTCACAAATTCTGAAGAAATAATCAAGGCCATTACAATCTAAGATATTGTACTACATACTCAGATCACAGACTCATTGAAGTTAAAACTAACATTGGTACTTGTAAATGTCCAAAAGCATTGAACAAAAAGTGTAATTTTATAAATTAACTTTGATCAATAAGAGGATTGGCCTGAGGAGAAATAAACTTATCCAATTAGAAACAGTCATGAATAACAAAAAACTCCCATGCAATGAATATAAGAATTGACTACTGAAGTATACAAAGTCTGCTTGACAAATGTTCTTTTGTGGGAGGTCAGAAAGATGACCACCCTAGAAAGAGAATGCAGATGACACAACAGAAGAAAAAACAAGGGAAATGTTTAAGCAGACAGGACTATCACAGCAAAGAAAAGGTATAGTAACGTAAACTGGGAGATTGAAGAACTGGAACAGAAGCTGAAGCAATCATCCCAGACTGAATAAATGAAATTGGTACAGAAAGCTATGCAAGAGATAGAGAAAAATACAAAATATCTTGTCATGCAAAATCAAAATCATAAACCTCCACCAGTATTGGACCTATACTTACAAGTGAAGGTTCATACATCCTTAAAGAACAGTACGAGGCTATGTTTAGCACCCTCCAATAAGCAACATGAAAGTTTAAGATCCGAACAGCTTTTTTATGAACCATATTCAAAAACCCTGACAATATAACTGATATTAACACAAACACAGGATTCTGAAAGAGAAATCAACAACTTGCTCATGCACTTGGCTCTAAGTGCTGATAACTGGATTCTATATTTATAAATAAATATAAAGTACCATTTGCACAAGCACTCTTTGTAATATGGACAAATTTGTTTTAGTTAATTAAATTTATACTTTTTTGTTTTTTGTTTTTTTACATGTAATAATTCTTTGCCAAATGTTTTATTAGGAAAATTCCTAAATTACAAAATTGTTTATTGCAGCATATTGAACATTAGCAAGGCACAAACCTGAAAGTCGGTTTGTTTACATCATGATGTTAGTGCTGATTATTTTGTAAGATTGCATATGCATTTAATGTGTTATATATTGCAGGCCATGAAAGCTAACAGAGTTAAGCTGATTCGGCAGATGAAGGAAGACAGTGAGAAGTTCAGAGTATGGAAAGCACAGAAGGACAGAGAGGTATGCTATATTAAATTACTGCAGGTTCTCCAAAGATCAGTTTGATTAAGATAAACGAGTATTTTAAAGAGAGCAAAAGAATTGATACGACTTGCTAGAACTCGTTCCGGACTATTTCATAACCTCGGCTGTCTGAAGGATAATGGGTTTAGCTAACTTTGTTTCTTAAGCTGAATGTTTAACCCCTTTGTTGTTTACAACCAATGAATCTGTCATTTCTGTTAAATGTTTGTCACAGTATTTGTTTTAGCCATCAAGTTTCCTGTGTTGTCTTTTGATAAGTTGTTTCTATCAACTGCCATAATCAACGTATTTGCCACAATGCAGCTGATTTGGCACTTCCAGCAGGAGCCTGTCTAATTCCTTTCTGAAATATTCTTACACTTGCTGGGTGGAGATTAAATTATTACTTTGTAGAATTGGTGAACGTCAAGTACTATTACTTAGAATCTGAAGTTGACTATCAATGTTAACAAATAATGATTCTTAAAGAAGTCAATTTTTTACTTATTGAAAATGCTTTGTGAATATTACTAAATGTACAGAAAATCATTTGTGAAAATCTTTTCATCTCAGGTTGCCAAGCTGAAGGAAGCAGACCGTCGTAAAGAATATCAGATTGTGAAAATGGAACGGCTTCACTCCAAGCAGCAGAATGTTCTGAAACGCAAAATGGAGGAGGCTATTGCTATTAACAAGAGACTAAAGGTAAGGAATTTGAAGCTTTCCTGGTTGTAGTTTTTATTAATAAATAAGGGGGGGTTATCTTGAGGTCATCTTGAGATGATTTCGGGGCTTTTTAGTGTCCCCGCGGCCCGGTCCTCGACCAGCCCTCCACCCCCAGGAAGCAGCCCGTGACAGCTGACTAACACCCAGGTACCTATTTTATTGCTAGGTAACAGGGGCATAGGGTGAAAGAAACTCTGCCCATTGTTTCTCGCCAGCGCCCGGGATCGAACCCGGGACCACAGGATCACAAGTCCAGTGTGCTGTCCGCTTGGCCGACCGGCTCCTAATACAGGTACAGAATAATAAGAATACAGAATAAGAAAAGGATACAGAATACAGAATAACAGCTGTGCAAAGTTTTATTATTAAAATTATTAATTTTAATATTATTAATAATTATTAATAATAATTGCAATTATTAACCAATGCACACCTGCTTCATGTGACAACTTCATGGTGTGCATGAAAGAAAAAATAATTTTTATCGTTTTAGTATTGCTAAAATGTGTTCACTGATCATGGAGAAAATGTAAGAACATTGTTTTTTTTTGCTGTGATGGAGAGGAAATCTCCTAATGGCGTCATCGATTCGAGAAATTACAAGGGGAGTTTGCCCAGGCTAGGTAAGCGGTGGTAGTTTCAAATAGATTTTTACTTATTTTTTCTTCAGTTATGCAGAAGTGTGTAATTTGTGTAATTTATAATGAAACACGTAAAATGTTATGCATCATTGCAAACTCACAAGCTTTTTGGCGAGTTTGATAATAAAGTAACCGTTGATCCATGAAGAGCATCTTGAGGTTATCTTGAGTTATCTTGAGATGATTTCGGGGCTTTAGTGTCCCCACGGCCCGGTCCTCGACCAGGCCTCCACCCCCAGGAAGCAGCCCGTGACAGCTGACTAACACCCAGGTACCTGTTTTACTGCTAGGTAACAGGGGCGTAGGGTGAAAGAAACTCTGCCCATTGTTTCTCGCCGGCGCCTGGTATCGAACCCAGGACCACAGGATCACAAGTCCAGTGTGCTGTCCGCTCGGCCGACCGACTCCATAGTCATACATGCTCCCCAGTTGGCGAGGGAACCCAACAAACCAAAATTCGCCAGCTGTACTATGCACATTGCTAATTCTAGCCAAGATGTTTTTTATCATAAACATGATCACTGATTCCTGAATATGATTAATTTGTCACATGTTCATTTTCTAAAAGAACACGAGGTCCCATTGCACGACTCGGAGGCACCAAACCGTGGCTGTGGCTGTCTCCCATGCTTTGAGAATGTCATTACCACCATTTAGTTAACTAATATCTCAATCTTGTGCAAAATTTCCCACTGCACTGGGAATGGAATGGAATGGAATGTCATTAATGTGGAATGTCATTACCAGCATTTAGTTAACTAATATCTTAATCTTGTGCAAAATTTCCCACTGCACTGAGAGTATTTGATAAGTTTTTCTTAGCTGGCATTTATCAACTTCAATATTATTGTTAAACACTGGCATTTCCCTTCTTGCCTTTGCTGTGCCACACACTCCAGCCACTATTATACAAGGGACTTGTATAATAGTTGTGTATAAAATGTGGCCTTTATTCAGCCATGGTGCAAGCAGTGTCTTCACCACACTACCTGAGAAACCATGTTTTTCATTACCGGGAATGTCTGCATTGCTAGCAGAGTACAGAATCATGTGTAAAACAATTCCTGTTTCACAGTCAAAAGGAACAAAGAATTTCAATCCAAATCTGTGCCGTTTGGAGAGAATATACTGGTTGAAGGCAACACGTCTGTTGAAAAGAACAAGGGATTCTAGAAATCTAGAATGTAGAAATCTCTTAACTTTCCAATCAGTTCATTGAGAACGTGCCTCACTCTCCAAAGTCCATCATCTTCTGCCCGGTCTTCATTACTTGCCAAATGAAGACACCTGACAAGTATCTGAAACCTGTCTCGAGACATATATTTTCCGAACATAGGTATTGGGACACATTGGTCTTTGCTCCAATAATCTGAGATGACGTGTTTTACACCATGTCTCATCAACAGACATAGTGCAGAAAATGCATACATTTCACCTAGATCAGAGTTTTTCCAACACTGTATTCGTGAAAATCTGTTGACTCGTGTTCAGTGAGATGAACTGCGTAGATGTTCGTTTCCTGAGCAAGATGTTACATGAGCGGCTCATCAAAATATGCAGTAAAAAAGTTCATTTCACACATGTCCTCACCAGTATCAGGGAAAAGGTCTGTAATCCCAACATCTTTATTGTTAAAAGCTGGAATTAATGGAACAAAATCTTCACCATCACTCCACGCAAGTACAGCTGGTGTTTTGCAAGATACAATAATGGCACCAGGGCGAGGAATTGTTGCACATCGTGGACCAGGAGCTGAAGCCCGTGTATAAACAGTTCGGTTGTGAACCGAGACATGTCACCGCATGGAGACATGTCTCCATGCAGTGGCGCTTGACTGGACGAGACGCTGATGAGACAAAACTTCTCTTGGTAACACCACCCATTCCACTGGCACTAGCAACAGGTGTTTTCTGATTCAACGTTACTAAAACCAGAAAGTCACTTTCCTCTGACTCGTCACCAAAAATATCGTCATACTGCAAATAATCACAAGAACTGTGTAGTCGGGAGCGAATTGGTGTAGAGTGGGTGAGGAGGCAGTGCTGAGCGAGTAGGCCTCGCCCTGAGAGCAGGCTGTATCTCATTTTCACTTTGACTCCCAACGGAATCCTGTGTATAGTCTTTAGCGATATCAGTCATCAATAGGATTTACCTCACCATCAGAAAATAATTCATTCATTATTAATTTCATCATCAGTCAGTGATTGCATGGTGTGGTGCGATGAGCATTATGGGGCATTGGGGCTGCCGGGTAACTGAGACCTCCAACAAAATGGTGGCCTAGCTGGATTTTTTAAAGATGGCATCTGTTTACTATGGCCCCTGGGCAGCCTATGGATCCCCCCTCTATCCCATGGGCTGTTTAAATCTTGTGTGGTACTCCAACACATAAATAGCTGTGCTGCATAATTCTGCATCAGTTAATCACCACAGCTATTGATGTGTTGCACAGTTTAAGGGTTAAGTGATGCTGTGGGCATGAACTGCATGACAGTGTTGTGAGCTGCTGCTGCTGCTGCATGCACTATCCATGACTCTTTTTGTGAGTACTGAGGCCACTAGGGTACTCATTATTTTTTTTCAAAGATGGCATCTGTTTACTAGAGACTTGAGGAGGCAGATGTGAGCCTCATGTTCCCACTGGAGTTACAAATGTTAC
Organism: Procambarus virginalis; assembly: GCA_020271785.1. Lineage (NCBI taxonomy): Eukaryota > Metazoa > Arthropoda > Malacostraca > Decapoda > Cambaridae > Procambarus > Procambarus virginalis. Next base: position 15,933,615 of record WNGS01165503.1, on the reverse strand, counting down.
GCTACTCCTAAAATCAGCCCTGGTTGACAACACACACCACCGATGAAATGATCTTAGCTAATGTGCTTAGATGAATGGTTAATTACCTGGTAGATTAGATGTTTGAAGTGGGTAGAATTCTACCCACTTCAAGACTCTGCTCCAATATAGAATCATCAAGAAATATGGGCCAATAGGCCCTCTGCAGTTACTTCCATTCTTACCTTCAATTTACCCAATTAATACCCATTGTTTTGTGTTCTGTCCTGTGTTGAAAGTTTTGTTCACCTCATCCAAAACTGTTGTAACATATCACCTCACCCAAAATGCGGATATAAAATGAAAGCTGTTTAAATCATAGCATAAGTAAGAACTCTGTTTAGTGTTTGCAGGTTATAGTTGTGTGTGTGTAAACTAAAAGTCTTTGAAAATGTAGTAAGTTATTACGAAACGCGTTCAAGTGTCGCGTCAGACTAGAAATAAAAATGAATTTGGAGAGTTGATTTTCAATTACCATCAACAGTGAAAAGAAACATAAGAAATATTGAAAAAATTCGTGCTAGAATTATTAATCTTACTTTTTCGGTCATATTTAATATATATATATATATATATATATATATATATATATATATATATATATATATATATATAGAGAGAGAGATAATATATATATATAGATAGAGAGATAGATATATCAATGCACACTCCTTGAAAACATAAACTCTCTAGGAACATTCAAGTGTTGTTGGAATTAAATACGTTACTTGATCCCATAATGTGTATTGCAAAACATTCAAAAGTGCATCATAGTGATTGTTATTTCAATTTGGAATATATAGAAAAAAACAGACAATGAAACCCCAGTGGCCTAATTAGCCAAGATAAAAACCACTAATTTTCCCTGCCATTGAAACACCAAAAAAATCCCGTATCCATAGTGCTACGAATTATTGTAACATAATTTAATATAAAGAAAGTATAATTAATATTGAGAACTTGATCAAAATTAATTAGTATTTGTAGAGTATGACTGGGTTTTGAGGTGTGAGACGGGATGAAACCCACAGACTTTCTGGTGGAGTTTACCGTAGTACCTAAGGTATGAACGTCCTGCAGAGTTTGCCAACGTTCCCAAGCCCCAGCTGGAAATTCCCATGTGCACACTATCCTGCTTGTGTTACCCAACTCCTCTTCACTTTATCAGGATCTTCTTGACTCATATCCTAGTTTCTCTGTCTTGCCATGTGGCTGCCTCTATTCTGTTAGGTTGGAGGGTTAGGAAAGGTTAGGTTAGGAAATGACAGGTTGGATAACAAGAACTTTTCACACTAGAGATGCTATACCGATGATGACACTTTTCAAAACGCTTGTGCCTCTAGAGTGGAGTACTGCTGCACAATGACAGCCCCTTTCACTGCGGGTGAAATTGCTGACCTGGAGAGCGTGCAGAGATCCTTTACTGCTAGAATCCACTCGGTAAAACATCTAAACTATTGGGACCGACTAAGAGCCTAAATCTGTATTCCTTGAGCGCAGGCGGGAGAGATACATAATAATTACACGTGGAAAATATTAGAGGGGTGGTCCCAAACCTGCACACAGAAATAACATCACATGAGACCAGAAGACATGGCAGGATGTGCAGAATACCCCCGTTGAAAAGCAGAGTGCAACTGGTACTCTGAGAGAGAACTCTATCAACATCAGAGGCCCGAGACTGTTCAACACGCTTCCACTACACATAAGGGACATAACTGGCAAACCCCTCACAGTGTTCAAGAGAGAACTGGATACGCACCTCCAAAGGATACCTGATCAACCAGGCTGTGACTCATACGTCAGGCTGCGAGCAGCCGCGTCCAACAGCCTGGTTGATCAGTCCAGCAACCAGGAGGCCTGGTCGATGACCGGGCCGCGGGGACGATAAGCCCCGGAAGCACCTCAAGGTAAGGTATCTCAAGGTATCAAGGTTGTTTATAATCTTTCTCCCTAAATTTTTAATTTGGTTCTGTTCACTGCCTGCTTTGTTCTGACAGCATCATTGTCACCTTTGTTACCTGCCTTGCCTCCAACCCTTCAGCTACTCCTGCACAAGTCCTTGCTCGTCCTTGATCCCCATTGTGTTGTCACATTCTCCATTATTTTATTTACTTTTTAAATCTTTCATTTATCTTTTGTTGCATCCTTTGCAGTTTTGTCTTTCCTTTCATTGCTTTGCATCAGTTAATTTTCTTGCATTGCTTTGCTTCAGCCCTGGTGTCTGTTTAAAGCTGTTAGTCCTCCCTGATTCTGTCTGCAGGTTCCCTTTGTCAGTGTGTTCATCTCCCCTATATCTACTTCCAGTGTTCCTAGTGAGCCGAGATACTCACCGGTACTTGCTGAAATCGAGTTTGTTTGCATTTTTTCTGTACAATTTATAGAGAAGGTAACACAATTGTGTGTGTGGAAGAATATTACATAATAATATTGCTTAATGAGCTGGGGGATTTGTATGTTAGAAATGTTCATAATTCCAGTACAGTATTTGAGAGATGCTGGTATATAGTAATGGGGAAGCATAAAAATATGAATGAATGTAATGGCGATGGCTTCGTTGCTTGCAGTTGAACCATATGGTTTAAGATGCAAAGTTAATTTTATGGTGATTGTATATATATGAATGGTTTATTTACAGGATGCAGTGGCACTTCAGAAGGCTGGTGCTGAGAAAAGGGCTGCATCACGAGACATTGCTGGTACTGGGAACCGTGTAAGGTGAGAGCTGAAGTTACATTATTGAGTATTTGTAAATAAACATGACCTGTATCAAGTACAATTATGCATAAATATTATATTACCATTAACAAAATTTAGGTTTTGTACAGTATTGAAATTCATCTTTCTAACAATCTGTTGCAATTTTAGTGCTGGGAAACATAATTATTTGGGTAGTTTTATATTTTCCTACAATTTTTTGTAGTTTGAATTTTTGTTGTTTCACACTCAAGGTTTTTGTGACCTGTGCCAGCTAATGCATCACTAAAAAATTGCTTTCAAGCAGTGGCAAAAGTCTGAGTCTTTACTAAGTAATCTTCAGAGTTTCACTCTACATCACTCGTTTTCATTTTGCATAGTTTTGAAATTAATGCAAGATCTTGGGGAAATTGGATTAAAGATAATTAAAAATGTCTTAGAAATTATTAATTTATTATACATGTCCAAGATGAAAGAATATGGATGGATAACTATACTCCCATGCCTTTCCCATATCAACACTAATTAAGACTCGGTCACCACACAAGAAATTGAGAGCCATATGGCCCCTGGAATTTCACAACATAATTTAGGAACTCAAAATGCAGCACCTTACAATCATACTCGCCAAGATCTTAGGTGGTTAGACCTAAGTTAGGTCTAAGGAAGTAAGTTGGTTAGAGAAGGGGGCATGGCAAGGGGTCAAAGCCCCTGCTGGCTGGAAAGGCCTGTGTACAAGTCAAGCCTGGCCTCGGGCCGGGCTTGGGGAGTAGAAGAGAACTCACAGAACCCCATCAACTAGGTATCAACCAGGTATTATCTGGCCTACCGAGCAGAGTCCTCATTGTAGAGTGAGCATCCTCTATATATGCTCAATATACAACTGCTAGAGTATTTAAGAGGGAAACAGAAGCTAAGCCCTGGCTATCTTACTATCACACCTCAGACAGTGACTTGTATGATGGAAAGACACCAGTAACCATCTGCAATTATCAGCTTAGTACAGGGTAGTGTTTCTTGGACACAACCTGACCTCGCCCAACTTGTGAACATTATCGCCTCGGAAGTGTGACTTGTTATTGCTTCAAAGCTAGTCTACCGGTGACACAATTGAGGTCCACAGTTCTTCCCTGCAAATCCTTTATTCTTCTCCCATGGTAATTAGCTTCAGGTAGCCACAAGGTGCTTCCCCAAAAAAGTGTTGAATGTAATGAAACGCCTCTTCCTGGATGAGCCCTGGTGGCTTCCCGATTTCCTCTCTTCCTTCCACGTTTATCGGTTAGTGTTTTTGGTCTTCACACCTGCTCCAGAATTGTCTTGGAAGGCTGGAGGAGACCTGGAAATCTAGACCCAAACCCCCCATGGTTGGAGGTTAGTGCTAATGAGCTCACACTAGTTTTGAAAGAGTCTACCATTGTTTAAATTGTTTGGGGGGTGTTCATTTTGGCAGTTTTGAGGCTGTACAGTCTCTTGGAATCCAGCTAGTGGTCTGTCTTCAGTTCCAATGACTTTCTGAATGTTTTTTGGTGGGGTGGCAATGTTGGCTGCATTCTCTGCCTTTGTGAGGGGTTGGGGGCTGGTTGGTGTTTGGCCTCTGAGATTTGTTGCCCAATAGGCCAAACAGAACTGTACGGCTGATGTGATCTAGTAGTTGGGAGCCATCTCGACAAGATGGATGATTCAAGGAGTCACAAGGGTTTGCCTTGGAAAACTTCATTTAGGTGCAACTTAATAGTTGAAAGCCCCAGCATCAGGACAGATGACATGTAACACCAGAAATCATGTTGTAATAAAATAAAATTGTATCAAATTATTTTTGTCAATGTGTACACATGACCAAGAGTTCCTAGTAATCTCAGATTAATGTAAACTTCATTTGGAAGTGTAGCCAAACATTCAAGTATTTTGAGGTTATTTAGGTTTTGTATGATTTTATATATATCCTGCAGCTTTTATCCTTCCTCTGGCTACTATCCCTACCATTTAAGAATAGGTAATTTTGTGTAGAGTTTGGCTGAAGTGTTGAATCAACTTTAAGGAACGGTTAAGAATTCAAGTCCAAGCTTTTTATGGCATACATCCAGAAGTCACCCTGCAGCTTACTTTTGAGGGGGTCTTTTTCTTAGATATATGATGAATTTGTAATGATATACATGTTTTAACTACTTTGGTACAGGAAAAACACTAACCTTAAAAGGAGTACAGAATGCAAGATGCACTTGTATAGAAAAGGGGGTGACCAAATCAAAGACCTTGGAGTAATAACGTTTGAAGATTAACAATCAGAGATCACAACAAAATAAACCTTGCAATTACCAGGAAAATGATAGGGTTGATAAAGAGAATCTTCAAAACTTAGGGATGCTATAACTTTCAATAAGCAAGTTGTTTCTTGCTGCTTTATACTTCTGGTATGTTTGAGTTTGGCCTCTTCCTGTATTGATTCCATTTTTTAATCATTTTGGTCTCTGGCCATCTTGCAGTTTATATTGAACCAATCCTGTTTCCTAGTTGTGTATCTGTTTTGGAATAAAGAAATTTGTGCCTTCATCATATATTTCACAAAACTTGATATATAACTTATTTGCTTACTTGCTTAACAAGTCTTTTGAATCAGATTTTTAAAGAATTTTCCAAGTTTCCCATAGTGTCCTCTCCTGAAATGAAGTTTTTCAACTGCTTCATTTTCCTCATTCTCTTCTAGACTATAATGCATATCATACTGTACTTTATTTCCTAAAGGACATGGTCAATTTTACCCAAGGTGGGTGGTACTTAATGCCAAATGTCTCCTCCTGCCTGGTGAATATCAAATGTTAATAAATGCATTGAGGGAACATCCCCTTCCCTCATTCTCGTAGCTTGTTGAACATTTTGATACATAAATGTCTCCAGGATGTGAGGGTTTTGAATCTACCAATCTGAGTCCTCTGTTCTTGCTTCGTAGGCCTCCTAGTCTATGGATTTCAAGTTGAAGTCAGCGAGTACCAACAGTCGTGATATATCATCACATAGTATACTCTTGCTATAATCTCTCATGATCGTTATAAGGCTCTTGTTTGTGGTCCAGCTCCTCTTTTTGCCCATGTGTTGCATGCTGGGGAACTGATGGCATTTATGATTATCACTTTATCATCCTGATTACAAATTTCCAGTGCCATTATGTCTACTTCTCATGATTTATCAATTGTAAATTTGTCTACCTTTTGGTGCTGTTTTACCTGTGTGTCTGTGTGCGCACATGTACACATCGTCCTTATAAATTGTACATAGCGGCTTGCAAAATGGGCATGCTGTGCCATTTTCTATTCGTCGGTCTTTAGGTTCGAGCAATTTAGTGCAACATTTTAGTGACTTTATGAACTCTCGAGAGGAAGGACAGGCATGTGCATGTGTGTATTCACCAAGTTGTGCTTGCGGGGGTTGAACTCTGCTCTTTCGGCCCGCCTCTCAACTGTCAATCAATCAACTGTTACTATTCCCCCCCCCCCCCCCCCCAGGAAGCACCCCGTAGCAGCTGTCTTGCTCCGGGTACCTATTTACTGCTAGGTAACGGGCATCAGGGTGAAGGAACCTGCCATCCATTTGTTTTTCTGCGGTGCAGGGGGATCGAACATCAGTCCCAAGGTTCACGAGTCTAGCGCGCTGTCCACTCAGCCACCAGCCACCCTGTGTGTGTGTCAATATATATGCATGGAAGGTACTTGAAGGGCAGGTTCCAAACCTGCACAACAAAAGTACAATTTACTGAAGTGAAGGTGAAAGTAGGAAATGCAAAAGTACAAAATAAATCAAATGGAAAGTTGGGGTTCCATAAGTGGAGAGAAGACTATGTCCCAAAACTTGAACGTCCAGCCAACAAATTTAAAAAATATAGCTGGAATTGCAGTGGAAGCTTTCAAGAGAGCTGAACAAGTTTCTGCTGTGATTACCAGTTCAGCCAGTTCAAAAGACCAGCAGCTTCACAGGTCAGGCAGTTAGGTGCCTTGAAAGACTAGTCACAGGCCAGGCTATGGGAGTAGAACATGATACAGCGGTCTACTCCCATAGCCTGGCCTTAAAAATCAACAGGTATAAGCCTGGCTCAAGCCTGGCCTCGGGCCGGGCTTGGGGAGTAGAAGAACTCCCAGAACCCCATCAACCAGGTATCAACCAGGTAATAATGGGGTACCATGTGATAAATATTGCAATTTATTTATAGTATATATATTTTACTTATGCTAACTGTTTTTTCTAATAGTGTTGATTTGTATAAAGTATCCGATGAAATTAAATAGACCCTTGAAAGTTTGGTCGGCAAATAATCTGCTTATTAGCCTACTTAAGTAAAATATATTGCATGCAATATATACATATATATGTGAAAAATACTGGAGACTTTAATTAGCCGTATTGTGTGTCAGGTCGTGGTTGGAGGGAGAGCTGGAGGTGGTGGCTGCCAAGAAGCAGGCAAAGCTGTCTTTAGAAAGCCTCGTTGAGGACCGTAAAACTATTTCTGAACAGATTAGTTCACACAAGGTATGAATTGTTTCTTGTTAAATGCTGCTGTACTTTCCCCATGTTTTTGTACTATTATGGACATTCATATTTATAAATGCAGTGATGTACTTGTCTTTATTTATGTATTAACCCCTAGAGTGCAGCTGTAGATATTCAGTACGTGCATATCTGCCAAGACGCAAAAAAAAATACAAAAAAATTTCATTTAGAATTATTTATTTGGATGCAAAATGTAAAGAAAATGTAGAAATAAACTAAATATGTACATTATTTCTGGTTTTGTGAGCTGTTGAAGATAAGAAGGTAGTGGCTGAGCCTGTTGTGTTAATGCCATAACACCAGATTTGTTGACGCATCAACATGTGGCAGATGATACCCAACGTTGACTCTTGATGTTTCTACAATCATTTTAATACTTAATAGCTCATTCACTAGTTTTTGTGTTTTATTATACACAATACAGTATGTACAACCATATGGGGTTTGTGAAAACCACATGAACATGCAGTAATTGGTATACAAATCATATAATGGAATTTTATATCATGATTGCCACATCGCAATGATAAGCAGTGGTGAAGATATAGCAGGTTTTTCAGGGGCCTGGGTAATCTCCACTACATCTATATAGTGATTATATTCGTATTAACGTAATGGTTCAAAAACCAGAAAATATCTAAAATCAACATGTGATTGCATTACCCCATGAATCATCTTATAATAACTGCATTGTTAAGGATTAAAATCTGATGTGCTTTATTATTTTGTTCTTAAATTGGATTAGAAAATGTGTGATTCTTGACATGCTAACAAAAGTTATCTCTTCCAACAGCGGCAATTAAAAAAGGGGAACCTGTGTCCAGAAATGGCAACAGATGTACAGAAGAAAATTACTGAGTTTGAAAATGACCTGCAACTGCGAACTGCGCAGATTAATGACCTTCAAACCAAGATTGTAGATGATGATGAAGGTACGCGGAGCTTTTATTTGTTCACTTGATGTACATGAAGGAGCTTTGTGGTTTTGTGGGAATTATTTTTTGTAATTCTTTTCTTCTACACTTGTTTTCTGTACCATAGCTGGGGGGAGTTATAAGGAGACAGTGACAAGCTATTACGACTATATAGCACTTGGAAGGGGTCAGGATAAGGATTTGGGATGGTACGGGGGTAAAGAAATGGTGCCCAACCACTTCGACGGTTGGGGATTGAACGCCGACCGTCGCTCGACTGTCCACTCCAAATTGTTGGACATACTATAGCTGGGAGATTAGCTTCATATGTTGGCTTGTAGCTTACAAGAATTGTTTCTCTGGGGGGGGGGGGAGCCCCTTGAAGCTTCCTGAAGCTACAGTCTCCACTGGATCATCCGGACTATATGGGAAGGACCCCCAGCCGGATTATCACATTTTTCGGATAATGGTACTTTTTCACCTACGAGTCCAAAAGTGACCATTTCCAACAATTTTTATACTACAAACAACATAATTTGAATTGCCTTGCCACATATAATTATTAAATATTCAACTAGAAACCTCAACTTACCTTGTTGTTGTTCGTCTTCTTGATTGATGACACACATCTTGAAGTTAAAAATTCTTGACAATTTACGTAACTTATAGTAACACAACACTAAAATTAACACTTAAAATTACTGTACAGTTCATTAGGCAAAGTTAGTTTTCACTGTCAGCTGAGGAAGCCTCACTTGTTGAAGGCACTTGGGTTACGTGTGCCACCTCACTTGTTGAAGGTGCTTGGGTTGCGTGTGCCACCTCACTTGTTGAAGGCACTTGGGTTGCGTGTGCCGCCTCACTTGTTGAAGGCACTTGGGTTGCGTGTGCCACCTCACTTGTTGAAGGCGCTTGGGTTGCGTGTGCCGCCTCACTTGTTGAAGGCGCTTGGGTTGCGTGTGCCACCTCACTTGTTGAAGGCACTTGGGTTGCGTGTGCCACCTCACTTGTTGAAGGCGCTTGGGTTGTGTGTGCCACCTCACTTGTTGAAGGCGCTTGGGTTGCGTGTGCCGCCTCACTTGTTGAAGGCGCTTGGTTTGATTTTCATACCACATAAGAATCAAGTGTTGCTTGCCTTCTGTGTTCACTGGCCAGTTGTATGATCAGCTCTTTTGTTTGCCTCAGGTACTGATACATGTTTTCAACTTCTGGATGAGCACAATTTGATGAAAAATTAATTAACAAGTCAACAGAAGACATGAGTTCACTGTATTTCGTGGTCATTGATGTTGGTTCTTCACTTCCTTCTTCATCCTCTTCGTCGACCTCACCAGTAATAGACTGGAGAATCTCGTCTTCACTCATCACACCATATCCTGGGTCATTGGCATCTTGTTCAAGCCAATCAACTACATCCTGTCTTTCTAAGTTTTCGCTGGCATTTCTAAACATTCCATGGATTTCATCTGTAAATCCTTCAAAATCCATTTCTGCATCTTCCTCATTTCTGACCGTAGACGTGAGGAGTTTTTTCCAGGAATTTTTCAAAGTCGATTCCTTTAATTCACTCCACACCTTGGCCCAGTTATAGATGGCTTCCTTGATTGTATAGTTCTTCAAATTCTGGAGTTTTTTTTTTAGCCCTGTTATCCACACCGAGTTCAATATCTTCTGGAAGAGGCAAAACCATCAAAACTTCGTTTAGCATCTTTTTGATGTACAACCTCTTCGTGGCACATGTAACTCCCTGATCCATAGGTTGAATGAGAAAGGTGGTGTTAGGAGGAAGTGCCATACATGTTATCTTGCCATCTTGTGAGGTTAACATGTCAATTTTGGGGTGGGCAGGCGCATTATCAAGCAGCAGCAAAGCCCGAACTTCGCTTGGCCTTATTTTGAGTTTCTTAATTTGATAGGCATGAATTTCTCTGCAGAACACGTCATGAAACCAGGAAAGAAAGATCTCCTGTGTAAACCATGCATTTTTTGAGTTATAATATATGACTGCCAGTCTGTCCATGCAATGTTGCAAGGCTCTTGGTTTCTTATATTTGCCAACAATTGCACACGTGATTCTGTCTGTGCCGTCGGCATTCGCACACATCATGTCCAAGAGCCTGTCCTTGTTGACCTTACGGCCTGGCACACAACCCTCACTCCTCATTGCTAGAGTTTTTCTGGTAAACTCCTCCAATACAACCCAGTTTCATCTGCATTATAAATTTGATACGAATATATAATATTTGCCATAATGTATTCTCTTAATTTCTGTTTAAATGGTTCTACACTGCTTTCATATGCACTCAATTTTTCACCGACAATTTTCCTCTTCACAATATTGTGCCTACCCTTGAACCTTGCAACCCACCCTTCACTCGCTTCGAAATTCTTTATTCCAAGGCTAGCAGCAAACCTGCTTGCAGCATTTTGTATTTCTGGGCCACGAATTGTCACGCCAGCAGTGCGGTGCTGAGCAAACCACTTGTACACAGCTTCATCCAACTGTACATGCGTCGAAGTTTTCATAGTTTTTCTACCACAACCTCTGCTAGTGCTTGCACCTTCACTTTCACAGATTGAAATGAATTTCATAAGTTTCTGTTTTTGTTTCCTTATATGAGAAACAGTACTAGTGCCTATATTAAATTCCGTGGCTACACTTGAGGTTGACCGGCCATGTTCACAAAGTTGTATAACATGTAGCTTGTCCTTACGTGTTAACACTTTGGTCCGAGCATGACGCAATGCTGCGTCATCCGTTTATTGTCGGTAGTCACGGGGATGACGCAATGCTGCATCATCCACTAAAATAAACGCCAAAAATCAGGTTTTTATCCAATTTTTGGGGGACTGGTTTTAAAATGCGTGCCTGTGTCTTCCCTACACGCCTATGTCATGTTCAACACACAACACTGAGGTGGTAAGTACAAAAAATTGTATTATTTTGTATATATTTTTTTTTTGTTCATACTTTCGCGTATTGTACTGGCACTATTGTTCTTCAATTGGCCCTTATATGCACATATCCATCTAAAGCATTCTATTAGGAACAATTTCATACCTAAATGAGCGCTGTAACACAAAAATTGAGATTAGCAACAAGAAATAATACTAAACATTTGTGGGCAGGAATTTGGAGTGTAGCTGGAAGGCGTCTGGGCGCTCACTCGCGGCTAACGCGTGGCCCGTCTTCAACTCGTCGGCGGTTGGAGCGTGACCAGGTTTTTTATTTTATATGCTAATGTTCCTCTAGAGAATTCTATTGCGAACCCATTGATACCAAAATGAAAGACCTAGGACGAAAATTGAGGTGACCAGAGTGAAAAGAGTGAACACATTTTATCGCTTTTGCGCGCTCCTCGCTAACTCGTTCGCACTTTCTCTGTTTGCTGCGGGTAATTAGCCAAGCTTTTGGAGTTTATATGCATTTAGTGCTGTAGAGAATTCTATTGCAAACACAATGATACCAAATTTAATCTCATAGGACGAGAATTGAGGTAACAAAGTTGAAGAGGGTATACACTTTTCAGAATTACCGCGAGCTCCCGTGAAACGCTGGGACCCACATCACATAGTTGAGGGGTGGCGCGGCGGGTGCGCCAAAGCGTTAAGACAACCTTCTTCCTCTTAACACCTCCAGAACGTTTCATGCTGCTACCAGACATAGTCTTGGCCAAAAATGTTCAAAGTTACTATGAAAATAAAAAAGTTATTTAAAAAAAATATTTCACTAATGGCTCGGCATTGTGGTGTAACACGTGGGTAGAGAGCACATGGCTTGATCAGGCCTGGACGGGTCCAGTCGGGGCAGGGAGGAGGCACGTTACGTAGGCCGCCAGGAGGGAAAAAAAAAATATTTTTGGAAGAAAACTTCAGCCTGTTCAAATTGTTTTTAGGAAACTTGTATGGTATTTTTTATTACATAATTACTAGTATTTCTTTTGATTTTGGCTATTATGAATTGTTCTACAATCGATGGTAATTCCTGTACTGTAGTGTATGGGCCACTCCTCATCCCCCCCTTATCCCCCTAGGTGGTCCCTCCCAACGCTCCCCTCTCTCCCGACACCACCCACCCACCCCACCAACACCATGCGCCTCGAGTCACGGGCAGACGGGTTTAATACCGTACTGCCCGCCTCTTGGTTTCATATACGGACAAAGCCATGATTATCCGGGCGACTGTCTGGATAGTGTAACTTCGGCAGAAAATTAACCGAGCCCCAAAATTTTATCCGACCAAACCAGCTTTAATCCTGTCCCTGTGACTATTTTGGCCGGATATTGTAATAACTTTATCCGATCACGATTTTGGCCGTATAAGGGCATTTTCCAGATGTTTGAATCCCAGACAATCGCATGGTTACAGTATAATACTGATACAGTGCCAAACTACTAGGTGCCATCAGTCGCAGCGTTCTTTTAGGTTTACTGTGGGACCACGAGCCAGAACCTGACCTTCCCCCTCCCCCCCCCCCCTTCTAATGAAGCACAAAGATCAGTGGCACTGATCAAACTGTCAGGGAATGTTAATCATGTACACCGCCACTGGAGAAACGCCCACAAAGTCAGTGAGACAAAACAGACTACTGCTTGTTATAAGGAAATATTGATTCCTCAAACTTGCCAAAAGACCTTATAAGAACATAAGAATATAAGAACATAAGAACAAAGGTAACTGCAGAAGGCCTATTGGCCCATACGAGGCAGCTCCTATAACCACCCGATCCCACTCATATACGTGTCCAACCCACGCTTGAAACAATCGAGGGATCCCACCTCCACCACGTTACGCGGTAATTGGTTCCACAAATCAACAACCCTGTTACCGAACCAGTATTTACCCAAGTCTTTCCTAAATCTAAACTTATCCAATTTATACCCATTGTTTCGTGTTCTGTCTTGTGTTGATACTTTTAATACCCTATTAATATCCTCTTATGTCCATTCATCCACTTGTAAACTTCTATCATGTCACCCCTAACTCTTCGCCTTTCCAGTGAATGCAATTTAAGCTTTATTAATCTTTCTTCATATGAAAGATTTCTAATTTGGGGAATTAACTTTGTCATCCTACGCTGGACACGTTCAAGTGAATTTATATCCATTCTATAGTACGGCGACCAAAACTGAACTTCATAATCTAAATGGGGCCTAACCAGAGCAAGATATAGCTGAAGAACCACACCAGGTGTCTTGTTACTAACGCTTCGATTAATAAATCCCAGTGTCCTATTTGCCTTATTACGAACATTCATGCATTGATCCTTTTGTTTTAAATTCTTACTAATCATAACTCCTAGATCCCTTTCGCAATCCGACTTCGCAATCTCAACACCATCTAGCTCGTATCTTGTAACTCTATCATCATTACCTAGCCTCAAAACTTTACATTTATTAGCATTAAACTGCATCTGCCAGTGTTTTGACCATTTTAAAACCCTATTTAGATCAACTTGAAGTGATACCGAATTTTCTTTCGTGTTAATTTCCCTACCGATTTTTGTATCATCTGCAGATTTGCAAATGTTGCTACTCAAACCTGAATCTAAATCATTTATATATATTATAAACAACAGAGGTCCCAGGACAGAGCCTTGGGGCACTCCGCTAACAACATTATCCCACTCTGACTTAACCCTTTAACTGCGCAACGCGCCTGCAGGCTCGCATCTGGTTTGCGCAACGCGCCTCCGGGTATTTGTATTTTTCACGTTCCATTCAAAACTCCCGCAGCTACACGGGGTTCACATCAGCTTCCTCAGGGCTCTTGTAAACAGACGCCATCTTTAAAAAAAATCGTGGTCCACATTCCCGGGTGTGGGAGCCTCAGTAGTGATTGAGTAACCAAGGCTGGCGCTCGCAGCATGAGCGCACAGCACTGCTGTTCAGCATGTGACCACAGCATCACCTAATAATGTCAAAATATATATATAACTTGTATTATTTAGCTATGATAGTGTTATAGAAGAGCCTCAGTGTGATAATGACTGGGTACAATGTTGAAATATCAGTGATTCAATGCTGTTCACGATGTTCACAGCGCTAGCCACAGCACCACAGCATTATTTCGTTCATCTAGGAATCTTCAAATGATTTCTTAGGTTTCTTTTCAAAATAAACATGTGGTCAATTATTCATTTACAGGAATTAGTGACCAGGATTGTGGTTATAATTAGCGTTGTGCGTAGTATTGTGGAAGGAGGAATTTTGGTGAGGGAGGGTGAGAATTGTGGTAGCCTCATTGTGTGTGTGTGGCAGCCACTCTTGTTTTGCTCACCATACTAGCTTAGTGGTTTGCTATGGGCAAAACATATGTACATATGTATATAGTGTAAGAACAGCAACAGGAGAATGTTGAGAGGAGCTATTTTGGTGAGGGAGGTGACGTAATCGTAGCGTCGTCTGCTGTGTGATTTTTCATGCAGTGTATGGTGGCCACTGTACTGATTGGACACAATACCGGCTTACTTGCATAGTTCTGGTAAATAAAACATGTAGATAAGTATATAGAACATGTGTAATAAGAACTATAACAGTATGGTGGGAGGAGCAATGTTGGCAAGTAAGATGTTGGAGTGAGGGAGACTGGCTGGGTGTGGCTGCTCTCACTCGAGGTGTTCTGAATGTGTTCATGGCCAAATGCTCCCATTGGCCCATACGAGGCAGCTGTTATTGGCATATACGAGGCAGCTGCTATTGGCCCATACGAGGCAGCTGCTATTGGCCCATATGAGGCAGCTGCTATTGGCCCATATGAGGCAGCTCCTATTGTCCCATACGAGGCAGCTGCTATTGGCATATACAAGGCAGCTGCTATTGGCCCATACGAGGCAGCTGCTGTTGGCCCATACGAGGCAGCTGCTGTTGGCCCATATGAGGCAGCTACTATTGGCACATACGAGGCAGCTGCTGTTGGCCCATATGAGGCAGCTGCTATTGGCCCATACGAAGCAGCTGCTACGCGATGTTCTGAATGTGTTGATGGTGAATGTATATAGTGTGTGACAGTGTATAGTGTGTAAATAGATTGTATATACAGTGGTACCTCGGAATACGAGTGTCCCTGTATACGAGTTTTTCGGAATACGAGCAGGATTTCCTCGGAAAATGTGTCTCGGAAGGCGAGGGTTACCTCGGGACACGAGTTTGTTGATACGCGTACAGGCTGACCTAGCGCGTGGTGGCCGCGTGGTGGCTGGGCGATCGTCGCCCCTCCGCCCGTCCGCCCCTCAGTTTACCATTGTCTCGCGCTCAGTGACTACCTCTCATCAATTCTTCGCGTGGATTTTCAGTGTATTGTTGGATTTTTGGTGATTTGACTATACAATTTGTTATTATATATCTCACCATGAGTCCCAAGAAAGCCAGTGGTAAGGATAAAGGCCAGAAAGCCCATGTGAGGATGACAATAGAGGAGAAACAAGAGATAATTCGGAAGCATGAGAACGGTACACGTGTTATTGAACTTTGTAGGCAGTACAACAAAGCCACATCAACAATATGCACTATACTTAAGAAGAAAAATGAGATTATGAGTGCTAAAGTGGCAAAAGGAGTAAGAACAATAACGAAACAAAGACCACAAATACTTGAAGAAGTGGAAAAGTTGTTATTAATTTGGATACACGACAAGGAGTTAAGGGGAGATAGTGTTTCGGAGGCCATTATTTGTGAGAAAGCCAGGGTATTGCACGAAGACCTTCTAAAGAAAACCCCTGGAACGAGTGATGCAGAGACGAAAGAGTTTAAGGCAAGCAGGGGCTGGTTTGAAAAATTTAGGAGGAGGAGTGGTATCCATAGTGTTACAAGGCATGGGGAGGCAGCCAGCGCAGACAAACCAGCCGCTGGACGATTTATTGAGGAATTTAAAGAGTTTGCAGAGGCTGAGGGATACCTACCGCAACAAGTGTTTAATTGTGACGAAACAGGACTGTTTTGGAAAAGAATGCCTAAGAGGACATACATTACCAAGGAGGAAAAATCCTTGCCCGGACACAAGCCTATGAAAGATAGGTTTACGCTTATGTTGTGTTCAAATGCGAGTGGCGATTTGAAAATTAAACCCTTACTAGTGTATCATTCTGAAAATCCAAGGGTTTTCAAACAGTATAAAGTGCAGAAAACCCATTTGTGTGTGATGTGGAGGTCTAATAAAAAAGCATGGGTGACTAGGCTTATTTTTTCGGAGTGGGTGAATGAAGTGCTGTGCCCTACCATAGAAAAATATCTGCAGGAGAAACATTTGCCACTCAAAGCCGTGCTTCTCCTCGACAATGCTCCTGCTCATCCTCGAGGCTTGCAAGATGATGTGTTGCCCCGATACAATAAATTCCTCACAGTTAAATTCCTTCCTCCTAACACCACTCCTTTAATTCAGCCTATGGACCAGAAAATCATAGCGAATTTTAAGAAACTTTATGAAAGGGCACTTTTCCGAAAATGTTTTGAAGTGACTGAAGCCACAAACCTCACCCTCAAAGAGTTCTGGAAAGACCATTTTAACATTTGTAGTGCTTTAAAACTCGTTGACAAAGCCTGGCAAGAACTGACTCAAAGAACCCTGATCTCTGGCTGGAGAAAATTGTGGCCTGAATGTGTGAGAGAATTAGACTTTGAGGGGTTTGAGCCTATAAATGATGCGCCTATTGTTGAGGAAATTGTTACTCTAGGCCAGCAAATGGGCTTGGAATTGGATAGTGATGATGTGGAGGAGTTGGTGGAAGAACACAACGAAGAACTGACCACCGAAGAACTCCAAGCCCTTCAACAGGAACAGCAAGACAACGCAGATGAAGATTCTTCAGTGGAGGAGGAGGAGGCAGCAGCGGATGTCCCTTCTGCAGTATTGAAGAAGGTGTGTCAGATGTGGGAAGAGATTCAAACAATTGTTGAAAAGACTCACCCAGAGAAAGCTGTAGTAGGCCGTTGCCTTAATCTTTTCAATGACAATGTGTTGCCTTACTACAGAGAGAGCTTGCGAAGAAGGGAAAAGCAAGCTTCCATGGACAGATATCTGGTGAGAAAATCGAGCAGTGAGCCTCAGCCAGGACCTAGTGGCACTCAGATAAAACGTCCCAGGGAGTGCACACCTGAAAGGTCCTCATTGCCTGATGTGATAATGGAAGGGGACTCCCCTTCCAAACAGTAACTCCTCTCCTCCTCCCCTCTCCTCACCATCTTCCATACGCCTACAGCATTCATCAGCAAGGTAAGTAATAACTTGAACATAGTTTTGTAGGTTTATTTAGATGAATTAGGTATAAAAATTTAGTTTGATATGGGGTTTATGGGGTAGTCAGGAACGGATTAATTCATTTCCCATTATTTCTTATGGGGAAATTCGCTTCAGAATACGAGTTTTCGGAATACGAGGCGTCTCCAGGAACCAATTAAACTCTTAAACCGAGGTACCACTGTATACATAAATTAGCATGCTACATAGTAAATGTGTGCTGCATATGTGTACACAAGTGTCATGCACGTAACACAGTGTCTTTGGACAGTACGGATGTTTTACTGCCATAATATAGTGTACGTGTTCACTATACATAGGATTAGCACGTAAAAACAAATAAAATGTATTTGGAACTGTGCGAAAATAATGAACGAAAATATATTCGCGGCAACTCGCGCACCCCCGCCCCGGGCGCCCTACTGGCCCCGGGAGCGTACGTCACGGGCGATCAGGGAATGATGACGTCACGCCCCAACTTACGGACCCCATAGCTGCCAAAGTAAGTACAATTTCGATTTTTTTTCTACATACCCATACTGAGGGAAGGGTTTCTGACACTTTAAAAAGAAAAATTTTTTCCTGATAATTTATTTCCTGCGCACTGCGGGGGTGTCATATTTGGAGGCAACGCAGTTAAAGGGTTAACCCCATTTATACTAACTCTGTTTCCTTTGGAATAGCCATGCCCTAATCCAACTTAATATAGCACCCCCAATACCATTAGCCTTTATTTTTTTAAATAGTCTTTCATGTGGCACTGTATCAAAAGCTTTGCTAAAGTCAAGGTACACAACATCACAATCCTTACCACTATCAACTTCCTCAACTATGCTGGAATAAAAAGGTAGCAAATTTGTTAAACGTGAACGGCTATTTGCAAAACCATGTTGCGACTCATTTATTAATTTATGTTTTTCAAGATGAAGACGAATTGCATTTGCAATTATCGATTCAAGTAACTTTCCCACAATAGACGTTAGGCTAATTGGCCGATAGTTTGACGGAAGTGATCTATCTCCTTTCTTAAAATTGGTACCACATTAGCTACCTTCCATGACTCTGGCACTCTGCCTAACTCTATTGATTTATTAAAAATGGTTGACAGTGGCTCGGAAAGCTCCTCTTTGCATTCTTTAAGCACCCTGGCAAACACTTCATCTGGCCCTGGGGATTTGTTTGGTTTTAGTTTTACTAATTGTTTAATTACATCCTCCCTGGTAACTGCTGAACTAGTCAACCTGTCCTCATCCCCACCCACATAGACGTTACTGTATAAGCAAACGATTGCTTATAAGATAAGCAAACGATCGAAAAGTTATAAAACTAGCGCAAGCCCGTTTCCCCAAACTCTAACATCAGTGTACTGGGGCTGCACGCACTTAGGGCAGCCTTCCCTAAGTGCCCTGTAAGTACTACCGCTTAATGCTAGGGGTTCCCCTTCTATAGTGTCTTCGGGACTCCACTTCCATAGGAGTTCTTGCTGCTTGGCATTTACTCTGCCCTTGGGGCCAATTGAGGTTTCGTGGCTTTTTATTTGGCCTTGTGTAGGAAGTGGTATTGTTGCAGCTTGGGGAGCAAGGTGCTGCACAGCTTGCCTACCTATGCAGCGGCAGTATTCCTATTCCTTCTGGAGACTTTGTACTTTTGCAGGGGTTTTCTTTTATTTTTCTTTCTTTGCCTGGAGGGGGGAGGGGTCTGCCTTGTTTGGCTATTGGTCCACTTACATTATTTTGATGGCCCTCCTCTAGGCCCCCGTGATTGTACACGTTGCAGGGCTTTTAGTGTTTTTAGCTCAATTCCCCCTTTTGTTAGCTTTTGGGTTTATCCGGCTTTGCAGCACCTTGCCTCGGCTTCCTGTAGCAGTTAGCCTACAGGCCCTGGAAAACCCTCTCATGGCTTGTACTTATGAATGCGTCTTTTGAGTTCCAGCTCACCTCGTGTGAGTTTGAAGGTTGCTCTGTGCCTTTGTCTCAAGGGTGATGGTCACCAGTTTTGCCTCTGTCATGCTGCCTGTTGGGTCAGCAACACCTTTGATCTGGAGTCTTGCGAGACATGTTCTCTACACATCTACACGTGCTCCAATTTACCCATTCTATAGACAATGAGGTTCGGATACAGGCAGCATCTGCATTGCCTGCTCGGTTTAGGTTGCCACAACACGCTAGGTTGGCTGCCTGCTCGGATACCTCGAGGCTGTCCCGTTTTGGTTATAGGGACCCGGACTTTGGGGAATTAGTTGCTTTGACTTTGGCTCAGTCTGCGCTCCCCGGCTGGTGTGTCTTTTTACCCCCTCTCCCAGCTCCGCACATCTGAGGGTTATGGAGTCGGGGCAGGGTCTAGTCGGTGATGAGGCCTGGGGGCTATGGGGGCTTCCCATTCAAGTTGGGAACAGAGGCATTTGAGCCTGTTGGATCCTACCAACAGACCCTCCCTTCTTTCCTGCCTTTCCCCTGGACTCTGCCTTTTCTTCACGGGTAGAGGGCACAGCTCTGCCCCAGGTCCTGGTTTGGAGGATCCAGGGTGGGGGGGGGAGAGGAGTTGACCTGAGGGGCTTGGGCCCCCTTTGATCCCGCTTGAGTTTTGGTGCCCTCTTTGCAGGGGGAGTGGTTTTCCTAACCTCCCCCCCTTCCCTGTATGAGAAAGATTTGGGGTCGGCTACTTCTAGATTCGGTTCCAGGTTCTCTTGGGTTCCTTGGCTCCTTCCTTCTGGAGATTTTCTGCCTCTTGAATCTCGCCTAAGGAGGTTTGGGAGGTTTTGCAACGTACCTCCTGCGAGACCCGGATTCTGCCTCTGTGATGGATCCGTCCTCATTTGAGTACTGCACATTCTGCACTTTACAGCCAATTAAAAATTCTATTAGTTATTTAGCAATTGTTAACTTGTTCATATACTGTTAATTATTCTTTATTATTAACAGAATTATTGCATTTCCTTTTATTATAATTGCCTGATTACATAAATTTCTTGTACAATAATGTAATGCCTTTTTTTTTTTTCTTCAGATTTTACCAGCAAGAAAAGATTTGAATCAATGCAGAGTATGATTGAAGCAAAATGTGCTATGAATTATCTTTTCGACATAGCAACCAACAACCAGCTCACCTTGTCTGCTCGGGAAATGGACCTAAAAATATTCAGGTATTTTTTTTTAAATGCTGTTCCAAAGCACCAACAAGGTGGTCATAGTGATGACCTCCTGGTTGGAGGTCATAGTGATGACCTCCTGGTTGGAGGTCATAGTGATGACCTCCTGGTTGGAGGTCATAGTGATGACCTCCTGGTTGGAGGTCATAGTGATGACCTCCTGGTTGGAGGTCATAGTGATGACCTCCTGGTTGGAGGTCATAGTGATGACCTCCTGGTTGGAGGTCATAGTGATGACCTCCTGGTTGGAGGTCATAGTGATGACCTCCTGGTTGGAGGTCATAGTGATGACCTCCTGGTTGGAGGTCATAGTGATGACCTCCTGGTTGGAGGTCATAGTGATGACCTCCTGGTTGGAGGTCATAGTGATGACCTCCTGGTTGGAGGTTATAGTGATGACCTCCTGGTTGGAAGTTATAGTGATGACCTCCTGGTTGGAGGTCATAGTGATGACCTCCTGGTTGGAGGTCATAGTGATGACCTCCTGGTTGGAGGTTATAGTGATGACCTCCTGGTTGGAAGTTATAGTGATGACCTCCTGGTTGGAGGTCATAGTGATGACCTCCTGGTTGGAGGTCATAGTGATGACCTCCTGGTTGGAGGTCATAGTGATGACCTCCTGGTTGGAGGTTATAGTGATGACCTCCTGGTTGGAAGTTATAGTGATGACCTCCTGGTTGGAGGTCATAGTGATGACCTCCTGGTTGGAGGTCATAGTGATGACCTCCTGGTTGGAGGTCATAGTGATGACCTCCTGGTTGGAGGTTATAGTGATGACCTCCTGGTTGGAAGTTATAGTGATGACCTCCTGGTTGGAAGTTATAGTGATGACCTCCTGGTTGGAGGTCATAGTGATGACCTCCTGGTTGGAGGTCATGGGGGGGGGGCATTGATCCCTGGAACCAATGCAAGGTAAGACCATTTTGCCATTCATATCCTGACACTTTTCCTCTTGCTAACCCTCATTTATTCTACCTCTCCCAATGATGGGTGACTTGCCTTCACCTCTCCATAACCATATTTATCATCCATAGTTGGGATTACCTCTTAAGGTTTTGTTATTTTTCTGATATAGAGTACTGTATTACCACGTTTAGGGTATAACAAATTATGTAGGTCTTGATCTATGAATAAAGATGCAATGAGTTTACCAATGCATGTTTATTAACCCAGGTTTACCATGCCTCATTAAAAAAGGTGAAATGTTGATTGGGAGAGTATATTTTTACCGCTTGGTATGCATTTTTGAACAAGTTCAGTGTAACCTTGATGGGGTCTTGGAACTACAGGGGTAGTTCTCCCCAAGCTCAACCTGGGGCTAGGCTTGATTTGTGAGAGCTTGGTCCAAAAGGCTGTTTCTTGGAGTGGCCTGCAGGCCCACGTATCCGCTACAGCCTGGTTGGTTCAGCATTTCTTACCTTGAGGTTACCTTGAGGTGCTTCCGGGTTTAGTGTCCCCGCGGCCCGGTCGTCGACCAGGCTTCTTAACTAAAACTGTCTCTAGTTTTTCTTAA
>WNGS01165503.1:15901325-15911451 GCA_020271785.1 Procambarus virginalis | reverse complement strand
TTATGCAATAAACACAATAATAATCACACAATAACTAAATGTGTGGTGTATGTGAAGCTCACATCCACAGACGAGTGAAATGCAGTGATACCACACAGATAAACACGCATTCACCGTCGATTCACCTATAACCTGCGACAGGTATAAGAAGGTGAGAACTGTGGTTGATCCCTCAGATCAACACAGACACAATAAAACAATGACAAGATCTTGTACTTACAGATAAGGTACCTTTCCTTACGCACTCACTCAGACTCGTTTATACAAGCACTCGTAGGTGGCCTGATAGCTGGTTTCGCTCGTAGACACGGAGGGTACTCGCAGTATCTTGAGATGATTTCGTGAGTAGGGCGTGCTGTATGCTTAACAGACAGACACACGCGCACACACTGGCACTGACGGTGCGTGAGGTGGTGACGTCACGTAGGAGCTGGGCGGCGGCGGGCGCTCGAGGTACTGAGGTACCGCGTCGATGAGTGGCGGTACATGCACTACACTGTACACTGTGGTAATGTCACACACAGATTACTTAGGCGGCGGCACTGCTTAGTTCACTCTAGGTCACTCACGACGATCTTTGTCACCAGGGGTTACCTGATACCAGTCTGTTTCGCTCTGGAGATTTGTCACTTTAGGCTTCTAAACAATATATTCCCACTCGTGATTCTGGCGAGTGTGTGGTATATCGCAAAGACGCTGAGTTAACTTGACGGTGAGGGATAGACGGTGATCAGTCTATTGGCCGGTAGAACAGAACACGTCCTCTCGTATGGTCTCTCTCACGTGAATGAGTTTGCAAGGGTGCCGGGCATCTCGTGGCACACAACACAAGGAGTTACAATTTGACCAATAGCATTGCAGCAAATGAGCGGGAACCAATCATATTAGCTCGTTCGATGAGCAGTAGCAGGAGTGACGTCATGAACACGTCATAGCTGTTATTCACATCGCGCCGGTTGACCCCAGAGGTCAGACGCTGCTGGCGCCTTCCCCTCTGTCTCAGCGGGCACCAGCCATGTACTCACTGACCCTTGGTAGCAAGTATACTTAGCTCCCTGTATCTACTTCCTGCCTAGACATACGGCGGCCTACGTATTTTAACAGTGTTCCTGGTTAAGTGGGCATTCTGGAGATACCCAACATGCTAGGTCACTATCCAGGATTAAGAGAGATAGGCTTTGTGCACGAAGATCTGTGCACTGCAATGCCATTCAAGTCAGCTGTGGGAGCATCTTGGGAGACATACTCCCACATCACCCCCCAACAAAGATCGAGCTCCACAGCGTGGCGCTCGTTCAACTCACACCGCTGACGCATGTGCACAAACTGAGTGCACTGTGCGCGGCCGGGTCCAGCGGACCCCGTTTTCTATCCTTCTAGGCGAGGCGGGGCCTCGTCTAGACTATTCTCTTCTGGTAAGTGAGGAATTTCTTCAGTCACCGGATCACATGTGGCTATCTGTTCAGGTCTTGAGCAGGCACTGTGGTTGGACGTAGCTCCAGGTCTGGGTCGGCTCAACGCCTCGAAACCCTGAGTGGCGCTGGTCTGTCCACTGCCTCTCTCCACCTGTGTCATGCCTGAAACATCAGAGACACACTGGGAACCAGTGTCCGGTGATGCGCGTTGCGTTTCCTCGCTCATGTCTCCCTCGTTCGACGTCTCGTTAATCACCCCTGACCTACTCAACCAGTCAGCACCTACGTTGTCGGCTCCCTTTATGTAAACCACGCGGAATGTGAACTGTTGAAGGAACAACACCCAGCGCATTATTCTAGGGTTTGCGTTTTTAAGCGTACCGATGTGGCTGAGGGGTTGGTGATCTACTTGAAACGTGAAACGCTTACCATAGAGATACTGGTAGAATTTCCTTACTCCCACCACAGCAGCAAGGAGTTCCTTTTCTACAGTGGAGTACTTCTGCTCAGCATTGCTCAGTTTACGACTGGAGTACGCAACTGGCCAGATTTCACCGTCGTACTCTTGCATGAGTACAGCACCAATACCTGTATTTGAGGCATCTGTCCGAAGGATGTACTCCCTGGTAGAATCTGGTAGTCTAAGGATGGGTGCTTCAGTCAGCTTCTTCTTGAGCGTCGAGAATGCTGAGTTCTCCATTTCTGTCCAACGTACTCTAACAGGTGCATTCTTCTTGGTGAGATTAGTTAGCGGAGTTGCTATAGACGTGAAATTGGGAATGAAAGTTCTGTAGTACCCTGCCAGTCCCAGGAATGACTTAACCTGAGTCTTGGTGGCGGGTGGAGCGGCTTCACTGATCTTGGTGATCTTCTCAGGCAGCGGCCTGGTGAACCCTCCCCCTATCACGTGACCAAGGTACCTGACCTCCTTGCACCCCAACTCACACTTAGTGGGTTTTGCAACCATTCCTACTTCTTGTAGTCTTGTCAACACCTGCCTTAGCAAGGTCAGATGTTCTTCCCACGTAGCAGAGTGGATGAGCACATCGTCCACGAACACTTCTACTCCAGTAATTCCCCCCAAGACTTTGCGCATAGTTCTGTTGAACACGGCTGGGGCGTTCACCAGTCCAAACGGAAGAACTGTGAACTGGAAGAGACCTTCGCTTGTCATGAAGGCAGTGCAGCGCTTACTGTCTTCATGTAATGGAATCTGCCAAAATCCTTTTGTCAGATCAAGCTTGGAGAAATAGCAACTGGAAGCTAACCTCGAGAAGATCTCATTTTGATTGAACATCGGTTCAGCATCAAACTCTATGATGGAGTTCAACTTCCTGAAGTCGAGGCAGATGCGCACACCTCCCCCAGGCTTCTTCACTAACACCATCGGGCTTGAGTACGGTGAGGTCGACTTCTCTATTACTCCCGCATTAATCATAGATGCCAGTTCTTCTCTCACCTGTGGTACAAGGTGATGAGGAACAGGATATGGTTTTGTTCGTACCGCTTGCTGCTCTAGCAAAGGTATGCGGTAACCCTCTACTTTTGCTACCTTAGTGACGTCAGAGAGTACCTCCTTGTACTCTGCTACCAGTCGAGTAACCTGGTCGACTTGATCTTCAGACAGCTGATCATCAACCTTAACATCTCGGTGTGTCTCCTGCTGCTGTTGATTGAAGAGACCTGGCTGACCTTCCTCCTCGTCGGCGGTTATCACTGAGACACCGGCGATCGTTGCTGAGAGCAGAGGGTGGTCGATCGGCCCTGTCGATGTCGAGCCCTGCGGTCCTCTCCTGTTTTTACGTCTTACATGCTTCTTCGGCTTGTTGGATCCATCTGCAGGAGGGTCCTCGTAGCGTTGGAGCATGTGTTCTTTTGCTTTCTCTCCCTTATACTTCAACTGGGTGAGGGTGTGGTCACTCCCTGTGACGTCATCCCCGGGCGAGTCGCCCTTGGGATCAGCTGGCTGGGGACGGCTGCATACAGCTGAGGCAGCGTCCTCACGCTCCCCCGTTTTCTTCGAGGGTGGACTCGGGCAATCAGAGATTCCCGGAACATTTCCCAATAAAAGTCCATATACAGCACGTTCCTGTTGAACGGCACGGATTTTACCTTTGATGTAAGGTGTGTCGACCCACACATACACCTCCACCATCTCTTTAGTATAGCCATTTGGGAATTTGACATAGATATGTCTACCTGTCTCAGATCCTGGCTGTACTAGGCTCTTTCTTACCATGTGAGTAGTGGCGCCTTTGTCACGGAAGATTTTCGCCGATTTTCCGTTAACATTTCCGTCCACCACCTCAAGGGTCCAAGCTAGTGGATCCTTTCCAACGTTGGGATGATTCTTACCACTTGAGCTCACACCTGCTATGTAACCTGATTTCGGTTTTACCTTGCAATCAGCTGCACGATGACCTGGCTTACCACAGGTGTAGCACTTGTGCACATGCTTGTTGGAGGAGTTTCCCTGCTCCCCCGACACACCAGTCTTAAGCTTAGCTCTATCGCCAATACCTGTAGCATGATGCTTCTCGTGCGGCTTCACCCCTTTCACCTGTCTCCTGGCCCCAGCCCACAGATCAGCTTGCTTGGCCATAGACAGATTTGACACAATTTCTTGCTCTTTGAGCTTGACACGCAGAGACGATTCGCATGCTTCTAAGAACTGTTCACGAATCATCAGTTGATAGAACTCCATGCTCCCAGGAGCAGTCTCCATGAGTTCACAGTAACGGTTTAGACTCGATTCTAACCGCTGTAACATGAGCACATATGTCTCACCTTTTTGCAATTGAGCCCTACGGAAATTCTCTAGCATCCGGTCTGCAGTTATGCCAAAACCGTTCAGCAGCGCTGTTGTCAATGCCTCGTAATCTCCGCGCTGGTGCGGACCCAGACTGTGGTAGATAGTTAATGCCCTACCCTTTAACAATGCACTAAGAGCGAGTGCCCACTTTGATCTTTCCCACCCGCAATCAGCGGCGTGACCTTCGAAACGCTTGATGTATGCATCCATCGAGTCGTCCCTCTCATCAAAGTTAGCTAGTTTAGGTAGTTTGACAGTCTTACCTTGTTCAACGTTAGTCTCCGTTGAACGACCACTTGTCTGGTCATCCTGCCTTACTTGCAACTGCATGCGAGCTATGCGTTCAGTACTTTCTCGGTTCTGCTGATCAGTCCACGTTTGTTTTCTCTGTCCTGCTGATCAGTCCAGAGTTTCATAGCTTGCTCTGCTACTTTATTCCCTTCGAATCCCAACTCCCTAACTTGGTTACGGTATTCCTCTAAGGTGAATAATTGCGAGCCTGTAATACCTACTCTTTGAGTTGGTGTCGTCCACAAGGACCTTTTGGGCCGAGATTCTTCCCCATAGAATCCCCCCAACGGAGTATTGCAAGGGTTAGATTCCCGCGTGACTCCGTTTTCTTCCGCAGCGCGCGTGATTCTAGTGACATCATTCTCGGTGACGTCACCCACAGGGGTCTCTACCTCCAAGTTGTCTCTCACTGGGGTCTCTCCCACTGTGTTATCTCTCACTGGGGTCTCACCACCGATAGCTTCATCCAGTGTGATGAGACTCGTGCACGCCACCTCAGCACTACCCTGCATGTGTGCTTGTAGCATCACCTCTTCCACGGCCCTCATGTGCTGTTCCACTCGTTCCTTACACTCTTGTTCAGTAAGAGTGTCGTAGTCGTCAGGTCTACGAGCGGTCAAGGCCAGGTGAAGATGCAGGTAGCGCTGTTTGTACTCTACACACTCAGACATACTGGTGGTGTGTGTACCTAACAGGGTGTTAAACATCCTCTGAATACTGCTCGTCACTTTTGAATTTTCAGGGAAAATTTAAGTGCGAAATTTTACTGTACAACCTAGCTCATAGGTTCCAACTAAGCCTAACACGTTGGGCGCCAGATGTGGGGTTTTTCTTTTTTTTTGCTGTCACGACTGCAATGCGTACGTCGCCAATGTACATGTGGCAGACGCTTCACGAAGCTGTCGGAATTAGCAAAATAGAAAATACGAGAGCAACCGTACAGGGCCTGGGAGCAAGGTCGAGTTAGAGTCCTTGTGGGTCTCTTCTCAGACTAGCCTCACCTGGTCCTGCTCCACGTTGGTCGTTGGAATCTCCTCAATGATGTAACACTTTAAGGGACTCCTAGGGTCCTCATCAAATTTATAGTTTAGTGACTTACAGGCAACTCGGTGTTGAAGACACTTAGAGCTGAAGGCTGGAGTAATATTGGCAGTATTCAGAAGTGGTTCAACGGAAACACCGCATAAAGCTTAACAGTAGTTTATTTACTAACTTAACCACTAATACACAGGGTGCTTGATTTACTTTCGATTGGCGTCAGCAAAGCTATGGTTGCATTAGCGAGACTCTTGACGTCTGGCTAATCGACTCGTATCCACTCGTGGAGAAACACCTAACTTAACACAGTTGACAGCCAATCATTAACACGGCAACCTAACTGCCGGTATGCAAAGGGATCACAAGAGTTCCAACCGGATACTCGGTAATGATGATATGCAATAAACACAATAATAATCACACAATAACTAAATGTGTGGTGTATGTGAAGCTCACATCCACAGACGAGTGAAATGCCGTGATACCACACAGATAAACACGCATTCACCGTCGATTCACCTATAACCTGCGACAGGTATAAGAAGGTGAGAACTGTGGTTGATCCCTCAGATCAACACAGACACAATAAACAATGACAAGATCTTGTACTTACAGATAAGGTACCTTTCCTTACGCACTCACTCAGACTCGTTTATACAAGCACTCGTAGGTGGCCTGATAGCTGGTTTCGCTCGTAGACACGGAGGGTACTCGCAGTATCTTGAGATGATTTCGTGAGTAGGGCGTGCTGTATGCTTAACAGACAGACACACGCGCACACACTGGCACTGACGGTGCGTGAGGTGGTGACGTCACGTAGGAGCTAGGGCGGCGGCGGGCGCTCGAGGTACTGAGGTACACGCTCAGGATGAGTGGCGGTACCATGCACTACACTGTACACTGTGGTAATGTCACACACAGATTACTTAGGCGGCGGCACTGCCTTAGTTCACTCTAGGTCACTCACGACGATCTTTGTCACCAGGGGTTACCTGATACCAGTCTGTTTCGCTCTGGAGATTTGTCACTTTAGGCTTCTAAACAATATATTCCCACTCGTGATTCTGGCGAGTGTGTGGTATATCGCAAAGACGCTGAGTTAACTTGACGGTGAGGGATAGACGGTGATCAGTCTATTGGCCGGTAGAACAGAACACGTCCTCTGAGTATGGTCGCTCTCACGTGAATGAGTTTGCAAGGGTGCCGGGCATCTCGTGGCACACAACACAAAAGAAGTTACAATTTGACCAATAGCA
The DNA here is from genome assembly GCA_020271785.1 of Procambarus virginalis. Lineage (NCBI taxonomy): Eukaryota > Metazoa > Arthropoda > Malacostraca > Decapoda > Cambaridae > Procambarus > Procambarus virginalis. Next base: position 15,904,639 of record WNGS01165503.1, on the reverse strand, counting down.
TTGCAGCAAATGAGCGGGAACCAATCATATTAGCTCGTTCGATGAGCAGTAGCAGGAGTGACGTCATGAACACGTCATAGCTGTTATTCAACATCGCGCCGGTTGACCCCAGAGGTCAGACGCTGCTGGCGCCTTCCCCTCTGTCTCAGCGGGCACCAGCCATGTACTCACTGACCCTTGGTGGCCAGTATGCTTAAGCTCCCTGTATCTACTTCCTACCTAGACATACGGCGGCCTACATATTTTAACAGTGTTCCTGGTTAAGTGGGCATTCTGGAGATACCCAACATGCTAGGTCACTATCCAGGATTAAGAGAGATAGGCTTTGTGCACGAAGATCTGTGCACTACAATGCCATTCAAATCAGCTGTGGGAGCATCTTGGGAGACATACTCCCACAACGGGGGTCCCAGTGTAACCACGTGGTCCCCTACCCTAAGCTGACTCAAGTGTTTTATAGTAGAGCTTTACCCTAGCTTGCTTTCAGTGTAAAACCTTGTATCCTGTCTATGTGGACCAAGGTTTTTAACGTAAGATTGTGTGGTAAAGTTAGTATTATATTGTTATTGGTGTGATTGTGTATGGGGGGTGTTAAGGGGTTAATAAATAAGTAAGTTTGAACAGAGTATCCCTTTTTCCTGTGTGGGAGTACAATAATCTATTCCTAGACTAACCGGGTTTAGTAGCAAGCATTTATTACTGTGGATATATTGTTTTGGGGGCCGGGCCTTTTAGTTCTCCCATATTTAGATACCTCTGTATTCTACTTACCCTTACCCCTTAATAGTACCAGTTCCCCATAGCAAGCCCACCATTGTTCATAACATCTGCAAAGGCATGGATTCACTTGGTTCAGTTATGGGTGTGGAGGTCTTGTTGCCTGTAGTGTCAGCTTTGATGCCTTGCCCAAGTTGTTCACTCTATGTCCTTCGGGAGACAATGGCATCATTTTACTTAGCTTGTATCATCTGCTGGCAGACTGTGATTGCCCAGTCATTAGGTTCGGTCTGGTCCTTAATTCTTTTGTCCATCTCCACTTTTTTTGCTTCTCCTTTTTCCTGATGACGCAGTTACTCGGTTTCTTTCAGCTGCTGCTGCTGTCATCTGTCGCCCCTATCATTGTGCTATTATTTCATCAGGGTTCTATCCCTGCCTTTTGGAGGCTGGTAGTATTGGATCCTCACTTGTTTGGTCAGGAAGGTCCTTAGTGGAGTCAGAATTAAAAGTGCTCGAAGAACACCAGGGTTGAACGTAATAGGATCCTCTTTCTAGTGGATCCCTGGTGGCTCCCTGACATACTCCCTGCCAGGTCCATTAGTTCGTTTCCATCAGCTGAGAACTGACTGTGGAGCCAGCTGCTGCAAGGAGCCCCGGGCTGTCTAGTGACGGCCATTGGTGCTAATTGTTCAAGCTAGTTTTAAGTAAAACAATTATTTGAAATGGATAGTTTGCAGTAATTTGGCCATTTTAATGCTTTTTTTTCTATGAGCCTTGCAGTTGTCTGTAAAGCTTCGCTGACTGGCTGGATGCTTACCTGGTGAGTGGTGATGTTAATAATACCTGCGCTGTCCACCTTTGTGCGGGAAGCCAGGTTCTGGTTCTATTTCCCAATGGGCCAAATTGGACCCATTGATGGCTCCCCACTACCGGGTCACACATCTCATAGCAAGTTCAAGTTAAAGTATGTTTATCGAGACAAGAAAAAATACATCTCAAAGGGATAGACATTTCATAACTTTAGGATCCATTGGAGGCTTGACCAGAAAGAGCTATTTTATTACATCCAATACATTATTCTAGTAATTACCTAAGTGTAGTTACAGGATGAAGCTACAGTCGTGGTGTCCATCTTCCCAGCACTCTTTGTCATATAGCAAAGAGTGTTGGGAAGATGGGACACCACGAGCGTAGCTCTCAAACTGTAACTACACTTAGGTAATTACTAGAATAATGTATTGGATGTAATGAATTAGCTCTTTCTGGTCAAGCCCCCAATGGATCTAGTAGTCAATGAGTTATGTTAATGTTTTTGTCACACTGTTGTTGGATAATAAAGTTTAGTCTGCTCAATGTGTTTCGGTATTGTATTTCTCTTCTTCTTTTCTCCTTACATTTGTCTGAGACCATTTTTGTTCCTCCTTTAGAATTCAGGGCCAAATGGTTTCTCTAAGGCGATTACCATGTCATTAACCATGTCATTGTTTGGAAATAAATTTTTTTATTTTATTTTCAGATTAGTCACTGCATCTCTTTGGGCAGTTCATCTGGATCACAAATGTCTCCCCCAAAGGTGGTTTTTCAGAAGTCAAGACCACATTAGATTTTTGTGGAATCTCCAAACATGTTTTAAAGAAAGAAAAATTTATATTGTTTATTTGAATTTATAAGATTCGTAGGTTTGTGTTTAAACTTCTTCACTGTTACTATTTTTTAAACGTAGCATTGATCATCAAACATCATTTCTCCATTCCCACTTTCAAATGGTTGAGAAGCATGTGCACAGAGAAGATAGGAGATAAATACTATGAATCAGAAGGCTAGAGATATGTTTAGTTTAGTTCATTTATTATGCACCCCATACCCATCTTGTGGCGGTAGTGGAAAGGGTTACAGAGGCACATAATGGGCTCAGGACTGAGCCCCACAATTCATTTAGCTAAGCAAGTTACAATCTTGATGAGCTAGTTACAAAATTCAATATAAGTCGTCACATCAACAATGGGTTCGAGATCGACCTCAAGTACAGGTTCTAAATTAAGCAACTGACATATGTGGAGAGCTAGTGTCAAAATTTATATGTTTGTCCTGCACACCGCCTCCCATCCAGTGGGCAGCGGTGGATAGGTTACAATCACTCAGTTACTACCTACAGTTAGCAAACTGGGGATATTTGGCTAAAATTTCTGGTAGCAGATCATTTTGAATGAAATATTTACACATCGCTGGAACATTGGTTATAGAATTGTCTCTAAATTCACGTATCTTTTCGCACTCCATCACATACTGACGGAGGGTGTGCGAATAATTTTTGTTGACACAGTTTACATTTTGGTCAGGTCTACATCGGCAGATAATGAGAATTCCCAGAGATACTTGTAACCGAGTCTAAGCCGAGCAGCAGTAACAGTAACAACATCATAGAGATATGTGCATTGAAAAATGACACATTTGCTCAGCATACCATGCTGGAGTGCATCAGAGAATCGGCACCACCACATGGCAGCAAATCATTCACAGCAACATTTAGCCTCTACATTAAACAAGGGTTAGGTTCATGTGTTGTGTACAAATGTGTCAAGCAAGCCTTGTTTCCT
>WNGS01165503.1:15885114-15900325 GCA_020271785.1 Procambarus virginalis | reverse complement strand
CTATCAGAGACCTAAGTATACCTACGCAGTGACAGGAAAAAACGGAAGAACCGTCAGGAAACTTCATACTGCCGCCAAGATGAAGCACACAGACAGGAGACCAACAACGAAGACAACTGTGCACCATACAAATGATGATAGACCCCGAGTCAGACACTCCAGACGCAAAGACTAGAGGAGAAGAACGAACCAGCATCGAACCGGGCTGGCAAGACAGCCTAGGAGCCAGGGCTCAAGCAGATTTCAAGGAAGAAGCAAGCACCGCCTGCCGACACGCAATTTGAGAATCAAAAAACAGCGAAACCACATCCCGCAGGAGTGTCGCAAACAGCTTCAACAAAGCACACTGCACGCACTGCAGAGGGCAACGCACCAGACCCAGAGACAGCCCCCAGTGCCTCCACATCCAATATAAGCCAGCCCAAGGACAGCTCAAGGAGGGAGAAGAAACGCAGGGCCGAAGCCAACAGGCCACGTGTGCACAAATCCTCCGCGACCAATGCAGCCAAAAGGGAAGGAACCTGCACATGAAGCTGCATCACACCAGCATCCCACGGAAGGGCATGGACAAACAAACACGCATTGAAAAGCTCAAACTCGCCCTACAGGAAAACCTGAACCACCGCATGAGACTGCCTCCACTCAAGCACGCAGGATCGACAGAACATATGCCGAGCCTCCAACAAGAAGAGAGGGCAGTCCGCTAACCAGAACGACTCCAGAACTTCATAACGAACCCAGTAAGGTTACATACACGAAGGAACGCGGATCCATTATGAAAGCATAATCTGGGTCGTGCAGGAGGTAAGCCGCAAGGGCTTCCTGCACAATATGGGATGGGAAGCGAGAAGCCGAAAACCTCCAGAAGGACGGGACCGAAGAACCCACAGGATCACGGAACCGAACCCAGGGAGGGGGTAGACGCCAAATCGAAGTCGTATGAGGAAGGAGTGAAAGAGAACCCCTCTCCTTGTAACACCAAGCCTTGCTCCAAGGGTGTAAAAAAAAAAAAAAAGGGGGGGGGGGGGGGTTGTTTACATGACCCCAAGGCCACCCCTCTCCTGCCCCAGTAACCTCACCCCGAGGACCTGGGGACGAGCCGTCTTCCAAATCCCCCACCTCTACAGAAAAGGCAGGAGCAGCCGAAAAAGCTGGAACGAAGGGGCATACTGGTCAGACCCAGAAGCTCCGGCTGGTGAACCAGGCTCAAATACCTCCGCCGCCACTTCGAAAGGGAACTCCTGAAACTGCCAGAGTCCCAGCACCAACTAGACCCTGCCCCGACTCTGAAACCCTCATTCGTTTCGGAGCCGGAAGCAAGCGGGAAGGAACCTGATGAACCCAAGGGGAAGGACAAGGAGGGGCGGACGGAACCAAAGTCGAAGCGACTCCCACCCCCAAGTCCGGGCAGTCTCCAGCCATTCGGTGAAGCAACCAACCTATCGCACTGCAGCAACCTAAACCTAGCATGCAATGGCCCAGCTGCCTGCACCTTCATATCATGAGCAGTAGCTTGGGTGAACTGGAGTACGTACAAACAACAACGTTGCACGACCACGGGACAAATCTGTCACCCTGAGAAAAGGAGACAGCAACTGTCAACTTCGCACAAAGCGAGAGGGGTTTCAGGGGTTGCATCCATCGGATCAAAGAGCCCCAGCGGGGATTTCCAGGGCCTTTAGCCTTGGAAACACACTAAGGAAAGCCCAGGCAGGGCAGTCTATCACCGAGCAGTAAAACTCCAAGAGTGGTCTATCACCGAGCAGTAAAAGACACAGCGGAGGTAAAGCCCAAGGTGACTTGTGAAAGGTGGCCCCAAGCCCACAGGGCAGTACAGTACTTACAGGGCACCTAATGAAGGAAACCCTAGACACATGCAGCCCAAGTACTTGAAGAATATTACTTCTGGCTCGCTCACCGATCCTAGAGACAGGAGCACGCCACAAGGCACAGCCCAGAGACAAAATCTGAAGCCAGAGGTACACGACCTTGCCAGCAACACATCAGCTTAAGAACTGAAGGGTGGATCGCCGGCGTGAGGGTCTGAGGCTCCCCATTTTCCCTCCTGGGGAGAGGGGGCGGGGTGCGCAGACAGTGGTGTGGCAACGTGATTACGTCAAGCCAGTGTCCTAATCTTCATTTGGGGAGTTCTGTCCACACGTTTGGCTTTCGGTAGCAATATTTTCACAAGAATTGGTGTTTGTTTTGGGGTGCCTACCTTTCTGGGTGCCAGACCCGGTCGATGGCAGACACAGAATGCTCCCAACCATACAGGGGTTTCTATAGGCCATTGCTCCTCGTACTTCTCTGAGGGGGCCAGGTTCTGGCTCGTGGTCCCTGGTAGGCAAGAACTCCATGCACATTGACTGATGCCAGAAAGTCAATATATCCAGATCAGCCAGGATAGTTCGAGGAAACCAATGGGGCTCCCCCAGAAAAAAAAAAGCAAAAGGAGGGCCAGAGAATGTTATACTGCTGCCATGATGAAGAAGCAAGCATGACACCAAGAAAACTGCCACCAGTGCACCATACAAATTGTGGGAAACGTACAACAGAAATACACGGTGCATAGAAAGGAATCAGCATGTAATGTCATCAGGCTGATCTGCAATAAGAGGTGTAGCCAGTTTTACACCAATGCAGAAGTTGGGGGCGGCCAACACGCCTTGCAAAAAGGTGGACCTTGGATGGTCCACCCCATGGGAAAAGAACAGAAGCGAGAGAAACCGTCCGCGAGAATGTGAAACACATCCTATGTGTAAACCGATTGTATCACCAAAACCTCAAGCCACACAAAGATCGGTTAAGGACGAAGTGAACCCTCACAGTGCAGTGAGAGAACCACTTGGAAATGTCAAAATGAAAGTGGATAACCAAGTATTAAACTGGCAATAAAAATGCAAGATTAGTATATCAGTGGAGAAGAGTGATTGATTGATAAAGATTAAGCCACCCAAGAGGTGGCACGGCCATGAATAGCCCATAAAGTGGAGAAGGTTAAACTAGCATAGAGCATCACAAGGTTGAACTAGCGTCTATCTAGAGGTTATCTAGAGATGATTTCGGGGCTTAGCATCCCCGTGGCCCGGACCTCGACCAGGACCCCTTTTTGTTACACATCCCCAGTGTAAGAGCATTACTAGGTCGATTTCCTGAAGGAGAATATCGCCATGGAAAAATGCTCAGGTCCAGATGAACTGGAACCAAGGCAGAATCAGCCACCAAGGAGCCAGAAAGATTCTGCTTAAGTACATCTCCAATCTGGACAACACCTAGAGTAACAACTGAACCAGGGAATAGCAAAATATGAACCCCCACCATTACTAGTCCAGCCAAAATGCATCTAGCCTCAAGATCGCAAAACCAAGCCAGGCAGGGAAGTTGCAAGTTCATTGCCAATGCGAGGTGGTCTACTTCAGGGTGTCCTAATGTCTCTCAAAGCCATAAGAAGTGTCATCAATGGTGGAAATGAGATGTAAGCAAGATAAACCATCTAAGAGTATTGGACACACCCCACACATGAACATCTCAGAGAACCAAACCTAGCAAAGTCAGAAGCTGAGCTAAAGTAAGTACAGCTCCAAGGGTGGAAGGACTGAAGCGACCACCCCTACCTCCCATGGTTTAGCAAATAAACCACCGGAGAGCTGTCAGCCACAGAGTCACAAACTATCACACAGTACAGTGCACCCAAAGAACAGATCCAGTCACCAATCCTGGAAGGTCTGGTTAGCACGGTCACAAAATACCTACCCAGAGCCAAGGCGTCTATGAACACAACGAGCAATGCAGTAAGATGCCGCCATGAAACCAAATCCTGAAAGGCCCGTAGATGAAGCTGGTAAGTAGAAAGCCAACAAATGGCAGATGGGCCACAAACCCAATGGTACTGGCATTAGCAAAACAGGGAGAACTGGAGGAACTAGTACAGCGCCTGGAGCCAAACCCAGCCCAGCAGAAATATCCAGGGCCGATCCAACACCAAACGAAGAGGGAAAGACACCGACCAGGAATCCCAAACCAGGCTCAACCAGTCAAAGTATGGGACAGAACCAACTGGGACTTCAACCAGTTCACCAGAAACCCAAACCTTGTAAGCTGAGAAAGAACCAGATTCTTGGCTAATTGACAAGAGTTAATTTAACCCTATTTAATTTACTTCGGCCACAAGTACCCCACATTAACCTGGTAAAAAATCTGAGGGGCCAGATTAAACCCCTAGTGCAGAACATTGAATTGGTAAAACAGATGCTGCACAAAAATACCCAACCAGCCCTGGAAACTCAAGTGAACAGACAGATGCCAGTTGTCGGGGTTTCACGGTGTTCTCGTTAGAGAAGGGTTAAAGCAACAGTAGACTGGATCTCCTTTCCAGGTGGTTGCTCCAACAATAACCCTTACTCACCGTCGTTCGGCGGGTCTTCCCTCAAATCCTCTAGGCTCCACTGCTGGCCTCGGAGAGTACCCAGTCGATCTCATAACCGGCCTTTAGATTATAAGATGAGTGAGGACACAGATCGTTCCCTCAATCTGTGGCCCGCCCCGGCACCGAACTCTTATACAGCCTTCAAGGTCGCCAACTGGTTTTTTTAGATGTCCAGTAACATTGCAGTGGTCAGGTGTAATTGTGGCAAGAGCCAATATCCAGTAATATAGTATCAGGCAGGTCACTCTACTTTATATCATTACACGGTCACAAGATAAATGGAGGGGATATATCAAACACCAAAGAGTTTGGTATTTTACTTAAAATATCACGAGAAATATACATGCATCAATGTATCAGAATTATATATGACGATTGCTCCATTCACAGATAATATTCTAGGCGCACCATATGGCAACATCGGCACGTGTCACTGTCAGAAATGCCAGCTGACCGGGCCCTCGCGATCGTGGGAAAGACTAGTACTTGGTTTTCTAATTGTCACGATCACCGTTTATTTAACTTTTCAAAACACTATTCAACGTTCACATGGCTTACTTATGATATCACTGCCTCACGATCAACATCTAATTCACAATACTCTCACAGTGACTTTTCACCGTACCAAAAGATTACTCTACTCTAATAATATTTACTGTGAATGCACTCACTTGATCACTGAACTTTTCTTTATATTACNATTACCAAATCACGCAGTCATTCTTTTTTTTTTTCTCTTTTTTTTTTCTTTCTTTTTTTTATATTATGGTGCCCAGCAATGAGAACTGCTAGTTGAAGACTGCCGACCACCATTTCCAACTCGATTACCGTCACAATATTATATATATATATAATATATTATATATTATATATATATATATATATATATATGCAGGATAATATTAATAAACAGTTAAATCATTAATGTACTCTATATATCAAAATAGATTGCTTTGAAACCCGTATCAGTCACTAAACAAAAAATTGGGCTACTCTTATTACAAATTCACTACTTTTAGACCGTCAGCTCGCTACTTTTAGCAATTTGCATCTGGCAACCCTGTCAACAACCCTCATACCATTTTCATGTGTACAAATTGAATACGCCCTCATTAAAACAAAGTTTCATGTGTCTGTGTGTTATTACAAGTGATGTTCCAGGATAAGAGGATGGTGTCACCCTGTCAGGATGGTGTCAGAGGATAAGATGGATGGATGGTGTGGATGGTGTCAGATGGATGTCAGATGGATGTCAGAGGATAAGAGGATGATAAGATTCGTGGCGACACACCTACCCTATAATGTTCGTCACACAACACTTTGAAACTGCTTTCGCAAAGAGAAGTTTCACTTTCTTGCATCTCAGATTTCCAAGCTGGAGTCTGTGGCCTTTTGTTCTGGACGTTAACATTTTAAAATATTTCTCCTCGTTACCTTTTGTCAATTCCTGTCACAATTTCGTGTGTACTCACCTATTTGTGCCTGCAGGATCGAGCATTGACTCTTGGATCCCACCTTTCTAGCCTATGGTTGTTTAAAGCAATTACCCTTATCGTCCTTCCTTATCATACCTAGTTTTAAAGCTATGGATAGTGTTTGCTTCCACAATGTGCTCCTTTAGTTCATTCCACAACTACTCTCACACTAAAAGAAAACTTTTTAACATCTCTATGACTCATCTGAGTTTCCAGCTTCAACCCATGTCCCTTGCTGTTAGTATTCCAAGTGAACATTTTGTCTATTTCCACTGTGTCAATCCCCCTAAGTATTTATTATGCTGATATTGTAGTATTAATTATGCTGCTATTGTATCTTCCCGCTCCCTCATTTTTCATAACATTGTCAGGTTCATCTTTTCAGTCGCTCTTCATATCCCATCCCATGCAACTCCAGGATAAGCCTCATCACAAATTTCTGAACCTCCAGTCTCCTAATGTGTTTCTTTAGGTGGGGGTTCCATGGTGGGGGCTGCATACTCTTAAGAATGGTCTCACGTAGGCAGTGTAAAGCGCTCTGAATGGCTCCTTATTTAGGTTTCTGAATTACGTTTTAACTTTTGCTAGCATAGAGTACGCTTGTTACAGTATGAATACCGTTGCTGGAGTGAGGAGTGACAATTTCGGCATCATCTATGGACCTGCACTCCAACTCTAAGGCATCAGTGAGACCCAAACAACATCATCTGTTGGCAGAGGTGTGGCGTCTGTGAAAGGCTCCCGTTTCATACCTCAGTTAGGAGGTGAGGTCGATAATGGTGACCTCTGGTGAGTGGAGTAACGATATCAAAGCCATCTAGACTGTGCATTCAATTACATTTGCAGTTCCTCAGTGACAGATTCTCATCCTATGTTCTCCCCTGTATACTTTCTGTCTGGCTAATGACTTATGTTCACAGAGGAGACGTGAAGAGTCTATTGCGTTACTGAAATCAGTTCGCCTTGGGCAGACCAGAACTTCTGACTTGTTTCCTGTGAGGAGAAGTGGCCGCCATTGGTAGTAAGCAGTGTGTTGGCTGTTGTACTTGTGCAGTGTTGTGTTGACCGACATGCCCAAGATTGGACCAAGAGAAGTTACGAGAAGTTAAGACGACAGTAGTAGCCATCTGCTGAGAAGTGTTGCTAGTGTGTATCTAGAGACTTCTGCCAGGGTGTTAGAGACTCCTGGAAATGATCATCTGTGTCCTCTGTCAGTATGTTGTTGAAGCCCTCTGCCATTGTGCTTCTGGAGAGCAAATGTGGGGTATTGCGACATCCTGATGATACGGTGTGTGGACTGGCCAATGTTGAGGAAGGCGAACTTGCCAGTGATTACCATTGAACATGGACGACGTATACTCGAAGATAGTGGACTCACCGGGTTTGATTGATTGATGAAGATTAAGCCACTCAAAAGGTGGCACGGGCATGAATAGCCCGTAAGTGGTGGCCCTTTTGAGCCATTACCAGTATCAAGAGCTGATATTGGAGATCTGTGGAGGTGCGACTGCACCCTGCGTGACGGGAGATGTCTCCCGACCACCGGGTTTTGAAGAACACTGCATATATACTGAGTGCCCTGTGTGAAAGTGACAGTGTACATAAGTGTAGTTATACTTCGATAGATAATATATTAGTGAAGGTGTTATTGCATCTTGTTTACCCCTTTATTCCTTGCAAAATTACTTGCTACTGCCAATTCTTGATAACTTACCATTGACTTGGGGTGCAATCATAGAAGAGGAGGCTCTAAGGCCCATTAAGTAGAAAGAACCCAGTTACTGGCTCAAGTAGGCCGTAACAATGCTGCTGTCATTATCCAATTTATATGTGTCTCACGAGTTAGATTTGATGTTATGTCCATTCCCAGATCCCTTTCTTGAATTGTCACAGGAAGATAGTTTCCCTTCATTGTGTACTGACCCTTTGGTCTCCCGTCACCTAGTCCCATTTCCGTAAGTTTACACTTGCTCTTGTTGATCTATAGTAGCCATTTCTCTGACAATCTCTGCAGCTTGTTCAAGGCCTCTTGAAAAATATTCTACAATCCTCATCTGCCATAACTTGTCATTAATTTCGCATAGTCCGCGAACATCAACACACAGGATTAGACTCCTTTAGACATGGCCTTCCCATATATTAGAAATATAACTGGTCCCAGCACCAATCCTTGAGGTACTCCACTCGTTACAATTCGCCAGTCTGATTTCTCACCCCTGACAGCTACTCTCTGGCTCCTGCCTGTTAAGTAATTCTTATCCCAAGCTAGGACTTTTCTGCTTACTCCCACCTGCCTCTCAAGGTTGAATAGTCGTTTCCTGTGCGGTACTGTGCCAAAGGTTTTCAGGCAGTCCAGAAATATGCAGTCTGCCCATACTTCCCTCTCCTGCCATATTCTTGTTATTTTATCATAGAATTCCAGGTTTGTTAGGCATGATTTTCCTTCTCTGAACCCATGTTGGTGTTTATTTATAAACCTAATGTTCTGCAGCTGTGTAACCAGTCTGAACCCATGTTGCTAATGTTCTGTAGGTGTGTAACCAGTCTTAACCAGATAATACTTTCAAGTACTTTACAGGGGGATGCTTGTCAGTGATACTGAGGTAAGTGTCTCTTCCCTATATCCTTTTTTGAAAATTAGTACATTTGCCTTCTTCCAGCAACTGGGCAACTCTCCCTTTGTAAGTGACTCATTATAGATCCTTGCTAGAGGCACGCTGAGGGCCTGCGCTGCCTCTTGGTATCCACGGTGATACATTGTCTGGTCCAACTGCTTTAGTTTCATCCAGTGTTGTCAGCCATTTCATTACTACCTCTGCTGTCACCTCTATATCTGTTAGTTTCTCCTCTTGGGACATCTCCTTTTCTAGCAATGGGTCATAGCCTCTTTTCTAGTTCAAGCTCGGTTGTCAACACACTATGGAAACGCATTCAGTGCCTAGCACATTTCCTTCTCGTTTTCTGTATGTGCCCCTTCTGTTCTCCTTAGTCTTTTTACTTGGCCGTTCACTGAAATTTTTCCTTCTTATATGACTATGTAGAAATTTAGGTTGCTTTTTCGCTTTCATTGCAATATCATTTTCATAATTCCTTTTCGATACATTTCTAGCTCTGTTACATCTAATCCTCTTGTCCTCTGTCCTTTCTCCACTCCCTCCTGCTTCTCATTTTTGCTTCCTAGCACTGCCTATTACACCATGGGTTTTTATATTCCATCCTAATTTGTTCCTTTACTGTTAGTATAAAACTCTTTTCAACCTCCTTGCATTTCCACTTGACTAGGTCTATCATATCTTGCACTTTTTTTTCCAAGTTCTTCTTTTCACTGCACTTCTTCCAGATATTCTCCTATCCTCCTGTATTGTTGTTGTTGTTTAAGATTCGCTACTCAGAACAATAAGTTCCAGTAGCACGGGCTATGGTGAGCCCGTAAGTGGAGGCTCTTTGGAGCCATTATCTGTACCAGTAGCTGATACTAGAGATCTGGCGATGGATCGGGGTCTTCATGCTCGTTTTCAACCTGGAGAGCTGGCTATACCAGTTATGGAGCTGGTGTGATTAGTGTCGACCTCTAGGTTTTCCGTTTTTTCTTTGCCTGCGACTTTGGCTGAGTAGTGCTGTCGCTGGAGTTTGGTGACATGGCCTCCATGAGGAAGTCTTGAACCGTGTATGTGTCGTATTTGTGATGCGGCGCTGGAGCTCCTACTATGATTTCCTCGTCTGAGGAGTCCGTAACCTCCGTAGTAACCTTTCGCTTCGCAGCCTTAGGTAGGCTTAGGTGTCGTTGATTGGTGGTTGTAGCTATTTCAGGAGCGCTGGTGGTGCTGTTATCGTTTGTAGACGGCACGTCTGCTAGCGCGGCTGCTGAGACTGTGATGGTAGGAGTGTTGGGTGCTGGAGAAGGAATTACCTCTGTGTCGCCTGGGTCATGGGCGGTTTTGAAGTTGACCGCACGGTCGTCCTGGTGGTAGTCTCCGGAGTGGTAGAGGAGGCAGTGAGATTTACGCTAGTGGCTATGATGGGAGCCAGGCCATTGTCTATGTATAGTGCGTTCAGTTCTCTAACAAAGCGCTGGTTGTCAGGTCCTGCAAGCCTTTCCGCTAGTTTAAGAAGACCAGGGATAATGCCTGCACGTGATGCAGGGGGCTGTGAAGGAGCCTGTGGGACCTTGGGTCCCCAATGAGAAGGCTGTGTCGCCTGCTGGGAGGAGCCACATGTTGGTAAGACCGGAAAGTCTTCTGGTCGATTAGTGAGAGCTAAGGTGGTGGGTTGAACGCTTGGGGCTCTGGTCGAGGAGGCAGAAAGGTTTTTTCTCTTGGCTTCAACCTGGGCCTTGATGCTTTCCTGTCTACGGGGGCAGCGGTAGGAAATTGCGGGATGATTGCCATCACAGAGCAAGGAGTGATGGACTGTTGCCTTGCATATGGAGTAGTGATGGTCCAGTGCGCACAGGCTGCACCTCTGGACAGGGTGCTGACATTTGTTGGTAGGGTGGGAGAGCTCGTAGCACTTAAAGCACTGCTGGATCTCATGGTATCGTTCCTTTTTTATTTGGTGGGGTGGTATTTTTAAGCCGAAGCAGTAGAATCCTTGTGTGGCAGCCTGGGTGGCCGCAGCTATGGTGGTGAACGTAATCTTCATTAATGTTTTGTCGGTGTTGCAGAACTCCAGGTTGAATACCGACAGGTTTGGATTTTCGTCCTCAATATTGACCATGATATGATGTTGAGGTCGCTCAGCAATCCACTGGCTGGTCCTGCTGGTAAAAACAGTTCTTCCGGCCAGGAACTGACGTGGGAAGTGAAGATGTAGGTGGTGCTCTTTGCAAAGAAGGACATCGTTAGTGAGGAGTTTTTCTAGCTCCTCTTCACATGAAAAGTAGAGCACGATATCTTCACCTTCCTGACTACTGTCAGCGGGTTTGAGGCCAGTTACGTCCTTCAGGACCTTTAAGATATTGCTTTTTCCGATAGCATGACCGTCAAGTGGAGTCGCTCTGACTTTAAGACGTTTGGGTCGCATTGTGACCCAAACACTGTGCCTTGTGATGTGTTGGTGGGAGATGTCTCCCCCGTGACTAACTGTTGCGTGAACCTCGTCCTCCTGTAATTAATATATGTATGTATATGTCTTGTGTTTGTCACCTCACCCAAAACTTTTGTACCATGTCACCTCATCCAATTGAGTATAAGTACAAAGAATTTGTGTGTAAATTATGTCTTTGAAAATGTAATACGAATTACGAAACGCGTTCAGGCGTCAGACAATTAAAAAATGAATTTTGGAGAATTGTTATTTTTATTACCACCGACAGTGAAGAAAAACTTAGATATTGAGAAAATTCGGGTTAGAATTATTAATCTTACCTTTTCGGTCATATTCAACAACGTTATGTATATGTACATGTATGTGTGTAATTACCTAAGTGTAGCTACAGGATGAGAGCTACGCTCGTGGTGTCCCGTCTTCCCAGCACTCTGTCATATAACGCTTTGAAACTACTGACGGTCTTGGCCTCCACCACCTTCTCCCCTAACTTGTTCCAACCGTCTACCACTCTGTTTGCGAAAGTGAATTTTCTTATATTTCTTCGGCATCTGTGTTTAGCTAGTTTATATCTATGGCCTCTTGTTCTTAAAGTTCCAGGTCTCAGGAAATCTTCCCTATCGATTTTATCAATTCCTGTTACTATTTTGTATGTAGTGATCATATCACCTTTTACTTCTGTCTTCTAGTTTTGGCATATTTAATGCCTCTAACCTCTCCTCGTAGCTCTTGCCCTTCAGTTCTGGGAGCCACTTAGTAGCATGTCTTTGCACCTTTTCCAGTTTGTTGATGTGCTTCTTAAGATATGGGCACCACACAACCGCTGCATATTCTAGCTTTGGCTTAACAAAAGTCGTGAACAATTTCTTTAGTATATCGCCATCCATGTATTTAAAAGCAATTCTGAAGTTAGAAAGCGTGGCATAGGCTCCTCGCACAATATTCTTTATTTGGTCCTCAGGTGATAGTTTTCTATCTAGAACCACCCCTAGATCTCTTTCTTTATCAGAATTCTTTAAAGATTTCTCGCATAATATATAGGTTGCGTGGGGTCTATGTTCTCCTATTCCACATTCCATAACATGGCATTTATTAACATTGAATTCCATTTGCCAAGTGGCGCTCCATGTACTTATTTTGTCCAGGTCATCTTGAAGGGCATGACAATCATCTAAGTTTCTTATCCTTCCTATTATCTTAGCATCATCAGCAAACATGTTCATATAATTCTGTATACCAACTGGTAGATCATTTATGTAGACAATAAACATCACGGGTGCAAGAACTGAACCCTGTGGTACTCCGCTTGTGACATTTCTCCAGTCCGATACATTGCCTCTGATCACTGCCCTCATTTTTCTATCAGTCAGAAAATTTTTCATCCATGTTAGAAGCTTACCTGTCACCCCTCCAATATTTTCAAGTTTCCAGAACAACCTCTTATGTGGAACTCTGTCGAAAGCCTTTTTTAGGTCCAGATAGATGCAGTCAACCCAACCATCTCTTTCCTGTAATATCTCTGTTGCTCGGCCATAGAAACTGAGTAAATTCGATACACAGGATCTTCCAGATCGAAAACCATACTGTCTGTCTGATATTATATCATTTCTCTCCAGGTGTTCTACCCATTTAGTTTTAATTAAATGGGTAGAACACCTGGAGAGAAATGATATAATATCAGACAGACAGTATGGTTTTCGATCTGGAAGATCCTGTGTATCGAATTTACTCAGTTTCAGAGTGTGAGTGTGAGAGAGTGTGTGTGAGAGAGAGAGAGAGTGAGAGAGAGAGAGAGAGAGAGAGAGAGAGAGTGTGAGAGTGTGAGAGTGTGAGAGTGTGAGAGAGAGTGTGAGTGTGAGAGTGTGAGAGAGAGAGTGAGTGTGAGTGAGTGTGAGAGTGAGTGAGTGTGAGAGTGAGTGAGTGTGAGTGTGAGTGTGAGTGAGTGTGAGAGTGAGTGAGTGTGAGAGTGAGTGAGTGTGAGAGTGAGTGTGAGTGAGTGAGTGTGAGAGTGAGTGAGTGAGTGAGTGAGTGAGTGAGTGAGTGAGTGAGTGAGTGAGTGAGTGAGTGAGTGAGTGAGTGTGAGAGTGAGTGAGTGTGAGTGAGTGTGAGAGTGAGTGAGTGTGAGAGTGAGTGAGTGTGAGAGTGAGTGAGTGTGAGAGTGAGTGAGTGTGAGAGTGAGTGAGTGTGAGAGAGTGTGAGAGTGAGTGAGTGAGTGAGTGAGTGAGTGAGTGAGTGAGTGAGTGAGTGAGTGAGTGAGTGTGAGTGAGTGAGTGTGAGAGTGAGTGAGTGTGAGTGAGTGAGTGTGAGTGAGAGTGTGAGAGTGTGAGTGAGTGAGTGTGAGAGTGTGAGAGTGTGAGAGTGAGGGAGTGTGAGAGTGTGTGAGAGAGAGAGAGAGAGTGAGAGAGTGAGCGAGTGAGAGAGAGAGAGTGAGCGAGTGAGAGAGTGAGCGAGTGAGTGTGCGAGCGAGCGAGTGAGTGAGTGAGTGAGTGAGTGAGTGAGTGAGTGAGCGTGCGAGCGAGCGTGCGTGTGTGTGTGTGTGTACACAGATAGACATATTGGCATCTGTGTACAAGTTTGAGCATACAGATAAAAACCATTAAAAATATTGTCAATGGGAAACTTACTGTTATCTGTCTGATTTTTTTAAAGAGTGGTGTTTTGCACCAATCTGGATCATCCTTTTCATCTTCATCAACAGATTCTTCTTCTTCTTCTGCAATATCTTCCTCCTCCTCCTCCTCCTCTTCTGTTCCTGAAGACAGCAAAATAATATCTTTTGCCTTCTTGGCTTTGGACTTCACATTAGTGGGATTATTCGCTCTGGCCAAGTTCAAAGGTACCTGTAAGAAACATTTCATGTGTGTGGGAATTAAAAACAACCTTGCCAAGCATAGTCACACCTCCAAAATACAAGCTTCCATATAGTTTATATTTTTTAGACTATTTATCACCAAATTTCCCACATTTCCCAGATTTTTTTAGATATTGAAAATCAACCATAAATTTTGTTTTAATTATGCTTAAAAGCATAATTTTTGGCAAAGGCACTAATTATTTTTCTATTGTGCACTAATCTAATAATAAAACATGTGATTTGAAAAATAGTGCAACCTCGATTCACGAACTATATCCTAACATCACCGATTCATTGGAGCGAAGGATTCGTCGTAACAGATGTCTTCTGGAAGCATTTGTCAGATACTATTTTTAAGAAATATACATTGCTTCAGCTGTTTCTTTCTTCTAATGCTGCTTCCTTGTATGAAAATCATTAATCCTCCAATTGTACACACAGACCTGGCTTTTTTTTAAGTCCAGATTTAAACTCTCGTGGATACACGGGGTGTATCCACGTGTATCCAAACACGTGGTCTAACCAAATACTGCTACTGCTACACCATTAACTAAATTTGTATATAAAGATAAGGTTGGAAAGTTACCTGGGCATTTGTAATGCTTGAAACGTCACCAATCGCTTCTTCAGTTGCTCACACTCTTGAGTCTTGCCTGAAGTTTCTTCGTGTAATTCGGAGAGACGAGCAATTTCAACTTCCTGGAAACTTTAATCTTTCTCTGAGGGCATTATCCTCCTCAGACTGATTTGGTCCCACTTCACCTAAAAAAATATCAAATAAAACAAAATCAAATGTTAAACATTAACTATCTTCAGGTTATAAACAATATAATACATTGGAGAGAAACATACAGGTAGGAAAATGAAGGACACATACCTGGAAAGGGTCTTAGAAATTCTACTGGGAGTTATCAAGTTCTACTGATAACTTGTGATAAGTTTTTGCAAGTCTTATCGACTTGTGATAAACTTGTTCCAACAGGCTGTTGCTTCGAGCGGCCCGCAGGCCACATATCTACAATTCTTGCAGTTCTTGCAAGAACCTGTCTAAGTGCCTCTTGAATTCATCCACTTTTGTTCCAACAATATTTCTAATGCTTGCTGGGAGGGTATTGAACAGCTGTGGACCCTGATGTTCACAGTGTGCTCTTGTATGTGCGTATGACACCTCTACTCCTCACTTTGCTATGTTTTGCACATTGCCATGAACATTTTTCCCCTCTTCCCATTTTTTTGCAATATATTTACAGTATATTGCATACTGCCACTATGCTTCCAGAAAATATTTTCTTTCAGATTTTCATAGGTGAAACCAAGAGGAAACACTGATGAATTTTGAGCAAATAATAGATCATATAAAAGTACAGTAACTGAATCTGGCATTCCTAGATAAAAAACATGTAAATGTTA
>WNGS01165503.1:15845449-15856587 GCA_020271785.1 Procambarus virginalis | reverse complement strand
AACCAATATCAAATCAACCCATCCTATTAAAAATATTTGAAAAAAATTATCTACAAACAGCTCTATTCCTACCTCGTAAAATTCGACATACTCAGCCCCTGCCAGTTGGCTTCCGGTCCCAAAAGAGCACCAATGATGCAATCATTAGTCTCCTTGACGTAATCTACTCAGCCCTTGACAAAAATGAGTTTCCGATTGGACTCTTCATTGACCAAGAAAAGCCTTTGATACTGTTAATCACAACTACCTTTACTTAAACTCCAGCATTATGGAATCGAGGCCTTGCCCTGGACTATATCCGATCCTATCTTAGTGACAGACACCAATGTGTAACCATCAATGATACAACCTCTTCCACTCTACCAAAACGTTGGAGTGCCACAGGGCAGCATCTTAGGACCTCTTCTTATTTCTTATATATATCAATGATCTGCTTAATGTCTCTAATATTCTTAAACCTATATTGTTTGCTGATGATACTACCCTCATCTATTCAGACCCCAACCACATACACTAAATAATGTTGTGAATAATGAATTAAAAAAGTCCACTTATGGATGTCAACTAACAAACTAACACTAAACATAGAAAAGACCTACTACATCTTATTGGAAGCAAATCATCAAATGCAATTCAGCTACAGATAGACAACATTAACATCAGTAATAAAAATGATGGAAAGTTTCTTGGCCTATTCCTAGACAAGAGACTCAACTTCAGCACCCACATTCAACACATACTAAGAAAGTCTCTAAAACAGTTGGTATACTCTCTCCAAAATAAGATATTATGTTCCTAACTCTGCTCTCCTCACTATATTATGCACTAATCTACCCTATCTTAATTATGGTATCTGTGCCATGGGGTCACCACTGCAAACCACCTTAAGCCATCATCACCCAGCAAAAATCTGCTATCAGAATAATAACAAACTCTGCTTTCAGACAACACTCAGCTCCCTTGTTAAATCCCTTAACTGCTAAATATTAACTCCCTCCACACATTCTCTTGTGTCAACTACATTTACAAAACCTGTTTTAAATGAAACCATGCTCTGAAACTCTCCTGGACAGGTAATAGGACCCATTATCACACACCAGAAATAAAATCTCTTTGATATCCCCAGAGTCAAACTTAATCTGTGTAAACACTCTATGCAAATTAAGGGTCCTAGTCTATGGAACTCACTCCCTAGTGAATTGAAAAGCGGTCAAACTTTTGCCTCATTTAAAAACAAAACCAAAAAGTACCTAATTTCATCTTCGTAGTTTCCTACACTGAGCTTTAAATTTGCTCTGTAACTAGTGTTACCCAATCTCCCAATATTTATGTACTTAATCCAAACAACTTTATCATTGTGTTTATTGCTGTATTCTTTTATGTGCTAGCCATATGCTGTATTGTGCCTATTAATTTTTGTTAAACTACCATTCAAGCTGTCATTGCAACCAATCTGAGGTACCTATGTGCTTTAATATACCTACAATTTTTCTCTCATCTTTTATTTTTTTCTTGCTATGTAACTGTTATCATTTTTATAAATTTTGCAAGTATTTGCCTACTTAAAATTTTCTTAGATTAAGGACCTGCCCGAAATGCTGTGTGTACTAGTGGCTATACAAGAATGTAATTACTATGCTATGTATCCTCACAATACCAATGTACCTTCTTGTATATAAATAAATAAATAAATAAATAAATAAATAAATAAATAAATTTGCTTGGTTATGTTCCCTAAACGTCAGGTCGTCAGACATCATTATTCCCAAATCCTATACTGTACATGCTGTTTTCCTACTATGGGCACATTTGATTGTGCTTTATACCCTGTATTATGTTTAAGGTCTTCATTTTTACCATACCTGAGTACCTGGAACTTATCACTGTTAAACATCATGTTATTTTCTGATGCCCAGTCGAAAACTTTATTAATATCAGCTTGAAATTTTCAATGTTTTCAGCCGAGGTAATTTTCATACTGATTTTTGTGTCATCTGCAAAGGATGATACGAAGCTGTGACTTGTATTTTTGTCTATATCATATATGAGAGTTTAGTTTAGTTCATTTATTATGCACCCCATACCCATCTTGTGGGCGGTAGTGGAAAGGGTTACAGAGGCACATAATGGGCTCAGGGACTGAACCCCACAATTCATTTAGCTAAGCAAGTTACAATCTTGATGAGCTAGTTACAAAATTCAATATAAGTCGTCACATCAACAATGGGTTCGAGATCGACCTCAAGTACAGGTTCTAAATTAAGCAACTGACATATGTGGAGAGCTAGTGTCAAAATTTATATGTTTGTCCTGCACACCGCCTCCCATCCAGTGGACAGCGGTGGATAGGTTACAATCACTCAGTTACTACCTACAGTTAGCAAACTGGGGATATTTGGCTAAAATTTCTGGTAGCAGATCATTTTGAATGAAATATTTACACATCGCTGGAACATTGGTTATAGAATTGTCTCTAAATTCACGTATCTTTTCGCACTCCATCACATAGTGACGGAGGGTGTGCGAATAATTTTGTTGACACAGTTTACATTTGGTCAGGTCTACATCGGCAGATAATGAGAATTCCCAGAGATACTTGTAACCGAGTCTAAGCCGAGCAGCAGTAACATCTAGAAGTCTGCTGATTTTATTGGATGATCCATAGATGTGTGGCTCCTCTTGCATGATAGTATGATGATAGATGGAATTACTGGTGTCAATTTCACTTTGCCTCAGATCTACAAGATCTTGTTGAAGTTCTCGGTGTACTGCTGCTCTCAGATTGCTCATTGACAATCCAAGGTTACACTCAACGGCTCCTTTAAAGGCAGATTCTTTGGCTAACTTATCAGCTCTATCATGCATTCGGAGGCCAACATGAGATGGAGACCACATGAAATGGACTCTGTTACCATCCTTAATAATTTTGTTGTATTTGTGTCTAGCTTCGGACACGAGCATGTTACAGTTATGTCTTAAAGAGTTGAGAGCATTTAAGGATGATAAGGAGTCACTTACAATTAATGTATCAAGTTTGGAGACTTGTACACATTTCAGTGCAAGGATCAAGGCAAATAGTTCGGTCTGAAGGGTAGAGGCCCAATTGTTTATACGGACTCCCCACTCAAAGTACAAGCCATCGCCCATTGTCAGAACAACTGCACTTCCAGCTGCACCCGTGGTGCGGTGTAGGGAACCATCAGTGTATATGATTTGAGAGAGAGAATGCTCTGTGGACAGAGCATCAATATGGCTTAAGGCGTTGAGCTTTGCCTCAAGACGAAGCTTGGGCTTATCTCTAATTTGCTTCTTGGGTGGAAAGGGAGGGATTAAAACTGGAAAGGGTGTAACCTCCCACGGTGCAGGAAAGTGCCGTTGTTGTTTCTCTTGGTACAAATCATGAACCCCATACATTCTGAGTTGAGTTCCAGTTTTTGTTATCCATTTGGAACAATGCTGATCTTCAATAAAGTAAGTCTGGAGGGCTTCTGTGCAAGGATTAGGATGAGTTAGCCTAAGCATTTTTATACCAATTTGACAGTTAATTTCAGTAACACGATCAACAACGCTCAGAATATTAAGTTCCTTTCATATTAAGTATCTTTGTGGTACGAGGGCACCCAAGGATTATCCTCAGGGCTTCGTTCTGCAATTTTTCAAGCCCTCCAAGCTTTCTTTCAGGCATCAAAACAAGCAGAGGTGCAGCATAATCCACTAAAGATCTGATGTATGCAAGGTACATCATTTTGACAATTCTGACATTGGCACCATAGCCTGAGTGATAACCTGCAACAGCCTTGAGAGCTCGGAGCCTCTCTTTATACTGACGACAGAGTCTGAATACAACAGGACCATACAGTGGCACCTCAAGGCCAAGGTATTTGAATCTGTTTACATAGTCAAGCTGGGAGCCATCAGATAGTTGCATCTTGCGAACAGCTCCTCCCTGCCTGGGTGGGCGCCGATTTAGTATCTTTGTTTTCTCTGCTGAGATAATTAAACCTAGGTCCTGACATGAATCTAATACAGAGTTAAGAGTGTTCTGTGTGTTAGCATACCCAGTGGTGTGTATCATTATATCATCAGCATAGCTAATGATGTGGACGTTGGGTTTGCTCGGTATAGAGTTTAACAGCGTGTTTATTAAGATATTAAATAAGGTAGGACTGAGGACACCACCCTGCGGGGTACCTAGTTCAAAGTCTCTTGTTACACTCCTATGCCCCTGGAAAAATACAGATGACTTCCTGTTGGATAAGTAACCCTGATCCAACAAAGAAGCCGACCACCAACATTCATTCTTGCAAGCTCACTCAAGATAACATGTCTATTTGCAATATCAAAGGCAGACTTAAGATCTAGGAAGGTGGTATATGACTTTTCAGTGTGCAGGGTAAGAAAGGTGGTGATGCAATGATGCACACTCCTTCCATGCATGAAGCCATATATCTGGGGGATAGCATGGTTCTTATTCTATGGAGGAGACGGTTTAGGACCATTCTCTCGAATGTTTTGCAAATGCAGCTAGTAAGGGAAATTGGGCGGAAAGCATTCTCTTGATTTGGCTTGGGAATTGGAATGATTATACTGTTGGTCCAAGAGATAGGAAGTTCCCCAGTAACATAGCTCATATTATACAGCTCAAGCAGGGGATTCCCTGGTACTAAAGGGAGCAGACGCAATATGTCATAAGTGATACCATCTTCACCGGGGGATGTGGCTTTGCCTTTGTTTAGGGCCGCGAGTAATTCAAACTCAGTGAATGGCACGTTGCATTCATCTTCCTTGTGGAGCATGAAGTCAACGAGCCTTTCTCGATCTCCGTAACCAGCATTTAATCTGAACTGTATGTCTGGGGAAGATTATTGAAGCTAGCGGACTAGATTTATAAGGTTGACTGTTACTCGCCGAGTCCTGTTTGACAGAAAACTGAGTATCCATCGTCCTACTTTACCGGTTATTCCCATTGACTTCATTTTGTGTGCTATCACGCCAAGGTCACATTTATCGAAAGCCTTTGCGAAATCCGTGTATTTTTTTTGAGATATATACAAGAGTTGTTACATTCTTGTACAGCCACTAGTACGCGTAGCGTTTCGGGCAGGTCCCTGGAATACGATCCCCGCCGCGAAGAATCGTTTTTTCTGTGGTTGGAAGAAAACGCTCACGGAGTGGGGGACTTATTTTAATTTTAAAATAATAATAATTAATTATTTAATAAATATATAATTAATTAATAATACAATCATAAAAGATTAAATTAGATAATCCTTAACTGAAGAAGCATAATAGCTCAATATAACAAATAGGTAAATAGAGCTGAATTAATTATGGTGACTAATGAAGATTAGTGAAAGCCATAAATTAATATACAGAAGTAGAATTAATGTAATCAAATACATTGAAGAGACATCTCTAATTTAAAGTTGCCTGAGCATTTACGGTAATTGTAAAGCTTGGTATTCTTGGCTTGTCACTTGGGGGTTCCGACGGAGCACCCCCCTTTTGGGGGTTCCGACGGAGCACCGGGAGGAGGGTGGGAGTTTTGTGGTGTACCTGCAGGGCGGAGGCGAGCCAGAGGCGCCGCGCCTGCGCTCCCAAGTACCCCGCTCTACGCGCGCCGCTTAGTCGTTAGACAGTGGAGTAATGCGTATCCTTCCCCACAGAATTTCACCGCTTTTATGATAAAAGCAGTGACTATTTCTGTGGTTGGAAGAAAACGCTCACGGAGTGGGGGACTTATTTTAATTTTAAAATAATAATAATTAATTATTTAATAAATAAATAATTATTAATAATACAATCATAAAAGATTAAATTAGATAATCCTTAACTGAAGAAGCATAATAGCTCAATATAACAAATAGGTAAATAGAGCTGAATTAATTATGGTGACTAATGAAGATTAGTGAAAGCCATAAATTAATATACAGAAGTAGAATTAATGTAATCAAATACATTGAAGAGACATCTCTAATTTAAAGTTGCCTGAGCATTTACGGTAATTCTCTTCCGCATGCACCATCCTGGGAGTCTTCGTATTTCCACGCTGACTGAATCTCTTCCCGCACTCTGGACACTCGTGAGGTTTGTCATCTGAATGCACTAACATGTGAGTCTTCATATGTCCACGCTGATTGTATCTCTTCCCACACACTGGACACTCATGAGGTTTCCCACCTGAATGCACTAACATGAGAGTTTTCATACTTCCACGCTGATTGAATCTCACACTGGACACTCATGAGGTTTAACACCTGAATGCACTAACATGTGTTGTATAATTATTCCATGTTCTCTAAATTTATTGCCACACTCGGCACATTAAAAAGGTCTCTCATCCGCATGCACCCTCCTGTGAGTCTTCATACTTCCATTTTGAAGGAATCTCTTCCCACATTCTGAACAATCAAGAGGTTTGTCACGTGAATGCACTAAGAAGTGACGCTTCACACTTCCAGGACGGGTGAATACCTTCGGACATTGAGGACACTGGTGAGCCTTCATCTTCTTTATGACAGGTGCAGTTTGTGTGAAGGTTTTCTCCCCCGGATGTTGGGAGAAGCGTCAAGGCTTGAGTGTTGTTTCTTAGAGTTAGACTTGATGTGAGCACTTGGCGGTCAATGGTGGTGCTTCTTCTTTATGATAAGTGCAGTTTGTGTCAAGGTTTTCCCTTAATGCTCGTGCTGGACATCTTTTGTTGACACTTGAGTTTTGTGGTGTACCTGCAGGGCGGAGGCGAGCCAGAGGCGCCGCGCCTGCGCTCCCAAGTACCCCGCTCTACGCGCGCGCCGCTTAGTCGTTAGACAGTGGAGCACGGTAATGCGTATCCTTCCCCACAGAATTTCACCGCTTTTATGATAAAAGCATGACTATTTCATCCAAGTACACATTTTACTGTTGCGTTAAACAGAGGCTACAGTTAAGGATTTGCGCCCAGTAAATCCTTCCCGGCCAGGATACGAACCCATGACATAGCGCTCGCGGAACGCCAGGCGAGTGTCTTACCACTACACCACGGGGACATAATATAAAGTATATATCACATCGGCATTCTGTTTTCTTCTAATGCCTCAGTGACTTTGTTGCAGTGATCAAGTAGCTGTATTCACCTAATTGTGTTTGCAGGGGGTTGAGCTTTGCTCTTTCGGCCCGCCTCTCAACTGTCAATCAACTGTTTTACTCACTACTTTTTTCACACCACACACACCCCAGGAAGCAGCCCGTGACAGCTGACTAACTCCCAGGTACCTATTTACTGCTAGGTAACAGGGGCATTCAGAGTGAAAGAAACTTTGCCCATTTGTTTCTGCCTGGTGCGGGAATCGAACCCCCGCCACTGAATTACGAGTCCTGCGCCCTATCAACTAGGCTACCAGCTGTGAGAGGCACGATCTTCCCGCTCGAAATCCACGTTGGCCTGGGTTGTGAAGGTCATTGGTCTCCATGAAATTGGTGACCTGACTCCTAATCACTCTCTCAAATACTTTTATTATGTGTGACGTTAGTGCAACTGGTCTCTAATTCTTTGCCAATGCTTTGCTCCCTCCCTTGTGTAGAGGGGCTATGTCTGCTACTTTAAGTGCATCTGGTATCTCTCCCGTGTCCAAGCTCTTCCTCCACACTATACTGAGTGCCTGTGCTACCGGCACTGCATTTCTTTACAAGTATAGAATTCCATGAATCTGGACCCGGGGCAGAGTGCATGGGCATGTTTCCAATTTCTCTTTCAAAGTCTAGTACGCCCGTGTTGATATCAGATATATTTA
The DNA here is from genome assembly GCA_020271785.1 of Procambarus virginalis. Lineage (NCBI taxonomy): Eukaryota > Metazoa > Arthropoda > Malacostraca > Decapoda > Cambaridae > Procambarus > Procambarus virginalis. Next base: position 15,848,818 of record WNGS01165503.1, on the reverse strand, counting down.
CAGGGGTTTGGATATCCCGCATAAAGAAAAGTCTGGATCTTCCACTTTCATGTTGTTTGTTGGAGTGCTAAACATGTCCTCATACTGCTTTTTCAGTATTTCACTAATTTCTTTGTCATCCTCCATGTATGAACCTTCACTTGTACGAATAGGTCCAATACTGGCAGTGGTATTTGGTTTTGATTTTGCATATGTGAAGAAGTATTTTGAATTTTCTTTATTTCCTGAATTGCTTTCTGTTCTAACTGCCTTTCTTCAGTTTGATATGAGTGTTTCAATTTCCGCTCAATTTCTTCAATCTCCCCATTTAAATTATTCCTTCTTTGACGGGAAATTCGTGTCTGCATAAGCATTTACATTATTTTTTCCTTCTTTTATAGTGTCAGCTGCGTTCTCTTTCTACGTTGGATCTCTTTCTGGCTTTCCTCAAAGGAACATGTGTTTCAGACAGACTTGATACGCTTCCGAAGTCAGTTTTCTATTCCTTCTGTAGGACTTGTATTACTTAAAACAGTTGCCCATGGAATGTTTGTAAGTTCCCTATTTATTTTCTCCCAGTCTATCCTTTTATTATTAAAATTCAACTTACTGAATAACCTCTCGCTTCATCGTTTTAGGTCTATTCTGAGTATTGATGGTCGTTTGCACTTCAATGAGCTTGTGATCGAAGTATGTGGTATCTGATATCGAAATGTCCCTGATAATGTCTTCATTGTTTCTAAAGACCAGGTCAAGAATATTTTCATTTCTCGTTGGCTCAGATATCTGTTTGACGAGTGAAAATTTGTCACAGAATCTTAAGTCGTTCTCTAATCTGTGGTTGGTTAGGTCCCGATAGATTCCCTGGTATAATATTATTGTTTGCTATTCTCCACCTAAGACTAGGCATGTTGAAATCACCTAGGAAAATAATATCAGGTATCGGGTTCTCCAAATTATCAAGGCTATTCTCTATTTTGTTTATCTGTTCTGTGAATCCTAGGCCGTTGCATCTGGCGGTTTATTTTAAGTTTATTATCTATTTTTTAAGTTTATTTTTTTTAGTTTATTTTAAGTAAGTTTATTTTTTGTAAATTTTATTTACACTAAGTTTATTTTCTATATTTTAATCCCAGTACCTCTACCACCTCATTTCAGTATGGGTCCACTGTTCGAAACCCATACAGTCTGGGTGAAGGAAATATTTATTTCCAGGGAAGAGTGGATGGCAATATAATTTAAAGACAAGCTATTTAGCATGGATGGAACATGAACAAGGGGCCACAGGTGGAAACCGAGTAGTAGTACTAATGAACTACAGAGAACTTTTTCAGTGTCAGGGTAGTTAACAAATGGAATGCATTAGGCAATGATGTGGAAAGCAGGCTTTATACGCAATTTCAAATGTAGATATGATATATCCCAGTAGGCTCAGGAATCTGTGCACCAGTTGATTGACAGTCGAGAGGTGGGACCAAGGAGCCAAAGCTCTACTAGGTGAGTACACCTTGGCGGCATTACCTCCTGACATCCTTCAGGAGGTACGAGCTGTGGTCATGACACCGCCAACCGCAGCTGGATTTGCTGCAGGTATGTTTAAACTGCCAGTGTGATTTGCTCCTCATCAACAACAGATTTTGCAGCCTCGGAGATCGGACACCATCCCAGTTGCTCCAGAAAATGCAGTTCATGCTATGGACGGCAAGTGGAGCACCTGAAAATTACCTACCCTGGGTTGTTTTTAAAACACTTATGCTCACACTGTCACATGCTCCTCCTTGCCCAGAGCGACGTGACACCAGAGTTCTTGGTGAGAATAGCAGACCGAATCCATGGTGCATTAGACAACTCTGGTCGGGTAACATCTTTGTCCCTAACCACTCGAACAACCAATACCTCCATGCTATTCAGAACCTCTAACAGGTCCCATAGCTTGTCCTTTATGCCCAACTCCAACCAAGATTACTGCTATTACCATTGCAGGTTTGGGCCTTGTAAGGACTAAAGAGCCCTGAATAAGCACTGCCAGACTGTTACCCAATCCCACATATTTAGGATTTTTCTAAAACTGTATGGTGCAACAACATTCTCAAAAATAGATTTGGTGTAAGCATTTTGCCAAATCCTGGTGGAGTCAGTGGACATCCCCAAAACTGCAATTACAACACCTTTTGGCTTGTTAGAATTTATTCGGATGCAGTTTCATGTGTGAAACATGAGAAAGATAGGGCATAATTGAAGTGGAATTTCATCTTCCTGGATACCATCAACCATTCAAAAACGACAGAACAAGAAGTGGTGGTGAAATGCTGTACATAGAGAGAGGACGTGAATGCAACCAACAATGAGGAATTGAACACCAATGGATCCTCAGTATCTGTATGGTGCATCATATTAGTTCAGAATGATAGCTAACTGACAATGGAATATGCTATAGGGCTGACACAGCAACAGCAGAGGAAGTTGCAGATCTGCATGATGTACTGCATCAGAAACCCAAACCTCATAATGAGGGACTTCAACCAAGTGACAATAGACTGGGAAATCTAACATAAGCAGAAAGATAAAAATTTCTTGACCTGGTACACGACCTCTCTCTCACAGAATGTGTTAGAGGTCACTTGAGGAAATATCATTCTAGATCCTGAGCTAACATTACCAAGAGGGGCATGATCAATTAAATTTAGGTAGGGCAAAAACTCACTGCTTTTCAAAAGGGTCAAAATGTTCCAAGATGGAATACAATTATAGAAAACTCAAGTGCAGGTCTAAGATGATGCTTTTCAAGATTCCTCACGGTGTTATCAAAGAAGAAAAAGGAATTGGAAAAACCTCTTGGAGGGAGCTAATAGGTGTCCCATGGAAGCATCACGGGAAAATTTGAAAAAGTCATCACTGAACGTGTTCAAAAATGTACCTAAAAGAATGAAAGTAAGGGAACGAGGTGAATGATACAGGCAGTAAAAAAAAAAAAAAATTTAGTAACTAAGCAAAAGATTTAAAATTTCACCCAGAACCTCTGAAGATGGTATAAATCCACACAGAACACCACAGACTACGAGTGTGTGTGTACAGAAGAGCTTGATGCCACCCAGGAAATCAGATCAACCAAACAAAACTACGAAAGAAAACTTGCCCAAAACAACAAAAGATTCAAAGTCATTCTATGTAAGTAGAACCAAGAAGTTCTTACACCGAGTAGTAAAACCAAAACAGAAGACTCTGTAGGACCACTAAAATATCAGACTAACCAAGTTACAAAAGATGATAAGAGTGCTGCAAACTTTGAGCAAAACTTTATATTAGTGTTTACACTAGATACATTAGACAGCATCCCAAGGGTTCAGTTTTTACTTTTGTGACAGTCAGAATACTTTGTATATAATGTAT
>WNGS01165503.1:15827566-15837606 GCA_020271785.1 Procambarus virginalis | reverse complement strand
AAAACAACAAAAGATTCAAAGTCATTCTGTGTAAGTAGAACCAAGAAGTTCTTACACCTGAGTAGTAAAAAACCAAAACAGAAGACTCTGTAGGACCTCTAAAATATCAGACTAACCAAGTTACAAAAGATGATAAGAGTGCTGCAAACTTTGAGCAAACACTTTTATATTAGTGTTTACACTAGATACATTAGACAGCATCCCAAGGGTTCAGTTTTTACTTTTGTGACAGTCAGAATAACTTTGTATATAATGTAACTCCAACAGTCTCCATGGCGTAGTGGCAAGACGCTCGCTTGGCGTTCCGCAAGCGCTTTCTCTGGGTTCGTATCCTGGCCGGAGAGGATTTACTGGGTGCAAATCCTTAACTGCTGCCTCTGTTTAATCAAACAGTAAAATGGGTACCTGGCTATTAAACGATTCTTCGTGGGGGTCGTATTCCAGGGAACATAGGATTAAGGACTTGCCCGAAACACTACGCGTACTAGTGGCTGTACAAGAATGTAAGAACTCGTGTATATATAAAATAAATAAATAAATAAATGTTCGGCAAAGAATGTATAGCTTAGTTACTTATGAATTTAATATTATATATATATATATATTATATATATATATATATTATATAATATATATATATATATATATATATATATATATATAAAATATATATATATATATATATATATATATATGTGTGTGTATTAAAGGTTACAAAACATACAAGACAAATGCCTAAAGGTTATGTATCTCTTGAAGCTCCTCCGCTTCCGGACAGGAACCGAGGACGCAGCAAGCATTTCCCTTCTGGATCGCCACACTGAGGCGCTGAAAACAAAAAACTGCAAGCCCTTGGGTCTCTGGTGACGTCGATGAGCTTGGAACCCAATTCCTTGAGAAATCCCAAGGCCACTCTTGCCCCAGGGGCCATGTGTCTCAGACGCTATGGGAACAAAGAGGTATTGCCTGCCAGTCGCCTGTATTTGAGAGATTTTGCTGTTTCCCTGTGGTTGGCCGCCCCACCTGCTTGATATATATATATTGATATATGATATATTGATATATATATATATATATATATATATATATATATATATATATATATATATATTTTTTTTTTTTTTAAACAAAATGGGAGTACCACCTCTGGCTGGAAGAAGGGGGACCCATAGCCTCGGAGGAAATCACACACAACGCATTGGAGGGAGTGTAGATCCCCTCCAATACAGTGTGTATTGTATGTGTGTATATGTGTGTGTGTGTGTGTGTGTGTGTGTGTGTGTGTGATATATGTATATAATATATAATATATATATATATATATATATATATATATATATATATATATACATATATATATGTTGTACCTAGTAGCCAGAACGTCGTACTCGGCCTGCTATGCAAGGCCCGATTTGCCTAATAAGCCAAGTTTTCCTTAATTAATATAGTTTCTCTAATTTTTTTCTTATGAAATCATAAAGCTACCCATTTCATTATAAATCAGGTCAATTTCTTTTTATTGGAGTTAAAATAACGTAGATATATGACCGAACCTAACCAACCCTACCTAACCTAACTTAACCTATCTTTATAGGTTAGGTTAGGTAGCCGAAAAAGTTAGGTTAGGTAGTCGAAAAACAATTCATGAAACTTGGCTTATTAGGCAATTAGGCCTTGCATAGTAGGCTGAGAAGTGCATTCTGGCTACTAGGTACGACATTATATTATATTATATATATATATATATATATATAATATATATATATATATATATATATATATATATATATATATATATATATATATATATATATATATATATATATATAATATATATATAATATATATTTTGACAAAGTTCAGTTTGTATATATATATATCTCTATTCCACTACTAGTCCACGAAACTTTCAAAGTATTTCACCAATGTCTCACATTTGCATCCAAGTGCCTAATACACATTATTGTCTTCATTAATAGATTAGTTTACAAAATATTTTTTGCATATTTCTCACAGTTGATTTGCATGGAAGAGTTCGTTTACACATGGATTTAAGGTCACTATAGGTGACCTTGAATTCTTACCCACTCTCTCATGCACCTGAGCACCTCCACAATCTCCTTGTTGACTTGTTTTCACGTTGGAAGCTGCTACTGCAGCTACTCATCCCACTGTGACAACCAGAACATTGAAACGTGTAGGCAGCACAAATACCTTGGAGTTGGTATTAACAGTGACATTGTAAATGATCTACTCTGTAGGTTAAAAGAAAGACTAAAACCATTGAAAACACTTACTGGTAGGAATATTGGTATCAATATTAAATATGCTAGACTATTCTATATGATGTTTGTTAGATCTCTCGTTGATTATAATGCTCTGCACTTAATTTATTTCCCCTCCTCTGTGTTGGACAAACTTGAAGTAGTACAGAATGAGGCCATGAGGATAATTCTTGGTGCCCCAAGATGCACAAGAATCATCAACATGCGGGAAGAACTGAAGCTTCCAACCATACAAGAGAGAATAATGCAAGTCAACACCACCTTTTGCCTTAAAGTCATGAGAGACCCTACATCTCCTGCATTGTTCAGAGACAAATTATTTAGTGCTGTTAACACCCTATTGACCGGTGCCGATATACCAACTCACTCCTTTTATGATAAATGGCTGAGGAACAATGCTTACAATCTCCTCATACTTAACATCCCTTTTAAGTGCAATCTACCTATCTCTGATATTCCTCTTTATCTGTACCCCACCATTCGAGTATCATACACACCTGTCACCAAGAAAGATAATGAGAACCTTGCTCTTCTCAAAGCTGTCACTCTTGAAACAATTGCCTCCTCCATCGAGGGTTTAAGATCTCACGAGCACTGTGCCTACACCGACGGCTCAGTCCATTCCTCTACTGGACGGACTGCAGCAGCATGTAGGTTTTATAGAAATAATATTTGCACAAAGACTGTCAGTGTCAGGTTAAACAACTGGCTGATCTCCACACAAGCAGAACTAGCAGCATTACACTTAGCTACCAGTACATTAAAAAACATTGGAGGAGGAATAATATTCTGTGATTCAAAGTCTGCTCTTCAAGCAATCGAAAACTTCTCTTGGAAGATCGATAGCAAGAACCTCATACTCCCAATTGTAAATGACCTAATTGATGCACAGAGTAAAGGGTCTCGAATTTCCTTTGTATGGATACCTTCACACATAAATATAACCCATCATAATGAAACAGACCTTGCAGCCAAATTAGCGTGTAACAAGTTTGAAGTTGACTTAGATCTACGTATCCCCATCTCTGCTGTCAAAACTACATTGATCCAAACATTCAGATCTGATAGGAAAGAACTTACTGACTCCCAACGACCTGAAAGTACTAGTATAAAAAGCTATGATTTGTTCAGATCTGAAACCTACATCTATGGGCAGCACAAAACGTCCACTAGACTGTGCGACACAGTGGTTGCAAGGATCAGGTTGGGTTACCGTTACCTGTGGCAGGTGGCTGCAGGTGACGGATCTCCCAATCCTGAGCACTCCAGTTGCAAACTCTGTGAGCAGGAACTACGGCACGATCTCCCGCACTACATCACTGAATGCCCAGTTATTAGACCTTTCAGACCAGTTGGCATGAGGTACCTGGAGCTTTGCAATTACTTTATTCACTCTCGTATTCTTGAAGATATCCTCACAATGTACCCAAAATTTGCCAGTGCAGGCTACTAAACATATGGCCCTGATGACTAACCATCCTGCGAGATGGGGACCTTTATTACCACTGCTGCCTTATTCAATCTTGTGTTGATGATATCCTCAAAATGCATCCGGAATCTGCCAGTGCAGACTGCTTATCACATGCCTCTGTATGACTAACCATCCTGTGTGATGGGGATTTTCTAGCATCAACTAGTTAGCTTTTTTGACACACTGTACTCCACTTCATATAGTCTAGGGTAGCTGCACTAATGCAAATGTACCCAAGGAATTAATAAAAAAATAAAAAAAAAAAGCACCTCCACAATCTCCTTGTTGACTTATTTTCACGTTGGAAGCTGCTACTGCAGCTACTCATCCCACTGTGACTGCTGCTACTGGTCCTGAAGGGCAGCAATCTTACAAGGGGACTGAACAATGTTTGAACAAGTTCGATGGGATTAAAGGTAATGTGCAAATCTACCAATTGAACAAGATGTTTATGCATGTGTAGATCGTCAGTAAGACCAATATATTTTGTGCATGGAGATGTCCAAAAAGATCATGGAAAGATCTTTTCACCTTTCCACAGCAGCAACCTTCCACACTATTACCCAACTTAAAAGAATAATTAAATTCATAGGGTAATTTAATTAATTTAATTAAGTACACTAAGTTAAAGGAAAGTTGCATTAGGTAATCCAAGAGATCAGTGCAGTTACAAAGTTATCACATATTGGATAACGGAACTAATTTGTAATTTTATCTTTACAAAACCATAAAACTTAAAAATACATTACAATACACTACAAAACCATAAACTTAAATACCAATGCAGATACACATACACCCTACAAAATATATACAGTACAAAAAATAAATGTGTACACTGTTATCGAATTTGGTTTCATGAATATCACATCTACATTCAAATAAAGTTGCAGTGGCAAAAATGAATTTCATAAAGCATATTTAATAAAATAAAAAAAGAATAAGATTGCTGGTTTCCAGAGAGGTTCCTTAGGTGAAAGCTGCTTGATTGGTTTGACCAGGGGGGTGCATCATTTGTTGTTCGGTTGTGGCCCTTCACCATTACCTCCAATCCAATAATGGTGCACTGTGCTGTTCTGGATCCAAGATTGAGTGTGTCTGACTATCCACAATATTATCAAGTTTAGCCAGCACCCTTGGGCCCATCATGTTCATTGCAGCTCTGTCTGCAGTTTTCTAATGTCTTGGTCCATGCTTGGCTTTAGGGCGGTTATCTTGTCGTTAATTTCCCCTTTCTTTGAGGTTACTTTCTGCGGCTCTCCTCTGCCCCTGGTGAGTGAGAACCCATTTGTTTTCTTCTTTGTGAAGAAATAGCTCTCAGAAAATCAGCATTGAATGTAATGAAATGTTTCATCATAATTTATTTTTTTTTTACACTGCTGAAAGTGTGTTTTGACTTGCCCACCTTTGCATCTCTACAGAGAGGGGGCCAGGTTTGGCATTTCATCCACAGTAGGCTTACAATGACTCAAAGGCCTACCTTGAGGTGCTTCCGGGGCTTAGTGTCCCCGCGGCCCGGTCATCGACCAGGCCTCCTGGTTGTTGGACTGATTAACCAGGCTGTTAGACGCAGCTGCTCGCACCTGACGTATGAGTCACAGCCTGGTTGATCAGGTATCCTTTGGAGGTGCTTATCCAGTTCTCTCTTGAACACTGTGAGGGGTCTGCCAGTTATGCCCCTTATGTGTAGTGGAAGAGTGTTAAACAGTCTCGGGCCTCTGATGTTGATAGAGTTCTCTCTCAGAGTACCTGTTGCACCTCTGCTTTTTAACGGGGGTATTCTGCACATCCTGCCATGTCTTCTGGTCTCATGTGATGTTATTTCTGTGTGCAGGTTTGGGACCAGCCCCTCAATTATTTTCCACGTGTAAATTATTTTGTATCTCTCCGCCTGCGCTCAAGAGAATACAGATTTAGGCTCTTTAGTCGGTCCCAGTATTTAGATGTTTTACCGAGTGGATTCTAGCAGTAAAGGATCTCTGCACGCTCTCCAGGTCAGCAATTTCTCCAGCTTTGAAAGGGGCTGTCATTGTGCAGCAGTACTCCACTCTAGAGCACAAGCGTTTGAAAAGTATCATCATCGGTATAGTATCTCTAGTGTGAAAAGTTCTTGTTATCCAACCTGTCATTTTTCTTGCATTTGTGACGGCTACTTATTGTGATCTTTAAAGGTAAGGTCTTCCGACATGAGTACACCCAGATCCTTTACATTGCCTTTTTGTTCTATGTTATGATTTGCCCGAGTTTTGTACGTGGTTTCCATTTTTATATTTCATTTTTTCCGTAGCGCATGAGCTGGAACTTCGTTAAACACCATATTATTTTCTGTAGCCCATAGAAAGACCTGATCTACATCTGATTGGAGGTTTGCCGTGTCTTCTATGTTGCCAACTCTCATGAAAATCCCAGGTAGCCTAGAGTGGATTGAAATCAGTGGAGTTATCCAGGTAGCTAGTCAAGGAGATAGTGTGGACACCTTCATGAGAAAACTAGATAGTTTTCTACAAGAAGTGCCAGGCCAGCCAGGCTGTGATGGATATGTAGTACTGAGGGCCGCTGCTGCAAGCAACAGCCTGTTGAATCAAGCTCTCACAAGTCAAGCCTGACCCTGGGCTAGGCTTGGGGAGTAGAACTCCCAGAACCCTTCCAGGTACTGAGGATCCACCAGAAAGAGGTTTTCATTACATTCAATGCTGGCTTTCTTGAAGGAGAACCTTGGTAGCTCCATGAAGCTCTCTTGAGATGGCTCCCCATTACTGGGTCACATCAACTGCTGGAGTCCTGTTTTTCCTACAGAGACCAGAGCTAGAACCTCAGTAGCAGAGAGATAAGTTCCACTTATTTAGTCACACTGGTCACACTCTAGAAAACATCCTGAAAATCAGTGAAGCTTTACAGACAACTACAAGATTCATAGAAAATAAATCATCAAAACAGCCAAACAACTCTACACACTACTGTATTCCTTTCCAAGCAACTGATTCACCCAAAAGTAGCTAGAACCCATTTGTTCAGATTGCAGCCACCATGTGGCCCACAGCCACCAGCCAGCTTCAAGGTCAGTCCTGTCGCTGATGTGGTTGATTGCTGTGCTGTGCTGCCGGGACACCGTCCTACTGCCTCTCGGCTAAGTATCAGCCTTTCTTTGGGACTCTGTCCTGCAAGAACAATTTGCTCGTGTTTTGTACCTTTATATTGGCATTTGTTTCACAAGTGTGTGTTCATCCCGCTCTGTTGTGTGGACTTTGCTGTTTTGCATGGGCTCAGGGTTCCCTTCTCTGGGTGCTCATTTAGCACTGCTCCTGCACTGACAGTATTTCTTTAGTGTGTTCAATAGTTTGCCCCTGAAAAGCCTGGTCACTGGGGTGGAGAGCCTTGGACAGCACAAGAATTGTTGACGCCTCTGTGTAGATCCTTGGTTGGAGATGTCCTATTTGGGTTGGGTCTTTCTTCTCTCTGAGCGTGCTTACCAGACAGTTGTCCCTTTAAGGGCAAGGATTTTCTCGTAGTAGGGGTGAGGGGTCATGGCGTGATGCTCAATTGGATGCCCTGGAGTTGGCCTCGATGGAATTTATTTTGACGACCCAGATTTCGAGATGATAGTGTATTTTGGGTATTAATACCAAAAGGGGTGTATCAGTGGGTATTTTGCCACGGGGCAACTGTTTTCTTAACCCACTTTGATGTATGCATTTGATTACTAGACCGTTCTCTCCGGGGTTCAAGTCTGTCGGCTGTTCGGTGCTTTGGACTCTTCTTATTTATGGAGATTTCCGTTGTCCTTCGTTTTGCTATCTGTGTGGGCTTGGTGCCTCCTGTGAAATTCACACTGAACCTCATTTGAATATTGACCAACCTCAGCTTATTGCCTACATTATAAGGTTCTGGATTCATCATGGCTGGCTGCCAACTCTCTATTCTTTGGGAGTGGCACTATTTTCTTTCCTCCGGCATCCCCCAAAGATGTTGGGAAGTGGCAGCTCCATAAGCAGTCGTCTTGCATTCTTTGTTCATATATAACAAGGGCTCATACATGCCAATGGACGTGTATTTGGGCTATAATGGAGGCTTGCAGACAAGCTCTTGCTGTTACGACTCTGGGTTCTTTAGAGGGAAACCAGAGGTCAAAATTGAGCTTATTGAGCTACCATAGAGTAAAACGCATTGCGAGTGGCATTTGTCGTATCTTCCCTGCCAGTCGTAAGATTAGTCTTGTCTCTCGAAGAGTATTTAAAGATTGAGCTTGGGGTTGATTATTAAATAATAAAATAGGCACCAACTATGTTTACTAATACTGTCTAATCATTTGTAAAGTAAACCTGAGTAAATTTGTATCGGGCACCGGTATGATTAGTTGAACAGTCTGCCGGCAGCATTAGTCCACGGAGGAGGAGACGAGAGACTCCTCTCTGCTGACTGGTTGTGGTGGAAGGAAGTGCCTCTCCTTCCTCTTATTTATTTATTTCTGTATCTTCGTCTGGTTAAGTTTCTTTGCTATTTTATGGTTATATTGTGGCATACCTATCGTTATGTGTAGAGTAGTATACCTGGGGTGTAGTAAGTGTTTTTTAAGTGTTTATCTTACCTGCTATGCTAACGGGGGTCCCAGTGTAACACGTGGTCCCCTACCCTAAGCTGACTCAAGTGTTTTATAGTAGAGCTTTACCCTAGCTTGTTTCAGTGTAAACCTTGTATCCTGTCTATGTGGACCAAGGCTTTTAACGTAAGATTGTGTGGTAAAGTTAGTATTAAATTGTTATTGGTGTGATTGTGTATGGGGGGTGTTAAGGGGTTAATAAATAAGTAAGTTTGAACAGAGTATCCCTTTTCCTGTGTGGGAGTACAATAATCTATTCCTAGACTAACCGGGTTTAGTAGCAAGCATTTATTATTGTGGATATTTTACTTTGGGGGCCGGGCCTTTTGTTCTCCCATATCTTGATACCTCTGTATCTACTTACCCTTACCCTTAATAGTACCAGTTCCCCATAGCAAGCCCACTATTGTTCATAACAAGTGGTTGGCCTGTCCGGGAGGAACGTTATTATTGTAAAAAATTAGATTTTTGAGTGCCAAAACTAAAAATTCTTGTTTCCGCAGAACGGTTGTGGGCTAGCCTAGGGTCCAGCTCATCTGGCGTAGAACATTCTTTGCACTGACTGGACACCCAGCTGGATCTCTTCACGATTAAGGTTAGTGTGGCCTTGTGTTAGGGGCCGTGCAAATTTTTGTTTTTTCCAATTTTTAATTTTTAATTTTTTCTGTGGCTAGGAGCTAAAATTTTTAGTCATGTCATCTGAAATGCAGAGACTGGCAATGAACCCTTCAGTGATAGAGATAAAGAAGCTCAACAAAGCAAATTTAATATTGTTAGGCAAGGAATTTGGCCTAGAATTAAATGACGCAGATAGAAAGTGGACTTTGATGAATGAAATTTTACGGCATTGTATAGACCAAGAACTAGTGCCAAGTGATACAATTTTATGCGAACCCAATTCAGGGGAAAGTGCAGCTAGTAGAAATATAGAATTAGAATTAACACTAGCCAAGTTAAGACTGGCAGAGCAAGAGGCCAGAGTAGCAGAACAAAATGCTAAAGTGGAAGAGCAAAGGCTCAAAAATGAGGCGGCAAGAATGGTACCACCACCTACTGGGGACTCGAACTCCAGACATTCTGATAAAAAACACAACTTGCCTGAATTTTCAGAGTCAGACCCTGAAAGATTTTTTAACCATTTTCAGAGACTAGCCATGTCCATGAACTGGCCAAGGGAAGAGTGGGTGAAAATCTTGCAGGGGCGGCTTAGGGGTAAAGCACAAGATATTTTTATTAATATGCCTGACGACGAGTGTTTTGTATATGATGAAGTCAGGGAAAGAATTTTGAGGGCGTACGAAATTACTCCTGAAGCTCACCGCCAAACTTATCGCAACCTTAGGCCCACTCACAACCAACCGTTCACTGAATTTGCCAATGAGCAAATTAGATTGTTTGATAAATGGATTCGCTCGGCTAAAGCCGAAACATACCAGGCACTCAGAAATGTAGTCTTAGTAGAACACTTTATAGATAGTATGCCAGAATATATTTCGCAATACTTAGAGGTAGGGTAGAGTTAAATTCTAAAATAGGGGACTTGGCCAAGATGGCAGAAAACTACCAGTTGGCGGGCAAAAGGCCCAATAAAATAATTTTACCACCAGAGTAACAAACTTATACCCACAGCCAGTCCAGACCAGCTCATTCTAAACCTTACCTAATGCACCTTCTGTTTCAGACCTAA
>WNGS01165503.1:15780771-15815101 GCA_020271785.1 Procambarus virginalis | reverse complement strand
TTAAGTTAAACAGCTGCTACGGGCTGCTTCCTGGGGGTGTGAAACAAAAAGGAGGCCTGGTTGAGGACCGGGCCGCGAGGACGCTAAGCCCCGAAATCATCTCAAGATAACCAAGCTCTGGAGAGCCGACGGGGCTTCCCCCCCCCCCCAAAAAAAAATTGAAGGTGGAGAGAGTAGAGGATGGACTGGAGCCTTTTACCAGCTGAGGAGGAAGGAGAGGAACCAGGTTTACAATTCTGATTTAGACATTCGCATGCCAGTAGCAATGTACTGTGTGACAGCTTCCACAGTCTCGGGCGGAGAGGGAGAACATCAGCCTCGATGGACATTTGTTGGAGAGGGCCAAAGGACAGAGGGAAGGATGGGGACGAAAGATGGAGATCACAGTGGATAGAGGATGGAGGAGGGGAAGAGGTGACACAAATATAATGGGTAGAAGACTGGGAAGGAAGGGTGGATATGCAGGTCAGTGGTCGAGGAGAAACACACTCAGCTGCAGAAGAGGAGCAGCTGTGGAGGTATTGGGGTTTAAGGCATGGAAATGGTTATGATAGAGAGGGAAGACGGGTAAGGAAGAAAAGTGCAATGCAACACATGAGCACAAGTCATGTCAGAGAAAGAGCTTAGACGGCGGACCTGGCATCTTGCTCCGGGGAAAGATATACAACCATATTTTAAGTTGAGGATGGCATGTTTAAATTTACAGTGAATGCATGTGCAGAAGGCAGGGTGGGCCTCACCACAGTAGATGTAGATAATTTGGAGAGTATATCATTTTGTCTTAGAATGACCAGGTTCTCCATACAAGGCACATCTCACTAGTGCACTTTGCAGGCCAATATCCAAATTTCCAACACCTATTGAATAGGCATGGAAAGGGGGATGTATTCTTGAACAAAGCATCTGGTACCAGCAAGAATTATGGAAGATGGAAGGGTCCTACCATCAAAAATGATCCTAACTACTCAAAAAGGGCTGATGGCCATCCCAACAAGAGGGGGGGCTGAGTGAATGCATCAATCTGGATGTTATCTTGAGGTTATCTCGAGATCATTTCGGGGCTTTTTAGTGTCCCCGCGGCCCGGTCCTCGACCAGGCCTCCACCCCCAGGAAGCAGCCCGTGACAGCTGACTAACACCCAGGTACCTATTTTACTGCTAGGTAACAGGGGCATAGGGTGAAAGAAACTCTGCCCATTGTTTCTCGCCAGCGCCTGGGATCGAACCCAGGACCACAGGATCACAAGTCCAGCGTGCTGTCCGCTCGACCGACCGGCTCCCCGGATGATAGAATAACTCTGAACCTCGAGGATATATTTAATATCCTCGTGGCAGTCTTTGAGGTCCTTATCTCCAGCTGCAACATGGACCTGAAGAATGACTGTGCCAATGCTGGCATTTAACTGGGTGTTTTTGGAGACCTGAACCAGGGTCTAGAACCAGGAACATAGCTAGGCAGGCAGCTGCTTATTCAGAAGGGGCTGCAACTACACATCCTGGTGGAGTTAAAAGGTATCTACAGACTCAACTAGGTGCTTACAGATGTGTAAATCATCAGGTCACACATGTTTGCCATGACAAAGATCAAAATACTTATGCCACGAAGCAGGGCCAATTAAATCCTGGAACAAAGTAGTGTTGAAATGAATTATGCATGTGTGAGTACCGGTATGGTACTGAGCTCCCCAACTGAGGATGGGGGTAAAAGGTAATGTTATCACCACAACAGATGAAGCCATTTCAGGTGCCGAGGTGGTCACAACTGGGGGCTTGGGGCTCAACCCTCCCATTTCCATGGGAGGAAAATGGAGAGGGTCACTTGGTATAGTCAGTGATGAAACCTGGTCTGGGCTCAATGTAGCCATCAACCATGAAGAGCTCAGTCCCCCAGGGTACTGTGCTTGCTCCAGTACTTTTTCTCATCCTCATATCGGACATAGACAAGAACACAAGCTATAGCACTGTATATCCTTTGCAGATGACACTAGGATCTTCATGAGAGTAGGCAACATAAAGGACACGGCAAACCTCCAATCAGATGTCGATCAGGTCTTTCTATGGGCTACAGAAAATAATATGGTGTTTAACGAAGATAAGTTCCAGCTCATGCGCTACGGAAAAAATGAAAATATAAAAACGGAAACCACGTACAAAACTCAGGCAAATCATAACATAGAACGAAAAGACAATGTAAAGGATCTGGGTGTACTCATGTCGGAAGACCTTACCTTTAAAGAACACAATAAAGTAGCCATCACAACTGCAAGAAAAATGACAGGTTGGATAACAAGAACTTTTCACACTAGAGATGCTGTACCGATGATGATACTTTTCAAAACGCTTGTGCTCTCTAGAGTGGAGTACTGCTGCACAATGACAGCCCCTTTCAAAGCTGGAGAAATTGCTGACCTGGAGAGTGTGCAGAGATCCTGTACTGCTAGAATCCATTTCGTAAAACATCTAAACTACTGGGACCGACTAAAGAGCCTAAATCTGTATTCCCTTGAGCACAGGCGGGAGAGATACATAATAATCTATACGTGGAAAATAATTGAGGGGCTGGTCCTAAACCTGCACACAGAAATAACATCACATGAGACCAGACCAGAAGGCATGGCAGGATGTGCAGAATTCCCCCGTTGAAAAGCAGAGGTGCAACAGGTACTCTGAGAGAGAACTCTATCAACATCAGAGGCCCAAGACTGTTCAACACGCTTCCACTACACATAAGGGGCATAACTGGCAGACCCCTCACAGTGTTCAAGAGAGAACTTGACAAACACCTCCAAAGGATACCTGATCAACCAGGCTGTGACTCATACGTCAGGCTGCTCGCAGCCTGACGCTTCCAACAGCCTGGTTAATCAGTCCAGCAGCCAGGAGGCCTGGTCGACGACCGAGGCGTGGGGACACTAAGCTCCCGGAAGCACCTCAAGGTAACCTCAAGGTAAGGTAGCCATGCCTATGGAGTCTGATCTTCCATCACTTTCCGACTCGGGGGGGGGGGGCCTGGTCACTTAGGGAAGTCGGTTTCCATACTGCATCATTTTCAAAAGTTTGGGTCCAAGAGCCAAGAGATATGACCTACCAGGGCAACAAGGGAAGCCGAGCACTGCCCAGTGCAGGAAGAGGTGCGTCTCCCAAGCTGTGCCCCTATTAGGATGTGATTATCATCTGACAATCCCTAGGGTACTAAGGTACCCTAGGGATTGTAAATCATATGACGGTTCAAAAATTATTGTCTGGGTTTTACATGCATGATGCAAGTATGGATGTAATAGCTCTCTGTAGATGTAAATAAAGAAAAACAAGTGATAAAACAATTGGTGAAACATTAGAAAATAAAACAGGAAGAATCGGCAAAAGTCGAGCACCAGGCACTGACAAGTGCCAGATGCAACCTTGCAGAGCACCTCCACCCAGTGAAACTATAAATATTTACTTATTTTTGTTTTCTTATATTTTGTATACAAATTAATATTTCTATAATAGCTTTATTGTTTGTGCATAGGCAGTTATGATCATTTCTACATAGTTGCTGTCCAAGGGTTAACAGGGGGAGGGGAGGGGGGGGGCAGGAGTCCTACTGCACCATACATTCTCCCACACTGATGTAAACACCTTTTCCTCCCTCACTGCAGCCAGGACACCCAACCATACTCCAAGGGCAATGGAGGTGACTCTCACAAGTGACCCTTCCAACAGGTGGCCCACTGACCTGAACAAGACCCCTATGTTAGCATACAGATATCAGATACCACATATTCAGATCACAAGCTCATTGAAGTCCAAACGACCATCAATACTCAGAATAGACCTAAAACGTTGATAAAGCGAGAGGGGCTATTCAGTAAATTCAATTTTAATAATAAAAGGATAGACTGGGAGATAATAAACAGGGAACTTACAAACATTCCATGGGAAGCTGTTTTAAGTAATACAAGTCCTACAGAAGGAATAGGAAAACTGACTTCGGAAGCGTATCAAGTCTGTCTGAATCATGTTCCTTTGAGGAAAGCCAGAATGAGATCCAACGTAGAAAGAGAACGCAGACGACACTATAAACGCAGGAAAAAAATAACGGAACTGCTTATGCAGACACGAATTTCCCGTCAAAGAAGGAATAATTTAAATAGGGAGATTGAAGAAATCGAGCGGAAATTGAAACACTCATATGAAACTGAAGAGAGGCAGTTATAACAGAAAGCAATTCGGGAAATAAAGAAAAATCCAAAATACTTCTTCACATATGCGAAATCAAAAGCAAAAACCACTGCCAGTATTGGACCTATTCGTACTAGTGAAGGTTCATACACGGAGGATGACAAAGAAATTAGTGAAATCCTAAAAAAGCAGTATGAGCACATGTTTAGCACTCCAATAAACAACATGAAGGTGGAAGATCCAGACAATTTCTTTATGCGTGATGTTCAAACCCCTGTAAATATAACTGATATCAACACGAGCGCACTAAACTTTGAAAGAGAAATTGAAAACATGCCCATGCACTCGGCCCCAGGTCCAGACTCATGGAATTCAATATTTATAAAGAAATGCAAAGTGCCAGTAGCACAGGCACTCAGTATAGTGTGGAGGAAGAGCTTGGACACGGGGGAGATACCAGATGCACTTAAAGTAGCAGACATAGCCCCTCTACACAAGGGAGGGAGCAAAGCATTGGCAAAGAATTATAGACCAGTTGCACTAACATCGCACATAATAAAAGTATTTGTGAGAGTGATTAGGAGTCAGGTCACCAATTTCATGGAGACCAATGAGCTTCACAACCCAGGCCAACATGGATTTCGAGCGGGAAGATCGTGCCTCTCACAGCTACTTGAGCACTACGACAAAGTCACTGAGGCATTAGAAGAAAAACAGAATACTGATGTGATGATATACACGGACTTCGCAAAGGCTTTCGATAAATGTGACCATGGCGTGATAGCACATAAAATGAAGTCAATGGGAATAACCGGTAAAGTAGGACGCTGGATACTCAGTTTTCTGTCTAACAGGACTCAGCAAGTAACGGTCAACCATATAAAATCTAGTCCAAGTGCAGATAAAAGCTCTGTACCTCAGGGTACAACCCGTCCTCGCAAATTCGTATAGTCAATATTGACTTATTAGTTCTGTGCATAGGTGACATACTAAACATAATAGTTTCCCTTGAAAAGCTTCATAGAAAACACCGACCTTACCTAACCTACTTAGTATTTTAAAATAAGCATCTAATAGCTTCGTAATTACAATTGTAACCTATTATAGGTATAGGTTAGGTAATAATTGTAATACGAAGCATAAGATGCTTATCTTAACATACTAAGTAGGTTAGGTAAGGTCGGTGTTTTCTATGAAGCTTTTCAAGGGAAACTATTATGTTAAGTATGTCACCTATGCACATATTTAGTAAGTCAATATTGACTACAGTATACGAATTTGTGAGGACGGGTTGCAGGGTACAGTCCTTGCACCGCTGCTTTCTCTCATATCAGATATAGACAAAAATACAAGTCACAGCTTCGTATCATCCTTTGCAGATGACACAAAAATCAGTATGAAAATTACCTCGGCTGAAGACATTGAAAAACTTCAAGCTGATATTAATAAAGTTTTCGACTGGGCATCAGAAAATAACATGATGTTTAACAGTGATAAATTCCAGGTACTCAGGTACGGTAAAAATGAGAGACCTTAAACATAATACAGGGTATAACACACAATCAAATGTACCCATAGTAGGAAAACAGCATGTAAAGGATTTGGGAATAATGATGTCTGACGACCTAACGTTTAGGGAGCATAACCAAGCAAATATTACGACAGCCAGAAAAATGATAGGATGGATTACGAGAACTTTTAATTCCAGGGATCCCATCACAATTGTTGTACTCTTCAAGTCACTTGTGTTGTCCCGTCTTGAGTACTGCTCAGTACTCACTTCCCCCTTCAGAGCAGGAGAGATTGCTGAAATAGAGGGAATACAGAGAACATATACGGCACACATAGACGCGATAAAGCACCTAAGTTATTGGGATCGTCTCAAAGCTCTCCAAATGTACTCACTAGAAAGAAGACGAGATATCAAATAATATACACCTGGAAGATACTGGAGGGCCAAGTACCAAATCTACACAGTAAAATAACAACGTACCGGAGTGAACGATATGGAAGGAAATGCAGAATAGAACCAGTGAAGAGCAGGGGTGCCATAGGCACAATCAGAGAACACTGAATAAACATAAGAGGTCCGCGGTTGTTCAACACCCTCTCAGCAAGCATAAGAAATATTGCCGGAACAACCGTGGACATCTTCAAGAAGAAACTAGATTTATTCCTCCAAGGAGTGCCGGACCAACCGGGCTGTGGTGGGTATGTGGGCCTGCGGGCCGCTCCAAGCAACAGCCTGGTGGACCAAACTCTCACAAGTCAAGCCTGGCCTCGGGCCGGGCTTGGGGAGTAGAAGAACTCCCAGAACCCCATCAACCAGGTATCAACCAGGTATACATTTGCCTGTTTGGCACCTGGAGAGGGAGCAGGGGCAACCCCCGCCTACCCCAGGGAGTTGTATGTGAGGCCCCCTGACCACAACAAGGCAACATTCTTGAGGGGGGACATCGTATACAAGATGACTTGCTAATGGATTTTAAAACCTACCAAACCTTAAGGTTATCTTGAGGTTATCTTGAGATTATTTCGGGGCTAAGCGTACCCGCGGTCCGGTCCTCGACCAGGCGTCCTTTTTGTTACACACCCCCAGGAAGCAGCCCGTAGCAGCTGTCTAACTACCAAGTCCCTATTTACTGCTAGGTAACAGGGGCATCCGGGTGAAAGAAACTCTGCCCATTTGTTTCCGCCTCCACCGGGGATCGAACCCGGAACCTCAGGACTACAAATCCTGAACGCTGTCCACTCAGCTGTCAGGTTCCTCCAACCCAACTGAGTAACACAGCCCAAGTTAATACACCGTATCCCAACAATATACAGGTATATGGTTTTGACAATTAGAAAACAAACTTTGTTGATCAGTCTTGTGTACAATATGACAATATGACTGTACCCTTTTTCATAGATACAGTGGGGCCTCGACTTATGAATTTAATCCCTTCCCAGAGACGGGTCGTAAGTCAACAATTTTTAAGTCAAAACGAATTTTCCCATAAGAAATAATGTAAATTGGATTAATCCGTTCCACACACCCCAAAAATATTAACTTAAAAATACATTTTGTACCGAATAACACTCATTTTGTACTAGCTACAATTCAGTTCTGTATGTATATCTTACCTTGAATGAGGATTCTTGTTGGCATATGAAAGACGGTGAGAAGGGAAGGAGGAGAGGTGTTAAGTGTTTGGAAGGGAAATCCCCTTCCATTATATCATCAGGCAATGATGACTTTCTTCATAAATTCTTTTCTGGGGTTCTCTCTCTCTCCTATGTTTTGCCTACATACCACTAGGACCTGCTTGTGGATCACTGCTGCTTTTCTCACTAAAAACCTGTCTAGCAACACTTTTTTTTCCCTACATTGTAACACTTGTCTGAAGTGAGACATCACATTGTCATTAAAAAAATTAACAACTGTTTGCTACAGCTTGATTTGGGTGACACTTTTCAGCAAAACTTTGCAATTCTTCTCATACTGCACATTTTTTCTTAATGAGAAAGGAACATCCTCTACTCTGCATCAACAATCCTCATACCATTTTCATGTTTACAAATGATTTCAGTATGTGAAGAGCAGAGATGCCATGGGCACAATCAGAGAACACTGTATGAACATCAGAGGCCCACGGTTGTTCAACGTCCTACCAGCGAGCATCAGAAATATTACAGGAACAACCGTGGACATCTTCAAGAGGAAACTAGATTATTTCCTTCAAGGAGTGCCGGACCAACCAGGCTGTGATGGGTATGTGGGCCTGCGGGCCGCTCCAAGCAACAGCCTGGTGGACCAAACTCTCACAAGTCAAGCCTGGCCTCGGGCCGGGCTTGGGGAGTAGAAGAACTCCCAGAACCCCATCAACCAGGTATCAACCAGGTATACATTTGCCTGTTTGGCACCTGGAGAGGGAGCAGGGGCAACCCCCGCCTACCCCAGGGAGTTGTATGTGAGGCCCCCTGACCACAACAAGGCGACATTCTTGAGGGGGGACATCGTATACAAGATGACTTACTAATGGATTTTAAAACCTACCAAACCTTAAGGTTATCTTGAGGTTATCTTGAGATTATTTCGGGGCTAAGCGTACCCGCGGCCCGGTCCTCGACCAGGCGTCCTTTTTGTTACACACCCCCAGGAAGCAGCCCGTAGCAGCTGTCTAACTACCAAGTCCCTATTTACTGCTAGGTAACAGGGGCATCCGGGTGAAAGAAACTCTGCCCATTTGTTTCCGCCTCCACCGGGGATCGAACCCGGAACCTCAGGACTACAAATCCTGAACGCTGTCCACTCAGCTGTCAGGTTCCTCCAACCCAACTGAGTAACACAGCCCAAGTTAATACACCGTATCCCAACAATATACAGGTATATGGTTTTGACAATTAGAAAACAAACTTTGTTGATCAGTCTTGTGTACAATATGACAATATGACTGTACCCTTTTTCATAGATACAGTGGGGCCTCGACTTATGAATTTAATCCCTTCCCAGAGACGGGTCGTAAGTCAACAATTTTTAAGTCAAAACGAATTTTCCCATAAGAAATAATGTAAATTGGATTAATCCGTTCCACACACCCCAAAAATATTAACTTAAAAATACATTTTGAACCGAATAACACTCATTTTGTACTAGCTACAATTCAGTACTGTATGTATATCTTACCTTGAATGAGGATTCTTGTTGGCATATGAAAGATGGTGAGAAGGGAAGGAGGAGAGGTGTTAAGTGTTTGGAAGGGAAATCCCCTTCCATTATATCATCAGGCAATGATGACTTTCTTCATAAATTCTTTTCTGGGGTTCTCTCTCTCTCCTATGTTTTGCCTACATACCACTAGGACCTGCTTGTGGATCACTGCTGCTTTTCTCACTAAAAACCTGTCTAGCAACACTTTTTTTTCCCTACATTGTAACACTTGTCTGAAGTGAGACATCACATTGTCATTAAAAAAATTAACAACTGTTTGCTACAGCTTGATTTGGGTGACACTTTTCAGCAAAACTTTGCAATTCTTCTCATACTGCACATTTTTTCTTAATGAGAAAGGAACATCCTCTACTCTGCATCAACAATCCTCATACCATTTTCATGTTTACAAATGATTTCAGTATGTGAAGAGCAGAGATGCCATGGGCACAATCAGAGAACACTGTATGAACATCAGAGGCCCACGGTTGTTCAACGTCCTACCAGCGAGCATCAGAAATATTACAGGAACAACCGTGGACATCTTCAAGAGGAAACTAGATTATTTCCTTCAAGGAGTGCCGGACCAACCAGGCTGTGATGGGTATGTGGGCCTGCGGGCCGCTCCAAGCAACAGCCTGGTGGACCAAACTCTCACAAGTGAAGTCTGGCCTCGGGCCGGGCTTGGGGAGTAGAAGAACTCCCCGAACCCCATCAACCAGGTATCAACCAGGTCATCCTCACATGTGTTTTCTTAGGTTGAACCTTACCACTGACTTTCTTGGGACCCATGGCATGATATATAATAATGACTTATGTTCAAAAAACAAAAAAGCCCAAAAATAACGAAACTCTTTACAAGCACGATCGTCACCAAGCAGGCGGCAGTGGTAAACTGAGGCGGTGGTCGGCCGTGCTACCAGGAACCACATGATCGGTCGACCCATACACGTAGTATCAACAAAGTCGCCAGTCGAGGCAAAGTTCGTAAGTCAAGCTGCCGTCGCATTTTCCGACCAAACTTATGTCGTAACACAAAAAACTCTTAAGTAGGGGCAGTCATAAGTTGAGGTACCACTGTATAGATAGATGTCACTCATTACCAGTTATATAAACTGTCTTCACTCAGTATTTTGCATTCCACTTTTATTTAAATAAAATGAGTAAAGGCTGCACAACATATATCAAGAAAGAGGAGGATATAAATGACCAGCAGGTAGTACATATTAACAATACCTGGAAAAGTTTTTCCTTCTTGTATTCTCTCTTCTGCCTAGCCTTCAGATACACAAACTTCATCTTCTTGCGTAGCTTTCTCAGCTTGTGTCTCTTCATTTTTTGCCTTCTGATTACAATTAACCGAGCAGCTTGCTTCTCAGTCACCTGCAACCAATAAACTTCAGAACTAGAATTTGTTTTAAAGGGGAAGGGTACTATCAGGAGAAAGTGCCAAGCCATTACAACTATATATCACTTGGAAAGGGTCAGATAATGATTTGGGGTGGGATGGGGGGAAAGGAATGGTGCCCAACCACTTGGACGGTTGGGGATTGAATGCCGAACTACATGAAGCGAGACCGTCACTCTACCGTCCAACCCAAGCGGTTCGGTAAAAAAAATTTAAAAGTGTATGTATGTAAGCTATAACAATCTGCAAACATAAGTTTCTTAAATTCATACAGTACAGTATGCTATGTCTTTCCAAACATTATACAGCCAGCTCTTGCCAGATGCAAATAATGCATTAGAATATAACAAGTCATGTGAATTCATAAACATTAAACTTCATGCTATACAGTGCTATATGAAAAAAAAAGTTCCAGGAAAGTTCTGTAATTTACTTTTCTGTGGGGGAGCCCCATTGGCTCCCTGGAGCTATCGGGTTAATATGCAATACATTAGACCAGGGCATTAGTCACTGGAGTTCTGTCTACTGGGAACCACAAGCCAGAACCTGTCAGAGAGATGCAGGAAGCAATGGCCCTGGAAAATCCCCCTGTGGTCAGGGGTTTACCTTATCTGCCATCAACCCAGGGTTAGGGACCAAGAAAGGTAAGCGTAACAAAACTGAACCCACAAGATAAGAAAAATGCAAACAAAAGCCCAACAGGGGGGTAAAACTCCCTCAATTCCCAAGGAAACAAACTAATATCATACCACGCCATCGCGTCGCTTAACCCCCCACCCCCCGGGGAGGGGGGAAGCTATAATATTGATAGATCAGCTTTGGACATCGCTGCCGAATGGCAGCCGAGGCCTAAAACATGGCCTGGGGGAGACTTACAAGGCATCCCTTGGCTCATAACAGGAAAATTCATAGACAATCTTGTCAAATAATGAAAAGTTCAAAAGTGGGCTACTGTATATCCAGATGGGAATCCGAAACGCAAAGAAAACTTGCATCTGGAAGGGTTGGATCCAAGGTCTGGTAGTACAGTAATTGGTGAAAGATCAGCAGAGATATTTATCTTTAGAGGCAATCCTGCCTCTAAACCGGGAGGATGGAACTGTTGCAACCAGCAATCAGAAGGTTGATCTATTGGCTAATCACTTTGCTGCCAAAATGCAAGTCCCTGATCCTGAATGTTAGCCTCCACATCTTGCCCCAAGCACTATGTCTAGGATGACTGAAGCGGTTATACAGCAGGCTGAAGTTCTCCATCTCCTTAAAATGATAGACACAAAGGGTGGGGGAGTTCTTTTGATAATATGAGGGTATAGGTCACATTTTGCAACCATGCCGAAAGGTAGGTGAATCTTTTGATTCGCCTACCTTTCTGGGTGCTTCCCCTGGTTGATGGAAAGATGATAAACTTTATATGTACAGTGTTCATGAGCCATTGCTCCCTGCGCCTCTGTGAGGGGGCGAGTTCTGGCTCCTGGTCCCCAGTTGGCATACAAGAACTCTGCAACTAATGACTCCAAGTAGTGTGGCACTGAATCAGTAGGCTAGCTTCAGGGAGCCGACAGAGCTCCCCCACAGAAAAACTGTTGTGAGAGATTGTATTACTAAAGAAGTTACCATTAAATTTAAGCAAGGTAAGATATTTACCAGCTAGATTCACCAAATAGACGAACACTGGAAAGAATGTCACATGAACTCTCCTGCAGAACAACAGCCCACTTCCACTTACCTGGTTTGGTGGTGCTTCTTTTATTTGCCTCTTGGCAATTGGATCAATTTTTTCTGTAATATTTGGAATAGGTGGAAGATCCTTCTCCAATAATACTCCACTGTGTAATGATGGAAAAGTGATGTTCACAGGCTTCACCACCGATGGAAGTCTAGAAAATATGACAAAAACCCATGTTCATGAAGGTGTTTCATGCCGCCCCTGTGGGGCAGTAGTTGCCACAAATATATGTCATGAGTATTTCAATGTCAATTGTTTTTTGTCATTTTTTGCTGTAATATTATTCAAGTGTAATTTGAGAAATTTATGTAATCAATATGTGGAACACCAATATGCTCGAAAATATGGTGCACATATTAGTCACACATATACACACAACATCCTCCCTTCTGTACACCCCGGGCCCAATTGCGAGGTGTACTCAACATCTCGGTTGACAATGACATCAATAGTGTACCTCAACATCTTGGTTGAGGGTTACATAGAAGAGGAACAAAAGAAGCTTCAGTCTGAGATCTCTTGGAAGCCCTCTTAAAAGTCTCTAAGTAATAATTGCTTCAAGCCATATCTTTCCATTTATTTAAAGTGTAAAATCTATAAAATGCCATCAGACTCTGAGGATTGACATCAGATCTTCTCTCCATGAACTTTAAATTGGTTTCAAAACTCTTTTCTACCTCTGCCATGCTTGCTCTGCTTTCCTCATCCTCCTCTAATGAATCTTCTGAATCCTGCAAATTCATCTGCATATTTTCTCGCCAAATTAATGATATCATCAGATATGCTTGGTGCAGTAGGAACATGTCAGTCATACTCAATCCATGCATCCACTTCTTCCTCAAGATTGGCTGTAATCAATTCATTTCTCGGTTGTTGTGACTGTTCATTTACTCCTTTAAGTGCTCAAGAGCAATAAAATGCATATCCTCTTTTCAACTTTGTCACCCTAATTCTTGTCCTAGGTCTTTCATTTTGGTGTCAATGTGTTCGCAATGAAATTCCCTACAGAAGTATATGCATATAATGTCCAAAACCGCGGTGCACCCCTCCCACAGCCAAGCCGAAAGCAGGCTAAATTTTTATAGTTTTGACGCCATACTGCTCCATTACCGCACATTCGTCTACTAAACTTTTTACGCCATACTGCATCATTAAAGGGCAAAAGTGTTAATTTCTTCATCTTAACACTTTGACGCTTTGGGGGAGCGAGCATTTCTCCTACCCTAGTGGTTTTGGACATTCCGCTGGAGCGCGCAGTAATACTGAAAAGTGTATGCTCTTTTTATTTTTGTCACCTTAATTCTTGTCCTAGGTTTTCCAATTTGACATCAATGTGTTCGCAATAGAATTCTCTACACGATTAAATGCATATAAAGTCCGAAAGCCCAGCTTACCATCCACTGCAAACAGAGAAATTGAGAGAAAGTTACCCAAGAGCGCGCAAGAGCGATAAAATGTGCACATTCTTTTCACTTTGGTCACCTCAATTTTCGTCCTAGGTCTTTCATTTTGGTATGAATGTGTTCGCAATAAAATTTGCAAAGTGTATAATAGTATAGTGTATAAATAAAGTGTATGCATATAATGTCAAAAACTGTGGCGCGCTCCACCATCCAACGCAATGAAAGCAGGTGACGAGAGCAGGGTGGAGGGCCGGGCTGTCCATTAGAGCGCGCGGTAATACTGAAAAGTGAATACTGTTTTCAACTTTGTCATCTCAATTCTCATCCTAGGATTTCCAATTTGATATCAATGTGTTCACAATAGAATTCTCCACACGATTAAATGCAAATGAAGTCCTAAAGCCGGCATACCACCCGCACAAAACAAAGAAATTAAGAGCAAGTTACCCGGGAGCGCTAAAAGGCAATGAAATGTGTACACTCTTTTCACTTTGGTCACCTCAATTCTCGTCTTTGGTCTTTCATTTTTATATCATTGTGTTCGCAATAGATTCTCTACAGATTTATATGCATATATAAAGTCCAAAAGCACAACGTACCACCCACAGCAAACAGAGAAAGTGACAGCGCATTACCCCAGTGAGCGCTAATAAAAAGAAATAAAATGGGTTTGCTCTTTTCAACTTTTGTTACCTCAATTCTGGTCCTAGGTCTTTCATTTTGGTATCAATGGATTTGCAATGAAATTCCCTTCAAGGGGTACTGTATATGCATATAATGTCCAAAACCGTGGTGAAGCAGGCCAATTTTTTTATAATTTTTACTCCATATTTTGTTATCGGTGGTTATTAAAAAGAAAAGTTTTGACTCCATCCTTCGTCATTGGTGGGCAAAAGTGTTAATTAATTAATTATTTTGCTTTCCACAAATCCTTCAAAATCAGCAGCATTTTCATCGTCAGAAAACAGCCAGCTACAGGCTAAAGTTTGTTCCAGGCAAACTTNAAGGTGTGAGAGGCACGATCTTCCCGCTCGAAATCCATGTTGGCCTGGGTTGTGAAGGTCATTGGTCTCCATGAAATTGGTGACCTGACTCCTAATCACTCTCTCAAATACTTTTATTATGTGTGATGTTAGTGCAACTGGTCTATAATTCTTTGCCAATGCTTTGCTCCCTCCCTTGTGTAGAGGGGCTATGTCTGCTACTTTAAGTGCATCTGGTATCTCCCCCGTGTCCAAGCTCTTCCTCCACACTATACTGAGTGCCTGTGCTACCGGCACTTTGCATTTCTTTATAAATATTGAATTCCATGAGTCTGGACCTGGGGCCGAGTGCATGGGCATGTTTTCAATTTCTCTTTCAAAATTTAGTGCGCTCGTGTTGATATCAGTTATATTTACAGGGTTTGAATATCCCGCATAAAGAAATTGTCTGGATCTTCCACTTTCATGTTGTTTATTGGAGTGCTAAACATGTCCTCATACTGCTTTTTTAGGATTTCACTAATTTCTTTGTCATCCTCCGTGTATGAACCTTCACTTGTACGAATAGGTCCAATACTGGCAGTGGTTTTTGCTTTTGATTTCGCATATGTGAAGAAGTATTTTGGATTTTTCTTTATTTCCTGAATTGCTTTCTGTTCTAACTGCCTTTCTTCAGTTTCATATGAGTGTTTCAATTTCCGCTCGATTTCTTCAATCTCCCTATTTAAATTATTCCTTCTTTGACGGGAAATTCGTGTCTGCATAAGCAGTTCCGTTATTTTTTCCTGCGTTTATAGTGTCGTCTGCGTTCTCTTTCTACGTTGGATCTCTTTCTGGCTTTCCTCAAAGGAACATGTTTCAGACAGACTTGATACGCTTCCGAAGTCAGTTTTTCTATTCCTTCTGTAGGACTTGTATTACTTAAAACAGTTTCCCATGGAATGTTTGTAAGTTCCCTGTTTATTATCTCCCAGTCTATCCTTTTATTATTAAATTGAATTTACTGAATAGCCCCTCTCGCTTTATCAACGTTTTAGGTCTATTCTGAGTATTGATGGTCGTTTGCACTTCAATGAGCTTGTGATCTGAATATGTGGTATCTGATATCGTAATGTCTCTGATAATGTCTTCATTGTTCGTAAAGACCAGATCTAGAATATTTTCATTTCTCGTTGGCTCCGATATCTGCTGATTGAGTGAAAATTTGTCACAGAATCTAAGTAGTTCTCTAATCTGTGGTTGGTTAGGTCCTGATAGATTTCCTGGTATAATATTATTGTTTGCTATTCTCCACCTGAGACTAGGCAAGTTGAAGTCACCTAGGAAGATAATATCAGGTATCGGGTTCTCCAAATTATCAAGGCTATTCTCTATTTTGTTATCTGTTCTGTGAATTCCTCAGCCGTTGCATCTGGCGGTTTGTATATTAGAATAATCACTAAATTTATTTCTCTATTTTTAATCCCAGTACCTCTACCACCTCATTTGTAACGTTAGGAGCTCCGAGCATACAAGGTCTTCCCTAATATACAGACCCACTCCTCCATGTGACCTAATTTTCCTATCACACCTGTATAGGTTATATCCTGGAATCCAGATCTCACTGTCCAAGAATTCCCCTGCATGGGTTTCTGTGAAAGCTCCAAATACTGCATTTGACTCCGTGAGGAGGCCATTTATGAACTGTACTTTGTTGTTTGTTCTTGTTTTCAGTCCTTGTATGTTGGCAAAGATGAATGAGGTTACTCTATTAGTGATAGTTTGACTGGGAGACTTTTTCGGCAAGCCCATTATGCGTGGACA
The DNA here is from genome assembly GCA_020271785.1 of Procambarus virginalis. Taxonomy (NCBI): domain Eukaryota; kingdom Metazoa; phylum Arthropoda; class Malacostraca; order Decapoda; family Cambaridae; genus Procambarus; species Procambarus virginalis. The sequence goes on along the minus strand of WNGS01165503.1, from coordinate 15,798,922 downwards.
TATTGAGTTTGTTCTGACCAGTGCTGATTGTTGTAGGGCAGTTGCCTGTCGTAGTTGTAGTTCCCTTTCGGTGTGTAATTGTATCTGTAATTCTGGAATGCAAGTGGATCTGGCATCCAGTTCCATACATTCTCCATGCTCCTCCTTTGAATTCTCTTTCGGTCTGGTATAAAAAATTTATCGAGTTTCCTCCAATTCATTATCCTGCTTGCCACTCTTTATGTAGCGTTCCGTGCCTTTCACGTGAAAGTATGGGCAGCTGAGGTCATAGCATTTTCTGTCCTCCAGTGAGGTTTGGCACATGTCAGGATGGAAAAACCTACATATTGATCCAAATCGACACTCACCTTTCCTAAGCATATTTAAACATTTTTTGGGATGTTGGTAACTGCATTCTAATCCTTTCTTATTACCAGCATATCTATGTCTGCATATGCCCTTTGCATAAAATTTGCATAAGTCTGTCCTTCTGTTCTGACTCGCTCTATCGGGAACCGTCGTAGTGTCTGTACCTATCGAGCTGTGTTACACTTTCTAGTTTACTGTCATCTACATCCGGGCCTACTGAGTCAGAGTTTACAACTTCCTGAGTTTCAGCCTCAGTTTCATCCCTGACTATAGCCTCCGCCCCTGGTATATTAGAATTGTTGTTGTTCCTTTCCCACTCCTTCTGGATGGCTGGTAGGCTTTCAATGAACGATGTTTTCCGTTCATGCGTCATGTTATCTAGAAGGTTTTTTAGGATATTCCAAGCTGGCAGGTCATTTTTACACACCCAGAGCAAGTGGCCAGCTCTCAGTGCCGTGGTGTTACTCACTCCTGTACAAGCCGAATGAAATCTATTCTTACAGATATAACATTCAATTCCCGTTGCCTTCGACTTTAAGGAGTTGTTACAGTGGCCACAAATTTGTTTATTTACTCCCATTTTGCCTGTTTTGTTGTATATATCTATATATTTATAATATTATATGTATACCGTATATTTGTAATAAAATATGTTTATTTGTTCTACTGTATGGTCAGTACTTATCGCACGGTCGAGGGTGAGGGTCCCAGAGGCTGTACAGTTGACACGTTGTTGTCCCAGGCCGCGGCTGGAGGCCCTCAGTTGCCAGTTACTTGGTTATAACACTGATATATTAATTCGCTTGTATTACAATAAGGGATTTTCTGCTTTATTTCCGACTTGCAATAGTATTCACTTTCTCTATTACTAATTTCTCGATCCACATTCCCCTATTACACTTGTTGGAAACCAATTTGCTAGTAAGCACACACACACACACGGTGGGCACACGGAACGTGGGTCTATGGGGTGGGTTCTGGCACCACGAGGTGGACTCCACACGAAATTCACTTGTTATTTCCTTAAAGCACAAAAGTCGGATGGCAATCACTATGGTATATTGTTTAATAAGTTGAGACGCACTTTATGAGTATCTGACTGTGTTTAGTTCCTGTATCACTGAAATATCCCGAGATATATGTGTTTTTCACAGAGCTCGTGCTCACGTGTGCTTCCCTCCCCACTCCAACTCGCACTACCACCCCTTAGAAGAGGCACGAAGAGCATGACCGTAGAAACCCTCCCTCGTGTGGTTGGAAGCATTCTATGTCTGCCATCGACCAGAACAGACACCCAGAAAGTTAAGCATCCTAAAACAAACCCCCCTATTCTGGTGAAATTTGAGACGAAAAGCCGAACAAGTGGATAGAACTCCCAAACGAAACAGGCAAACAAATATGATGTCACACGTCGCGCTCTGCTGTCCGCGCAGCTCCCCCCTCTCCAGTAGGGGAAACGGGAACCCCAGACTAGCACGCTGGCAATCCACCACTCAGTTCCAAGGCTAGACATCAAAACACGCTAAAACTGCCGACGGGGTGGAGGGAGGGTTGCCGGGGAGCCTCCAGGACTCACCCCGAAAATGGCGTTTCATTACATTCAATGCTGGTTTTCTGGGGGGGAGCCCCATCGGCTCTCTGGAGCTACCTACCCAAAGACGAAAACAAGAGGGATCTAACCTGGGAGGCAGAAGACGCACATCTCCAACGCGAAGCAGAGGCAAAAACTGCAACTGCCAACCCATGGCCACACAGGCCCGACAAGGCCCAGGAACATCGACGAAGGAACGTAGAGAAGGAACGTTGGTTCACAACCAACGAACGACGTGGGCACAGGGACAGACAGCAGGCTGGCAGGGCTGAACCACCCTACGAACGACCCGAGAGAACCACACCCTGGAACATGGAAGAGGGGAACTCGGAACAACCCAAAGCGTGACCCCGGTCACAGCAGCCGTGGCATGCCAAGCACACGCAGAGCCGAAACCGAACACAACACACGATGCACCCCTGGCCAGACCAACCAACCAATCATCAAACAACCCAAGGACCCCCTCTAGAAAGCAGCTGTGCCAGTCTCTGCCAGAAAAGAAGGAGACGGCCGCAAGCAAACAAACCTATCAAGAGAACCACAAGAGCCGAAACCCAGGCGCCAGAGGAGGTCATGAAGCACTCCAACCCGACCCCCCAGAGGCCAACGCCAACAAGAAAAGAGCCTCGGAAAACAAATCGGAACCAAAGGGCCACCACAAACCGAGGAGAAGAGAAAAGAGCACAAAATTCCAGGACAGCTCAAGTGGCGCAAGAGCAGGCCGGAGGTGAACCACGCCAGAGACTGCTCGCGAAGCGATGCCGAGACAACTTCCAAAACCGGAGCAACCCGGAGTAGCTCCGCCAGTGCTGCACAAGACAAGTCGACAGTATGTGGCAAGATGACGGCCCTAAACCTCCACAAGAGAAGGACCAGACAACGTCAAGAAAACATAGCAAACTGACGAAGGGACAAAGAAAAAGGAAGGACCGCCAAAGAAAACCCCACACCGCCGCCAAGACGGTGGGACATGCAGGTGGGACACCATCAACAAAGCCACCTGACCACCAACAGATGGCGAGATACTCGAGGCAGAACCGAACCAGCCCCACCATGGACCGATTGAGCATAAGAAGAGGCGGAGCCACGGGAAAACCTTGGGTGCGACCACCGAGCAAGCAGAGCCAGAACCCAAGCCGGCAAGGAATGAGAAGGAATGTCTGCCGTACAGAAAACTTCCCAATGCTAGCGAGCTCGCCAGGAAATCAGAGACACTGTGGTTCCAATGCGAGACTCGTGAGAAGTAACACCGCGAGATCCAGAAAATGCCAACTGGCAGGGTAAGCCAGGAAACCAGGAACCCAAACCCGGCATGCCGGGAAAGAACCAAACACAGGGGCTGTGCAAAAGCAGGGAACTGAACATGGACAAAGTCCAACCTAGCCTCTCTACTCAGAGAACCCCAGCAACATCAGAGGCCTGAGACTGTTCAACACACCTCCACGACACATAAGGGGCAAAACAGGCCGACCCCGCATAGTGACCAAGAGAGAACTGGATATGCACCTCCAAATGATACCTGATCAACCAGGCTGTAAGTATACGTCAGGCTGTGCGCAGTCGCGTCAAACAGCCCAGGCGACCAGTCTAGCAACGAGGAGTGAATGCCCCACATACTAAACCACACAACAATGTGTAACGAGAGGGGCGAGGTAACATCAGAACTATTACATCTCTTGACACTTAGCACAACACAAACCAAGTGTAAACTAACTTGTACAGGGCTTCTTGCAGACGTCAAGCCCTGATGAGTAACCGACACGCAAAACAATCCAACTACCCCTCACATATAACCCCGCAGTTCAATTGACCTGAAGTGGATACAGAATAACAAGCCATACGGACTAGAAAAACAGCCACAGCACCAGCAGCGTGGGACACGAGCGTAGAAAGAAGATGAGGAACGAGGAAGACAGGCAGCAACGGGAAGAAAAGGGACAGGACCAACAACACAAGAGGCCATATCTATGTCAGGCGATTGACAGCCGAGAGGCGGGACGAAAGAGCCAGAGCTCAACCCCCGAAAACACAGCTAGGTAAGGACAACTAGGTGAGCACAGAGAATCCAATGTATATGAAAGGGCTAAGCCAGACACTACAAGACAGGCAAAGGAATGAGTGACCCAGATAAGACCATGAAAAACGGGGCCGTGACCCACCGTGTAACAAACACAGACAAACAAGGAAGGCCCCAGGAAGCAGCACACCAGAGCCAAACAAAACGCCACAACCAATCCCAACATGCATCCCCAGTATCAAAACTACAGCAAAATGTCACCTCAACATCCTGACACTTACCCCATAACATTTACCTCCACCATTGTACCTTGTAACATGGCGAAGGTGGGGCCCCATGACTGACTCAAGCATGTGTTGGACATGTATGTGAGTGGGACCAGATGGGTATAAATAAGAACTGCCTCGTATGGGCCAATAGGCCCTCTGCAGTCACCTCTGTTCTTATGGTCCTATATTCGTATCCAAAAACTGGGAACTAGCGCCTGGCCGAGATGCCAGACCGCATAAACTCCCCTGCAGAACATAGGCACAAACGTGTCACGACACGTTTGTGTCAATAAGATCGACCCACCACGAGCGTAGCTCTCATCCTGTAACTACACTTAGGTAATTACACTTAGGTACTTACACAACGTAGCCGAGAAGATTCCGGGAGCACCGCCAGAGGAAGAAGGCCAGAGCCACATCTGCAGGAGAAGAGTAGGGTAGAGGCAAATGAGGTGCCCCACACCCATATGCAGGGAAAACCCAGCATCCTCCCCATAGCGACAATCCAGAACACCCCCAGCATCTACAGGGCATGGACTGAAGAGACGAGAGGAGCGAGAGAGGCGAAGCACCCGACAGAAAAATGACACAGAACACCAGCAATTGTGTACACCATCCATAACAAAAACTCCCACGGCGCATGCACAGGACACGTGAGGCCCGAACTGCACAACCCCACCCAGCGGGGAGGGCGCCAATAAGGAGTATTGCAAAATTATTAGCAGTGCCTAGACAGAGCACGGAGAGAAGATATACCTGTAATGACAAAAGAATGAGACAGTATCGAAAACCTCTCTTCTGAGGGGGCCAGGCTCTGGCTCGTGGTCCCCGGTAGGCCCACAGAACTCCTACACATGACAGATTCCAAAGTCTGACATTAGCATATCAGTCTGGATAGCCGATATGCTAATTGGCGCCTGACAGCTGAGTGGACAGCGCTTTGGATTCGTAGTCCTGAGGTTCCGGGTTTGATCCCCGGNTGTACCCTGAGGTACAGAGCTTTTAATGCACTTGGACTAGATTTTATATGGTTGACCCTTACTCGCCGAGTCCTGTTTGACAGAAAACTGAGTATCCAACGTCCTACTTTACCGGTTCCCATTGACTTCATTTTGTGTGCTATCACGCCATGGTCACATTTATCGAAAGCCTTTGCGAAGTCCGTGTATATCACATCAGCATTCTGTTTTTCTTCTAATGCCTCAGTGACTTTGTCGTAGTGCTCAAGTAGGTGTGAGAGGCATGATCTTCCCGCTCGAAATCCATGTTGGCCTGGGTTGTGAAGGTCATTGGTCTCCATGAAATTGGTGACCTGACTCCTAATCACTCTCTCAAATACTTTTATTATGTGTGATGTTAGTGCAACTGGTCTATATTCTTTGCCAATGCTTTGCTCCCTCCCTTGTGTAAAGGGCTATGTCTGCTACTTTAAGTGCATCTGGTATCTCCCCCGTGTCCAAGCTCTTTCTCCACACTATACTGAGTGCCTGTGCTACCGGAACTTTGCATTTCTTTATAAATATTGAATTCCATGAGTCTGGACCTGGGGCCGAGTGCCCCAGGTCTGATCTGAATATGCGGTATTTGATATCGTAATGTCTCTGATAATGTCTTCATTGTTCGTAAAGACCAGATCTAGAATATTTTCATTTCTCGTTGGCTCCAATATCTGCTGATTGAGTGAAAATTTGTCACAGAATCTAAGTAATTCTCTAATCTGTGGTTGGTTTGGTCCTGATAAGATTCCCTGGTATAATATTATTGTTTGCTATTCTCCACCTGAGACTAGGCAAGTTGAAGTCACCTAGGAAGATAATATCAGGTATCGGGTTCTCCAAATTATCGAGGCTATTCTCTATTTTGTTTATCTGTTCTGCGAGTTCCTCAGCCGTTGCATCTGGCATTTGTATATTAGAATAATCACTAAATTTAATTTCTCTATTTTTAATCCCAGTACCTCTACCACCTCATTTGTAACGTTAAGGAGCTCCGAGCATACAAGGTCTTCCCTAATATACAGACCCACTCCTCCATGTGACCTAATTTTCCTATCACACCTGTATAGGTTATATCCTGGAATCCAGATCTCACTGTCTAAGAATTCTCCTGCATGGGTTTCTGTGAAAGCTCCAAATACTGCATTTGACTCTGTGAGGAGGCCATTTATGAACTGCACTTTGTTGTTTGTTCTTGTTTTCAGTCCTTGTATGTTGGCAAAGATGAATGAGGTTACTCTATTAGTAATAGTTTGACTGGGAGACTTTTTGGCAAGCCCATTATGCGCGGACATATTGAGTTTGTTCTGACCAGTGCTGATTGTTGTAGGGCAGTTGCCTGTCGTAGTTGTAGTTCCCTTTCGGTGTGTAATTGTATCTGTAATTCTGGAATGCAAGTGGATGTGGCATCCAGTTCCATACATTCTCCATGCTCCTTTTGAATTCTCTTTCGGTCTGGTATAAAAAATTTATCGAGTTTCCTCCAAATTCATTATCCTGCTTGCCACTCTTCATGTAGCGTTCTGTGCCTTTCACGTGAAAGTATGGGCAGCTGAGGTCATAGCATTTTCTGTCCTCCAGTGAGGTTTGGCACATCTCAGGATGGAAAAACCTACATATTGATCCAAATCGACACTCACCTTTCCTAAGCATATTTAAACATTTTTTGGGATGTTGGTAACTGCATTCTAATCCTTTCTTATTACCAGCATATCTATGTCTGCATATGCCCTTTGCATAAAATTTGCATAAGTCTGTCCTCCTGTTCTGACTCGCTCTATCGGGAACCGTCGTAGTGTCTGTACCTATCGAGCTGTCTGTCACACTTTCTAGTTTACTGTCATCTACATCCGGGCCTACTGAGTCAGAGTTTACAACTTCCTGAGTTTCAGCCTCAGTTTCATCCCTGACTATAGCCTCCGCCCCTGGTATATTAGAATTGTTCTTGTTCCTTTCCCACTCCTTCTGGATGGCTGGTAGGCTTTCAATGAACGATGTTTTCCGTTCATGCGTCATGTTATCTAGAAGGTTTTTTAGGATATTCCAAGCTGGCAGGTCATTTTTACACACCCAGAGCAAGTGGCCAGCTCTCTGCGCCGTGGTGTTACTCACTCCTGTACAAGCCGAATGAAATCTATTCTTACAGATATAACATTCAATTCCCGTTGCCTTTGACTTTAAGGAGTTGTTACAGTGGCCACAAATTTGTTTATTTACTCCCATTTTGCCTCGTTTTGTTGTATATATCTATATACAGTATTTATAATATTATGTATACCGTATATTTGTAATAAAATATGTTTATTTGTTCTACTGTATGGTCAGTACTTATCGCACGGTCGAGGGTGAGGGTCCCAGAGGCTGTACAGTTGACACGGTGTTGTCCCAGGCCGCGGCTGGAGGCCGTCAGTTGCCAGTTATTTTGTTATAACACTGATATATTAATTCGCTTGTATTACAATAAGGGATTTTCTGCTTTATTTCCGACTTGCAATAGTATTCACTTTCTCTATTACTAATTTCTCGATCCACATTCCCCTATTACACTTGTTGGAAACCAATTTGTTAGTAAGCACACACACACACGGTGGGCACACGGAACGTGGGTCTATGGGGTGGGTTCTGGCACCACGAGGTGGACTCCACACGAAATTCACTTGTTATTTCCTTAAAGCACAAAAGTCGGACGGCAATCACAATGGTATATTGTTTAATAAGTAGAGACGCACTTTATGAGATATCTGACTGTGTTTAGTTCCTGTATCACTGAAATATCCGAGATATATAGTGTTTTTCACAGAGCTCGTGCTCACGTGTGCTTCCCCTCCCCACTCCAACTTCCAACTACCACTCCCTTAGAAGAGGCACGAAGAGCAAGACCTATAGAAACCCTCCGTGTGGTTGGAAGCATTCTATGTCTCCATCGACCAGAACAGACACCCAGAAAGTTAAGCATCCTAAAACAAACCCCCCTATTCTGGTGAAATTTGAGACGGAAAGCCGAACAAGTGGATAGAACTCCCAAACGGAAACAGGCAAACGAATATGATGCACACACGTCGCTGCCGCTGCTGTCCGCGCAGCTCCCCCCTCTCCAGTAGGGGAAACGGGGAACCCCAGACTAGCACGCTGGCAATCCACCACTCAGTTCCAAGGCTAGACATCAAAACACTCTAAAACTGCCGACCGGGTGTAGGGAGGGTTGCCGGGAGCCTCCGGGACTCACCCAGAAAATGGCGTTTCATTACATTCAATGCTGGTTTCTGGGGGGAGCCCCATCGGCTCTCTGGAGCTACACTACCAAAGACGAAAACAGAGGGATCTAACCCGGGAGGCAGAAGACGCACATCTCCAACGCGAAGACATGTTGTGAAGACGGGCAGCCAAAGCAGAAAACTTCAACGTCGTGGGCCGAGGATAGACCACAGGCTGGCTAGAGCCAAATAACCCTGTGGATGACCTGGGAATGGGACAAATAGAATAGAATAGAGGAATAGAAACCCTTCTGCCGGAAGAGAGCATGAAGCTCGCCAACCTGGCCCCCTGAGGCCAATGCCCCCCAAAAAAGCGCGTTAGAAAAACAAATCTTGAACCAGGGAGCCACCACAAACGAGGAGAAAAGACACCACCTGGTCCAAGGACCAGGAACAGCAGGCGGCACATGAGTAAGCCGGAGGTGAAACAAAGCATGAAAAAACTTACGGAATGGGCAGAAGTGATATCCACCCCGAATGCAAGCTGGAGCGGCTCCGCCAGTGCCGCACGATACAAGACGACATATTTGGCATTAAATGACGATCCTAAAAAGCCAAGAAAGAAAGGACAGGACAACTGATCAGAAATAGAAGACACCCTACGAAAAGAGAGAAATGGCAAAAAGAACGCCAGGAAAGTTCATACCATCACTGAGAAGAGGCTCACAGGTAGGATACCACCAACAAAGTTACCTTATCATCATACAAAAGGTAATAAACCCGCGCAAAAGACCAGACGCGAAGAACATAGTAGCAAACGGAACTAGCCATATACCGGACCAGTCCAATCTGCTAAAAGGCGAACGCCGCGGAAAATGCCCCAGCATATCACACCGAGCAAGCAGTGCCTAAAAACCAGGCTGGGCCAGCTACCATGGGGACACTAGGACAACTCTCCCCACAGTAGGACTCCAACTGAGCCAGAAACCAAGCAACAGCTGGACCGCGGGAAAGAGGTACAGTGGAACCTCGGGTTACGAGCGTCCCTGTTTAGGAGTTTCTTCAGGTTATGAGCCCGATTTTGTTTGGAAAAATTTGCATTGGGATACGAGCATTGCATTGGGTTACGAGTTGTTGATATGCGTACGGGCCGACCTAGCTCGTGGTGGCACGGCGATTGCGCCTCAGTTTACCAGTGCCGCACCAGTACAATCCCTCGCTGAATTCTTCACAAAGATTTACAGTTTTTTGTCAGCATTTTTGGCCATTTAACATAAAACCAGCGTTGAATGTAATGAAACGCCATTTTCTGGGTGAGCCCCGAGAGGCTCCCTGGAGCTTATCGGGCTAATCGTATGTTAAGTTAGACCGGGATATAGTATGGAGTTCAGACTACCAGGGACCAGCGCCAGAACCTGCCCCTTCAGAGAGGTTTCAGGGAGCAATGGCCTTCTGCGAAAACCCCATATTGGTTGGGTGGTTTTCCTTATCTGCCATCGACCGGGCTTAGGCTACACCAGAAAGGTAGGTGTAACAAAAACATAACCCACTATGTATGAAACTGACACCCACAAAAACATCGAATGCAGGGGTGTGAAAACATCCCTACAATCCCAAGGTCAAAACACATCCAATAATCCATTTACTGCCGCGGCCGGTCGTCTAGGCGCAGCTCAGCCCTCTTCCCTCCCCGGGATGGGGGAGGGTGAGGGGGACCCAGCACCTTTCACCACGCCGGCTGCCTTCAGTTCGGAAACTAGGCTTCAACCAACGCTAAAACCCTCCCACGACGGATGGAAGTCAGTTTTATCACAGTCAGGGGTCTTCTGTAATAATATCATCGCTACATAATAGCATGAACAAGTATATTTTGGCATTTTTAGGCGATGCTGTGGTCACAAGCTGAACAGCAGTGCTGTGAGCTCATGCTGCGTGCGTCAGGCTTGGTTGCTCACTCAATACTGAGGCCAATAACACCTGGGAGTTTGGCCCACGATTTTTTAAAAAATGGCGTCTGTTTACAAGAGCCCTGATGAAGTTGTGGTGAACCCCGTGTACCCGCGGATACACGGGGTTCACCACAACTTCATCAGGGCTCTTGTTTAAATCTTGCATAGTACTCCAACACATCATATGACGTGATGCGCAGTTGACGTCCAACACGTCATATGACGTGATGCGCACTTTAAGGGTTAAGCCAGTCCTGGGGACTGAAAATTCCTCCAAAACGCGATTATAGATATTCAGCAAATACAGAAAAATGCACTGTGGGAGATGACAAAGCATCTCATAATGAATGCTGCCCGAGCCTACTGTTGTAGAATTGCAGAGGGTCAGGGCAGACTGCAGTTCCGATAGAAACAAAAGATTGTTATACGGAAGCTGTAGGTGGGTGCTAAAGTCTTAGGAAGGAAATTCAAGAAGGGGCTTGAGAGTAAGGAAAGTAAGAGGAAGATGGGTACAGGAGCTAACAGTTGAAATGTGTGAACCCAGTTCGTTTGCAACCAGCACTGGATCTGCCACAACAGAACCATGGAGGTGAGGGACAGGCAAGGTGCCTGGGAGGGACAGGCAAGGTGCCTGGGAGGGACAGGCAAGGTGCCTGGGAGGGACAGGCAAGGTGCCTGGGAGGGACAGGCAAGGTGCCTGGAACAAATTTACTTGCAATCTTATGGATTTTCTTTCAGATCTAAGGGACAGGGTTGTCAACAGTAATAGTGGAGACAAGATTTCCAACTCTCATGCTTAACTGTATGAGTAGCCCCAAGGGTCTACCTTGTGTAACTTCCGGGGGATCAATTGCCTCATAGCCCGGTCTCTGACCAGGCCAAGCGCAAGACAGCATTTAATAAGGTGTCATGAAAAAGAAGGGGGGCTCAAGGGAGAGGCATATCAAACAGGTTAGAAAAAGTAACAGAGTGAACAGATTCCAGTCTGCCTTCTCAAACAACCACCAAGGGGAAGAGAGAGAGAAGGGTGAAAGAACGACGATTACATGGGTGGGGAAATGGTTACTGTTGTGGAGGTCATCAAGAACCTTCTTTATCAGGTCTATATAAATAGAAGACGACCAGAGATAAAGAACAATACAGGAAAGGGTGCAAGTACCCGAGTAAACATGAGTCGGCTCTCCAGAAATCAGGAAAGACAATAAAGAGAGGATAAAAGGTTCTAGAAAGCAGCCTTGGGTATTTGTGAATCATTGCCCTAGAGGGAATGCCAACAGTTATCTTGCCATCACCCAATATGGAAATGCCGTCACCCAAAAGGAGTACATGCTCCAATACTGCATCCAACAGGTGTTTAAGATCAGGAAGAAAAGTGGAATATGAGGGGGGGGGGGAAGAAAAATGGAACAGACAATGTACCATTTACTCATAAAGATACACACGAAAAAAGAATTAATGTTTGACTGAAAAAGCAGGGGGACAAAGGAAATATCAATTTAGACCAAGAGAGCATTAGAGTTAAAAGTTCCGGCAAAAGCTGAAAGGAAAGAGTGGAATAACCTTGGATGAGTGCCAAGCATCAACTCTTGGACAAACATACACAAAGCAGTGTGAGATCAGAAAGTTGAAGTTCATGGAAATTTGCATAAAACCAGCGTTGAATGTCATGAAATGCCATTTTCTGTGTGAGCCCCGGAGACTCCCTGGAGCTATCGGACTGAAATGCGATATATTAGTCTAGGGCATTAGTCAATGTAATTCAGCCTACCGGGAACCACAACCCAGAACCTGGCCTCCTTTCAGAGAGGCACAAGAAGCAATGGCCTCTGGAAACCCCCGTGATTGGGGGGATATTCCTTGTCTGCCATCGACCGGGGTTAGGCACCCAGAAAGGAATGCATAACAAAACAAACTCCACTTGGTAATAAAACTAAAACTGAACAGGGAGGCAGAACTCGACAAACTCTCAAGGAAACAAGCAAACTGTGCCGGCTGCTCCAACTCCCAGTTGGGAGGCTAAGCATCAAAAGCAAAACAAAACCTCTGACTGGAGGGAACGTGCCTGGGAGCCTCAGGGGCTCGCCCAGAAAAATGGTATTTCATTACATTTAACGCTATTTTTCTGTGGGAAGCCCCTTCGGCTTCCTGGAGCTACATAACCCAAGATAAGGAGAAGACACTTACCTGGGAGGCACCCGCCATGCGCTCTTCAACTCGAAGTCGAAACAACTGGCTGCAACCTGCGACCCATAGCCACACACGAACACCCAAGACCAGGAATGTTTACCAAACAACTGGGAGCCAGGACCCTGTTCGACCTCCCAAATCCCCACGCCCGAATGTCAGCACAAGACATGTTGCTGAAGACGGGCAGCCAAAGCAGAAAACTTACAAACGTCGTGGGCACGAGGATAGACCACAGGCTGGCTAGACCAAATAACCCTGTGGATGACCTGGGAATGGGACAAATAGAATAGAATAGAGGAATAGAAACCCTTCTGCCGGAAGAGAGCATGAAGCTCGCCAACCTGGCCCCCTGAGGCCAATGCCCCCCAAAAAAGCGCGTTAGAAAAACAAATCTTGAACCATGGGAGCCACCACAAACCGAGGAGAAAAGACACCACCTGGTCCAAGGACCAGGACAGCTTAGGCGGCACATGAGTAAGCCGGAGGTGAAACAAAGCATGAAAAAACTTACGGAATGGGGCAGAAGTGATATCCACCCCGAATGCAAGCTGGAGCGGCTCCGCCAGTGCCGCACGATACAAGACGACAATATTTGGCATTAAATGACGATCCTAAAAAGCCAAGAAAGAAAGGACAGGACAACCTGATCAGAAATAGAAGACAACCTACGAAAAGACAGAAAATGGCAAAAAGAACGCCAGGAAAGTTCATACCATCACTGAGAAGAGGCTCACAGGTAGGATACCACCAACAAAGTTACCTTATCATCATACAAAAGGTAATAAACCCGCGTCAAAAAGACCAGACGCGAAGAACATAGTAGCAAACGGAACTAGCCATATACCGGACCAGTCCAATCTGCTGAAAGAGGCGAAGCCGCGGAAAATGCCCCAGATATCAACACCGAGCAAGCAGTGCCTAAAACCAAGGCTGGGCCAGCTACCAAGGGGCCACTAGGACATCTCTCCCACAGTAGGACTCCAACTGAGCCAGAAGAACCCAAGCAACAGCTGGACCGCGGGAAAGAGGTACAGTGGAACCTCGGGTTACGAGCGTCCCTGTTTAGGAGTTTTTCAGGTTATGAGCCCGATTTGTTTGGAAAATTTGCATTGGGATACGAGCATTGCATTGGGTTACGAGTTTGTTGATATGCGTACGGGCCGACCTAGCTCGTGGTGGCACGGCGATTGCGCCTCAGTTTACCAGTGACTATCCCGCCTGAATTCTTCACAAAGATTTACAGTTTTTTGTCAGATTTTTGGCCATTTGAGCATAAAACCAGCGTTAAATGTAATGAAACGCCATTTTCTGGGTGAGCCCCGGAGGCTCCCTGGAGCTTATCGGGCTAATGTATGTTAAGTTAGACCGGGATATTAGCTATGGAGTTCAGACCTACCAGAGACCAGCGCCAGAACCTGGCCCCTTCAGAGAGGTTTCAGGGAGCAATGGCCCTGGAAAACCCCATATGGTTGGGGGTTTTCCTTATCTGCCATCGACCGGGGTTAGGCACCCAGAAAGGTAGGTGTAACAAAACAAACCCCACATAGTATGAAACTACAACAAAAACCGAACAGAGAGGTAGAAAACTCTCTACAATCCCAAGGAAAACAATCAAGTAATCAATTTACTGCCGCGCTGGTCGTCTGCGCAGCCCAGCCCTCCCCTCCCCGGGAGGGGGAGGGGAGGGGGACCCAGACCTTACCACGCCGGCTGCCTTCAGTTCGGAAACTAGGCTTCAACCAACGCTAAAATCCCACCGACCGGATGGGAAGGAGGGTAGCCAGGGAGCCTCCGAGGCTCACCCAGAAAATGGCGTTTCATTACATTCAACGCTGGTTTTCTGTGGGGAGCCCCTACGGCTCCCTGGAGCTTCATACCCAAAGAGAAGGAAAAATGGGGACTTACCCGGGAGGCGGCGGCCACAAACTTCTCAACGCGAAGTCGAGACAACTGACCGCAACCTGCGACCCAAAGCAACACAAGAACGCCAAGGAGCAGGGACGTTCACCAAATAACGGGCGGCCAGGACCCTGTTCGACTTCCAAAATCCACGCGCCCGAATATGTGCCCAAGACATATTACCAAACACGGCAGCCAAAGCTGCAAACTTCCTAACATCATGGGCGCGAGGATAGACTGCAGGCTGGCTAGACTTAATAACCCTGTGGACAACCTGGGAGACCCGAGCCCTGGAACAGGGAACGAGGGAAACCGGATCAACCCAAAGCGCATCCCCAGCCACCCCGGCTGAAGCGCGCAGGTAATGGGGAAGTGCTGCAACTGAACACAACACATGATGCACCCCCGGCCGAACCAACCAAGCATCAATGACCCACGGACCCCTCCGGAAAGCAGCCGTCTCGTTCTTCGCCAGAAAAGATGGAGAAGGCTGCAAACGGACAAACCTACCCCCAGGACCAAAAGAGCAGAAACCCCCCGCCGGAGGAGAGCATGAAGCTCCCCTACCCGGCCCCCAGAGGCCAATGCCAACAAAAACAAAGTCTTGGAAAAACAATCAGGAACCAAAGAGGCCACCACAAACCGAGGAGAGGAAAGATAGGAGAGCACCCTGTCCAAGGACCAGGACGGCTCAGGAGGCGCATGAGCAGGCCGGAGGTGAAACATAGCACGGGAAAGCTTATGAAACAGGGTGGATGTGACGTCCACCCCGAAAGCTAGCTTGAGCGGCTCCGCCAGCGCCGCACGATACGAGGCGACAGTATTAGGCATCAAATGACGGTCCTGAAAAAGCCAAGAAAGAAAGGAGAAAACAACCCAATCCAAAAGAAAAGACAACCTATGAAGAGCCAGAAAATGGCGAAAATAACGCCAGGAAACTTCATACTGTTGCCGAGATGAAGCTCTCAGGTGGGACACCATCAACGAAGCCACCTGATCACCATAGAATTGGTAATACACCCGCGTCAAAAAGACCAGACACGAAGAGCAGAGGAGAAGGTCGAACCAGCCCCGTACCGGATCGGACCGACCTGCTGAAAGAGGAAGAGCCGCGGGAAACGTCCCGGGTTCGGGCACCAAGCCAATAGCACCGGAAACCAAGGCTGGGCCGGCCACCAAGGGACCACGAGGACTACTCTCCCTGGGAATGTCTCCAACCGAACCAGAACCCGAAGCAACAGCTGGACCGGGGGAAAGAGGTACAGGTAACCCCACCTCGACCAGTCCTGCCGAAAGGCATCCACCGCAAACGCTTCGCAGTCGGGGAAGGGTGTCACATATATTGTGAGAAACCGAGACCACGCCGACGCGAAGAGGCCCACATCTGGGAGACCGTACGTCTGGCAGATCCAACGAAACGAGTCGTCGTCGACCGTCCACTCCGTGGACAGGGGAAGGAAGCGCGACAGACCGTCCGCCAGAACGTTGGACACTCCCCGGACATGAACCGCATGGAGAGCCAAACCCCGAGAATCCAGCAGATGAACCACTCGAAGGGACCACCCCAAAGAGCCAAGGACCAAATTTTGTTTGAAGAGAAGTTTTTGGGTAGTCAGGAACGAATTAATTCATTTCCCATTATTTCTTATGGGGAAATTAGCTTCGTTTACGAGCTCCAGGAACGCTCCAGGAACAGATTAAATTCTTAAACCCGAGGTACCTCTGTACAGGTAAACCCACCTCGACCAGTCCTGCCAAAAGGCGTTCACCGTGATGGCTCGGCAGTTGGAAAAGGGCGCCATATATATCAGGAGATGCCACAACCACGCCGACACGAAGAGATCCACCTCTGGAAGCCTGTAAGTCTGGCAGGGCCAACTGAAGGAATCGGTGTCGAGCGTCCATTCCGTGGACAGGGGAATGAACTGGGACAGGCTGTCCACCAGGACGTTAGACACTACCCTTTTACGAACTGCATGGAGAGCTGAATCCCAAGAAACGAGCAGACAAGCCAGCCCAAAGAGCCAAGGACCAAAGAGAACCCCCCGCAGTTCAGGCAATGAACCACTGGAGAGCAATCCGAATGGAGCCGGATCGTGGAGCCCTGAGCGACCTGAACCCTCCGAAGCAACCCGAACCCTCCGAAGCGACAGGCAAACCACTGCGAACTCCCGCATCGTGAGCCCGATGGACCCCACCGTCTCTGGCTGGCCTGGTGAGCACTGGTCACAAAGCCCCAGCCGAGAGACAACACATCCATGAACACATCAAGCTAGGGCTAGGGTAGGCGCCAAAGCACCGAACCCAAAAAAACGGAAGAAGAACTGGCGATGCAGCAACCGACACAAGACTTACGGAGGCCAAACCCAGCGATCACGAAAGGCGGAAGGAGCGTCACCGAAGGAACCAGAACAAACCCGACCCATTGGGTAAACGAGCTTGGCTAAGTTCAGACTCCACACAACTGCTTGAGCAACCGCCAAGTGAACCTAGAAAACCCACAGAGAAACAGTTGAAGACAGGATTGCAGCCGCAGCACCTCTCCGGAGGGAGAGACATGGAAGCTGTCCAAGAGTACCAAACAAGGCCCAGCATTGTCCTGTCTCCTCATGTTGGGTGGTGCTGGCGAGCCGCTCCTGCTTGCGTTCCGTGTTGTGGTTCCTTCTGCTCCATTCCACTTGCTGTCCTGGGCGTCGTTCCCCTTGGGCCTGCTCTGGAGTTTTGGGGCCGTCCTGGTCGTTGGCCTGGTGGTCTTTGTCTTCTCGTTTTGGTCTTTGTTTTGTCTCTGGTTTTGGTTGTTGCGTTAGGACGTGTGGTATCCGCCTCCCGGTAGTCCCCTTTTTCCTTTCTTTGGGGAGTAGCTCCGGGAGCCGACGGGGCTCCCCCCAGAAAACCAGCGTTGAATGTAATGAAACCCATTTTCTGGGTGAGTCCCGGAGGCTCCCGGCATCCGCTCCTCCCTCCGGTCGGGGGTTTTTTCGGTTTTTGACACCAGCCTAAGAACTGAAGGGGTAGCCGGCGGTGGGGTCTGGGGCTCCCCCTTCCCCCTCCCGGGGAGGGGAGGGCGGGGTGCGCAGACGAGGCGCGGCAGACATGATTGAGTATGAGGATTTTTTCGTTTGGGGAGTTCTTTCCCTGTTGGTTTGTGAGTTTACCAGAATAGGGGTTTGTTTTGGGCCCTACCTTTCTGGGTGCCTTCTCGGTCGATGGCAGAATAGAACCCCAATACTAAGGAGGTTCTATAGGCCATTGCTCCTCGTGACCTCTCTGAGAGGGGGCCAGGTTCTGGCTCGTGGTCCCCGTAGGCAGAACTCCATGCATGATATGCCGAAAGTTATACATACTTCAGCCTGGATAGCTCCGGGAGCCTCCGGGACTCCCCAGAAAATGGCGTTTCATTACATTCAACGCTGGTTTTTTGCCTCCATCTGATGCCTGTTGGATCGGTGACACCTTCGACCCCGAGACCTGCGAGAATGGTTGCTTGTTTGTGACTGATTCACCCAGTCCACTGATGCCTTTGTACGGGTGCAGGTGCTCAGGCATTGCATGCTAAATTTAGGTTGCTGCAATGTGCTAGGTTGATTGCTACCCCGAAGCCCTGAGGCTACGCCTTTTTGCTTATAGGAACCCGGACTTAGGGGTGTTGGTTGCTTCGACCTTGGTTCAGTCCGCACCCTTTCGTTCTTCCCCCTGCTGTGG
>WNGS01165503.1:15771846-15776463 GCA_020271785.1 Procambarus virginalis | reverse complement strand
GTTTCATTCTGTTCCCCCTACCCCCTGCTTCCAGCTATGACGTGTCTGAGGGCTTCGGGGTCGGGGCAGGGTTTAGAAGGTTCTGAGACTCGGGGCAGTTTCAGGGGTTGCCCTTCGGGGGTGGGGGTGGAGGGGGACGACAGAGGCATTTGAGTCCGTTTCTCCAGCCGTCACAATGGGGTCTGACAAGTGGGCACCCTCCCTTCCTGCCTTTATGGCTGCCCCGGCTTTTTCTTGTGAGGCCAGGGCTTTCAAGAATGACTACCTCCCGGGTTGGGAAGGGGCTGACTTGGGGCATTGGGCCCCATTGGACCCTGTGTGGGTTTCTTACCCTCCGAGCGGGGCTTACTGTTACAAGGAGTGGGTTTTCTTTCCTCCCCTCTGCATACGAGTTGGATTTGGCATTGGCTCCTCCCCGGATTCGGTTCCATGTTCCTTCAGGTCCGTCGGTTCTGTCCTTCCGGAGGTTTTCAGCTTCCTGCGTTTCGCCGACTGAGGTGCGGGCGGCCATTGTGGCTTACCTCTTGCACGACCCGGATTATGCTTCTATAATGGATCTGTCTTTGTTTAGGTTTGGGTCTTCGTCTCCATACTTGGTTCATTATGAGGTTCCGGAGTCGTCCTGGCAAGTGGACTGCCCTGTGTTGTCGTTGGATGCTTGTTGTACTTTGTCGTACTCACACACTTCAGTGGTGTGAGGCATAGGCATGACGGTGGTCCAGGTTTACCTTGGGGGGGGGGCAAATTCAAGCACCTAATTGCGTGTTTGTTTGCCCCTGCCCTTCATCAGGATGTTGGTGTATTTCAGCTTCACGTGCAGGTTCCCTCCCTTTCAGCTATGCTGGTGGCTGAGGACTTGCACACTCATGACCTGCTGGCTTCGGTCTTGTGGTTCTTTTCCCTCCTGGAGCTGTTTTTGGATTGGCTTCAGGAGGATGTGGAGGCGCTTGTTTCCGCCTTAGCTTGTTTCTGGGGAAGGGGCTCCCGGGTCACTCGGCGGTTGCTTGAAGGATTTGTGTGGGAGCTTGAACTTTGCCGTGATGGTCTACCCACTGGGTCAGGTTTGGCTTCATCAGCTATTCTAGTTACTTCGGGGACGTCCCCTCCGCTTCTCTTTGCGACCGCTGGGTTGTGCCTCCAGGGGGCCTTGCGTCAGCTGCTGCGTCGCTGGCTTCCTCTTTGAGTTTTTCGTGGTTCAGTACCTTGGTGCCTACCCGAGCCCTTGCTCGATGTGTTCACAGATGCGTAGTCTCTTGGCTGGGGCTTTGTGACCAGTGCTCACCAGGCCGGCCAGGGGCGGCTGGAGTCCGTCTTTCCATCGGGCCCACAGCATGGTGCAGTAGTTCCCGGCAGTGTGGGTGTCGGTTCGGAGGGTTTGGGTCACACTCAGATCGCCAATCAGGCTCCATTCGAACTGCTCCCCGGTAGTTCATTGCCCGAACCGAGGGGGGTTCGATGTGGTCCTTGACTTTTTGGGGTTGATCGCTTCTGGTGACTCGTCTACTGAGTTCTCTGGGTTTGGCTCTCCAGGCTGTTCACAATCGGGGGTGTCCACTGTCCTGGAGGACATCCTGTCTCAGTTCAATTCCCTGTCCTCGGAATGGACGGTCAACACCAACTCGTTCAGTTGGCTCTGTCAGACATACGGGCCCCCAGAGGTGGACCTCTTCGCATCGGTGTGGTCGATGGGTCTCCCGGTATATGTGGTGCCCTTCCCCGACTGCGAGGCTGTCGGGGGTCAGTGCTTTTTGGCAGGACTAGTCGAGGTGGAGATATCTGTACGTCTTTTTCCCGGTTCCGCTGTTACTCCAGGTCCTAGCTCACTTGGAGACTTACCAGGGAGAGAGTAAGTCTTGGCTCCTTGGTGGCAGGCCCAGCCTTGGTTTCAGGCACTGTTTGCTCGGTGTCTGAACCCAGGGGTTTTCCCACGGCTCCGCCTCTTTCAGATGATCGGTCTGATCCATTATGTGACTGGTTCGATCTTCTCCTCGAGTCTTTGCGTTTGGTATTTTTGACTCTGGGTCTGTCACCATCTGTATGGTGATCAGGTGGCTTCGTTAATTGTGTTCCCACCTGAATGCTTTGTCTTGGCAGCAGAATGAATTTTCCTGGCTGTCCTTCCGTTTCTTTTTGTCTCTTCGTAGGTGTACTTTGCTTTCTGTTCAGGTGGTCTTGTCCTTACTTTCATTGCTGTTTCAGGACCATCTTCTTATGCTAAATACTGTTGCCTCATATCGTGCGACGCTGGCAGAGCTGCAGCAGCCTGCTTTCGGCATTGATGTTACTTTTGCTCTGTTTTGCAAGCTGTCTCGTGCGTTGTTTCACCTCCGCCCTGCTCATGCGCCGCCTAAGCTGTCCTGGTAGTTGGAGAGGGTGCTCTCATCTCTCTCTTCCCCTCGGTTTGTAGTGGCCCCTTTGGTTCAGGTTTATCTCTCCTAGGCTCTTTCTTATTAGCATTGGCCTCTGGGGGTCGGGTTGGGTAGCTTCATGTTCTCCTCCGGCACAGGAGTTTCTGCTCTTTTTGGCTCTGGTGATAGGTTTGTTTGTTTGCAGCCGCCTCCTTCTTTTCTGATGAAGAATGAGACGGCTGCTTTCTGGAGGGGTCCTTGGGTTGTTGATGCTTGGTTGGTCAGGCCAGGGGTGCATCATGTGTTGTGTCCGGGTGCGGCTCTCAACCGTTATTTGCGTCCCACGGCTTCTGTGTCTGGGGACGCGCTTTGGTTGTATCCGGTTTCCCTTCTTCCCTGTTCCTGGGTTCAGGTCTCCCAGGTCGTTCGCAGGGTTATTAAATTTAGTCAGCCTGCGGTCTATCCCCGTGCACACGATGTTCGTAAGTTTGCTGCTCTTGCTGTCATCTTCGGTAACATGTCTTGATCTGATATTCGGCCGCGGGGGTTTTTGACGGTCGAACAGGGTCCTGGCCGCCTGTTACCTGGTCAATGTTTCTGGCCCTAGTCGGGTGTGTGTCGCTTTAGGTCGCAGGCTGTCGCCAGTTGTCTCGACTTCGAGTTGAGGAGCAAATGGTGGCCACCTCTCGGGTAAGTCCCTCTTTACATTTTTCCTTGGCTAGGTACCTCTGGGAAGTCATAGGGGCTTCGCACAGAAAACCAGCGTTAATTGTAATAAATGCCATTTTCTGGGTGAGTTCTGGAGGGCTCCATGGCACCCTCTCTCCCTCTGGTCGGTGTTTTTTTCGCATGGTTTTTTATGCTCGGCCTCTGAACTGAATGGTGGAGCAGCCGATGCGGGAGTTCTAGATCTCCCATTCCCCCTCCTGGGGAGAGGGTGGATGCACAGATGAGTGACGTGACAGCGGGGTGTGACGTTTGCTCGTTTTAGAATTGGGCAGTTCTTTTCTCTGTTCGGTCTTAGGGTAGCTGTAGTATTTATTTTTACCATTTGGGGTTTGTTTTGTGATGCCTACCTTTCTGGGTGCCAGCCCCGGTCGATGGCAGATATGGAATGCTTCCAAATAAATTGGGGTTTCCATAGGCCACTGCTCCCCTAGCCTCTCTGAGGGGGGCCAGGTTCTGGCTCGTGGCCCCCAGTAGGCAAAAGAACTCCTATCGACTGATGCCATGGTCTAATGCATACATGTCAGCCCAGTAAGCTCGGGGAGCCTCCGGGGCTCACGCAGAAAATGGTGTTTCATTACATTTAACGATGATATTTTCCTGCTCACAGAAGACTTGTCATATTTAATAGGGGTGCAGTAAGTGCGCTTAACACTGTTGAGACCAACTCTAGGAAATCCAGATGAACAAGCCAGTGGTAAGGTTCAAGGCAAGAAATCGCATGTGAGGATGACAACAGAGGAAAAACAAGAGATCATTTGGAAGCATGAAAATGATACTCGTGTTGTTGAACTAGCTAGGCAGTACAGGGTACTGCAAACACCTTACCCGAGCAAGCTCAGCTTGCAAAGTGGCGGCTGCCTGAAAAGCTTCCTAACTTAAAGCTGAACCAGTAAGGTAAGACACCCAATGAGAAAAAATGTCATAGGACTGGGTTGTAGGTGTCACCGGTTCGGCAGTCAGCATGTCTGAGGCAGAAAGAATGATCGTTGTCAAGTAGCAAAGACAGTGAACTCCCTTCAAGCTTGCACTTGGTGTGGGTGGGCTTGATGGCCGATCCATAATGAACCATGCCATAGGCATGCAAGGGGATTACCAGGTGCTTCAAGAAGGTAGCTAAAGGTAGAACCAAGCAGAAACCCCAGGATGAACAGTCACCAAATGCAGCCAAAGCAACCAGGGTATGAATGGCAACCATGGTGTACCATATAAACTAGCATGCAAACTCAGTACCCCCAGCACAACCAAAATAACATCCTAAGGCAAAAGTCCAAACAATGGAGTCACAGACTTGTAGTTAGCCCAAGGCGAGGCTCTCCATCCTGGTCTCTCGGGGGCAAACTCCTAAACACACCAGAGAAGATAACTCTGACTGTGCAAGGGTAGCACTAGCGAACATCCAGGGGAAAAGCCCTGAATGGATGTAGCTTGAAGCACAATCTGAGCTAAACCCACACATGATGCCAGAAGCAAAACATGCATGTGTAGCTAACACTAAGATAAAGGGTATCTAACACAGGGAAACGGCCTCTTGCAGAAGAAA
>WNGS01165503.1:15754346-15766846 GCA_020271785.1 Procambarus virginalis | reverse complement strand
TCTGGTGCTGCCGCCTCATCTGTCCTTTGGTAGGGGAGTTTTTAAGACTGCATACCCGATAGTTACTGAGCTACGAGTCTGGGGGTCCCTGGGTGCAAGTTGGGAATTTCCAGCTGCAGATCCTGGGGTTACTGGGCAGCAGGGCTATGGGTTTTCTGGGTGATATTTTCAGCCTTTATTGGCTGGTTGCCTTAGTGAGATGATTTTTGCCCTGGCATCAGTCACTTTACTCTGACCCCTTGGCTTTCCGTGCTCAGTGCCTTCATAGTTCACTTACCTGGGTGTGGTGGAAACATTTCTTTTCTTGTGGGCTGTGAACTTGATGTTACACTATCCTCTGTGTCTTGTCCCCAAGCTTTTTGTGGTCTTTCAGGGTGCTTGCTCTGGTTTTCAGGGGTTTTCTGCCCTTGGGCCTTCAGCCATTAGGTCTTGTGGGTTGCATACCCAAGGTCAGTTTGATTGCATACCGTTTACTTGGCAGCCTTAATTGTCAGAACAGTTTTCCATTTTTTTTTCATTTTTATTTTGTGGCTCGTTGGTTCTCTGCTTCTGGGTCTCAATTCTGTGTGGTCATTTCAGTCATTTGTGATCCTCAGGTCTGGTAGCCAGTTCCTCGGGCTATGGGCCCTGTGTTTCAAGTACACACTCATGGTTCTTTCATCAAGTAGGTATTTGGCATCATTTTTGGGATTCTGGTCACTCCTTTTTACCTGGCTTAGTGAGGAGTCATTAAGGAGTTTGGTATCTCTGCCTTCCATGTTGAGGTTCTGTCCCTTTGGGAAAATGCCTTTCTTTTCCGGGCCACTTTTTACACTAGGGTTGGGGATGGCAGCTTGGCTCTAGTTTAAGTGATTTGTTTTCATCCTGTTAAGGTTGGTTTTGCCAATTGACAGTCTTTTCTTGCTTCCTTGCTGTGTATCTCTACTTCATTGATAGCTTTCTTTTGCATTTTTGTCTACATCTTGGGCTTTGGGCCTTTAGGTGGTCCACCAGGATGTTGATCTTTCACTCTGCCTTTGGAGTCCAGCAGCCTTGCTACATCAGTGTTGCACTTCAGTATTTTGTGTACTGGTGATGCCCCTCTATGTGCCCTTGTCTTCTGCTGTCTTTTCCCCACAGGTCTGCTTTGTTCACCTTTTCTGCTCGATATATTCAGCTGTTGTATGTTCAGGAGTTATTGAGGGGCTCCTTCCAGAAATCGAGTGTTTAGTGACCCGGGTTCCCGTATGGTGGGATGTGCATCACACTAAGGGTATTTACTCCAAATCAATAATCATTTACCTTGTTTACCTCGGTAACTTATTTGTTGTGTCTGCCCTTTCTAATGGGTTTTCCCTAGGGTTTGGGTTGATCTGTGATTTCCAAGCTCCAATTGCATTGTAGAGTGTGTCGGTCTGGTCTCTCTCTCTCTCTCTGTCTGTCTATCTCTACCTCAGTTGGTCTATCTCTAGGGAGGCAAGAGTCGGTCTCAAAAGCCTGGTGCAGTTTCTAAGGCTTGGCAGTACCAGCACTTAAGCTGGGGAGATACTGAGGTCCTACCAGAAAATAGCATTTCGGTAAATTACGCACTTGATTCTTTTCTTCACAAGGTAAGAACTGAGTGACACTACAGTCAGTAGACTGTTTTTACCTTTCACACATTCAGTTTACATATAATAGATATTTCAAACAAACCAACTCTCTAGTGGAATACTTAATACTCTTTACTGCAGCACTTGATAATGTCAATTGAATGAAGTTTTATACTACTCTCCTTTTTGCTCAAAAGGAAATTTTATATTAAAATGATTCAATTTGGCAAACTCATATAAAGCTTCTGCTCTGAATAAACTAGTCTGTGTGAGTGACAGCAGAAAGTCCTTTTATAAAGTAATTTCTTAATAGTTCAGTTATTTGTATGATAAATATTTTATTTTGTGATGGTTTATCATAAATTTAAGAAAGTATTGAAGATTCAGGGATATGCATCTAGCTTACTTAAGTATCTTCCTTCTGTACATATGTGCTACTGTAGCCATCAAGGGACACAAGCAGAATTTTGTTATATTCTTGATGTGTATTCTTTGTGTTAAGTCATGTAAATATAAGTAGTGTTGTCAGATGTTAACTAGTCCACTTTTTGTTTCCGTAAGATACTTTGTTAATACAGTTGTATCACTGTAGCATCAAAGGCACTTGTATCATTTACATTTCTCATTAGTGCCAGAGCTTGGTCTCAATTTAAATTATTTTGTTTTGTTTATATTTAAAAGTTATTATATGAGCAGATCTCCCATTTTTGGGAGGATGTTATCCTTATCACTCTCCACATCCTTAACATTTCCCATTTCTTTTGCTTATTTGTTTCATCCTAACTTGTAATGTGGTTTGGAATTCTTTTATGAACGTCTCTTCGTAGGAAATGCTGAGCTTTTTAGTTGAGTATATTTGTAGAAATAGTGTGATGCTTTGCCTGTAAGCACTTTGCCAAATCAATAAAAGATACAGAGCTAGAGGTTATAAAGGGCAGAGTGGGATGAAATTAAGATGAATGTACTCCCCTAATTGTGCTTGCGGGGTAACTTGAGCTTTGGCTCTTTGGTCCTGCCTCACAATGTGTAGTGGAGGAAGTGAGGGATGGGTGGGATTAAAGCACAATTTAAATTTTGTAATTATTAATTTAGCAAATGGGGCAGCCAAACCAAATTTTCAGTTATTCATTTGGGTTGTGGTGTAGTGTTTATGGGTGCAGATTCTATTAACTTTTCTGCTGTTTCTACTCTGATGATGAGTTTAGCATTCCCAAAGTTCATGATGTGTTGCTCCAGGTCCCAGTATGTGATAAGCATTGCCATTGTTATCTGCAGGGAAGGTATACATGGGGGTCATAAGCTGTCATATCCTGTATTTCACATACAGTACTGGTAATTATAATTTGTTACAGCTACTGTATGGTATAATATAAACACCTGGTTTGAGCTGTGCTTCTGATGAGGGTGTTGGGTGAAGTGGGTGGTTTGTACACTACTCCTACACAGTACAGTATTGGCTTTATTACAGGTGTTATTGAGGATTGGGGTCTGTCCCCTTGGGAGAATAATCTGGGATTCTGGTTCTGTTTTGTTGGCATTACTGTTAATTATTAGTGTTTGTTTTCTATTGTGTATAATGAAATACAATGAATCTCTATTTTAATGGACCAATTTCTGCTAGATCCCATCTTCTGCAATGAAAGCACCAGTGACAATATCATTGGTCTTTATTTATCTGGAAATAATAAATGTATTTGCTACTTTAAAGTATTGTATTCCACAAGTAATATGTATTGATTAGTTTAAATAACAACACCTTTTTTTAGTATATTTGATAGCAAAATCACAAGGAACCATTACATTTGTCAATATTTTGTAGTGTGTTTTAGAAAGTTGCTTAACGAGATACAACTCAACCCGGCCAGAATTTGATCTTTTATGCTACTGTATCCGAGTTCCCAGTTGAAACAAATTTATCCTGGCCCCCTGTAAATCTGTAAAATTGGAGCCTGTTTAATCAAGGTCCCTATGTATATAGGGCTAAATTTAGGAAAGAAATGGCTGGCTAAAAATCCTAAATACCCGAGGAAGAATCCAATCTGTATGCCGGGTTTTTTGCTACTATCATATAGAGAATAGAGGTGGATAAAGTCATTACTGCTGGCAGGTTTCCTGCAGATTTTGAACTTCACAGTGTCACCATATTTAAGTATTGTACTATTATGTTTAGGAAAGGTCGTCATTGTTTCTATTGCTCAAGTGAACTGTATAGTGGGTTCTAATTTATTGTTTCCAAAAATATCCACTATTCCCAGACGATGAGTCATAATGCTGTGGCTGAAGATATGATGACCAAACAACACATCAAAAGATGAAGAAACGATGACGTTTTGGTCTGTCCTGGATCATCATCAAGTTGTGCTCGCACAGGACTTGATAATGGTCCAGGACGGACCGACCGAAACATGGTTGTTTCTTCATCTTGTGTGGGGTCTGGTCATCACATCCACTATTCAGTTTATTTTACAAATAATGTAATAATAATTGAGGCTTACTCCTTTTTCTGGACACTAATAATGAAAGATGGTGCCACACTTAGGCTTCTTGAAGACTTTGAACCTACCTACAAAAACAACCTTAATTCACTTCTCACAATAATAATAGAATTAAATGAGGCATTATTATTGGATTCTTTCTTAGTGAATTCAGGTCAGTGTTTAGCTGATTCCTTTCTAAAGCTTAAATGATCCATAAACATTTCATTAGGAAATAGATAATGCAAATACAGTAATAACAATGATTAAGAGTAACACCAACAAAACAACCAGGACGGCATCATTTTCCCAAGAGAGAGAGACGGTAAACATAACTAACCCACATATTAAATGAACCAGGTCACCAGGATGGGTTCCCGGTATATCAGAGAGCAGCCGTGACAAATTAGAGTCTACATAAATTAAACATCTATGATTATATGTGCAAGTTTGCCAGCTTTATGAATGACAGGATCCAGAGATAAATGAACTTTAGGGACAGTAACTCTATCATCAAGGAAGGAGAAACATTAAAAGACTACATAATCTGCAGCCATCATACTCTACAACACTATCCAACAGAAGAAAGTAACTTTTAGTTTTGCCACATTAATACTTTAAAACTATAAATCGTGACGCAATCCCTCATATTTGTCTTACTTCACTCTCACCTTCCACCTTACTTTTTACCTTATTACTAGCTCTATATCTGTGTTAAATTGAATGTATGCCTCCTACAGGTAAAGCGTTATCTACATTGTTGTTAACACTGTGCTCTCTCCGGTCATAAACATCTCTCCTTACCAACTCTTACATATTTCACATCTTCCTTATTTCTCAACACTATTTTAATTAATGAAGAATATTTTTGTTTTACAATATTTGGATTTTCACTGTTATTTGTTACATGTATACTTATAACTTTGTCATTTATGTATTTGCTGTTACACTTTACTGGAATATTTGTCCAGTTCCTTTTAAGGACAATAATGGAGAAGCACAAACTATTGCTTTATTGATGGGTTTGCAGGGAAGTGATGTGTTAGTTCACTAAAACAATCAGATCATGTCTGTCAGTGAAAAATAAGCTACTATATATAAAGAGTATGTAAATCTTTTTAAAGTAGATTATATATTAAAATGATTTAAGTATATTTGTTGCGAGTGAGTTTGAAAAGCTTTGGTATTAATATTAACTTGAAGGTTTCTTAATTTTCACTGACATAATCATATGAAGTAGCATTTTTTACATTTTATATACAGTACTGTCCTATGATCTCATACACATGATGACCCATACCTTTATTTTGCATTCAAGTTGAAGGCACATTACAAGTGCCTGCTCTTCATTGTCATAAAGTCTGTCCTTCCATGTTATCATAAAAATGCTCAAACTTGTTATCTGTACTTATTAATCTACCTAAACATTATATTTATAGCATAATTTCAATATCATCTGTTGAATAAATTTGTTCAGCCACCCGTGGAAGAACGTACACGATGGATATTCATGTCATGGTTCGGCGTATTATAGAATCAGACATCATGTTCCTAATAATTGTCTCATAGTTTACATAAATTTTAATTTAAATATTTAGAGCTTAATGTTCTAAATAGATCATGAGCATGAAAATAAAGAAAATCAATTGTGTGTTTACATATTGATGTGCGATGAGACTAAGACATTTATCCAGCCATTAGTAACTTGCGTCAAATATGTCAGCTTGTCTGGCTAACTGCATTGCAATTTGCATTTGATAGTGCCAGAGTTGTAAAATGTATGTGCATGACCAAAAGGAAATTTTATGTTTACTTGTGTGCATAGGTAAAGGATGTGGTATATAATGTGTGCATTGTGAAAGTGGTGATGTCGTCAGTGAGCATTCTGAAAGTAACAGTAGCAGTGTGGTGACGGTAATGGTATAATGACAGTAACTGTGTGGTGACAGTAAGGGTGAGGTGAGTGTAAGGGTGTGGTGAGTATAAGGGTGTGGTGAGTATAAGGGTGGGGTGAATGTAAGGGTGAGGTGACAGTAAGGGTGTGGTGAGTGAGCATTTCGTAGTGTGGAGACTTACTAACATATGTTAAGTTATTTACTGGCAACTAGCAAACTTGTGTTGAAAATAAAGCTTGTGGCAGCAAGTATTTTGTAGTACTGTAAGAGTTAACATTCCCAATACCACTGAAGACCTATTCAGGAGCAATCCAAGTATCAGGATGATATCAAGATGACACTAGCCCAATTTGAGTTTTCAAGATGGACTTTTATGCTATTGTTGAGATTTTGCTCATTAAAGTCACACTGTTCAGCAGGAAAATAGCTTGAGAATTTAGAGTTGGTCTTGGGATGAGAACAGAAGAGTAAACAAGTTGCTATTGCAAGCAGTTTAACAACTAGTCTTTGGTGTTTCTCACTTGAAATGCATCAGTGTTATAAAGGGCAGTTTTGATTAGTTTTCTATGGTTTGGTAAAGATATTATATCATCTGTGCCTAGTAACAAATCAAACCTTCCTCCAGAATAGGTTTGGTTATGCCTAGTTGTGTCATCTGCCTCGGCTCTTTCATTTCATTTATGAATCTCGTGTATTATTAAACATGATGGGAGCCCCAATGTGGAAAGGTTTGGAGACAGTAATACTATATGAAAGGTTTGAATAGTAATACTATTCCCTGCAATGATGCTAAAAACCATGTATTTGTGGGAGCTTGTTTTATAGTAGTTAAATAAGATAGAAAATTATTGTGTTTAATTTCCATTCCTAGGCTTATGGAGGTTAGATTATTGAATTCCAATAGTTGAAAATGTGTTGGGGGGGGGGTGAACAGCCTCTTCTGATACATGATATTTATCCCTCGGACCTAAATGAACCTAAATTCCAACCAGTAAGAAATTTAGCAAAATACAGTATATTGTGTATCATAATACTAATTAATGGTGTCAGGGATCAGCTTTTATGACCAGAGAATTTCCATTAGGTAAGCTTTCAGAATATACAGTAGTCCAATATTAATTGATGTAAGGAGAGTGCCCGAGTGGCTTTAACGAGGATATGATATTGGGAGTAAACTGTGTGTCACATACTAGTTTTGTGATGTAAATGTGACTGAATAATTTTTAATAGAAACAAAATCCCCATAGGAGCAATTTCTATGAATAATACAAAATTATAATAAATATTTAAATTGTATTAATATTTTATTTTTGTTAGAGGTAATTTTTATTAAAATAATGTGGCCCAAGTCACATGGCAGTAATTAAAGAGGATTACTCTTATTCAAGATGAGCTGTTTCGCATGGAATGATTCTAATTAGTGACAAGTCGGTAGATTAGCTATTAAGTACGCAACATTACACAAAAGGTCTCCAAAGCCTGTGAAGTATGCACTTGGAAAAATATAATACAAGTAATACAATTTTAAACGTAAATTATTAGACTGTATGAAGATTATCTTGAGGTTTAGAACATGTATTTAGGATTGTAGTGTGGCAAACTGTGCTAATATATGTAGTTGATGAACATCTTGAGAAGGGCCGTCTCTGTTGGTACAGTAATAAGGAAGCTTATGGTTTATGAAAATGTATACAGTAGTGTTTGTATATACTGGAAGTCATTATAGTATTTATCTTAATGAATTCAAAGATGAAGCTATAGAAATTTCTGAGCATGGTTACAAATTACAAATTGCCACTCTTGCCTTGCTTGTTTAGTCAGGTGGTGTCTTTTCAAGGTTGAGGAAAAGTTTAACCTCATTTTATAATAGTCCAAGTACTGGTTAGCAGCATATAACTGTTCTGAAATTGTAGTTAATAATGAAAATCCTTATTTAAGTTTTTATAAACCAAATTTCCCTTCAGCACTAGCAGGAGGAACTGTGTTAAGAAATCAATGTATTTGAAGTGCTACAATGGCAATATTATGAGTGTAGCGAGTCTCGAATGGTTGTCTAGTAGAACAGATGTTTGGTCGTGTCACTGAATGGATGAACTTTTCACAAAATTCAAACTGTGTTCGTGTATTTAAGATAAACCACATTGCAACTTGACTTGGGATTCTTTGCTTCCCTCTTGTTGAATGCCATGTCAGGGTGTTTGTTCCATTTGTAATTTTTGTATTTATGCATTTATGAAGAACATGTCAAGAGTGGGAGTTCATTCTGGAACTAAAACAGAAGAACCCATCCTTTTGAAGTGGAGTGTTAATCCATGCATTTTTTTTTAATTTTTCTAATATACTGTAATAATATTGTTTAGGATTTTGTAATTATCATCAGCTGTTTGTTATCAAGAATTATTCTGGGACAAATTCCAGGAATTTCATGTGAATTATAGCTCACACAAAATAATGAGTAATTATTATTTCATAAGAAATGTAAAAAAAAAAAGTCATTGTATACCATGAAGTTTAAGTTACTGTTCCATTTGTCATTTAATTTAAAAATTTGTAGTAATACAGTAGTGGAATTGTATGTATTTCTTTCAATCTATCTTCATAATTTTAGCCTTTCATGATGGCATCTTGCAAAAGTTTGGTCATACAGTATTCATAAAGCTCAAGTTAAAAGGTGCCATAGTGGCAGCCTGCAGGGAAGAACGAGTAACTAATAGATGTTTGAAGCAGACACACATAAATAACTCGTAACTCTCCCCTGCTGTAGATCCAAATGTCTTGACCAATGCTCTCGAGTTCAGAGCATTATAACATTGATTAGTCATCCCCTTTTTCTCTACTTTTTTAGTTTCAATATTAAAGATACACATTATTTGTTTCATTCAAAATTTGCTTTGTTGTACATGTTACAAACCATAAAGGGTATTAAGAATGGTCATAATACAATGGCTGTAACCACAAACCATAAAGGATATTAAGAATGGTCATAATACAATGGCTGTAACCACAAACCATAAAGGGTATTAAGAATGGTCATAATACAATGGCTGTAACCACAAACCATAAAGGATATTAAGAATGGTCATAATACAATGGCTGTAACCACAAACCATAAAGGGTATTAAGAATGGTCATAATACAATGGCTGTAACCAAAAGTTCAGCTTGTACCTCAGAAGCATGAAGAGAACATTCTGGTCTACTCGTTCCATTATAACACCAATTGGGTTCAGGATTGACTAAAAGTGTAAAGCTTTACAACTGTAGTTTGTAGGGTTTTCTTCAAACTAAAGACATCATTGTCCAGTGGTGGCAGAGAAATATGCTTCTCCCTCCCCCCCTCCCCCATCCTTTATAGAATGTTTCAAATTTGCACAAAGTTTGATATATTCAATAATAGCACAAAAGTTAATACTGAACTACAGTAATATTCATGTGTAAGAATGTGGCAAGTAGAGCATGCGATATATTAATGGTAGAGGTGCCATCTGTCCATGTTTTGTCAAGGTCTTAGTGTGTGCTGCTGCTACTACTAATTAATAAAGCAACCACATCCTAAGAGTACAAAGTAGCATATTTATTGCTTAATTTTACATTGCTTGCTATTTTGTCATGAATCATGAATGAATCATTCATTATGATCAAACTTTTGGAGATGATCCAGGTTGAAAAGGGTATCCTACATTAACTAACATACAGTGTTTATATGTTTAAGATAGTATATATTTTATATTACTATCCAGTTTTGTGAAATTGTTTACAGGTCTCCAGTAATGTCTCATGTTGTGAATTTTCATTAATTGGCATTAAATGTCACAAGAAATTAGTTTTAATTCAATCATTTCATTTTTCCCATTGTATTTTTGGTTCCAGAGAGAAGTCTCTCCTCTCTTTAAAGGGTGTCTATGTATAACCTTTACCAAGTAAGTAATTATCAAAAGAAGGCACAAATCTGGGGAGGCAACGGGTGAGGACAGGTACACAGAGAATGACAGGTGTGTGTGAAGAACTGAACAAGAGGTTCCAGGAGGTCTTTACAATAGAACAAGAGCATACTAGTGGCTTTACAAGATTGTAAAGTACTATGCTATGTATTCTCACAAACCCAATGTACCTTCTTGTATATAAATAAATAATAAACAAGGAGAGAGGGCACGGCGCTAGGAGAGGTGGCAGCAAACCAGGCGACCTTGGAAGGGTTCAAAATTACAAGAAAAGAGGTCAAGAGGCACCTATTGGAGCTGGACGTGAGAGAGGCTGTTTCCAGAACACACAGCATCGCTCCTGTGCCAGGTAAGTTCACTACGGGCTCACCATAGTCCGTGCTACTTGGAACTTGTTCAAGGTAGCTGAATCTATAACAACAACAAACAACAAAGGCTGTTGGGCTGGACGGAATCTCACCATGGGTATTGAAAGAGTGTGCAGGAGCACTTTGTTTGCCACTCTCCATAGTGTATAGTAGGTCACTGGAAATGGGAGACCTACCAGAAATATGGAAGCTGGCTAATGTAGTCCCAATATACAAAAAGGGTGACAGACAAGAGGCACTGAACTACAGGCCAGTGTCCTTAACTTGTATACCATGCAAGGTGATGGAGAAGATTGTGAGAAAACCCTAGTAACACATCTGGAGAGAAGGGACTTCGTGACAACCCATCAACATGAGTTCAGGGAGGGTAAATCTTGCCTTACAGGCTTAATAGAATTCTATGATCAGGTGACAAAGATTAAGCAAGAAAGAGAAGGATGGGCGGACTGCATTTTTTTTGGACTGTCGGAAAGCCTTTGACACAGTACCCCATAAAAGGCTGATGCATAAGCTGGAGAAACAGGCAGGAGTAACTGGTAGGGCACTCCAGTGGATAAGGGAGTACCTAAGCAATAGGAAGCAGAGAGTTACAGTGAGGGGTGAGACCTCAGATTGGCATGAAGTCACCAGTGGAGTCACACAAGGCTCTGTACTGGACCTATCCTGTTTCTGATATACGTAAATGATCTTCTGAAGGGTATAGACTCATTCCTCTCAATGTTTGC
Organism: Procambarus virginalis; assembly: GCA_020271785.1. Taxonomy (NCBI): domain Eukaryota; kingdom Metazoa; phylum Arthropoda; class Malacostraca; order Decapoda; family Cambaridae; genus Procambarus; species Procambarus virginalis. The sequence goes on along the minus strand of WNGS01165503.1, from coordinate 15,755,873 downwards.
TGACAACGCCAAGATTATGAGAAGGATTAAGACACAGGAGGACAGCTTGAGGCTTCAAGAAGACCTGGATAAGCTGCAGGAATGGTTAAACAAATGGTTGTTAGAGTTTAACCCAAGCAAATGTAATGTAATAAAGATAGGTGTAGGGAGCAGGAGACCAGATAAAATGTATCATTTGGGAGATGAAATACTTCAAGAGTCAGAGAGAGAGAAAGACCTGGGGGTTGATATCACACCAGACCTATCCCCTGAAGCTCATATCAAGAGGATAACATCAGCGGCATATGCCAGGTTGGCTAACATAAGAACGGCCTTTAGAAACTTGTGTAAGGAATCTTTCAGAACATTATATACCACATATGTCAGACCAATCCTGGAGTATGCGGCCCCAGCATGGAGTCCATATCTAGTCAAGCATAAGACTAAACTGGAAAAGGTTAAAAAGTTTGCCACCAGACTAGTACCTGAACTGAGGGGTATGAGCTACGAGGTGAGACTACGGGCAATTAATCCTCATGTCACTGGGAGACAGAAGAGTTAGAGGGGACATGATCACCACATACAAGATTCTCAGAGGAATTGATAGGGTAGATAAAGACAGACTTTTAACACAAGGGGCACACACTAGGAGACACAGGTGGAAATTGAGTGCTCAAATGAGTCGTAGAGATGTTAGAAGAATTTTTTCAGTGTCAGAGTAGTAGACAAATGGAATGCATTCGGAAGGAATGTGTGGAGGCTGACTCCATACACAGCTTTAAGTGTACATATGATAGACCCCAGTAGGCTCGGGAACCTGTACATTAGATGATGACCGTTGAGAGGCGGGACCAAAGAGCCAGAGCTCAACCCTCGCAAGCACAATTAGGCGAGTACACTCATTTACGGAAACGCCAATATGGCTGAACTCAACAAAACTCGACTGTTTAAAATCTGCTGGAGATAAGGAACAGCCAATGTTCAATTTCGATAAATATGAGAAAAATATTATATATTCAGTGTACAGATAATATTTTGCACAAAACATGCAGGTTACCTTGTGGTGATTCCAGGAGTCAAGGTCGTCGTGGCTGGGTCTCTGACCACAACTCCTGGGTGATGGTCTGGTCAACTAGGCTGTTGGACACAGCTGCTTGCAACCTGATGTATAAATCACAGCCTGGTTGATCACGTATCCTTTGGAGGCATCTTCTGGTCAGCCAGTTGTGCCCCTTTTTATGTTTAGTGGAAACAGTCCTGGGCCTCTGATGTTGATTGGTCTCTCTCAAAGTATCTATTGCACCTCCGCTTTTTAACAGGTGTATTCTGCACATCCTGCCATGCCTTGTGGTATGGCAGGATGTGCCCCCCCCCCCCCGGAAGATTGCTTGATGAATGCATATGAATCGTGATGCCATTGCGAGACTTCCAGGATTCATCATGGCCAACATCAGTCACTCACAATATATATATTTTTTGTGATAGGGAAATGCATTCAACATATTACAAAAAAAAAAAAATCCTGTCATACTGGGGGTGGAGGAGTAT
>WNGS01165503.1:15719792-15737472 GCA_020271785.1 Procambarus virginalis | reverse complement strand
CTTTCTAAGGACTCGACTTATCAGGTGCCTGCTGTTTTTATGGGCTAAGTTTGTTTCGTACATGTAGGTTGTGGCTTGACATTTACGTGATTACCCCAGAGTCTTTTTATGTCCCAATCTTGGAGAGTTGATATTTTCTACTTGCATCAAGTTTGCTCCTTCATCTCCTTCATGTTTGGCTGTATTGTTCAGCATGACTGGGGGCCTTTCTCTTTGCTCCCAGTTCCGAAAATTTTCGGATTTCAAAGTCTATATATGATACTTTTGGTGTGTTTGGGCCTTATCTAGGGACCACCCATTCCACTTTAATAGCAGAGGTCATTGAAACACTGTTTCCAATTGATGAGCTCCTGCCATCTGTTTCTCTGGGCTTTTATGGCTGTACTCAACTAGTTGTACTCCCTAGTTGTGCTTGTGGGGGCTGAGCTTTGGCTCTTTGGTCCCGCCTCTCATCTGTCAATCAACTGATGTACAGTTCCTGAGCCTATTGGGCTCTATCATATATACACTTGAAACGGTGTATGGAGTCAGCCTCCTCCACATCACTTCCTAATGCATTCCATTGTTAACCACTCTGACACTAAAAAAATTCTTTCTAATATCTCTGTGGCTCATTTGGGCACTCAATTTCCACCTGTGTTCCCTAATGCATGTGCCCCTTGTGTTAAATAGCATGTCTTTATCTACTCTATCATTCCTTTGAGAATCTTGTATGTGATGATCGTGTCCCCCCCTAACTCTTCTGTCTTCCAGCGACGTGAGGTTTAATTCCTGTAGTTTCTCCTTGTAGCTCATACCCTTAATTCAGGTACTAGTCTAGTGGCAAACCTATGAACCTTTTCCAGTTTAGTCTTATGCTTGACTAGATATGGACTCCATGCTGGAGCTGCATACTTCAGGATTGGTCTGACATATGTGGTATACAAAGTTCTGAATGATTCCTTAGACAAGTTTCTAAAGGACGTTCTTATGTTGGCCAACCTGGCATATACCGCTGATGTTATCCTCTTGATATGAGCTTCAAGGGACAGGTCTGGCATAATATCAACCCCGAAGTCTTTCTCTCCCTTCGATTCTTGAAAGAATTTCATCTCCCAAATGATACCTTGTATCTGGCCTCTTGCTCCCTACACTTATCTTCATTACATTACATTTGCTTGAGTTAAACTCTAACAACCATTTGTTTAACCATTCCTTCAGTTTATCCAGGTCTTCTTGAAGCCTCAAGCAGTCCTCCTGTCTTAATCCTTCTCATAATTTTGGAATCGTCAGCAAACATTGAGAGGAATGAGTCTGTACCCTCTGGGAGATCATTTACGTTTATCAGAAACAGGATAGGTTCGAGTACGGAGCTCTGTGAGACACCACTGGTGACTTCACGCCAATCTAAGGTCTCACCCCTCACTGTAACTCTCTGCTTCCTATTGCTTAGGTACTCTCTTATCCACTGGAGCACCTTACCAGTTACTCCAGCTTATGTACTAGCCTCTTATGGGGTACTATGTCAAAGGCTTTCTGACAGTCCAAGAAAACGTAATCCGCCCATCCTTCTTTTTCTTGCTTAATCTTTGTCACCTGATCATAGAATTCTATTAAGCCAATGAGTCAAGATTTACCCTCCCCTGAACCCATGTTGGTGGTTTGTCACAAAGTCCCTTCTCTCCAGATGTGTTACTAGGTTTTTTCTCATGATCTTCTCCATCACCTTGCATAGTATACAAGTTAACACTTTCATCCGGTGACGACTCAGCATTGAGTCCTCCGTAAAACAGGGGCAAGTCCGGCGAGGACTCGGCATTGAGTCCTCCGTGCGGCAACAGTAGTGGCATTTTCGGGAAGGTCTTGCTGTGGTTTTGGACATTATATGCATATACTCTTGTAGGGAATTTCATTGCGAATACATTGATACCAAAATGAAAGTCCTAGGACCAGAATTGAGGTAACAAAGTTGAAAACAGAATACCCATTTTATTGGTCTTTATTAGCGGTCAAGAGGGTAACTCTGTCACTTTCCGTGCTTGTTGTGGATGGTACGCAGGGCTTTTGGACTTTATATTTACATACTCCTGTAGGGTATTCTATTGCGAACACAATGATACCAAAATGAAAGACTTAAGACGAGAATTGAGATGTCCAAAGTGAATAGAGTGTACACATTTTATTGCTCTGGCTCGCTCCCGGGTAACACGCTCTCACTTTCTCGCCGGACTTTTGGGCTTTATATGCATTTAGTTTTGTAGAGAATTCTATTGCGAACACATTGATACCATATTGAAAAACCTAGGATGAGAATTGAGATGACAAAGTTGAAAAGAATATACACTTTTCATAATGAGAAGCGCCTTGGGGTGGCGCAGTGCTCTCTTTCTTGTAACCGCGACCTGTTTTCATCATGTCGGCGGGTGGAGATCGCTGCTATTTTTTATATTATATGCATATAGGCCTGTTGGGAATTCTATTGCGAACACATTGATACCAAAATGAAAGACCTAGGACGAGAATTGAGTTGACAAAACTGAAAAGAGTGTAAACATTTTATTACTCTTGTGCACTCCTGTGTAACTTTCTCTCGCTTTCTCTGTTCGTTGTGGATGATAAGCTGGGCTTTTGGAGTTTATATGCATTTAGTCCCGTAGAGAATTCTATTGCGAACACATTGATACCAAATTGAATATCTTAGGACGAGAATTGAGCTGACAAAGTTGAAAAGATTATACACTTTTCAGAATTTACCGCGCTCTCCCTCGCGCTACCGCGGAACGCCCAAGCCCACCTGGGGTAGTGGGGAGGTCCCGCGCCCGGTGCGCGAAAGTGTATTAAGGACACTGGCCTGTAGTTCAGTACCTCTTGCCTGTCATCCTTTTTGTATAGGGACTACATTAGCCGTCTTCCATATTTCTGGTAGGTCTCCCGTCTCCAGTGAGTACCCATGGTGAGATTCCGTCTGGACCAACAGCCTTACTCACTTCCAGATCAAACAGGTGTCTCTTGACCTCATCTCTTGTAATTTCGAACCCTTCCAAGGCCGCCCTGGTTTACTGCCACCTCTCCTAGCGCAATGACCTCCTCGTTCTTTTGTGACGACCTCCTGGAACCTCTTGTCGAGTTCTTCACACACACCTGTCATTCTCTGTATACCTGTCCTCACCCATTCTAAATTTCATCACCTGTTCTTTCACTGTTGTTTTCCTCCTGATGTGATTGTGGAGTAGCTTTGGTTCGGTCTTGGTTTTATTTGCTATATGTTTTTCATACATTTTCTCTGCCTTTCTTCTCACACTAACATTCTTATTCCTGGTTCTCTGGTATCTCTCTTTGCTTTCTGGTGTTCTGTTATTTCAGAAGTTCCTCCACACCCTTTTGTTCAGCTCCTTTGCTTCCATACATGCTCTATTAAACCATACATACATGCTGTGGATCCTTCCCTGTGAGATGTTTTCAGTGGGGAGCCCTGTTGTCTTCCCGTAGCTATCAGACTGGTATTAGCTATATTAGTCTGAGGCTTCAGTCATAGGGAGTTCTTATGCCTACCAGGAACCACGAGCCAGAACCTGGTTCCCTCAGAGAGGTGAAGGGAACAATGTCCTATGAAAACTCCACTCTTTGAGAGTACAGTATATTCATGTCTGCCATCGACTGGGATTAGGTATCCAGAAAGGTTGGTGCCCCAAAACAGACCCCAAGTGGAAGAAAATTGCAACCCAAGACTGAACAGAGCCCAAGAACTTCTTCCCCCCCCCCCCTCCCCCAAGAAAAATATGGTAACAAGCAAACCGACGCACCGCTCCTTAACCCCCCGCCCATCCAAGCTGGCCGCCTGCTCACCAGTTCATCGACTGAAGCCGGCTGGGGCTGACGTCTGCTCTGGCTGTGATTTCCTGGGGATTTTACCCCAGGATTTCCAGCAGGATTTTACCCTGCTGGTTGTACCTGCCATATGTTGGGGCATTGGCCATAAGTAACCGGTACTTTGGGCTGCATGAGCTTAGGGTTATCTTCCCTAGGCGCCCAGTAAGTACATCCCTTGGGTCTCAGGGTTATCTTCCCTGGGGCTTTCGGGTTCTCACTCTCAGAGGAGTTGCTGTCTCTTGGCATCGGCCTTGCCCTTGGGGTCAGCGGTGGTCTTGGTGCTTTCGTTTGGCCCTGGGTAGGGAGTGTTTGTTGCTGGTTAGGCTGTACGGTGCTGCACAGCTAGCATACTAGTAGCGGCCATGTCTCTTTCTGGCCTCCGGTTGTTGTGGTGCACTTTTGGGGTTTCTTTTCATTCTTTTAATTTTTTTTCTACCTGGATTCCCATTAGGTACACCTAGGTTCTGTTGGTAGTCCTCCACTCGACCTCCGAGGCTTCTCCCTTCACAGGGGTCAGTTTGCCTTGTTAATAGAAGGGGTTCAACCGGCTTTGCAGCACCAATGCCTGGGCTTCCCATAGGGACACCTTCCCCTGCAGGCCGTGTAAACCCCCGTCGGGGCTCGGGTGACCATGGATATGTCTTCCGAGTCCCATCTCTCCTTGTGCAAGTTTGAGGGTTGTTCGTTGCCCATGTCTCAGTGTGACAGTCATCTGTTATGCCTCTGTCATGCTACTTGTTGGGTCAACAACACCTTGAACCCGGAATCGTGCGAGACTTTTTCCCTGCTCGTTATCCAATTTACCTATTCTTCTTCGTGAGATATTAGGGGTCAAGTGGCTGTTGCGTTGTATGCTGGGTTTTGATTGTTGCAACTTGCTAGGTTGGTTGTTGTAACTTGCTGGGTTGGTTGCTTGCTTGAATCTCCTGGGGCTGCCCCGTTTTGGTTTTAGGGAGCGGGACTTGGGGGTGTTGGTTGCTTTGACCTTGGTTCTGTTCATCCCCCCCCCCCCCGAGTCCTTCGTCAGTTTGATTGGTTTGCCCTGCTCCTCTTTCCCCCTGCTGCCGGCTCACAGACGTCTTAGGGTTTTGGAGTGTGGGCGGGATTTAGTTGGGGATAAGACATGGGCGGCTCCAGGGGCTGCCCCATTCGATGCGAGGATGGAGGCCTTTGAGCCTGATCCTCCCGCCGAGGCTTCTGGGTCTAACCAGCAGGCCCCCTTCTTTGATGCCTTTTCCTTTTCTTCAATGGTGGAGGGCATGGAAGATGGCTCTGCCCTGTAACCTGGATCTGAGGCTTCCAGGGCTGGGGGGGTGGGGGGAGTCGGCTTGGGGTGCTTGGGCCTCGTTCGATCCTGCCTAAGCTTTGGTGCCCTCGGGGCAGGGGTTTGCTGTTGCAGGGTTTAGGAGTTTTGTATCCCCGTTCCCTGTACGAGTTTGATATGGGTTTGGCTTCCTCCCCAAGGTTCGTTTTCGGGTTCCTATGTGTTCTGCGGCTTCGTCTTACCGGAGGTTTTCCACCTCTCGGATTTCCGCTGCAAAGGTTCCGTAGGCATTGGGTGCATACCTCCTGTGAGACCCGAACTTTGCCTCTCTCTTTTGAGTTCGGTTCCTCTTTCCTGTATTGGGTGTATTATGAGGTTCTGGCATTTTCCTGGCTTGCAGACTGCCCTTTCTTTTCGCTTGGGACGTAGCACAGGCTCTGTCGTACCCGCACGCTGGATTAGCGGGAGCTTACTACGGTATTTTAGGTTTATCTGGGGGGCACTTTTGAGCACCTCAATGCATGACTTTACGCCCCTGTGCTTCCTCGCGAGGTTGGTTTGCTCCAGTTGCGCACCCTGGTCCCTTCCCTTTCAGCTGCCTTGGTTGCAGAGGATCTTAGCGCTTGTGGACTTCTGGCCTTGGTCCTGCGTTTCTTTTCCCTTCTTGAGCTGTCCTCAGACTGGCTTGTTGAAGATGTGGAGGCGCTTAGGGCTGGGGCGTCGTCTGGGGACATTGGACTCGGCTGCTAGGGCATCGGCGGCATTGCTGAAACTGTATGCTCCTATCCTCGTGGAGGCAGTGTGTCTGTCTCGTGTGTCCGCAGGCCGTCCTTGCTCTCTATTAATTCAGCTTGGGCCCTGGCTCTTAAGTTTTTGTCTCCTTTCTGTCCGTTATTGTTCTCGGATTTGGTTGTTTCTCAGTTTTTGCAGGCAGCTTCTGCTAGTTGCCGTCCTCTTTCCGATTTGTTGGTGATCTGGGGTGGGCTTTCTTGCGCTTCCCAGAAAGGTCATGCCAGGTGTTACGGCTAGCTTGAGCCAGTAAGCAGGTTCTTTCTGTTAATGTGGCCTTTAACCACCTCCTCTTTGATCCTACCCCAAGTCAATGGTAAGGTCTCAAGAACTGGCAGTGGCAAGACCTAGTGCAAAGAATAAAGGGGGGGGGGATAAACAATATGCAATTACACCATCGCCAGTATATTATTACCTTCAATTATACCTTCACCAATATATATTATATATCCAAGTATTACTACACATATTTACACTGTGTCACTTCACTCAGGACACTTAATAGATGTGCAGTGTTCATCAAGTCCCGGCGAGTCCACTATCTTCACATATATGTTGTCCACTCTCAATGGCAATCACCGAGGAGTTCACCTGCAATATGGGCCAGTCCACACATCGTATCGTCACACTGTCCTAATAGCCCCATACCTGCTCTCCAGAAACACACTGGCAGAGGGCTTCAGCAACAAGCTGACGGGGGTCACAAATAATCACGCACAAGGCTAGCTAACACTCTGGCAGAAGTCTCTAGCAATCAACTAGCAGCACTTCTCATCAGACGAACACTACTGTCGTCTCGTAACTCCTCTTGGCCGAATCCTGGGTACGTCGGTCCATACAACACTACATAAGTCCAGCAGCTAACACACTGCGTCTACCAATGGCAAGTACAGTACTTACGAACTTGTACATCTTTTCTCAATTTTTGGCGGCTTTCTTTACAATTATTAAACAGTTAATGAGCTCTGTAGCACCAGGAGGCTGTTTATAACAATAACAACAGTTGATTGGAAAGTTTTCATGCGTGTAAACTGCTTAATAAATGTAACCAAAGCTGTCAAAGATTGAGGAAAGATATACACGTTCGTAAGTACTTGCGTAACTGCTTTGTGAATCTGGCGCCTGGACTGCCCAAGGTGAACTGCCCTTCTCAGCACGATCGCCTTCTTATGTCACTTCTGTGAACACAAATGTCTTTAACTAGACAGACAATATACTGGGTGACCTTAGAATAACACCCTTCACAGGGAACTGAAATTGTAATTGAATTCACAACTTAGATGGTGTTGATATCGTTATACCACCCACCAGAGGTCATCATCATCGACCTCACCTCCTAACTGAGGTATGAAACAGCAGCCTTTCACCGATGCCACACCACCGCCAACAGATAGTGTTGCCTGTTAGGTGTTGTCTGCATTTTGACTAATACCTGGGAGTTGGAGAGAAGGTCCATAGATGGTGCTGAAATTGCCACTCCCCACTCCGGCAATGGTGCTGATACCTTAACACCAAGGTTCAGGTCTCTGCAGGTCGAGGTGGGCCCTTGGTGCCAGCTTCTGTGCTGGTGCCTCGACTGGAACCGTGTTCGTCTGGTTGGTGGGGTGGTCGCTCTGCACGTAAGTCTGCATGGTCGAAACGACAACGTCCCTCAGGTGGGTTTCCCGCCTGTTTCGAGTACCGAAACGGGACTGCGCGGACCTCCTTTTCATTCTGGACTTGTCCCATCTGAACTCGTGGGTTTTGTGCCCCTCCTTCCGGATGACTACTTTGTCCCAGGTCCGACTTCTCTTGGAGGGGAGGCACTTGGATGATGTCTCTGGACCTCAAGGACGCGTATTGGCACGTCCCGGTTCATCCGGGGTTGTGGGACTGGCTCGGTTTTGTCGTGGGGCATCATGGTTACAGCTTTCATTGTCTTCCCTTCAGGTTGAATCTGGTACCTCGTGTTTTCACACGGCTTACTCGGGTCGCTGTGACCCGCCTGCGTCTGCTAGGTGTTCGGGTGCTGGGCTGCCTCGATGACTGGCTAGTTTGGGCTCCCAGCCAGTCCGCGTGTCTGCTCGCCAGGGATTTGGTTCTTTCCCAGCTCGCCGAGTTCGGGTTCTTGGTGAACTGGAGGAAGTCCCATCTGGTTCCCTCTCAGGTTTGGTCTTGGCTGGGTCTGGTTTGGGACGCTCGCACTGCTTCCTTATCTTTACCTCCGGCGGCTCTGTTGCGCCTGTGGTCCAGCCTTTGCCTGTTTTTGAGGGGTTCCTGGGTCACTAGGCGGTTGCTCGAGAGTTTGTGTGGGAGCCTGAACTTTGCCGTGATGGTCTACCCGCCGGGTCGGGTGTGGCTTCGTCGGCTGTTCTGGTTCCTTCGGGGTCGGCCCTTCCGCCTATCTTGCAATTGTTTGGCACCGTCTTCAGGGGCTTTGTGTCGGTTATTGCGTCGCCGGCTTCCTCTTCGTTTTTTGGGGGGTTCAGTGCCTTGGCACCTTCCCCAAACCCTCACTCGATGTATAAACGGACGCTTCGTCTCTTGGCTGGGGTTTTGTGACCAGTGCTCACCAGGCCGGCCAGGGGCGGTGGGGTCCGTCCTCCCGTTGGGGTTACAGCACGGTCCGGGAGTTCGCAGCGGTCCTTGGCTCTTTGGGGCTGGTCGCTTCGGGTGACTCATCTGCTGAGTTCTTGGGGTTTGGTTCTCCTGGCGGTTCACGTCCAGGGGGTGTCCAATGTCCTGGCGGACGGCCTGTCCCAGTTCCTTCCCCTTTCCACAGAATAGACGGTCGACGCCAACTCCTTCAGTTGGCTGTGCCAACGTTCGGGACTCCGGACATGGATCTCTTCACGTCGGCGTGGTCGAGGCGTCTCCTGGTATACTTGGCGCCCTTCCGTCGGGATTGACGCCTTCAGGCAGGATTGGGCGAGGTGGGGTTACCTGTACTTCTTTCTTCCGGTTCCGCTGTTGCTCCAGGTCCTGGCTCGCTTGCAGACTTATCAGGGTCGAGTTGTCCTTCTGGCTCCTTGGTGGCCGGCCCAGCCTTGGTTTCAGGCGCTGCTTGCTCGGTGTCCGAACCCAAGGGTCTTCCCGCGGCTCCGCCTCTTTCAGCAGATCGGTCCAGCCCTGTACAAGGCGGGTCTTCTCCTCGAGTCTTCACGTCTGGTGATTTTGACTCGGGTTTATCATTACTTGTATGGTGCGCAGGTGGCTTTGTTTTTGGTCTCCCACCTGTGTGCTTCGTCTCAGCGACAGTATGAAGTTTCCTGGCGGTCCTTCCAGTTTTTCCTGTCACTGCGTAGGTATTATTCGGTCTCTGATAGGGCTGTTCTGTCTTTTCTCTCTTGGTTGTTTCAGGACCGTCATCTTATGCCGAATACTGTCACCTCGTATCGTGCGCCGTTGGTGGAGCCGCTTTAGCTTGCTTTCAGTGTTGATGTTACTTCTGCCCCGTTTCACAAGCTATCTCGTGCGTTGATTCACCTCGTTTCGTCTTCTCATTTCGTTGTGGCCTCTTCGGTCTGGGATTGTTTTTCCAAGGCTCTTTTCTTGTTGGCTTTGGCCTCTGGGGGTCGGGTCGGGGAGCTTCATGCTCTCCTCCGGCGCAGGGGTTTCTGCTCTTTTGGTTGTGGTGATTGTTTTGTTCACTTGCAGCCGTCTCCTTCTTTTCTGGCAAAGAATGAGACTGCTGCATTCCGGAGGGGTCCGTGGGTGCGTGGGGGCTCGGTTGGTTGGATGCACCCCCGGCCTTGGTTGGTCAGGCCGGGGGTGCATCATGTTTTCTGTCCGGTTGCGGCGCTTCGCCATTATTTGCGCGCCACGGCTTCTGTGTCCGGGGACGCGCTGTGGTTTGATCCGGTTTCCCTTCTTCCCTGTTCGCGGGTTCGGGTCTCCCAGGTCGTCCGCAGGGTTATTAAGTCCAGCCAGCCTGCGGTCTATCCCCGTGCCCATGACGTTCGTAAGTTCGCGGCTCTTGCTGCCGTCTTTGGGAATATGACTTGGTCTGATATTTGGGCGCGCGGGGATTTTGGCGGTCGAACAGGGTCCTGGCTCCTCGTTACCTTGTGAATGTCCTTGGGCCCCATCGGGCCTGTGTTGCTTTGGGTCAGCGGTTGCAGCCAGTTGTCTAGCTTCGAGTTGAGGAGTGAGGGACGACCGCCTCCCGGGTAAGTCCCTCTTTTTTCCGTCTGTGGGTAGTTAGCTCTGGGGAGCCGACGGGGCTCCCCCCAGAAAACCAGCGTTGAATGTAATGAAGCACCATTTTCTGGGTGAGTCCCGGAGGCTCCCCCGGCATCCCTCCCTCCCTCCCTCTGGTCGACATTTTTTTCGCGTTTTTGACATCCAGCCTCAAGAACTGAGGTGTGGGTAGCCGGCGTGGAGGGTCTGGGGCTCCCCCTTTTCCCTCCCGGGGAGGGGGGAGCTGCGCAGACAGCGGCGCGGCGGCGTGTCATGTCACACTAGTTTGCTTGTTTTTCTGTTGGGGAGTTCTATCCACTAGTTCAGCTTTTGGTAGCAATTTTAACCAGAATAGGGGTTTGTTTTGAGGCGCTTACCTTTCTGGGTGCCTGTCCCGGTCGATGACAGACATAGAATGCTTCCAACCACACGGGGGGTTCTATAGGCCATTGCTCCCCTTGCCTCTCTGAGGGGGCCCGGTTCTGGCCGTGGTCCCCGGTAGGCCTAAGAACTCCATACACATGACTGATGCCAAAGCCTGACATTAGCATATCAGCCTGGGATAGCTCCGGGGAGCCTCCGGGACTCACTCAGAAAATGGCGTTTCATTTCATTCAACGCTGGTTTTTTCTAAATTTGTCAAACCATCCTCTGCTTGCCTTAAAGTCTTTAGTATCTGCACTCATTCCAGGGGTTTTCTTTACAAGGTCTTCGTGCAATACCCTGACTTTCTCACAAATGATGGCCTCTGAAACACTATCACCCGCTAACTCCTTGTTGTGTATCCAAATTAATAACAACTTTTCCACATCCTCAAGTATCTGTGGTCTTTGTTTCGTGATTGTTATTAACTTAATACGCCTTTTGCCATTTTAGCTCTCATAATGTCCTTTTTCTTGGCAAGTACAGTGCATATCGTTGACATGGATTTGTTGTACTGCCTGGCTAGTTCAACAACACGAGTTTCATTTTCATGCTTACGAATGATCTCTGGTTTTTCCTCTATTGTCATTCTCACATGCGATTTCTTGCCTTGAACCTTACCACTGGCTTTCTTTGGACTCATGCCGAGATATATAATAAGAACTTTTATGCTCAAATGGCCAAAAATCAGACAAAAAATCTTTAAATTCTTGTGAAGAATTCAGGCGGGATAGTCACTGGGCGCGATCACCGTGCCGCCACGCTCTAGGTCGGACATACGCGTATCAACAAACTCGTATCCCAATGCAAAGTTCGTATACCAATTCAAATTTTTTGAATAAATCGGACTCGTAACCCGAAAAGTTCGTAATCAGGGATGTTTGTAACTCAAGGTACCACTGTATCTGATATGAGGATGAGGAAAAGTACTGGAGCAAGGACAGTACCTTGGGGAACTGAGCTTTTAACAGTGGATGAATAGGTTTTAACTTTGTTGACTATTGCGGAATGGGTTCTGTTAGGAAGTAAAAAATCCATCTCACTACTTTATCAGTAATTCCTTTAGTGCGCATTTTGCATACAACAACATTGTGGTCACATTTGTCAAAGGATTTTGTGATATCTGTGCATCAGTGTTTTGTTTGTTTTCCATGACCGTGTTAAGTAAAAGCCAGAAAAGGAAACAAGGGAAACAAAAGCTTGGTGAACAACAGGGCGGATGACCTCCACTAGCACCAAGGAGCAAGTACACATGTCTGAACTTCCCTAACAGCACGAGTGTGGTGGTCAAGAGTGTTTGGAGCAAGGAACTGAGCAAGGCGTACCCACCTGGCTCTGTAGGCCTGCTACGTCCACATGTCAACTCCCCATGTGTGTACATTTTGAAGAAAGGAACAGCATGTTGTGGATGCTCTTTTGCAAAGGGAAATAGGTGATGTAACGTTCTCCTTTCAAGATAGTCCATCATGAAACAAGAAGATGGATAAATACCTAGTCTACAGATACAATCAAGGGTATCCACTACAGTGGGCCTATGAATTAGATGGGGTACACAAAGCAAGAAGATTGAACAAGAATGGTAAACCTACTGATCAAATAGTCATAGTCGGGAAGAAGACTGAACTGCCACCTGACCAGTATTGGTTTGTTTGGTTGTATGCAACCCCCAGCACGTTCAAGGTATGGCAGCCATACCTTGTGGAGAGTTATGACTGCTGTGGCAGTGGCCACATGGCTAAAAACTGCGTGCGCATACCCAAGTGTGCTCTCTGTTCCGATCCTAATGCACTGAAGTACTGTCCGTATAAGAAGACCAGAGACCAAAGAAAACTGGAACAGGAGCAACTGAACATGGTAACAGAAGCAGGGCAACAACCTGAAACTGTGGCTCTGTCTAAACTGCCGCTCAAGTGTTTCAAATGTGGTATGGAAGGAGTAACCATCTGACACTCAGACTGTCCCAAATGGCCAGCCTCCCTTGGCACAAGGAGGCAAGTGCCCGCAGCTCAACAAGTACCGACTGATGCCAGCGCTAGTACTGTTGACCCATCCCATAGTGGTGACAGTACCAGCAATGCTCCCTGACAACACAACAACAGCTTGAGACAACAGTTGAAGGAAAATTGGCAGCCTTGCAAGCACAGATAGCAGAAATGGCAAAAATTATACAGACGCTACATCGGGCTCCTTCACAAGAGATACAACAGCCTCCACACTGCTGTGTCACAGCAGTGGCCCGTGCTGGTAAAGGTACCTGTAGTGGTGGTGACAGTGGTGGCGGCAGTGATGAGAGTGACAACGGAGGCAATGGGGGCGGCAGCGGCAGCAGAGATGAGAGCGACAACGGAGGAGGTGGCGGCGATTTCGTCAGTCAATTCACTGATGGCATCTAAGGCCATGTCACAGTGGTCTAGCAGTTGAGAATTGCTAGACTACAATTAATTAACCCTGTTCTCAACCCGTGTTTCCCAGGGTTATATAGATGCTGTGATTCCATGTGTGTATTTGGTGATCTTGCTTCTTAGCATTCTTTCAAAGATTTTTATGATGTACAATGTTAGAGCTGTTGGTCTATAATGGTTTGCATCAGCTTTACTACCTCCTTTGTGAAGTGGCATGATCTCTGGAATGAGAAGAAGAAATGTAGACATTTGTAGACATGTAGACAGATTAAGACAGTAATTAGAAATAGAACAATGCAGAAGATGTACAGTGACCACAGCACAGCAGTTGCAATATCAGGATCTGCGGGTTGGTACAAGAATTCAAGCAAATACGAACCACTTAGTTTGATGAAAGGGAGCAGTAGAACAACAGAAGTATACTTACATTGCATCAGGCTTGAATACCCATGTGCATGGGAAATGGGCTTACAGGTTCTGGAAGATGAGAGGAAATGTCAGCACTGTGGAGAAATGCCCGACAGACCACTGGAACATTATCGAACACAGTGCACAGTTACAAAACCATTAAGATTTCAACTTAGATTCAATAGAGCGGAAGAAGTTGTTAAACACATGGCTCAAAATCTTACTGAAGCGACCATACGAGTCATAAATACTCATACTCCGCCTAAGTAAAACAGAAACAAGCAACACTTAGTGGGCCAGCCAGAGGCTTAGGGCCCGTGCAGGAATATCCCTGCAAAAAAAAAAAATCTCCAAACGATGTTTATGGGCCTGTGATAGCAGTTTTTTGCAATTCTAGATGAAAATAGAATTCCAGGAGTCTAAGCCTGATACAGAGTGTGTGGGGGCATGCTGTCTGTGGCCACTTCAAAGTCGAGTGGGGGTTAGGGTAACATCTGATGTATGGTTAGATTGTGGTATCACAGTCATAAAGAATTTGTTTGGGTCATTGATGCATCATGTGTTCAAGGGTTCACTGAGAACAGAATAGTACTGTAATATCAGTATTTCACTCATTTCTTTGCTGTCATCTCTGAAGGTTCCATCGCTCTAAAACAAGGGCCCAATGCAGGATGTAGTTTTTGTTCTAGATTTTGCATAGGAGAAGAAGTATTTTTCCTCCTATATATATTAGAGTCCTCTCTATTTTGCTTGTAGCCTTTTAGCTCTCTTTGCATCTCCTGGATTTTATGATTCTTGCAATCTTAGCTCAATCATTTTGATTTCTCTACATAGCGTTCTGTGTTGTTTTGGGATAGAGTTGGGCATTTAAGATGTTCTGTAATATGTTTTCTTCGCGTATAGAGGGAATTCCATTTTTGTTCCAGTTTGCATCTTTTTCTATTTCTCCTAAGTGGTATGTGAGTTGCACATATTTATAATGCTACTATGCCTATTCTCTCAAGGCACTGGCATAAGTTTGCATTATCTAGCTGTCTTTTCCAGCATATTTCTGTGAGGACTTGGTTTATTTGTTCTCAGTTAATCCATTTGTTGTTGGAATTGAATTTGGTGAATTCTCCGCCTCTTGAATATAAGAATGGTTGCACAAGTCTATTGCCCATGCATGTCTGAACTTTAATTAGGATGTGATCTGAGTAACATGATTTATAATTATGCCCGTAATCAGTTCATCATTGTTTGTAAAAATAAGGTTTATGGTTACACACAAATCACAATAGCGTGAGGCATCAAATGAACAAATCCACAAGGACCGTAACGAGGGTTCGAACCTACTTCCGAGAGGATCCCAGACGCTGCCTTAATCGACTGAGCTACGACATGGTAAAAGAATTGCAACCGAGAAATCATCCTGACCTACCACGGGTCCTGCAGTCTCTCCGAGACACAAACCAGGGTTTTACACAATTCCCCCATGCACCCCTGCTTCGCCCATGTAAGGGTAAAGAGGTAGAACAGCCTATTGACAGAGTTCGGGTGCATGGGAGAATTATGTAAAACCCTGGTTTGTCTCGGAGAGACTGCAGAATCCGTGGTAGGTCAGGATGATTTCTCGGTTGCAATTCGGTTGATTTCTCGGTTGCAGAATTGTCATGGCCCTTGTGGATTTGTTCAAGGTCTGTGGTGCCTTCTTTTCTAGTTGATTCTACTATTTGCTGGTTTAAGGCAAATCTGTAACACATTTACATCCTGTAACTACACCTAAGTGTAGTTACAGGATGAGAGCTATGCTCGTGGTGTCCCGTCTTCCCAGTACTCTTGGTTGTATAATGCTTTGAAACTATTGACAGTTTTGGCCTCCTCCACCTTCTCACTTAACTTGTTCCAACTGTCTACCACTTTGTTTGGAAAAGAAAACTTTCAAATTTTTTTGGTTCTGTTTCCTTACCTTGAATCTGTGTCCTCTTGTTCTTGAAGTTGCTGGTTTCAGAAATTCCTCTTTATCAATTTTGTCAATTCCTGTTATTATTTTTAAGTGATCATATCACTTTTTTCTTCTATCTTTTAGCTTTTGCATATTTAACGCTTCTAGCCTTTTCTCGTAATTCTTGTTTTTCAGTTCCGGAAGCCATTTTGTAGCATGCCTTTGCACATTTTCCAGTTTATTGATGTGCTTCTTGAGATATGGACACCATACAACAGCTTCATATTTCAATTTTGGTCTCACTAAAGTCATGAACAGTTTCTCAAGTACAGTATTTCACATCCATGTAATTAAAAGCAAGTCTGAAGTTGGAAAGCAATACATACACTCCTCGCACATTGTTTTTTATGTGTTCTTCTGGTGACAGTTTACTATCCAAAACCACCCCTAGATCTTGTTCATTATTAGAGTTCTTTAATTCCTTTCCACTTAATTTATAAGTTGTGTGTGGTACACATTCCATAATATGACATTTATTCACATTGAATTCCAATTGCCATATGTCGTTCCAAGCACTTATTTTATATAGATCAATTTGAATGGCATGACAATCTTCTTCAGTATCTTAGCATCATCCGCAAAACATGTTCATATAGCCATATGTCGTTCCAAGCACTTATTTTATATAGATCAATTTGAATGGCATGACAATCTTCTTCAGTATCTTAGCATCATCCGCAAAACATGTTCATATAATTCTGTATTCCGTCTAGTAAATCAATTAAGTAGACAATGAACCTTGTGTGACTGTTCACTTTAACCACTGCACTGCGCAGAGCACCCTGAAGCACTAGAACAGGGTGTGCAGAGCGATTCAAGGCGATCGCAGGTATAGTGTAGGATTCAGAACTAGCACGCGGTGACTTGGGAACGAAATGGATGCCCGAGGCCTCCAGTGATCGTCCGCCATTTTGAAAAAATCCCAGCATGCCCCACGGCCGTGGGGAGCCTCAGTTTCAAGGCAGCAACCATGTCTTGGCGCATCATCTATGACCTCCCAGTCCATGGTCAGCCACGGTGCTGCAAAATGACTCTCAGAGGCCGAAATACGGGACATTGTTTGATAATGGACCGATTACTGGTGATTTAGACTACAGTAAAAGTGATTTAGACTCGTCTGACACAAGTGATGGGAACAATTAAGGGACCGATGTCGAGAGTGTGTACAGTTCACTTGCCTTGCCCGGCCTGCCACACCACTCTAGGTCAACACCACTGAAGTTACCATCACCATCTGTGCCACCTGATGTGTGTCTACTGAGTGATAGTATAAGTGATGAGTCATTTTCTGCATTCAGTGACATAGGCTCAGATACAAGCAGTGCTGACAAACCGAGTGCGAGCAGCGATGGTGTTACTAGGCGGAGTTTTGCTGCCCCAACACCTCGCTGAGGCAAGGGACAGTGTGTTACGCTGCCTGAGGACAATGATGACAGTGAGCCCTCGACATCAGGTGTTTGTGATAGGCCTATACTATGCAGAACAGCCTCATCTCCTAGCATACCCATACGCAGTTCTAGCACAAGACGACAGGACTGAGGTGTTGGCGCCCGTGCTGGTGGTGCTTGTGCTGGTGTTGGTTCCAAAACCAAAAACACGGGTGTACTGTACTTGTGTGGGAGGATTGTGACAATTTTGTCCCACAAATTCCAGTATTTGATGATACCGATGTTGGTGTGACACCCTTATTCGCCTATACTGGTGATGATATGGCTGAAATGTATTACTGTATTTTATGGCATATGTTGATCAGTCATTCATGGACCATCTCGTTGCAGAGACGAACCGATACACTCTGGAATTTTACCTACCCTCTCAATTGATATGTTGGAAAGACACGATTATTGAGGAAATGTATGTGTTTTTAGCGTTGTGCATGATGATGAGGCATGCAGATAAACACGTGATCCAGGATTATTGGACAAAGACAGCCTTATTCTAACCTCTTGTTCAACAGGTACATGTCACGTGTTAGGTTCCTGCTGCTTCTCAGATGCCTGCATTTTGAGAACAATGATAATGAAGACCAGACATGACAGACTGTGGAAAGTGTGGAAGATATTTAGTAAATTGAGAGAAAAGTCCTGTGACTATTTTATACCAGGACAGAATATGTCATAGATTTAAACTAGCTACACAGATGCCGAAGAAATATAAAAAAATTCACTTTCGCAAACAGAGTGGTAGACGGTTGGAACAAGTTGGGGGAGAAGGTGGTGGAGGCCAAGACCGTCAGTAGTTTCAAAGCGTTATATGACAAAGAGTGCTGGGAAGACGGGACACCACGAGCGTAGCTCTCATCCTGTAACTACCTTAGGTAATTACACTTAGGTAATTACAGACTAATCGGTCCCCAGAGAGAAACCTTTGTCACCACTGAATGCAAACTGCGCCAGCCGCAGT
>WNGS01165503.1:15697131-15708910 GCA_020271785.1 Procambarus virginalis | reverse complement strand
TGTGATTGATGAATCTCTAGTTCTCTTCAAGGACTACTGGCGTGGGTCAAGCAGTACAGTGTAACGGAGGGGGGGGGGGAGGAAGGAAATGAACTGAAGGTAGTAAAGTCAAGTAAAGCAAAGTAAAGGTAGAAGGAGAGAGGAAAGAGGGATGAAAGGATGGGTGGATAGAACATGGGGGAGGTTGAGGCAGGAACTGAGGTGGGGAAGAGGTGAGCGGGAATAGACGAACGGGGAGCAACGGGGAGAGGGGAGTCAGGAGGGAGAGAATGAAGGCAGGAGGGAGAGAATGAAGGAGGAGGAGTAGAGTGAGTGTAGAAGGAATAAGATGAGTAGGGAGAGTAGACTGACTTATACTGATGTTACGCTGACTGATATTCTAAGATGTTCTGATAGCTTGCTGCCACCACATGTCATTGAATCTAAATTTCATTTATTTTACTTAAACAATGCGACAGGAACACTGCTTAATTTTAGTTATTTCTCACGTGTTCATCTAGATATCATCTCTAGCCGTTAACTCTTACTTGAGGGGACATTGATTGCAAAAGAGGTACTAAACAAAAGCTCAAGCTTGTTCTTCTACACCATAGAATGTTTGATTAAATTATTGTCAATCATTTCACTAACTGTCCAGTAATTGATAATTAAACATTTTGACATCCTATGGTGTTAACACAATATTGGACCAAATTAAAAGGGGGGGGGGGGGATCACCCACTCCATACACTCCCACACCATACATGGCTAAAGGGTTCAGCTCGTCACCACTAAGGCACCCATCAAGACAATGCATTACTGACACTCTTACCTCACAACTTAGATGGATGCACCCGAGAGTGTGCCTGGGGGGTCACCCCGTCCAGGGTGGGAAGACTGGGACTGGGGGTCACCATTCTCTCTGTGGCAAGCGGCGGTCGCTCACTGCATCTACCGCCACCCCCAACGTGGGGAAGCTGTATACTTTCCCTCTCATGCCCTAATAAGGACTGAGAGCCAAACTAGCCCTTACCAACACAATACTACCATGTCAGCAGATTGAAGCTAGTCACATCTCCCTCGTACCATCTTGCACCACACCCAACACGCACACGACGTCAACAAGTTAGGGAGAAGGTGGTGGAGGCCAAGACCGTCAGTAGTTTCAAAGCGTTATATGACAAAGAGTGCTGGGAAGACGGGACACCACGAGCTAGCTCTCATCCTGTAACTACACTTAGGTAATTACACTTAGGTAATTACACACACACACCCACAATTATATTCACAACTTATACATGAAAGAGTGCAAAATACTTCACTGTTACAACAGTATATACCATGGCAATAGCAAGGCACAAGAGTTTGAATTCAAACTCTTGTGCCTGGCTTTGAACTGGTATGGTCATGGACATGATATTGTATTCACCTAGTTGTGCTTGCGGGGGATGAGCTCTGCTCTTTCGGCCCGCCTCTCAACTCACAATCAATCAACTGTTACTAACTACTGTACTGAGTAATTTTTTCTGTGTCACCCAGTACAAACCCACTCCCTACCCAGGTCAAAATGGGACGCCAAGACCCCTTATGAACCCCAAGGGCAAGAACATCATCAAGTGAGGAAGGCCTCAAATGGGAGTGAGACCTGAACGACCCAGGGAAGATAACCTGAATTGCAAGGAAGTAACTTACCGGGCACCTGGGAAGGGAGCCCTAGGTGCATGCAGCCCAGTAGACCTAGAGGACACCTGGCCATCACACAGAGCTGGCAAAACCAGACAAAAAATTTGAGGCCAGAGAGGACTTTCGAAACCTTGCACATCAGTCGACAAAATGAGGGTGCCTTCTCAGGCCTTCTTGCCTGAGCAGAATCTCCCCCCCTCCCCACTTTTGGGGGAGGGGGAGGTGCTAACAAGTAGGTGTGCTAATTGGGCGATGTGTTGCTTGTCTCATTGTTTTCTATTGTTGGGGGGGGGGGGTGAGTTCTGGCCTCTGTCAAGATGTAAGTTGCCATTTTAACCAGTTAGAGGTTTATGATGGTTCACCTACCTTTCTGGGTGCCTTCTCTGGTTAATGATATGGAAGAAAATGCAGAATAGAACCAGTGAAGAGCAGGGTGCCATAGGCACAATCGGAGAATACTGTATAAGCATCAGAGGTCCGCAGTTGTTCAAACGCCCTTCCAGCGAGCATAAGAAATATTGCCGGAATAACCGTGGACATCTTCAAGAGGAACTAGATTGTTTCCTTCAAGGAGTGGCCGGACAACCGGGCTGTGGGGATATGTGAGCCTGTGGGCCGCTCCAAGTAACAGCCAGTGAACCAAACTCTCACAAGTCTAGCCTGGCCTCGGGCCGGGCTTGGGGAGTAGAAGAACTTCCAGAACACACCATCAACCAGGTATTACCAGGTATCATAATGACAGACATGACAAACTAAATGTAGAGTGCTCATATGGCCATTGTTCCCTGCGCCTCTCTGAGGGGGTTCTCTCTCTCCGAGTTCTAACTCGTGGCCCCCCAGTAAGCACTCGAACTCCAAAAACTGATGGTAGCAAACTAATATGGCACAAGACAGTTTAATAGCTTCAGGGAGCTGACAAGGCTCCCCTCAGAAAACCACTATCCAGACCTTGAACATCTTTTGGAAATGGAGCCTAGATGCTGGTGATATCCCTGACATACTTAAAACAGCAGAGATCGTGCCACTTCACAAAGGGAGGTATTACAGCTGATGCAAAAAATTATAGACCAATAGCTGTAACCGTCACACATAATAAAAAAAACTTTGAAAGAGTGCCAAGAAGTAAGATGACAAAACACATGGAATCATAGTGTCTGTATAACTCTGGACACATGGGTCAGAACAGGGTGCTCCTGTCTCTCACAATTACTAGACCACTGTGACATGGCCTTAGATGCCATGGAAGACAAAATATACACCATATAATATTCACAGATTTCACATAAGTCTTTGACAAATGTGTTATTGCATGGTGTTATTGCACACAAAATGTGCACAAAAGGAATTACTGGCAAAGTAGGGAAATGGATCTCTAAATTCCTAACAAGCAGGACCCAAATTGTAATATTCAACAAAGTTTAAAACCGATTCATCCACTGTTAAAGCTCGGTTCCCCAAGGTAATGTCCTTGCTCCAGTACTTTTCCTCATCTTCATATCAGATACAGACAAGGATACAAACTATAGTATTGTATCATCCTTTGCAGATGACGCTAGAATATTCATGAAAGTAGACAATAACAGATGACACAGCAAACCTCCAATCTGATGTTAATCAAGTCTTTCAATGGGCCACTGAAAATACCATAATGTTTAATGAGGATACATTTTTAATTACTGCACAATGGAAAAAAATTAAAACATCAAAGCAGTATCCACATATAAAACAATCAAATCACACTATTGAAAGAGAGAGCAATTTAAAAGATTTAGGAATAATCATGTCGGAAGATCATACTTTTAAAGAACACAACAAAGTTGCGGTCATAAATGCAAGAAAAAGGACAGATTGGATAACAGAACCTTTCAAACAAGAGATGCCACACCAATGATACTTTTCAAGACAATAGTGCTCTTTAGAGTGGAGTATTGTGGCACACTAACAACCCCATTCAAAGCTGGAGAAATTGCTTTGAATGCAGGCAGGAGAGATACATAATAATTTACACTTGAAAAATATTAGAAGGACTGGTTTCAAACCTTCATACAGAAATAACACCACTTTGCTCTCATCCTGTAACTACACTTAAGTAATTACATGAGACCAAAAGGCATTGTAGGATGTACAAAATAGTCCCACTGAAGAGCAGAGGACAATAGGCATGGTAAGAGAGAACTCAAGCATCAAAGGCCCAAGACTTTTCAACACTTCTCCTACACATATGGGGCATAACTGGCCGACCTCTTGCATTGTTCAAAAGAGAACTCAACAAGCACCTTCCATTGATACTTGATCAACAAGGCTGGGACTCACATCAGGCTGCAGCAAATAGCCACATCATACAGCCTGGTGGATCAGACCAGCAACCACATGACCTGGTCAGAGACCGGGCCATTGGGGCATTGATCCCTGGAACCTTTAATGGGTAGTTAACAGGTAACTAAGACTAAAGAAGTGCAAGATTGAAGCCAAAGGACCCTGAGTTCGATGGTCATCCAACACCAAGGCAGTCGAAAGAGAGGGGAAACCACCGCTTAGCCCAAGCAGAGAGGGGCAACCCAATGCACGACACACACCAGCATAGAACTGAGTGCGATGTCACTGGCTGACTGTGAGCTACCTCCTACCTCCACCCAAACAAATGGGAAAGTAGGGCAAACGAGCTGGTGCTAGTTTAAAAAAAAAATGATCACTTGTTTACATTTATTGGGAGCTCTTTATGCCGTTCATGAGGCTACAATCTCGACTGTAACCAGCTGTGGTTTTTGTTGTACTGACTTTCTGGGTGCCTTTCCCGGTGGTGGCCTAAATAAATAAATGTAAATTCCGCTGCCGCCTGCTCCTCTGTGAGGGGGCCAAGTTCTGGCTCTTTGTCCATGGTAGGTCAAATTAGAACTCCTCAGCTGATGTGACCCAGTAGATGGCACACAATCAGTCATAGTGACTTCAGGGAGTTACAAGGGGCTTCCATAGAAAATAAGGAGTGAATGGAATTGGTTTGGTGGAAACTTGTGGTGGATGTCAGATCTGTCCATGCGCAGCAGACCAGTTCAACATAACAGATAGGTTTTCATATTATTCCAGATTCACTACTTACAGGACCATCATTTGTCTCATCACGGTACAATGTGCGTTACACACAGAAATCACAATAACGTGATATATCAAATATATCATGTCATGGTACAGCTAACTAAGGCGCATCTGGAAACAT
Source organism: Procambarus virginalis (assembly GCA_020271785.1). Lineage (NCBI taxonomy): Eukaryota > Metazoa > Arthropoda > Malacostraca > Decapoda > Cambaridae > Procambarus > Procambarus virginalis. Next base: position 15,704,034 of record WNGS01165503.1, on the reverse strand, counting down.
CCCGTGCGTGGGTTCGAACCTCGTCACAGCTCTTGTGAATGTGGGGTTACTTTGAAAGCAAAAAAATACTCAGCTAGTTAGGTCTCAGAAATACTTTTACAAGTCACAATATTTACAATGCCCATCTCCTGTTTAGATAGCACTTACAGTAACGATGTAGACCTTTGTACATATGGTGATGTAATGGACAATTAGAAAGTAGAATTGGTACTATTGAATTTAGATAAACCAGGAAAGATATTTATGTTGCTAATAAAACGTAACCTAACCATTCTAGGCCTAATACTTGCTATCTGAGGCCTAAGGTTAGTATATATATGTACTATAGTAGGCCTAAGAATTAAGTTTGGTGTTTATTTTTATTTTACGGACTAAAAAATTAATAGTACGAATTCTATTAATTGTCCATTACATCAGTATATGTATGATGGTCCACTTCGTTACAAAAATTGCTATTAAATAGGAGAATGGGTTGCAATTACACAACAACATTCGTTTTGCCTTTGTTAACATTTTTAAATAAACTTGTTTTGCATATTTTTTTATTGTATAGTATAATGATTACTCGAGAGTAGCTGGACTTATTTGTTGGTAAATGTGTTAAACTGAAGACAGCTTTACTAATTAAAAGTGTACAAGAATTGAATTGCTGTTGCTTTTAATCAGAAGTACAATATTGTCATAGATTACTGGTGACAAAAATACTGATTTTTCTTATTTTGTATTTTTTCATTAGGTAACTTTGTTGGCCTTGAGTATACAGTATGTTATATTTCAGATCCTTTCTGGGAGGGCTCCTATGATGGCTCCTTGTTGCATGCTACCTGGCAAATCTCCACCCAGTTTAGTCCCACCAAGCCCTTGTGAATCATATAAACCTACCGGGGACCAGAGGCCAAAACTTGGCTCCCTCTAAAGATGCACAAGGAGCAAGGGATCGTATATCGCACTTACCAAGAAAAGGTCACCAGAAAGGTGGGCAAACCAAAACATACAAATGGCAAGGTTTAAAAAAAATAATTGAAAACAGGACAATGTAACCCCAAGACTCACAGACCACCTTGTTGTGAAGCAGTTCCACCTGCACCTGCATTAGTTCCACCTGCACACCACAAAGGGACTGTGCACCTTTCTCCTTGATCCACCGACCTTAAGCCTCAGTCATATTGCCTGGTGCTTTTGTCTATAAAAATTTGGTGTTATGCTGCTCCTCCTCCAGTGCCCTTTGGGCCTCAGTTTTTCAGTTAAATGCTGACCATCCTGGACTTTGTTTTTTTGTTCAGAGGGCCATATGCTTGTGTATTTGTTCTGTAGGGGCCATAATGCTTGTGTATTTCTGTGGGGGGCCACTTGCTTGTGTATTTGTTCTGTCGGGGCTATATGCTTGTGTATTTGTTACGTGGGGGCCATATGTTTGTGTATTTGTTCTGTATTTTAGTGCTGGTTTCATGATGCATATACAGTATATACCTCACTTCTTGCGTGGACTCTGATTAACTGTTTGTCTTGAATGATACATCCCTAGAGCTCTCAAGTGTTCACTGGTCACAGTTACTCTCTTCAAGGGGGTTTAAGTGGCTGGCTTCCTGTTGGAAGGTGTCACTCTTAGCATTGCACAGGTTTTTGGCTCCTCTGTGAGGCTTTGGGGAGGTGAGGCAGTGTAATTTTCATTTAAGGATTGTGCATTTTGTTAGCATGCTTGTTATAATGTGCATTGCTCACAGCCTGTGCTCTTAATTAAAATTATGTCGCTTTTCACTTGTATGTGCGCTATGGCTAAAAAGGGGCATAATTTGAAATGAAATTGGCTCATGAAAGTGATGTACTGTCCCGTTTTCTGTTTTGAGTCCTCTGGCTTATTCGGTTTGGTTAGGAGAGGAAACTTTCAATTATTGGTTTTCATAACATTTTGAAACCTCAGGAGAACTTCCTGCCATCCTAACCTACCAGAGGACCCTTAACTTGCTTTCTAAGGACTCGACTTATCAGGTGCCTGCTGTTTTATGGGCTAAGTTTGTTCGTACATGTAGGTTGTGGCTTGACATTTACGTGATTACCCGAGTCTTTTTATGTCCCAATCTTGGAGAGTTGATATTTTCTACTTGCATCAAGTTTGCTCCTTCATCTCCTTCATGTTTGGCTGTATTGTTCAGCATGACTGGAGGGCCTTTCTCTTTGCTCCCAGTTCCGAAACATTTTCGGATTTCAAAGTCTATATATGATACTTTTGGTGTGTTTGGGCCTTATCTAGGGACCACCCATTCCACTTTAATAGCAGAGGTCATTGAAACACTGTTTCCAATTGATGAGCTCCTGCCATCTGTTTCTCTGGGCTTTTATGGCTGTACTCAACTAGTTGTACTCCCTAGTTGTGCTTGTGGGGGGCTGAGCTTTGGCTCTTTGGTCCTGCCTCTCATCTGTCAATCAACTGATGTACAGGTTCCTGAGCCTATTGGGCTCTATCATATATACACTTGAAACGGTGTATGCATATATATATATATATTATATATTATATTTATATTTTATATTTATATATTTATATGCACCCATCTTGATGCAGGTCATGTATGGAGTATGTATGATGTATGGAGTCAGCCTCCTCCACATCACTTCCTAATGCATTCCATTTGTTAACCACTCTGACACTAAAAAAAGTTCTTTCTAATATCTCTGTGGCTCATTTGGGCACTCAATTTCCACCTGTGTTCCCTAATGCGTGTGCCCCTTGTGTTAAATAGCATGTCTTTATCTACTCTATCAATTCCTTTGAGAATCTTGTATGTGATGATCGTGTCCCCCCCTAACTCTTCTGTCTTCCAGCGACGTGAGGTTTAATTCCTGTAGTTTCTCCTTGTAGCTCATACCCCTTAATTCAGGTACTAGTCTAGTGGCAAACCTATGAACCTTTTCCAGTTTAGTCTTATGCTTGACTAGATATGGACTCCATGCTGGAGCTGCATACTTCAGGATTGGTCTGACGTATGTGGTATACAAAGTTCTGAATGATTCCTTAGACAAGTTTCTAAAGGACGTTCTTATGTTGGCCAACCTGGCATATACCGCTGATGTTATCCTCTTGATATGAGCTTCAAGGGGCAGGTCTGGCATAATATCAACCCCGAAGTCTTTCTCTCCCTTCGATTCTTGAAAGAATTTCATCTCCCAAATGATACCTTGTATCTGGCCTCTTGCTCCCTACACTTATCTTCATTACATTACATTTGCTTGAGTTAAACTCTAACAACCATTTGTTTAACCATTCCTTCAGTTTATCCAGGTCTTCTTGAAGCCTAAAGCAGTCCTCCTGTCTTAATCCTTCTCATAATTTTGGAATCGTCAGCAAACATTGAGAGGAATTAGTCTGTACCCTCTGGGAGATCATTTACGTATATCAGAAACAGGATAGGTTCGAGTACGGAGCTCTGTGAGACACCACTGGTGACTTCACGCCAATCTGAGGTCTCACCCCTCACTGTAACTCTCTGCTTCCAATTGCTTAGGTACTCTCTTATCCACTGGAGCACCTTACCAGTTACTCCAGCTTATGTACTAGCCTCTTATGGGGTACTATGTCAAAGGCTTTCTGACAGTCCAAGAAAACGTAATCCGCCCATCCTTCTTTTTCTTGCTTAATCTTTGTCACCTGATCGTAGAATTCTATTAAGCCAATGAGTCAAGATTTACCCTCCCCTGAACCCATGTTGGTGGTTTGTCACAAAGTCCCTTCTCTCCAGATGTGTTACTAGGTTTTTTCTCATGACCTTCTCCATCGCCTTGCATAGTATACAAGTTAACACTTTCATCCGGTGACGACTTAGCATTGAGTCCTCCGTAAAATAGGGGCAAGTCCGGCGAGGACTCGGCATTGAGTCCTCCGTGTGGCAACAGTAGTGGCATTTTCGGGAAGGTCTTGCTGTGGTTTTGGACATTATATGCATATACTCTTGTAGGGAATTTCATTGCGAATACATTGATACCAAAATGAAAGTCCTAGGACCAGAATTGAGGTAACAAAGTTGAAAACAGAATACCCATTTTATTGGTCTTTATTAGCGCTCAAGAGGGTAACTCTGTCACTTTCCGTGCTTGTTGTGGATGGTACGCAGGGCTTTTGGACTTTATATTTGCATACTCCTGTAGGGAATTCTATTGCGAACACAATGATACCAAAATGAAAGACTTAAGACAAGAATTGAGATGTCCAAAGTGAATAGAGTGTACACATTTTATTGCTCTGGCTCGCTCCCGGGTAACACGCTCTCACTTTCTCGCCGGACTTTTGGGCTTTATATGCATTTAGTTTTGTAGAGAATTCTATTGCGAACACATTGATACCATATTGAAAAACCTAGGATGAGAATTGAGATGACAAAGTTGAAAAGAATATACACTTTTCATAATGAGAAGCGCCTTGGGGTGGCGCAGCGCTCTCTTTCTTGTAACCGCGACCTGTTTTCATCATGTCGGCGGGTGGAGATCGCTGCTGTTTTTTATATTATATGCATATAGGCCTGTTGGGAATTCTATTGCGAACACATTGATACCAAAATGAAAGACCTAGGACGAGAATTGAGTTGACAAAACTGAAAAGAGTGTAAACATTTTATCACTCTTGTGCACTCCCGGGTAACTTTCTCTCGCTTTCTCTGTTCGTTGTGGATGGTAAGCCGGGCTTTTGGAGTTTATATGCATTTAGTCCTGTAGAGAATTATTCTGTTGCGAACACATTGATACCAAATTGAATATCTTAGGACGAGAATTGAGCTGACAAAGTTGAAAAGATTATACACTTTTCAGAATTTACCGCGCTCTCCCTCGCGCTACCACGGAACACCCAAGCCCACCTGGGGTAGTAGGGAGGTCCCGTGCCTGGTGCGCGAAAGTGTATTAAGGACACTGGCCTGTAGTTCAGTACCTCTTGCCTGTCATCCTTTTTGTATAGGGACTACATTAGCCATCTTCCATATTTCTGGTAGGTCTCCCGTCTCCAGTGACCTACTATACACTATGGAGAGTGGCAAGCAAAGTGCTTCTGCACACTTTCAGTACCCATGGTGAGATTCCGTCTGGACCAACAGCCTTACTCACTTCCAGATCAAACAGGTGTCTCTTGACCTCATCTCTTGTAATTTCGAACCCTTCCAAGGCCGCCCTGGTTTACTGCCACCTCTCCTAGCACAATGACCTCCTCGTTCTTTTGTGACGACCTCCTGGAACCTCTTGTCGAGTTCTTCACACACACACCTGTCATTCTCTGTATACCTGTCCTCACCCATTCTAAATTTCATCACCTGTTCTTTCACTGTTGTTTTCCTCCTGATGTGATTGTGGAGTAGCTTTGGTTCGGTCTTGGTTTTATTTGCTATATGTTTTTCATACATTTTCTCTGCCTTTCTTACCCAACCACTTGGGGCTGGACGGTAGAGCGACGGTCTCGCTTCATGCAGATCGGCGTTCAATCCCCGACCGTCCAAGTGGTTGGGGCACCATTCCTTCTCCCCGTCCCATCCCTTACCCTTATCCTGACCCCTTCCCAGTGCTATATAGTCGTAATGACTTGGCGCTTTCCCTTGATAATTCCTTCCTTCCTTCTGCCTTTCTTCTCACACTAACATTCTTATTGCTGGTTCTCTGGTATCTCACTTTGCTTTCTGGTGTTCTGTTATTTCAGAAGTTCCTCCACACCCTTTTGTTCAGCTCCTTTGCTTCCTTACATGCTCTATTAAACCATACATACATGCTGTGGATCCTTCCCTGTGAGATGTTTTCAGTGGGGAGCCCTGTTGTCTCCCTGTAGCTATCAGACTGGTATTAGCTATATTAGTCTGAGGCTTCAGTCATAGGGAGTTCTTATGCCTACCAGGAACCACGAGCCACAACCTGTTTCCCTCAGAGAGGTGAAGGGAACAATGTCCTATGAAAACTCCACTCTTTGAGAGTACAGTACAGTGGTACCTCGGAATGCGAGTGTCCCTGTATGCGAGTTTTTCGGAAGACGAGCAGGATTTCCTCGAAAATTATGTCTCGGAACGCGAGGGTTACCTCGGGACGCGAGTTTGTTGATACGCGTACAGGCCGACCTAGCGCGTGGTCGATCGGCGATCGTCGCCCCTCTGCCCCTCCGCCCCTCCGCCCCTCAGTTTACCATTGTCTCGCGCCCAGTGACTATCCCACATCAATTCTTCACCTGGATTTTCAGTGTTTTGTTGGATTTTTGGTCATTTGACTATACAGTTTGTTATTATATATATCTCACCATGGGTCTCAAGAAAGCCATTGATAAGGTTCAACCTAAGAAAATAGCTGTGAGTAGAGGCAGTAGAGGATGTCCCTCCTTGATTAAGAAAATGTGTGAAGTATGGGAAGAACTGCAAAGTTTTGTTGAAAAAACTCACCCAGATAAAGCTGTAGCAGGCCGTTGCATTGACCTTTTAATGATAATGTGATGTCTTACTACAGACAAGTGTTAAAATGTAGGGAAAAACAAGTGTCTTTAGAGAAATTCTTAGTAAGACAAGCAAGTCCTAGTGGTATGCAGGCAAAATGTGCCAGTGTGTGCATACCAGTGAAGTCCTCACTGCCTGATGTGATAATGGAAAGGGACTCCCCTTCCAAACAGTAACTCCTCTCCTCCTCCCCCCTCCTCACCATCTTCATACATACCCTACAGCATTCAAGAGCAAGGTAAGTAATAACTTGAACATAGTTTTGTAGGTTTATTTAGATGAATTAGGTATAAAAATTTAGTTTGATATGGGGTTTTTGGGGTAGTCAGGAACGGATTAATTCATTTCCCATTATTTCTTATGGGGAAATTAGCTTCAGAATACGAGTTTTTCGGAATAAGAGCTGTCTCCAGGAACGAATTAAACTCTTAACTGAGGTACCACTGTATATCAT
>WNGS01165503.1:15663085-15697031 GCA_020271785.1 Procambarus virginalis | reverse complement strand
AACTCATGGAATCAATATTTATAACGAAATGCAAAGTGCCGTAGCACAGGCACTCAGTATAGTGTGGAGGAAGAGCTTGGACACGGGGGAGATACCAGATGCACTAAAGTAGCAGACATAGCCCCTCTACACAGGAGGGAGCAAAGCATTGGCAAAGAATTATAGACCAGTTGCACTAACATCGCACATAATAAAAGTATTTGAGAGAGTGATTAGGAGTCAGGTCACCAATTTCATGGAGACCAATGACCTTCACAACCCAGGCCAACATGGATTTCGAGCGGGAAGATCGTGCCTCTCACAGCTACTTGAGCACTACGATAAAGTCACTGAGGCATTAGAAGAAAAACAGAATGCTGATGTGATATACACGGACTTCGCAAGGCTTTCGATAAATGTGACCATGGCGTGATAGCACACAAAATGAAGTCAATGGAATAACCGGTAAAGTAGGACGCTGGATACTCAGTTTTCTGTCAAACAGGACTCAGCGAGTAACGGTCAACCATATAAAATCTAGTCCAAGTGCAGTTAAAAGCTCTGTACCTCAGGGTACAGTCCTTGCACCGCTGCTTTTCCTTATTCTCATATCAGATATAGACAAAAATACAAGTCACAGCTTCGTATCATCCTTTGCAGATGACACAAAAATCAGTATGAAAATTACCTCGGCTGAAGACATGAAAAACTTCAAGCTGATATTAATAAAGTTTTCGACTGGGCATCAGAAAATAATATGATGTTTAACAGTGACAAATTCCAGGTACTCAGGTACGGTAAAAATGAGGACCTTAAACATAATACAGGGTACAAAACACAATCAAATGTGCCCATAGTAGGAAAACAACATGTAAAGGATTTGGGAATAATGATGTCTGACGACCTAACGTTTAGGGAGCATAACCAAGCAAATATTGCGACAGCCAGAAAATGATAGGATGGATTACGAGAACTTTCAAATCCAGGGATCCCATCACAATGTTGTACTCTTCAAGTCACTTGTGCTGTCCCGTCTTGAGTACTGTTCAGTACTCACTTCCCCCTTCAGAGCAGGAGAGATTGCTGAAATAGAGGGAATACAGAGAACATATACGGCACGCATAGACGCGATAAAGCACCTAAATTATTGGGATCGTCTCAAAGCTCTCCAAATGTACTCACTAGAAAGAAGACGAGAGAGATATCAAATAATATACACCTGGAAGATACTGGAGGGCCAGGTCCCAATCTACACAGTAAAATAACAACGTACTGGAGTGAACGATATGGAAGAAAATGCAGAATAGAACCAGTGAAGAGCAGGGGTGCCATAGGCACAATCAGAGAACACTGTATAAAACATCAGAGGTCCGCGGTTGTTCAACGTCCTCCCAGCAAGCATAAGAAATATTGCCGGAACAACCGTGGACATCTTCAAGAGGAAACTAGATTTATTCCTCCAAGGAGTTCCGGACCAGCGGGCTGTGGTGGGTATGTGGGCCTGCGGGCCGCTCCAAGCAACAGCCTAGTGGACCAAACTCTCACAAGTCAAGCCTGGCCTCGGGCGGGCTTGGGGAGTAGAAGAACTCCCAGAACCCCATCAACCAGGTATCAACCAGGTATCAACAGGTGTCCTCGTGGCCCCTTGGTGGCGGACAGCCTGGGTTTCGGTGCTATTGGATCGGTGCCCGAAATCCGGACGTTTCCTACGGCTCCGACTGTTCAGCGGTTGATCCGGTATGGGGCTCGTCGACCTTTCCTTTGCTCTTTGCGCTGGCTTGTCTTTTTGACGAGGGTGAATCACTGATTCTATGGTGATCAGGTGGCTTCCTTGATTGTGTCCCACCTGAGAGCTTCGTCTCGGCGACAGTATGAAGTTTCCTGGCGTTCTTTTCTCCATTTTCTGGCTCTTCGGGTGTCTTTCTTTGGATCGGGTTGTTTGTCCTTTCTTTCTTGGCTTTTCAGGACCGTCATTTGATGCCTAATACTGTCGCTTCGTATCGTGCGGTGCTGGCGGAGCTGCTCAAGCTAGCTTTTGGGGTGGACGTCACATCCGCCCCGTTTCGTAAGCTTTCCCGTGCTATGTTTCACCTCCGGCCTGCTCATGCGCCTCTGAGCCGTCCTGGTCCTTGGACAGGGGCTCTGCTATCTTTCCTCTCCTCGGTTGTGGTGGCCCTTCGGTTCCTGATTGTTTTTCCAAGGCTTTGTTTTGTTGGCATTGGCCTCTGGGGCCGGGTAGGGGAGCTTCATGCTCTCCTCCGGCGCAGGGGTTTCTGCTCTTTTGGTCCTGGGGGGTGGTTTGTCCGTTTGCAGCCTTCTCTTTTTCTGGCGAAGAACGAGACGGCTGCTTTCCGGAGGGGTCCGTGGGTCATTGATGCTTGGTTGGTTCGGCCGGGGTGCATCATGTGTTGTGTCCGTTGCAGCACTTCGCCGTTACCTGCGCGCTTCAGCGGGGTGGCTGGGGATGCGCTTTGGGTTGATCCGGTTTCCCTCGTTCCCTGTTCCAGGGCTCGGGTCTCCCAGGTTGTCCGCAGGGTTATTAAGTCTAGCCAGCCTGCGGTCTATCCTCGCGCCCATGACGTTAGGAAGTTTGCAGCTTTGGCTGCCGTGTTTGGTAATATGTCTTGGGCACATATTCGGGCGCGTGGATTTTGGAAGTCGAACAGGGTCCTGGCCGCCGTTATTTGGTGAACGTCCCTGCTCCTCGGCGTTCTTGTGTTGCTTTGGGTCGCAGGTTGCAGCCAGTTGTCTCAACTTCGCGTTGAGGAGTTTGTGGCCGCCGCCTCCCGGGTAAGTCCCCTTTTTTCCTTCTCTTTGGGTATGTAGCTCCAGGGAACCGTAGGGGCTCCCCACAGAAAACCAGCGTTGAATGTAATGAAACGCCATTTTCTGGGTGAGCCCCGGAGGCTCCCTGGCTACCCTCCCTCCCATCCGGTCGGCGGGATTTTTCGCGTTGTTTGAAGCCTAGTTTCCGAACTGAAAGCAGCCGGCGTAGTGAGGTCCGGGCCCCCCCTCCCCCTCCTGGGGAGGGGAGGGCTCGGGACGACCGGTGCGGCAGTAAATTGATTGTTTGATTGTTTTCCTTGGGATTGTAGGGAGTTTTCTACCTCTCTGTTCGGTTTTTGTTGTAGTTTCTTACCATGTGGGGTTTGTTTTGTTATGCATTCCTTTCTGTGTGCCTAACCCCAGTCGATGGCAGATAAGGAAACCCCCAACCATATGGGGTTTTCCAGGGCCATTGCTCCCTGAAACCTCTCTGAAGGGGCCAGGTTCTGGCGCTGGTCCCTGGTAGGTCTGAACTCCATAGCTAATGTCCCGGTCTAACATAACATACATTAGCCCGATAAGCTCCAGGTAGCCTCCGGGCTCACCCAGAAAATGGCATTTCATTACATTCAACGCTGGTTTTTTCTAAATTTCCACATATTTCAAATGCCATATTGACCTTTTTTTTTACAGTAAACTGTACTGAAAACCTGTATTCTAATTTTGATGAAAATGAAGATCATATGATATTCTGAGAGCATAATAAAACTAAATGAACAATTGGTGATTGTTACGGCCACTATGGGTCGCAACCAGGTTCTTTGATGGTAAAACCAAACTTATTGTATCAGACCCCAAGTCGGTTGTATGCTTTCAAGAAAGTGGCTATGTAGTGCATAAAAAAAGGAGGGGATTAACAAAACACTGTTCCTTTCGTCAATGTATTAAGTATCTTTCCACCACCGTTAAATATATATATATACACCGTCACCATAAATATATAAAGAAACGATAGGCTATTAATACACCTATGTACAATCCTTTCGCTCAGGATATCAAACGTGTTCACGTGCAGAGTTCATCAATCACCAGTATTTCTTCACTGTCCAGTAGCGTATCCAACCTTACTGGGAAGAACACCGGCGAGTTCACCTATACGTGAGCCAGCCCACTGACAGTGTCATGAGGTGCCTGTACCCCAACGACCGCTCTCCAGCTACTCGCTGGCAGAGTTCCTCAGCCACACGCTGAGCGGGGTCACAAACCATTACAGGGGGTGATCTCCTGGCAGCAGTCTCTAGCGACCAGCTAGCAGCACTACTCAACAGGCACCTCCCTGTCGTCAGTCTCTCCCCTAAGCCAGTCCCAAAGGTTCGCCGATCCTTTTCAACACTTAAGCACTTGCAGCTACCACACTGCTTCATCGGTGGCAGCTTGGTCGCTTCCAGAACCCTGTAGGGAGACTGTGGACTGCCCAAGATGAACTGCCGTCTCCAGTACCACTGCCCCCAGATGTCACCTCTGTGGACATAAAACGTCATCAGTGACCTAGCCGATACTGGCGAAACTAGGAAATACCACTAACCCACTGGGGAGTTGACATTGTGCTCTGTAGCGCACTAGGTGGCGCTGGTCTTGATGCGTCACCTCACCAGAGGTCACTCACAATGACCCCTCTGGCTGACCAAGGCAGGAATCTTTAACCATTTGCAAGTTTTAGATAGCCACCACCAGATGGCAGTGTCCATATTACGTACGATTCCCGGGGAGTTCGGGTACATACTTGTAGATGGCGCCAGAACTGCCACTCTACCCCCTGACAAGGGTGACGAGTCCGTAACAGTGATATTTTATAATTTTTAATCTGATTTGAAACTGAAGTTTTCAATTTTTAATTTTAAAATTATTTTTGATTTTCTTGTTTTCAAGTTACATTGGTGATCATTTAGACAAAGTTGGAGCTTTTGCTAGTAGATTATGTACAAAAGCTTTGAAAGCATTTGAGAAAGTTTGAGGAACCTAACTCTTAGGCCATACATGTATGATTTATGCCCTTTAAGGGTTAAATAAGAGCTTCATAAAGATAACTTGAATTGGTAATATGTTATCATAAATAATATATTTAATGTGATACTTTTTTTGCTTAGCCAGTGAAACCGCCATGTTGTAATAGGTTCTTGCAGAAAGTGGTTTGGTGAATCAAGAATGGTGTGAAGGCAGTGGTGTTAATCAAGCTGTTGATACAACTACTCTCCCAAATGCCAATGCTGCCACTGGCTACCAGACCGAGGATCAAGGCTTCCTTATCTCGGCAGGTCAAACTTTCGCACATAATCACCGGTCATGTTTAACAAGACAACAACGGTTAGCACCCTGTAGGGTAGGTACCAGCCATTTGTACTTATTTTATGTTTTTATTACTATGCAGAAGAATATCTATTTTTGGGAGGGACCCCTCAATGGCTCTCAGAGCTTAATTCTGGCACCACCAAGCGTTAGCCCAACACACCAGGCCTCTGAGACTTCTGTAACTTACTGTGAGCCAGGATCAGAATCTGGCTCTAGGAAAGCAGGGAACCAGAAATGAACCACAAAACTGGGTGAAACCCTTCAGAAACCATAGGCACAGTAAAACTGGGTGAAACCCTTCAGAAACCATAGGCACAGCAAAACTGGGTGAAACCCTTCAGAAACCATAGGCACAGCAAAACTGGGTGAAACCCTTCAGAAACCATAGGCACAGCAAAACTGGGTGAAACCCTTCAGAAACCATAGGCACAGCAAAACTGGGTAAAACCCTTCAGAAACCATAGGCACAGTAAAACTGGGTGAAACTCTTCAGAAACCATAGGCACAGCAAAACTGGGTAAAACCCTTCAGAAACCATAGGCACAGCAAAACTGGGTAAAACCCTTCAGAAACCATAGGCACAGCAAAACTGGGTGAAACCCTTCAGAAACCATAGGCACAGCAAAACTGGGTGAAACCCTTCAGAAACCATAGGCATAGCAAAACTGGGTGAAACCCTTCAGAAACCATAGGCACAGCAAATCAAGCAATTAATTGACATAAATAATTAGTTGAATCATTGTTGCCACAGGATAAATACCGTGACGACGATGTGCTTGATTGCCAGATGGCAGCCCAAGTTACCTAAGGTCTCAGCTGGCCTGTCCCTCACTCCTCTGCCTGATATAGACATCTAAAATCTGTAGTTTCTGCTGATTCCTCAGCATCTGAATTTCAGCTAAGTGTTGTTTACTTTCCCTGGAACACTGTAATAATATATTTAACTGGGGACCATTGATTTATGTCTTTGTACATGCTTTATGGTTATGTTTATTCTGCCCACATTGTGTGTGGTATGGCATTCCACTTTGCTTCAACAGTGACCCTGAAGGTTAATGGCTTTCTGCTCCATAAGTTGATTTCTTTTGAGTCACCTTGCTTTTGAGCAGTGCATGAGATTTATTTTCCCCTACAGGGTCTGTTAATAGGAAGTAAAACATATCCATAACTTAGGGAAAAACAATAGCTTTAAGATAAATAGAGAATATCCTATTCTATCCACAAAATAGAGAATATCCTTGATAATTTAGCAAACCCAGTACCAGATATTATCTTCCTTGGAGACTTCAATCTACCCAGTTTAAAATGGAGAATAGTAAACAATAATATTATAGCAGGAAATCAACCTGGAAATAACCAACCACAGGTCAGAGAACTACTGAAATTCTGTGACAAATTCTCGCTCAGTCAACAGATTATGGAACCAACTAGGAACGAAAACACGCTGGACCTGATATTCACGAACAGTGATGAGCTAATCAGAGACATTACGGTCTCAGACACTACATACTCAGACCACAAGCTCATTGAAGTGCAAACTAACATTAATAATGGTAGTAGGCCCAAGAGAAACAACATGTGAGAAGGGTTTTTCAATAAATTCAATTTTAATAGTAAAAGAATAGACTGGGAGAAAATAAACAGGGAACTTACAAACATTCAATGGGAAAATGTTCTTAGAAATAAAAATCCTACACAAGAAATAGAAAAACTGACTTCTGAAGCATATGAAGTCTGTCTGAAACATGTTTCTTTTAGGAAAGCCAGAAAGACGTCCAATGTAGAAAGAGAATGCAGACAACACTGCAAAAGAAGGAAGAAATTAATGGAAATGCTTAAGCAGACACGACTTTCCATACAAAGAAGGAATAATTTAAACAGGGAGATTGAAGAAATTGAACAGAGACTGAAGCATTCATATCAGACTGAAGAAAGGCAACTGGAACAGAAAGCAATTCAAGAAATAAAGAAAAACCCAAAATATTTTCACATGTGCTAAATCAAAAGCAAAAACCACTGCCAGTATTGGACCTATTCGTATTAGCGAAGGTTCATACATTGAGGATGACAAAGAAATTAGTAAAATCCTGAAAAAGCAATATGAGGACACGTTTAGCACTCCGATAAACAGCATGAAAGCGGAAGATCCGGACAACTTCCTTATGCGTGATATCCAAATGCCTGTAATTATCACTGATATCAACACGAGCGTAACAGATTTTGAAAGAGAAATTGACAATATGCCCGTGCATTCAGCCCCGGGTCCAGACTCAAGGAATTCAATATTCATAAAGAAATGCAAAGTGCCAGTAGCACAGGGGGAGACACGGGGGAGATACCAGATGCACTGAAAGCTGCAGACATTGCCCCTCTACACAAGGGAGGGAGCAAAGCATTGGCAAAGAATTATAGACCAGTTGCACTAATGTCCCACATAAAAGCATTTGAGAGTGTAATCAGGAGTCAGGTCACTAGATTCATGGAAACAAATGACCTCCACAATCCAGACCAACATGGATTTCGAGCGGGAAGATCCTGTCTCTCACAGCTACTTGACCATTACGACAAAATCACTGAGGCATTAGAAGAAAAACAGAATGCAGATGTTGCATACACAGACTTTGCAAAGGCATTCGACAAATGTGACCATGGAGTGATAGCACACAAAATGAGGTCATTGGGTATAACTGGTAAAGTTGGACGCTGGATACTCAATTTCCTGTCGAACAGAACACAGAGCAACCGTCAATCAAATAAAATAGAGTCCAAGCGCAGTTAAAAGCTCTGTACCTCAAGGTACAGTCCTTGCACCATTGCTGTTCCTTATTCTCATATCAGATATAGACAAAAATACAAGTCACAGCTTCGTGTCATCCTTTGTAGATAATACAAAAAACAGCGTGAAAATTACCTCTGCTGAAGACATTGAAAAACTACAAACAGATCTTAACAAAGTTTTCGATTGGGCATCAGAAAATAACATGTTTAACAGTGATAAATTCCAGGTATTCAGGTATGGCAAAAATGAGAAACTGAAACATAATACAGGGTACAAAACACAATTGAATCTGCCCATAGTAGGAAAGCAGCATGTCAAGGATTTGGGAATAATGATGTCCGATGACCTAACATTTAGGGAGCATAACCAAGCAAATATTGCATCAGCCAGAAAAATGATAGGATGGATTACGAGAACCTTCAAATCCAGACATCCCATCACAATGGTTGTACTCTTCAAATCACTTGTGTTGTCCCGTTTTGAGTACTGCTCAGTACTCACTTACCCCTTCAGAGCAGGAGAGATTGCTGAAATAGAGGGAATACAGAGAACATATACGGCACACATAGACAAGATAAAGGACCTAAATTATTGGGATCGTCTCAAAGCTCTCCAAATGTACTCTCTAGATAGGAGAAGAGAGATAACAAATAATATACACATGGAAAATATGGAGGGCCAGGTCCCAAATCTACACAGTAAAATAACAACGTACTGTACTGGAGTGAGCGACATGGAAGAAAATGCAGAACAGAACCAGTGAAGAGCAGGGGTGCCATAGGCACAATCAGAGAACACTGTATAAACATCAGAGGTCCACAGTTCTTCAACATCCTACCAGCAACTATCAGAAATATTGCTGGAACAACTGTGGACATTTTCAAGAGAAAACTAGAATGTTTCTCAAAGGAGTACTGGACCAACCGGCTGTGGTGGGTATGTGGGCTGCGGGCCGCTCCAAGCAACAGCTTAGTGAACCAAACTCTCACAAGTCAAACCTGGCCTCGGGCCGGGCTTGGGGAGTAGAAGAACTCCCAGAATCCCATCAAGCAGGTATCAAGACATTCAACTGTGTGTGCCTTCTAGGACAGCCGTGGTTGAAAGCATCTAGGAGCAACGTCTCGGCAGTCTGGTCTCTGACCAGGCCTCCTGATTGTCNAAATAAATTTTCCAATAAGAAATAATGTAAATTAAATTAATCCTTTCACACTCCAAAATATTAAATTCTAAATACATTTCATACATATGCACACAATATTTGTACTATACTAGCACAAGTTATAGCTTACCTTTATTGATATGACTTGTTTGCGTATGGAAAGAGTGAGGAGGGGGGGGGGGGATGAGGAGAGGTGTTAGTATATGCAAGGAGAGTTTCCTTCCTTATAACATCAGGCAGTGATGACTTCTCTGGGGTATTCTCTCTCCTATGATTGCAGGCATAACACTAGGCCTGGTTGTGGCTCATTGCTTGCTTGTCTTACTAGAATCTGTTTATAGACTTGTTTGTCCCTGCATTTCAACACGTGTCTGTAGTGAGACATCACATTGTCTCACTATGAGATCTCTTATTTTTCCTCTTTTTGTCATCCTTACAACTATTTTTCTTAGGTTGAACTTTACCACTGACTTTCTTGGGACCCATGGCGTGATATATAATAATTACTTTTATGCTCAAAAACAAAAAATAATACAAAAACAATGAAATTCTTTACAAAGAATTCAGGTGCAATTGTCACTAAGTGGGCAACTCTGGTAAACTGAAGTGAGGTCACCCGTGCCACCAGGAACCATGTGCTTGGTCGACCCATACGTATATAATAAAGTCGCAAGGTGAGGCAAAGGTTGTAACCAGTTTCAAATTTTCCAACTAAATTGCATTCATAACACGAAAAATTTGTGAAAAGGGACGGTTGTATACTGAGGCTCCACTGTACAGGTATATGAAATCTACCTTCTTTGGAATTCAAGTTGGTTGCTTCTTATTGGTTGTGGTATGAAGTTGCTGATTTATTTTTGCTTGCAGCAAATCCCTCTTTTCCTTGGGGCCAGGTATAGCTTTTGCCATACCTGGACGCAAAAGTTGCAAGAGGCGAGTTCAGTCTGTCAGGCTCTTTTGAGTGGTGTCATCTTTCTGGATGGCCTGTTTGTACCAATTTTGACCCAAGATGTAGATATGTGGCAGCTGCATGTTCAGTTGCCTTTGCTTTCTAGGGGCTGATACCATAGAAGATCACAGGGCTCGTTTGCACTTGGCCACAGTTTTGGCTTGTATGGGCTGTAGTGGAGCAGCTCTGTGGTAGCTTGGATGCTGTGGCCTGTGTTTGGGGCCTTGGAGGTGCTGCCCAAGTGTTGGTGCCTCTCATTCGGGATGCGGTGGTAAGCTTCTATTCCGCTTGTCAGTCATGCTGGCAGGCCATGCTGGTTCTTGTCTCTTTTGTTCTCTTCTGTTCACCTATGTCTCCTGTACATGCAGTATTTTCAATTCTTTTGGCTGTAGTGGTGGTGGCTTTTCAGCTGATCATTCATCTGTTTTTGCAATACGTTTCTGCTCTTGCTGTTCATGGAAGGAGGTTTCAGGGCATGTCCTCACCTGTTGATGGTTAAGGTAAGCTTCCGGAAGAGTTAGATTCCTTGACTGTTGCACTTCGTCTTTTGCTACTTTTGATCAGCATCACTCGCATGTTGGGGAGGAGTGCATCAGCTCTTTCGGCACTTTGATGGCACTGGGGAGAAGTCTGGCCTGTTTTACCAACTCTTGATCCCACAGTGTGTGGGCCTTCCCAGTAGTGTCCCGGGGCTTTTATAAAGTCGAGGTGGTCCTCAACCCTTTCTTTGGTGTCATGGTCTGGGGCAACAATCTAATCCACAGCTCATATTGATCATCACAGAGTGGTTGGATGCTTGAATTGTCAAGCTAACCCCACTCTTCTGTGGGTGTCCCGGTGGTTCCCACTCCCCAAGTGGAACTTGCTAGGCCTTTTGGTACATTCTCAACCTTTCATGTTTGACTTGCTTCATTCCTTGTCCAACTTTCCACATGACCACAATAGCTCAAATCCACCTGGTGTTGTAGGCAAATTTCTGGATGGTGTCCCTAAATTTGCAGGATGTCATTGGCATGTTCTTGTTCATCCCCAGTTCAATTTGATAAGATTTTGTGGTTGGGCATCAAGTTTACTGCTTTTGGGTTTTGTGATTTGCCTTGGCCTGGCTCCCTGGATGTTCACCAGGTTAGTGTATGCAGTGGTTTGTCACCTTCAGATCTTATGGATTCAAGTCTTAGCCTTTATCGATGGCTAGCTAGTTAGGGCTTTTAGCCCCCCAGGTTTGTATTTCTGGTGAATTGGTAAAAGTCCCATTTGGTTCACTCCCAGGTTCAGACCTGGTCTGGGTTTCTCGATTGGTGTCCCTCTCCTTTCTGCCTGCATTCCTGCTATGGTTGGACGTGCATCTCTGGTTGGTGGTGTAGTCTCCAAGTCACTCGTCATTGGTTTGAGTGGCTTTGCATCTAACTCATTGCTAGTTCCTCCCTTCATGGAAGGGGGGGGGGTATTCTTCTGGCTCACCTCTGCCCCTTGTGAGTATAGCTTTTTAACTCATAATTTATAATTCATTGTGTCGGGGTACGCAGTCAGTCAATATACCTGTTACTTATATCAAGGGCCCCCCCCATCCCCTGATAGGTCAAATTGCAGTACTGATGCCCCCCGCAAGATGCAACCCCATGACAAACTGACTAACTCCTGAGTACTTACTTACTGCTAAGTGAACAGGCCCCGTAGGTGATAAAAAATATACCCTGCCATTTCTGTCCTGCCTAGGATTCTAACCCGGATTCTCGATTGCGAGTCGAGAATGAGCTCAACTGTACTACTGTATTGTTTTCCACGTTGACAAAGCAACAAGGAGCCACCAGAGCAGCCCGCTTAGAAATTGAGCAAGGAATGCGATGAAAGGGCTCTCTAGTATGTCCTCGGAGTCTCAGATTCTCACCTTCCTCTTCAGGGACTTCAATTATCAATCTTCTTTGCTAAGTAACTGACATGTCAAGGCTAGGGGATCGAGGATAAAGATATGCAGACCCCTCCCTACTGGAACTAATGATGTGAACTGCTTCATGACCTGGTGGTTTGTTCGTTTCATGGGTTCATTGTCTTATTTCTATGCTTTCTTTACCTTGCCGATTATATATTTTGGCTCACCAACCTTTCTTGTGGCTTTTCTTGATTATAGTGATCTAGTATAACCTGCTCTTTGCACCTCTATAGAAGAGAAGGGCTTATGTCTCTGGTTCCTGGTAGTCTTACAATGACTTGCAAGGGCATGGCATGTATTGAATTGGATGGTGCTATCTAGGTAGCTAACAAGAAGAAGCCACCAAGAACCCACCAGAAATAGGCATTTCATTACATTTGCTGTTTTTTCCTGAGGAAAACTGGCTCCCTGAAGCTATCTTGCTGGGATGGCTCCCATCTAGTAGGTCACATTAGCCTTGGAGTTCTGTTTGGCCTACTGGGAACCAGAGCAGACCTACTCTCTGGCCCCTTCACAGAGGTGCAGAGAGCAGGTGATACTTTTCCACCCTCAGGGAAAGCATCCAGAAAGTCGTTGAACCAATACAGATCACTGCTGGGGTTCAAAGGGACTTAAGCCTCAAAAATTGCCAAGCGAACTCCCCAACTATGTAAACAAATTATCCAGTCTCTCAAACAAATCTAAATGAGCTCCTTAGCACTACCCAACTCTCCATTCCCTCTGGTCTTTCACACCAGTTCTGTCACTGTTGTGGGTGTGTGGGAACATCCGCTGTTGGGCGGATTATCTAAGTATAATTACCTAAGTGTAGTTACAGGATGAGAGCTTTGCTTGTGGTGTCCCGTCTTCCCAGCACTCTGTCATATAATGCTTTGAAACTATGTAGTGATGGTTTTGGCCTCCACCATCTGTGTAATTACCTAATTTGTGTGTGTGTGTGTGTTTGGGTTCTGTTATTTGCAAAAACAGTAATAAAACTAAGTACCATTATAATAATGTTGAAGGATTCTTTTAATATTCATTCATTTGGGTTTGCTGGAAGCAGTAGATTAAATATTTGTGATATGTTTCCAAGTATTTTCTGAAAATATATAATAAATAGCTTTAACTGCTAAATTGCTCAGCATAAGGGGCAGGGAAGCAAAAATATTTGAATTATGTAAAAATTACTTAAAAATGTTCAACAAATCTCCAACTTATTGGTTTCAGCATCATGAAACTTTCATCAAAATATTTTCAGAAGTTGATTTTAGACTTAATTTGTTAAAAAGAAAATATTTTGTTGATAAAGAGAACAATTTCTATTAGCTTGAACTGATGGATAATGCAGTAATAAAGAGATGCAAGCACCTGTCCGATACACAAAGAAGAATAGAACTAAGAAGCGTCCACAAAGTTAAATTTTTGTTAAATACTGTATCATATAAATACATTTCCCAATGTTAATATCTGTTACTTTCATCAATATCCCACCAATTTTTTCTGGGGGGGGAGCCCCTTCGGCTCCCCGGAGCTTACTAGGCTGATATGCTAATGCCAGACTTTGGCATCAGTCATGTGTATGGAGTTTTGTGAGCCTACCGGGACCATGAGCCAGAACCTGGCCTCCTCAGAGAGGCATGGATGGGGGAAGGGGGGGAATGGCCTATAGAAACCCCCATGTGATTGGAAGCATTTTATGTCTGCCATCGACTGGGTCAGGCACCCATAAAGGTAAGCATCCCAAAACAAACCCCTATTCTGGTGAAAATTTTGCTACCAAAAGCCAAACAAGTGGATAGAACTCCCCTAAAAGAAACGAGCAAACAAGCATGACGTCACACGTCGTCGCGCCACTGTCTGCGCAGCACCCCCTCCCAGGGAGGGGAAAGGGGGAGTCCCAGACCCCCGCACTGGCTATCCACCCTTCAGTTCTAAGGCTGATGCTAGAGGTGGAGGTCATGTGCTTGGCTCCAGAGTTTCCAGCACTGTGCTTTGAGTGTGGTGGCTATCTTCCAGGGGTGCGAGAGTCAGGAGTTATTCTTCAGTACTCGGGCTGCATGCACTTACGGTTATCGTCCCTAGGTGCCCTGTAAGTACTGCCCTTGGAGCTTTTTTTTTTTTTTTTTTTTTTTTTTTTTTTTTTTTTTTTTTTTTTTTTTTTTTTTTTTTTTTTTTTTTTTAAGCTTGGGGGGCCACCTTCCACAAGTTCCTCGGGGCCTGCCTCTGCTGGGCCGTATTACTGCTCGGTTTTTCGGCCACCCTTTGGGTGCTTTGGGGTTTTGTCTTCCTTGTTTATCTTAGGGTAAGAGGCAGTTTGCACTGATGCCGGGTGCAGGGTACGAAGCAGCTTGTTTTCACCATTCACAGCGGCCGGCTCTGTTCCTTGGGGTACATTGTCCTCTTGTGAGGTTTTGTTCTTCTTTATGGTTTTGCCTTGTGAGGGGTCTACCTTGTATGCCCCTTTGTGCCTGACCTGTGCACGGTTCTTTTCTGGTGGTGCCCCTGCTAGGTCCCCGTGAGTGTTCACATCCCTGGGGTTCAGCTTTTAGAAAGTTGCTTGGTATTTGTGGGCGCCAGTTAGCAGTACCCTGCTGGGATTACCTGGGCGTGAGTCCTTAAATGCTTAGGACCCTGGAAGACCCCTAGGGGGCATGTGGGTCTGATGGATGTCCCCGGAGTCCCCCTCTCGCTTCGTGCGAGTTCGAGAGTTGCTCGGTCCCCTTGACTCAGGGTGACCCTCACGGTTTTGCCTCCATCACACTGCCTGTTGGGTCGGTGACACTTTCGACCCGGAGTTCGGCGAGTTCTGTTGCTTGCTGGTGACTCAGTGTAGAGAGAGACCCTTGTGTAGGGAGAAATAGCAGTGTATTATGTAAGAAAGAAACCCTTGTGTAGGGAGAAATAGCAGTGTTAAATGTTGAAAAACAGTCTGGAACTCTGACCCCTTTCAGATGCACAGAGCATCATCTCAACAGGAAAATGTAATCTCCTAAAAAGAAAACCCAATGTAAACAAAAGGGATAAAATGGTTAAGAAGAAAACAGATTCAATGCAACAAAATATAGAGAAACAACAGTGTTAGATGCAGAAAAACAGCTGGAACTTATAAGACATATAAATGAAGTATTGGGAAATGTGAATGACATGTATAGAGAGGGGACATTATGGAACCAGGCAAGCAGTGACATGTGCAAGCCCCTATCAGTCACTTGAGAGAGGGAGGCAGTGACAACCAGACCTGTGTTGTGGATGGTTTCCAACAAACATGATGAGTGCAGTATTATAGAGGTTTATAGCGGTGCTTCCTCTTTTCTTTACGAGTTAGAGATAGGAATTTGTGGAAATAAGGATTTTTGGAACCCTGTGTGTAGGGAGAGTGGTGTGTTGTTAATTCAGGTACTCACCTAGTTGTACTCACCTAGTTGTGCTTGCGGGGGTTGAGCTCTGGCTCTTTGGTCCCGCCTCTCAACCGTCAATCAACAGGTGTACAGTTTCCTGAGTTAATGGGCTCTATCATATCTACACTTGAAACTGTGTATGGAGTCAGCCTCCACCACATCGCTTCCTAATGCATTCCATTTGTCAACCACTCTGACACTAAAAAAGTTCTTTCTAATATCTCTGTGGCTCATTTGGGCACTCAGTTTCCACCTGTGTCCCCTAGTGCGTGTGCCCCTTGTGTTAAACAGCCTGTCTTTATCAACCCTGTCGATTCCCCTGAGAATCTTGAATGTGGTGATCATGTCCCCCCTAACTCTTCTGTCTTCCAACGAAGTGAGGTTTAATTCCTGCAGTCGCTCCTCGTAGCTCATACCTCTCAGCTCGGGTACTAGTCTGGTGGCAAACCTTTGAACCTTTTCCAGTTTAGTCTTATGCTTGACTAGATAGGGACTCCATGCTGGAGCCGCATACTCCAGGATTGGTCTGACATATGTGGTATATAATGTTCTGAAAGATTCCTTACACAAGTTTCTAAAGGCCGTTCTTATGTTAGCCAACCTGGCATATGCTGCTGATGTTATCCTCTTGATATGAGCTTCAGGGGACAGGTCTGGCGTGATATCAACCCCCAGGTCTTTCTCTCTCTCTGACTCTTGAAGTATTTCATCTCCCAAATGATACCTTGTATCTGGTCTCCTGCTTCCTACCCCTATCTTCATTACATTACATTTGCTTGGGTTAAACTCTAACAGCCATTTGTTCGACCATTCCTGCAGCTTGTCCAGGTCTTCTTGAAGTCTCAAGCTGTCCTCCTCTGTCTTAATCCTTCTCATAATTTTGGCGTCGTCAGCAAACATTGAGAGGAATGAGTCTATACCCTCTGGGAGATCATTTACGTATATCAGAAACAGGATAGGTCCAAGTACAGAGCCCTGTGGGACTCCACTGGTGACTTCACGCCAGTCTGAGGTCTCACCCCTCACTGTAACTCTCTGCTTCCTGGTGTATGTATGAGGTGTATGTGCTCAGCTGTATGTCACATGGGAAGATTATCCACATTTATTTTGTATATTCATTTGTAAACCCAGGCCCTTTGTAGTGACTTAAGAGGAGTGGAATAGAGTAATGACCTTAAGTCCCAGGTTGTAGAGGGAGAAGGACCCTTCCCCCTCTTTTTGTCTGTATCAATCCTGTGGTGGATCCAAGTAACCCCCCCCCCACCCGTCTAAGAAGTGTGAGGAAATCTGGTATTTGTTAAATTAAATCCTTTTGTAAAATTGTACCCCAAAGGTGTATTTCTTGTCCCATGTAGTTAGAACTGGTGACTATTACTATATAGACCCCTGCACTTCCATTACTTATAAGAAAGTAAGAGCGGGTGTTGTTAGCGATACTTTAGGGGTACAGCTATCAATCCTGTACCTTACATCAGTTTACCCAATCTCATGATGATGTTCTACTTGTTCAGGCAGCGCAGGCGTTGCATGTGCACTTTAGGTTGTTGCAACACGCTAAGTTGGTTGCTTACCTGGATGCCCTGAAGCTGCCCCTAGGCTGCTTCGTGGCTGCCCCGTTTTGCCTATAATGACCCGGACTTGGGGGTGGGGTCACTTCGACCTTGGTTCAGTTTGTGCCCCCTCTTTCTTCCACTGTTGTGGTTTGTTCTGGTCCGTCCCCCCCCCCCCCCACCCGCGGTTTCCGGCTCAGAAGCGTCTGAGGGTTTTGGAGTCGGGGCAGGGTTTAGGTGGTCCTGAGTCTCGGGTGGTCTCGGGGGATGCCCCTTCTGGTGTGGCGATGGAGGCATTCGACTCCTATCTCCCTGCCAAAGCCTCTGGGCCTGACCAGTGGGCCCCTCTTCTGTTTGGCTTACTCGGCTGTGCCGGTCTTTTCTTTAGGGGCCGGTGCTCTGGAGGATGACTCGGCCCTGGGTCCCGAGGAGGGGAATCCTGGAGCTGGGGAAGGGCTGACTTGGTGCCCTTGGGACCCACTGGACCCTGCCTGGGTTTTTTCTATCCTCGGAGCAGGGCTTATTTTTACAAGGAGTGTGGTTCTCTTTTTACCCCTCTGCGTATGAGTTGGATTTGGTGTGTGCCCCCTCCCTGGGTTCGGTTCCGTGTTCAAACAAGTGCGTCGGTTCCGTTTTTCCAGAGGTTTTCGCCTAACCGCATCCAGCCGTCTGCAGTGCGGGTGGCCCTGGCGGCTTACTTCCTGCGTGACCCAGATTATGCCTTGGTGATGGATCTGTCATCATTTAGGTTAGGGACCGAGTTATCTTTCTGGGTCCGTTACGAGGTTCCGGAGTCGTCCTGGTTGGCGGACTGTCCGTTACGAGGTTCCAAAGTCGTCCTGGCTGGCGGACTGTCCTGTATTTGCTGTTGGAGGCTTGGCATTCTTTCTGTCGTTCCCGCACGCTTGAGTGATGCGAGGCTTCGATGGTGGTTCTGATTCCATTCCATCAGGTGCTCATTCCTGAACCTTGACCTTAGTGGCTTAGGATTTGCGCGCCCGGGGCCTCCTGGCTTTGACCTTGCACTTCTTTTCCCTCCTGGAGCTGTCTTCGGACTGGCTTGGGGAGGATGTGAGGGCACTTGGGGCCGTTCCGAGAGTCTGGTGCCTTGGGCTCGGTGGCTCGCGCGTTGGCTGCCTTGTTGAAGCTGTTTGCGCCGATCTTGCGGGATGTGGTTTCCCTGTTTTGCGCTTCCCAGCTCGCGTGTTGGCAGGAGGTGCTTGCCTCCTCTCTGGAATCAGCCTTTGCCCTGGCTCTTTGGTGGTCTTCGCCTTTTTGACCTCTGCTTTTTGTGCCTTCGGCCATGGCGTAGTATATTCAGGCTGCTTCAGCCAGCTGCCGTCCCATTTCTGACTTGTTGGTTCTCCGGGGATCCCAGGGGAGAGGGGCCTTCCCGGAGGGTTCGGGCCAGGGCTCGGGGTTCCACAGGTGCCAGTTTTGGGTTTGGTTCTGCTTTCGGACCCGCCTTCGTCTGGTCGGCGCGGTGTTCGGTCTGTGCGAGGTTTTGGGTCTCGTAAGAGGCACCGGCCCTGCAGTTCATTCTGGCCTTATCCCGTCTGAACCCCTGGGTTTATTGCCCCTCCTCTAGGTTGACTACGCTGTCCCAGGTTGGTGTCCTTGGAGCTCCGGGATGCTTATTGGCACGTCCCGATTCATCCGGAGTTCAGGGACTGGCTCGGTTTTGTTGTAAAGCATCAGGGTTACCACTTTTGTTGTCTCCCATTCGGGTTGAATCTGACACCTCGCGTGTTCGCACACCTTACACGGGTCGTCGTGGCCCGTCTGTGTCTTTTCGGTGTTCGGGTGTTGGCCTGCCTTGAGGACTGGCTGGTCTCGGCTCCCAGTTGGTCCTCTTGTCTGCTAGCCAGGAATTTGATTCTTTCCCAGCTCGCCGGGTTCGGGTTCTTGGTGATCTGGAGGAAGTCCCATCTGGTTCCCCCCCCAGGTTCGAACATGGCTGGGTCTTGTGTGGGACTCTCGGATCACTTTCTTGTTTTCAGGCACTGCTTGCTCGGTGTCCGAACCTGGAGGTTTTCCGCGGCTCCGCCTGTTTCAGCAGATCAGACTGGTGCGTCACGTGGCTGGTTCAATCTTCTCGAGTCTTCGCGTAGGTTTCTTGACTCAGGTTTATCATCATCTCTATGGTGATCAGGTGGCTTCCTTGTTAGTGTCCCACCTGCGGACTTCTTCTTGGCGGCAGTATGAAGTTTCCTGTCGGTCCTTCCGTTTCTTTTTGCGTCTTCGTCGTTCTGCTTCACTGTCTGTTAGGGTTGTGTTGTCCTTTATCTTTGGTTGTTCCAGGACCGTCATCTTATGCCTAACACTGTTGCCTCGTATTGTGCGGCGCTGGTGGAGCCGCTTCTGCTTGCTTTCGGTATTAATGTTACTTCTGTGCGTTTTGCAAGCTGTCACGTGTGTTGTTTCACCTCCAGCCTGCTCATGCGTCGGCTGAGCCGTCCTGGACTTGGACAGAGTGCTCTCCTTTCTTTCTTCTCCTCAGTTTGTTGTGGCCCCTTCGGTTCAGGATTGTTTTTTCGAAGGCTCTTTTTCCTTTTGGCATTAGCCTCTGGGGGTCGGAACAGTGATCTTCATACTCTCCTCCGGCGCAGGGGTTTCTGCTCCTTCAGTCGTGGCAATAACATCGTCCAAAAGATAAGAACATAAAAACAAAGGTAATGCAGCAGAAGGCCTATTGGCCCATACGAGGCAGCTCCTATTTATAACCAGCAAAATCAGGTGATTTGGCAGGTTTCTTGTCCTGCGCTTCGTCAAATCGTCTTGGAGTGGGTGCGCTTGGGCATGGTCAAAACGATTACGTCCCTCAGGTGGGTTTCCCGTCTGTTTCCAGTGCCGAAACGGGACTGTGGGTCTGAGGTTCATTCTGGACAAGTCCTGTCTGAAACCCTGGATTCCTTGCCCCTCCTTTCGGATGACTACTCTGTCTCAGGTCCGGCTTCTGTGGAGCCGGGTGTCTGGATGGTGTCCACTGGACCTCAAGGACGCCTATTGGCCGTTCCTATTTATCTGGGGTTCAGGGACTGGTTAGGTTTCGTGGTGGGGCATCAACGCTTACCGTTTCGATGCCTACCTTTTGGCTTGAATCTGGCACCTCGCGTTTTCACGCGTCTGACCGGTTTGTGGTGACCCGTCTGCGTCTTCTAGGGATATGGCCTTCCTCGATGATGGCAGGTGTGGGCTCCAGTCGGTCAGCTTGTCAGCTCGCCAGGGATATGGTTTTTTCCAGCTCGCCAGGTTCGGGTTCCTGGTGAACTGGAGGAAGTCTCATCTGGTTCCATCCCAGGTTCGGACCTGGCTGGTCTTGTTTTGGGTCTCGGACCGCTTCCTGTCTCTCCCTCCAGAGGTGTTGTGGCGGCTGTGGGACTGCCGTCAGCTGTTTCTGGGGGGGTCCCGGGTCACTCGGCGGTTGCTCGAGCGGTTGTACAGGAGTCTGAACTTCGCCGTGCTAGTCTACCCGCCGGGTGGGTTTGGCTTCGGCGTCTGTTTTGGTTCCTTCGGGGACGTCCTTTCCGCCTCTCGCGATCGTTGGGTTTGTCCTCCGCGGGGGTCTTGTGGCGGTTGCTGCGTCACCGGCTTCCTCTTCGGGGTTTTGGGGTTTGGTGCCTTGGCGCCTACCCAAGCCTCGGTCGATGTGTTCATGGACGCGTCGTCTCTCTGCTGGGGCTTTGTGACCAAGTGCGCACCAGGCAGGCCAGGGATGGGGGGTTCGTCATTCCATCGGGCTCACAGCACGGTACGGGAGTTCGCAGCTGTCTGGTTCGAACTTTGGAGTTTCGGGTCGCTCGGGGATTGCCATTCACCTCCATTCGGACTGTTCTCCAGTGGTTCATTGCCGAACGCGGGGGTTCTCTTCGGTCCTTGCTCTTTGGGGTGGTCCCTTCGAGTGGTTCGTCTACGGATTCTCGGGGTGGTTCTCCGTGCGGTTCATGTCGGGGAGTGCTCAACGTTTTGGCGGACGGTCTGTCTCGCTTCCTTCCTCTGTCCACGGAGTGGACGGTCGACGACGACTCGTTTCATTGGATCTGCCAGATGTACGGTCTCCCAGATGTGGACCTCTTCGCGTCGGCGTGGTTTCGGCGTCTCCCAATATATGTGACGCCCTTCCCGACTGCGATGCATTCGCGGTGGATGCCTTTTGGCAGGACTGGTCGAGGTGGTTACCTGTACCTCTTTCCCCGGCCCAGCTGTTGCTTCGGGTTCTGGTTCGGTGGAGACATTCCAGGGAGGGTAGTCCTCGTGGCCCTTGGTGGCCGGCCCAGCCTGGTTTCCGGTGCTATTGGCTCGGTGCCCGAATCGGGACGTTTCCTACGGCTCCGCCTGTTNTGTAAACACTATAGGGGCAACTTTTTCTCACCCAATTTTTCACTTCCCTTAGCACATTCCTATTATCTCACCTATTTTTCAAAAGCACTATACCTTTATGATCTCTGGGACACCACTCACTATCCTCAACCTGTACTACAATACTTAGGATTGTTGAAATATGCTGGAGCTCCTCTGCTGCAAGTGTTGACCCTTGGGGGTGTCACCTTTTGAATGTATGGCAGGTAGGCTGCTCCATGTTTCTTAAATAAAAAAAAATAAAAATGAAGAATTTTAAAAAACGGTACAAATGTCGAAAAGGTTTGTTCGGTGTTTGTCGGGTAGGTTGCTCCATGTTTCTTAAATAAAATAAAAAAAAAAAAAACAGTTGAAACAATTTGGAAAACGGACATGCCATAAAGGTTAGTTCAGAGTTTGTCTGGTAGGCTGCTCCATTATTAAGACATTATTTTTTGTTTTGTTTTTATTTAAGAAACATGAAGCTGCCAAACACGGAACGAACTTATTGCTATAAAACAAATGAAAAAAATATTGAACAAATTTGAAGAAAGAAAAATGTCATAAAGGTTTGTTCAGTTTATATAAGGTAGGCTGCTCCATTATTTAAAACTTTGAATATCATATTGTTGTTTTTCGGTGGTAGAACAGATTTATTTGATATCTATTATTGTCAATGGGGAAATTTGTTTTGTATGACATCCGTTTCACATGACGATCATGGTGCCGGAACGGATTAAATTCGTTATTCAAGGTTCCACTGTAATTGAACATGTAATATAGAAAATATGAACAATATTTGTGAACACATTAGTGATACATGTAACAGTTTCTTTGAACAGTATGGATGTTCTACTGCCTGAATATTATAAATCTGTTCAATATATAAAGGATTAGCCAGAAAAAACTAAAGAAATGCTTTTGTAATTGTGCGGAAAAAATGAACATAAAAATATTTGTGGCGACTTGCGCTTGTTGAATCTGGCATGTGGCTGCCTCTGGGAGTCTATGACACGAGTGACCACTGAGCTGTGATGTAACATGCCATTTTCTGGCGTGTTACTGCGTCACCACTGCGGCCAAAGTACATTTGTGCAATATTCTCAACATATATGTGATCAGGGAAAAGGGTATTTAAACACTTTTGGAAGGAAAATAATTTTTTGCAAAGAATATATTTTCGGCACACCACAGCTGTGTTGTATTTTAAGGCAGTGCAGCACAGTGGTTAAACTGCTTCCTGAGATTCTCTCTGGTATGACTGTATTTGCCACATTTTCCATTTTAGTTGGTGTAAGTTAAAGTCACCAAGGGGCCGGGGGCCGAGCGGACAGCACGCTGGACATGTGATCCTGTGGTCCCGGGTTCGATCCCGGGCACCGGCGAGAAACGATGTGCAGAGTTTCTTTCACCCTATGCCCCTGTTACCTAGTAGTAAATAGGTACCTGGGAGTTAGTCAGCTGTCACGGGCTGCTTCCTGGGAGTGGAGGCCTGGTCGAGGACCGGGCCGCGGGGACACTAAAGCCCCGAAATCAACTCAAGATAACCACATGCAAGAAGATATGTGGGGCAAGGTTTGTAAGGTTTTCTAAGCAGTATTCTATTTTTGTAAGTTGGTCTTTAAACTGGTGAGGATTTGCATCTGGTGATTTATATACAAGGACAGTCACCACATTTAGAATTTTTATTTTGAGTATCAGCACTTCTACCATATCATTTGTGGTGTTCAGCAGCTCTGTGCAGATCAGTGTGTCTTCGATGTACAGGCTGACCTCACCCTGTAGCCTATGTTTTCTATCACATCTGAAAAGATTGAATTCTGGTATCCATATCTCATTGTCATTATAGTCCTTTGTGTGAGTTTCAATCATAGCTGCAAAAATTGCATTTGCTTCTTTAGGAGACCAGTTAGAAAGTGGACTTTGATTATTTGAAATTACTGTAGTGGTACCTTGGTTTCCTAATTTAATCCGTTCCGAGAGATGGATTAGATGGATTCCTAGAGATGGATTAATAAGTGTGAGCCAAAAATTCACAACCCAAAATAAATTTTCCAATAAGAAATAATGTAAATTAAATTAATCCATTTCACACTCCCAAAAATATTAAATTCTAAATACATTTCATACATAATGCACACAAATATTTTGTACTATACTATGCACAAGTTATAGCTTACCTTTATTGATATGACTTGTTGGCGTATGGAAGAGAGTGAGGAGGGGGGGGGGAGGAGGAGAGGTGTTAGTATATGCAAGGAGAGTTTCCTTCCTTTATAACATCAGGCAGTGATGACTTCTCTGGGGTATTCTCTCTCCTATGATTTGCAGGCATAACACTAGGACCTGGTTGTGGCTCATTGCTTGCTTGTCTTACTAAGAATCTGTTTATAGACTTGTTTGTCCCTGCATTTCAACACGTGTCTGTAGTGAGACATCACATTGTCTCACTATGAATGATCTCTTATTTTTCCTCTTTTGTCATCCTTACAACTATTTTCTTAGGTTGAACTTTACCACTGACTTTCTTGGGACCCATGGCGTGATATATAATAATTACTTTTATGCTCAAAAACAAAAAATAATACAAAAACAATGAAATTCTTTACAAAGAATTCAGGTGCAATTGTCACTAAGTGGGCAACTCTGGTAAACTGAAGTGAGGTCACCCGTGCCACCAGGAACCATGTGCTTGGTCGACCCATACGTATATAAATAAAGTCGCAAGGTGAGGCAAAGGTTGTAACCAGTTTCAAATTTTCCAACTAAATTGCATTCATAACACGAAAAATTTGTGAAAAGGGACGGTTGTATACTGAGGCTCCACTGTACAGGTATATGAAATCTACCTTCTTTGGAATTCAAGTTGGTTGCTTCTTATTGGTTGTGGTATGAAGTTGCTGATTTATTTTTGCTTGCAGCAAATCCCTCTTTTCCTTGTGGGCCAGGTATAGCTTTTGCCATACCTGGACGCAAAAGTTGCAAGAGGCGAGTTCAGTCTGTCAGGCTCTTTTGAGTGGTGTCATCTTTCTGGATGGCCTGTTTGTACCAATTTTGACCCAAGATGTAGATATGTGGCAGCTGCATGTTCAGTTGCCTTTGCTTTCTAGGGGCTGATACCATAGAAGATCACAGGGCTCGTTTGCACTTGGCCACAGTTTTGGCTTGTATGGGCTGTAGTGGAGCAGCTCTGTGGTAGCTTGGATGCTGTGGCCTGTGTTTGGGGCCTTGGAGGTGCTGCCCAAGTGTTGGTGCCTCTCATTCGGGATGCGGTGGTAAGCTTCTATTCCGCTTGTCAGTCATGCTGGCAGGCCATGCTGGTTCTTGTCTCTTTTGTTCTCTTCTGTTCACCTATGTCTCCTGTACATGCAGTATTTTCAATTCTTTTGGCTGTAGTGGTGGTGGCTTTTCAGCTGATCATTCATCTGTTTTTGCAATACGTTTCTGCTCTTGCTGTTCATGGAAGGCGGTTTCAGGGCATGTCCTCACCTGTTGATGGTTAAGGTAAGCTTCCGGAAGAGTTAGATTCCTGGACTGTTGCACTTCGTCTTTTGCTACTTTTGATCAGCATCACTCGCATGTTGGGGAGGAGTGCATCAGCTCTTTCGGCACTTTGATGGCACTGGGGAGAAGTCTGGCCTGTTTTACCAACTCTTGATCCCACAGTGTGTGGGCCTTCCCAGTAGTGTCCCGGGGCTTAAAGTCGAGGTGGTCCTCAACCCTTTCTTTGGTGTCATGGTCTGGGGCAACAATCTAATCCACAGCTCATATTGATCGTTATATAGTTAAAAGCTCTGTACCTCAGGGTACAGTCCTTGCACCGCTGCTTTTCCTTATTCTCATATCAGATATAGACAAAAATACAAGTCACAGCTTCGTATCATCCTTTGCAGACGACACAAAAATCAGTAAGAAAATTACCTCGGCTGAAGACATTGAAAAACTTCAAGCTGATATTAATAAAGTTTTCGACTGGGCATCAGAAAATAATATGATGTTTAACAGTGACAAATTCCAGGTACTCAGGTACGGTAAAAATGAGGACCTTAAACATAATACAGGGTACAAAACACAATCAAATGTGCCCATAGTAGGAAAGCAACATGTAAAGGATTTGGGAATAATGATGTCTGACGACCTAACGTTTAGGGAGCATAACCAAGCAAATATTGCGACAGCCAGAAAAATGATAGGATGGATTACGAGAACTTTCAAATCCAGGGATCCCATCACAATGCTTGTACTCTTCAAGTCACTTGTGCTGTCCCGTCTTGAGTACTGTTCAGTACTCACTTCCCCCTTTAGAGCAGGAGAGATTGCTGAAATAGAGGGAATACAGAGAACATATACGGCACGCATAGACGCGATAAAGCACCTAAATTATTGGGATCGTCTCAAAGCTCTCCAAATGTACTCACTAGAAAGAAGACGAGAGAGATATCAAATAATATACACCTGGAAGATACTGGAGGGCCAGGTCCCAAATCTACACAGTAAAATAACAACGTACTGGAGTGAACGATATGGAAGAAAATGCAGAATAGAGCCAGTGAAGAGCAGGGGTGCCATAGGCACAATCAGAGAACACTGTATAAACATCAGAGGTCCGCGGTTGTTCAACGTCCTCCCAGCAAGCATAAGAAATATTGCCGGAACAACCGTGGACATCTTCAAGAGGAAACTAGATTTATTCCTCCAAGGAGTTCCGGACCAGCCGGGCTGTGGTGGGTATGTGGGCCTGCGGGCCGCTCCAAGCAACAGCCTAGTGGACCAAACTCTCACAAGTCAAGCCTGGCCTCGGGCCGGGCTTGGGGAGTAGAAGAACTCCCAGAACCCCATCAACCAGGTATCAACCAGGTATCAACCAGATCATCACAGAGTGGTTGGATGCTTGAATTGTCAAGCTAACCCCACTCTTCTGTGGGTGTCCCGGTGGTTCCCACTCCCCAAGTGGAACTTGCTAGGCCTTTTGGTACATTCTCAACCTTTCATGTTTGACTTGCTTCATTCCTTGTCCAACTTTCCACATGACCACAATAGCTCAAATCCACCTGGTGTTGTAGGCAAATTTCTGGATGGTGTCCCTAAATTTGCAGGATGTCATTGGCATGTTCTTGTTCATCCCCAGTTCAATTTGATAAGATTTTGTGGTTGGGCATCAAGTTTACTGCTTTTGGGTTCTGTGATTTGCCTTGGCCTGGCTCCCTGGATGTTCACCAGGTTAGTGTATGCAGTGGTTTGTCACCTTCAGATCTTATGGATTGAAGTCTTAGCCTTTATCGATGGCTAGCTAGTTAGGGCTTTTAGCCCCCCAGGTTTGTATTTCTGGTGAATTGGTAAAAGTCCCATTTGGTTCACTCCCAGGTTCAGACCTGGTCTGGGTTTCTCGATTGGTGTCCCTCTCCTTTCTGCCTGGATTCCTGCTATGGTTGGACGTGCATCTCTGGTTGGTGGTGTAGTCTCCAGGTCACTCGTCATTGGTTTGAGTGGCTTTGCATCTAACTCATTGCTAGTTCCTCCCTTCATGGAAGGGGGGGGGGGTATTCTTCTGGCTCACCTCTGCCCCTTGTGAGTATAGCTTTTTAACTCATAATTTATAATTCATTGTGTCGGGGTACGCAGTCAGTCAATATACCTGTTACTTATATCAAGGCCCCCCCCATCCCCTGATAGGTCAAATTGCAGTACTGATGCCCCCCGCAAGATGCAACCCCATGACAAACTGACTAACTCCTGAGTACTTACTTACTGCTAAGTGAACAGGCCCCGTAGGTGATAAAAAATATACCCTGCCATTTCTGTCCTGCCTAGGATTCTAACCCGGATTCTCGATTGCGAGTCGAGAATGAGCTCAACTGTACTACTGTATTGTTTTCCACGTTGACAAAGCAACAAGGAGCCACCAGAGCAGCCCGCTTAGAAATTGAGCAAGGAATGCGATGAAAGGGCTCTCTAGTATGTCCTCGGAGTCTCAGATTCTCACCTTCCTCTTCAGGGACTTCAATTATCAATCTTCTTTGCTAAGTAACTGACATGTCAAGGCTAGGGGATCGAGGATAAAGATATGCAGACCCCTCCCTACTGGAACTAATGATGTGAACTGCTTCATGACCTGGTGGTTTGTTCGTTTCATGGGTTCATTGTCTTATTTCTATGCTTTCTTTACCTTGCCGATTATATATTTTGGCTCACCAACCTTTCTTGTGGGCTTTTCTTGATTATAGTGATCTAGTATAACCTGCTCTTTGCACCTCTATAGAAGAGAAGGGCTTATGTCTCTGGTTCCTGGTAGTCTTACAATGACTTGCAAGGGCATGGCATGTATTGAATTGGATGGTGCTATCTAGGTAGCTAACAAGAAGAAGCCACCAAGAACCCACCAGAAATAGGCATTTCATTACATTTGCTGTTTTTTCCTGAGGAAAACTGGCTCCCTGAAGCTATCTTGCTGGGATGGCTCCCATCTAGTAGGTCACATTAGCCTTGGAGTTCTGTTTGGCCTACTGGGAACCAGAGCAGACCTACTCTCTGGCCCCTTCACAGAGGTGCAGAGAGCAGGTGATACTTTTCCACCCTCAGGGAAAGCATCCAGAAAGTCGTTGAACCAATACAGATCACTGCTGGGGTTCAAAGGGACTTAAGCCTCAAAAACTGCCAAGCGAACTCCCCAACTATGTAAACAAATTATCCAGTCTCTCAAAACAAATCTAAATGAGCTCCTTAGCACTACCCAACTCTCCATTCCCTCTGGTCTTTCACACCAGTTCTGTCACTGTTGTGGGTGTGTGGGAACATCCGCTGTTGGGCGGATTATCTAAGTATAATTACCTAAGTGTAGTTACAGGATGAGAGCTTTGCTTGTGGTGTCCCGTCTTCCCAGCACTCTGTCATATAATGCTTTGAAACTATGTAGTGATGGTTTTGGCCTCCACCATCTGTGTAATTACCTAATTTGTGTGTGTGTGTGTGTTGGGTTCTGTTATTTGCAAAAACAGTAATAAAACTAAGTACCATTATAATAATGTTGAAGGATTCTTTTAATATTCATTCATTTGGGTTTGCTGGAAGCAGTAGATTAAATATTTGTGATATGTTTCCAAGTATTTTCTGAAAATATATAATAAATAGCTTTAACTGCTAAATTGCTCAGCATAAGGGGCAGGGAAGCAAAAATATTTGAATTATGTAAAAATTACTTAAAAATGTTCAACAAATCTCCAACTTATTGGTTTCAGCATCATGAAACTTTCATCAAAATATTTTCAGAAGTTGATTTTAGACTTAATTTGTTAAAAAGAAAATATTTTGTTGATAAAGAGAACAATTTCTATTAGCTTGAACTGATGGATAATGCAGTAATAAAGAGATGCAAGCACCTGTCCGATACACAAAGAATAGAACTAAGAAGCGTCCACAAAGTTAAATTTTTGTTAAATACTGTATCATATAAATACATTTCCCAATGTTAATATCTGTTACTTTCATCAATATCCCACCAATTTTTTCTGGGGGGGGAGCCCCTTCGGCTCCCCGGAGCTTACTAGGCTGATATGCTAATGCCAGACTTTGGCATCAGTCATGTGTATGGAGTTTTGTGAGCCTACCGGGGACCATGAGCCAGAACCTGGCCTCCTCAGAGAGGCATGGATGGGGGAAGGGGGGGAATGGCCTATAGAAACCCCCATGTGATTGGAAGCATTTTATGTCTGCCATCGACTGGGTCAGGCACCCATAAAGGTAAGCATCCCAAAACAAACCCCTATTCTGGTGAAAATTTTGCTACCAAAAGCCAAACAAGTGGATAGAACTCCCCTAAAAGAAACGAGCAAACAAGCATGACGTCACACGTTGTCGCGCCACTGTCTGCGCAGCACCCCCCTCCCAGGGAGGGGAAAGGGGGAGTCCCAGACCCCCGCACTGGCTATCCACCCTTCAGTTCTAAGGCTGATGCTAGAGGTGGAGGTCATGTGCTTGGCTCCAGAGTTTCCAGCACTGTGCTTTGAGTGTGGTGGCTATCTTCCAGGGGTGCGAGAGTCAGGAGTTATTCTTCAGTACTCGGGCTGCATGCACCTACGGTTATCGTCCCTAGGTGCCCTGTAAGTACTGCCCTTGGAGCTTTTTTTTTTTTTTTTTTTTTTTTTTTTTTTTTTTTTTTTTTTTAGCTTGGGGGGCCACCTTCCACAAGTTCCTCGGGGCCTGCCTCTGCTGGGCCGTATTACTGCTCGGTTTTTCGGCCACCCTTTGGGTGCTTTGGGGTTTTGTCTTCCTTGTTTATCTTAGGGTAAGAGGCAGTTTGCACTGGTGCCGGGTGCAGGGTACGAAGCAGCTTGTTTTCACCATTCACAGCGGCCGGCTCTGTTCCTTGGGGTACATTGTCCTCTTGTGAGGTTTTGTTCTTCTTTATGGTTTTGCCTTGTGAGGGGTCTACCTTGTATGCCCCTTTGTGCCTGACCTGTGCACGGTTCTTTTCTGGTGGTGCCCCCTGCTAGGTCCCCGTGAGTGTTCACATCCCTGGGGTTCAGCTTTTAGAAAGTTGCTTGGTATTTGTGGGCGCCAGTTAGCAGTACCCTGCCTGGGATTACCTGGGCGTGAGTCCTTAAATGCTTAGGACCCTGGAAGACCCCTAGGGGGCATGTGGGTCTGATGGATGTCCCCGGAGTCCCCCTCTCGCTTCGTGCGAGTTCGAGAGTTGCTCGGTCCCCTTGACTCAGGGTGACCCTCACGGTTTTTGCCTCCATCACACTGCCTGTTGGGTCGGTGACACTTTCGACCCGGAGTTCGGCGAGTTCTGTTGCTTGCTGGTGACTCAGTGTAAGAGAGAGACCCTTGTGTAGGGAGAAATAGCAGTGTATTATGTAAGAAAGAAACCCTTGTGTAGGGAGAAATAGCAGTGTTAAATGTTGAAAAACAGTCTGGAACTCTGACCCCTTTCAGATGCACAGAGCATCATCTCAACAGGAAAATGTAATCTCCTAAAAGAAAACCCAATGTAAACAAAAGGGATAAAATGGTTAAGAAGAAAACAGATTCAATGCAACAAAATATAGAGAAACAACAGTGTTAGATGCAGAAAAACAGCCTGGAACATTATAAGACATATAAATGAAGTATTGGGAAATGTGAATGACATGTATAGAGAGGGGACATTAATGGAACCAGGCAAGCAGTGACATGTGCAAGCCCCTATCAGTCACTTGAGAGAGGGAGGCAGTGACAACCAGACCTGTGTTGTGGATGGTTTCCAACAAACATGATGAGTGCAGTATTATAGAGGTTTATAGCGGTGCTTCTCTTTCTTTACGAGTTAGAGATAGGAATTTGGGAAATAGGATTTGGAACCATGTGTAATTACCTAAGTGTAATACCTAAGTGTAGTTACAGGATGAGAGCTACGCTCGTGGTGTCCCGTCTTCCCAGCACTCTTTGTCATATAACGCTTTGAAACTACTGACGGTTTTGGCCTCCACCACCTTCTCACTAACTTGTTCCAACCGTCTACCACTCTATTGCGAAGGTGAATTTTCTTACGTTTCTTCGGCATCTGTGTTTAGCTAGTTTAAATCTATGACCTCTTGTTCTTGAAGTTCCAGGTCTCAGGAAATCTTCCCTGTCGATTTTATCAATTCCTGTTACTATTTTGTACGTAGTGATCATATCGCCTCTTTTTCTTCTATCTTCTAGTTTTTGCATATTTAATGCCTCTAACCTCTCCTCATAGCTCTTGTCCTTCATTTCTGGGAGCCACTTAGTGGCATGTCGTTGCACCTTTTCCAGTTTGTTGATGTGCTTCTTAAGATAAGGGCACCATACAACCGCTGCATATTCCAGCTTTGGTCTAATAAAAGTCGTGAACAATTTCTTTAGTATTTCTCCATCCATGTATTTAAAGCAATTCTTAGGTTAGAAAGTGTAGCATAGGCTCCTCGCACAATGTTCTTGATGTGGTCCTCAGGTGACAGTTTTCTATCTAAAACCACCCCTAGATCCCTTTCTTTATCAGAATTCTTTAAAGATTTCTCACATAATTTATAGGTTGTGTGGGGTCTATGTTCTCCAATTCCACATTCCATAACATGGCATTTATTCACATTAAATTCCATTTGCCAAGTGTTGCTCCAAATACTTATTTTGTCCAGGTCTTCTTGAAGGGCATGACAATCATCTAAATTTCTTATCCTTCCTATTATCTTAGCATCATCAGCAAACATGTTCATATAATTCTGTATACCAAGGTAGATCAATGTAGACAATAAACATCACTGGTGCAAGAACTGAACCCTGTGGTACTCCACTTGTGACATTTCTCCAGTCCGATACATTGCCTCTGATCACAGCCCTCATTTTTCTATCAGTCAGAAAGTTTTTCATCCATGTTAGAAGCGTACCTGTCACTCCTCCAATATTTTCCAGTTTCCAGAACAACCTCTTATGTGGAACTCTGTCGAAAGCCTTTTTTAGGTCCAGATAGATGCAGTCAGCCCAACCATCTCTTTCCTGTAATATCTCTGTTGCTCGATCATAAAAACTGAGTAAATTCGATACACAGGATCTACCAGATCGAAAACCATACTGTTGTCTGATATTATATCATTTCTCTCCAGGTGTGCTACCCATTTAGTTTAATTATTTTTTCCAATATTTTGACTATTACACTTGTCAATGATACCGGTCTATAATTAAGGGGGTCCCTGCTTCCACTTGTAATTGGAACTATGTTAGCCTTTTTCCACACATCAGCTACAACTCCTGTAAACAGGGATGCCTGAAAGATCAGTTGAAGAGGATGCTGAGCTCAGGTGCACATTCTCTCAGAACCCATGGTGAAACTCCATCTGGACCAACTGCTTTGTTATTTAGCTCTTGAGCATTTTTTCCACTTCGTCTCTAGACACTCTCTGTGCTCTATGTTGTTCTCTGGAATTCTTATTGTATCTGGTTCCCTGAAGATTTCATTTTGTACAAACACACTTTGGAACTTTTCGTTTAATGTTTCACACATTTCCTTTTCATTTTCCGTGAATCTATTTCCATTTTCAACCTCTGAATATTATCCTTTACCTGCAATTTGTTGTTTATGAATTTATAGAATAGACCTGGTTCTGTTTTACATTTGTCTGCAATCCCTTTTCAAAATTTCTTTCTGCCTCTCTCCTCACTGCCGTGTAGTTGTTTCTCGCATCTTTGTATCGCTGGTATGATTGGGGGTTTGGCCTCTTCCTGTATTGATTCCATTTTGTGTCTTTTGGTCTCTGGCCCTCTCGCACTTTCTGTTGAACCAATCCTGTTTCCTAGTTCTGCTTCTCTGTTTTGGTATAAAATTTTTTGTGCCTTTATCATATATTTCACAAAACTTGACATACATCTCATTCACTTCCTTGCCTAGCAACAAGTCTGTCCAATTATACTCCCTAAAAAATTTTCTAAGGTTGCCATAATGTCCTCCTAAAGTCAGGTTTTCAATTGCATCGACCATCATATTTTCTTCCAGATTATAACGCATTGCATACTTTATCCCCAAAAAGACATGGTCACTTTTACCCAAGGGAGGAAGGTACTGAATGTCAAATATTTCTTCCTCCTTCCTGGTAAATATCAAATCTAGCATGGAGGGAACGTCACCTTCCCTCATCCTCGTAGCTTGTTTAACATGTTGATATAAGAATGTTTCCAGGATGAGGTCTACAAATTTACAGGTCCAGAAATCTTCTGTTTTAGCTTCATATGCTTCCCAGTCTATGGATTTCAAGTTGAAGTCGCCGACTATCAACAGTCGTGAACTATCGTTATCCGCTCTCGCTATGATCTCTCTCATTATCGTTATAAGACCTTCTCGTTTACTATCTAGCTCCTCCTTTGACCATGTGCTGCTTAGCGGTGGACTATATGCATTTATGATCACTAGTTTATCATCCTCATGGCAGATCTCTAGTGCTATTATGTCAACTTCTTGTGGATTGGTAGTCATTATTTCGTTCACCTTTAGGTGTTCTTTCACCAGCACAGCAACGCCACCGCCTTTCCTAATTTTTCTGTCCCGTCTCCAAATTGAGTAGCCCCTTGGGAATATGACCTCATTTAAAATAACATCTTCAAGTTTGTCTCCGTGAGTGCAACAATGTCTGGTGTCTGCAGCTGTATTATATCACTTAACTCCAGTATCTTTGACCTTACTCCATCTATGTTGGTGTATGCAATCTTCAGGAACTTGTTCCCATCTTCTTATTTTTCACTCCCCTTTCTCTAATGATTTGTGGTTTGCTTTTATGTACCACTTACTGGTCTGCCTACCCCTATCACTTTGTAGAAAAAAGAATTGATTCTTCTTCATTCTGCTCTCATTTAAACGTTTTGCCTCGGCGAGGTTCAGTTTCAGCTTCTCTCTATCTTCTTTTGAAAGATCTCGTCTTAACGACCACCCTTTCCCATCCTCAATGCTTTGTAATTTTCTGGCATTCC
This sequence comes from Procambarus virginalis, assembly GCA_020271785.1. Classification (NCBI taxonomy): domain Eukaryota; kingdom Metazoa; phylum Arthropoda; class Malacostraca; order Decapoda; family Cambaridae; genus Procambarus; species Procambarus virginalis. Next base: position 15,663,396 of record WNGS01165503.1, on the reverse strand, counting down.
TTAGTACTTCTTCCATCTGTTTGGCACCGTTAGGGTGATCCTCAAAGGTCGATCTTTCCCTTTTACATATCTGCTATTCTCCTGTGTCGCACACATTCTCTTTGGTTGTAAGACCTTCCACGAGCCAACAATTTTATCTACTACTTTTGCTTCTTCTACAGCTCTTTCTGACCTAGATGTATCTCCTTTTCTATGCATCCAAAATGATCAGGGACTTACTCGATCAACTGTGTTTTGCACCAACTTGGGTTAGATGCCAATTCTTTTCTCACTTCTAGCCTAATGTTTGTTTTATCTTGGGCTGCAGTGTT
>WNGS01165503.1:15651548-15662085 GCA_020271785.1 Procambarus virginalis | reverse complement strand
CCAATAATTTCCAGTTTCCAGAACAACCTCTTATGTGGAACTCTGTCGAAAGCCTTTTTTAGGTCCAGATAGATGCAGTCAACCCAACCATCTCTTTCCTGTAATATCTCTGTTGCTCGGTCATAGAAACTGAGTAAATTCGATACACAGGATCTTCCAGATCGAAAACCATACTGTCTGTCTGATATTATATCATTTCTCTCCAGGTGTTCTACCCATTTAGTTTTAATTATTTTTTCCAATATTTTGACTATTACACTTGTCAATGATACCGGTCTATAGTTAAGGGGGTCTTCCCTGCTTCCACTTTTGTAGATTGGAACTATGTTAGCCTTTTTCCACACATCAGCTACAACTCCTGTAAACAGGGATGCCTGAAAAATCAGTTGAAGAGGAATGCTGAGCTCAGGTGCACATTCTCTCAGAACCCATGGCAAAACTCCATCTGGACCAACTGCTTTGTTCTTATTTAGCTCCTTGAGCATTTTTTCCACTTCGTCTCTAGACACCTCTATGTGCTCTATGTTGTTCTCTGGAATTCTTATTGTATCTGGTTCCCTGAAGATTTCATTTTGTACAAACACACTTTGGAACTTTTCGTTTAATGTTTCACACATTTCCTTTTCATTTTCCGTGAATCTATTTCCCATTTTCAACCTCTGAATATTATCCTTTACCTGCAATTTGTTGTTTATGAATTTATAGAATAGACCTGGTTCTGTTTTACATTTGTCTGCAATCCCTTTTTCAAAATTTCTTTCTGCCTCTCTCCTCACTGCCGTGTAGTTGTTTCTCGCATCTTTGTATCGCTGGTATGTTTGGGGGTTTGGCCTCTTCCTGTATTGATTCCATTTTTGTGACTTTTGGTCTCTGGCCCTCTCGCACTTTCTGTTGAACCAATCCTGTTTCCTAGTTCTGCTTCTCTGTTTGGTATAAATTTTTTTGTTCCTTTATCATATATTTCACAAAACTTGACATACATCTCATTCACTTCCTTGCCTAGCAACAAGTCTGTCCAATTATACTCACTAAAAAAATTCTAAGGTTGCCATAATGTCCTCTCCTAAAATCAGGTTTTTCAATTGCATCGACTGTCATATTTTCTTCCAGATTATATCGCATTGCATACTTTATTCCAAAAAGACATGGTCACTTTTACCCAAGGGAGGAAGGTACTGAATGTCAAATATTTCTTCCTCCTTCCTGGTAAATATCAAATCTAGCATGGAGGGAACGTCCCCTTCCCTCATCCTCGTAGCTTGTTTAACATGTTGATACAAGAATGTTTCCAGGATGAGGTCTACAAATTTACAGGTCCAAAAATCTTCTGTTTTAGCTTCATATGCCTCCCAGTCTATGGATTTCAAGTTGAAGTCGCCGACTATCAACAGCCGTGAACTATCGTTATCCGCTCTCGCTATGATCTCTCTCATTATTGTTATAAGACCTTCTCGTTTACTATCTAGCTCCTCTTTTGACCATGTGCTGCTTGGGTGGACTATATGCATTTATGATCATTAGTTTATCATCCTCATGGCAGATCTCTAGTGCTATTATATCAACTTCTTGTGGATTGGCAGTCATTATTTCGTTCACCTTTAGGTGTTCTTTCACCAGCACAGCAACGCCACCGCCTTTCCTATTTTTCTGTCCCGTCTCCAAATTGAGTAGCCCCTTGGGAATATGACCTCATTTAAAATAACATCTTCAAGTTTTGTCTCCGTGAGTGCAACAATGTCTGGTGTCTGCAGCTGTATTATATCACTTAACTCCAGTATCTTTGATCTTACTCCATCTATGTTGGTGTATGCAATCTTCAGGAACTTGTTCCCCCTCTTCTTATTTTTCACTCCCCCTTTCTCTAATGATTTTGTTGGTTTGCCTTTATGTACCACTTCACTGGTCTGCCTACTCCTATCACTTTGTAGAAAAAAGAATTGATATCTTCTTCATTCCTGCTCTCATTTAAACGTTTTGCCTCGGCGAGGTTCAGTTTCAGCTTCTCTCTATCTTCTTTTGAAAGATCTCGTCTTAACGACCACACTTTCCCATCCTCATCATTACGTAATTTTTAGCATTCCTTAGTACTTCTTCCATCTGTTTGGCACCATTTAGGGTGATCCTCAAGGGTCGATCTTTCCCTTTTACATATCGGCCTATTCTCCTGTAGTCGCTCACATTCTCTATGGTTGTAAGACCTTCCACGAGGCCAACAATTTTATCTACTACTTTTGCTTCTTCTACAGCTCTTTCTGACCTAGATGTTATCTCCTTTTCTTTGCAGCCAAAAATGATCAGGGACTTACTTCGATCAACTGTGTTTTGCACCAACTTCGGGTTGGATGCCAATTCTTTTCCTCACTTCTAGCCTAATGTTTGTTTTATCCTGGTTGCTGCAGTGTTGGGCTTCCTTTACTGCTTCTTCCAATTTTTCCTTCTCCTTGGCCACTTGTGCATAAGTGAGTTGCATATCTTTCTTGCACTGTTCTATTCCCTGTGTAACTTCCTCCATCTGTGCTGACAAAAGCTGTTTCTTCTGATGAAATTCCTTACCTAACCTATTGTAGTCATCTATGTTTAAATTTACTTTAACTTCTTCCAAAGCTATTTTTAAGAGTCTATTTTCTTCTTCCATGGCTTTGCAATTTGTTTCCAATTGAATCTTATCCTTGCACAGGTCTTTGACTACACCCTCAAGACATACAACTTTGCTATTCAAATGGTCATTACTTTCTTTCAATTTACTAATTAATTCTACATGAGAGGTCACTATAGCATCTAATTTTACCAACTTGTTGTGTAGACTGGTTATCTCAATGCTTTCTTCACTGAATCCAGCAAAATCAAGCTCTGTTGTGTATTTCCTCTTGCCGCCGGTGGCCATCTTGAATGTTGTTCTCTGCACTGTAAACACTAGGGGTAACTTTTTCTCATCCAATTTTTCATTCCCTTAGCACATTCCTGTTATCTCACCTATTTTTCAAAAGCACTATACCTTTATGTTCTCTGGGACACCACTCACTATCGTCATCCTGTACTACAATACTTAGGATTGTTGAAAAATGCTGGAGCTCCTCTTGTCTGCCTTTTGGGAAAGAACTTGGGATAGACTGTGTGTGTGTGTTGCTTTGGGGTTCTTTTTGTTTATTTGTTTTTAGCACATTCTCACTTCCTTGGCGGAGGAGGTCTGCCTAGCTTCTCATTAGGTTATCCTAGACTGTGTTCTGTAGTCCTCCTCTGTTGCCCCAAGGTTTCATGGCAACGCCGGTTGCCAGTTTGCCTGCAGCAGACAGGGCTTACCAGCTTAGCTGGCCCAAATCCTGGGCTTCCAATAATGCTTGCGTACCCTATGAACCATGGATGTGTCTTCCGAGCCCTGTCTCGCCGTGTGTGATACCAAGGGGTGTTCATTGCCTTGTGTGACGATCATCCATCTTGCCTCCATCATGCTGCCTGTTGGGTCGGTGACACCTACGACCCCGAGTCTTGCAGGACACGGTCCCCACTTGTTATTCAATTTACTCATTCCTCATATGAGGATGTTAGGGGGGCTCAGGCGGCGGCATGGTTGCATGCTAGGTATTGTGTGTTGCAATGGGCCAGGTTGGTTGCTTGGTTGGAGGCCCCGGAGCTGCCCTGTTTAGATTTTAGGGACCAGGATTTAGGGGCGTTGGTTACTTCAACTTGGCCGTGCCTTTGCTTCCTTCCACCTGGGAAGGAAGCAAGACCCAACCCTGCTGCTAAATGTCTGTTGGTTTCCGGGCCAGGGAGGGGTTTATCCTTTATTTATCCAAATCCTTCTGTGGGATTTGTTGTTGCCGGAGGTTTTCGTATCCTCCATCTCTGTATGATTTTGACTTGGGTGTGGCTCCCCCCAGGGTTGTTTCTGGGTGCCTTTGGATTCTTCAGATATGTCCTTCCAGAGGTTTCCTACCTCTCTGATTTCATCTGGAGACGTTCGGGAGGCCCTTGGTGCGTGCCTCCTGTGAGACCCAGTTTATGCCTCGTTAATGGATCCGGCTTCTTTTGAGTTCGGTTCTTCCCCATATTGGATTGCGAGGTTTCGGAGTCTTCCTGGCTGGCAGACTGCCTCTTCTTTTCCTTGGGAGCTTGGAGTGGGTATTGCCAGATCCGCACACTTGAGTGGCGAGAGGTTTCCTCGGTGTTGTAAGTGTTCTTCGTTTTTTTTTTGGAGTTCCTCAATGCATGACTCTTTGCCCCTGCACTTTCCTGTGATGTGGGTCTGGAGCAGTTGCATGCTTAATTCCCCCTGTCTTTCGACTGCCTTTGTGTTGGACGACCATTGAACTCTGGGTCCTTTGGCTTCGGTCTTGTGCTTCTTTGGTCTTCTCGAGCTATCCTCGGATTGGCTTTTGGAGGATGTGGAGGCATTGAGGGGGGGGAGGCTTAATCCAGAGTTCTGGTTTCACCTACTGATGCTTTTGCTGCCTTGTTGAAGCGGTTTGAGCCGATTCTCTAGGTAGTGAATTCTCTGTTTTTTGCCTCTCGTTTTGCGTGTCGGCAGGCCGTCTTTGCTCTCTCTTTCAATTCTGCTTGGGCCCTGGCTTAACAGTTTTTGTCTCCATTCTGTCTCCTGTTATTTCCAGGGGTCTGTGTTACTCAGTTTTTGTGGGCCTGTGGTGCCAGTCTCGGAGCCAGTGCATCCTCTGGGCCTTCTTCGTCTGGTTAGCACGGTGGTCGCTCTACAGAACAGAACCAGGTCTATTCTATAAATTCATAAACAACAAATTGCAGGTAAAGGATAATATTCAGAGGTTGAAAATGGGAAATAGATTCACGGAAGATGAAAAGGAAATGTGTGAAACACTAAACGAAAAGTTCCAAAGTGTGTTTGTACAAAATGAAATCTTTAGGGAACCAGACACAATAAGAATTCCAGAGAACAACATAGAGCACATAGAGGTGTCTAGAGACGAAGTGGAAAAAATGCTAAAGGAGCTAGGTAAGAACAAAGCAGTTGGTCCGGATGGAGTTTCACCATGGGTTCTGAGAGAATGTGCACCTGAGCTCAGCATTCCACTTCAACTGATTTTTCAGGCATCCCTGTGTACAGGAGCTGTAGCTGATGTGTGGAAAAAGGCTAACATAGTTCCAATCTACAAAAGTGGAAACAGGGAAGACCCCCTTAATTATAGACCTGTATCATTGACAAGTGTAATAGTCAAAATATTGGAAAAAATAATTAAAACTAAATGGGTAGAACACCTGGAGGAAATGATATAATATCAGACAGACAGTATGATTTTCGATCTCGAAGATCCTGTGTAACGAACTTGCTCAGTTTTTATGATCGAGCCACAGAGATTTTACAAGAAAGAGATGGTTGGGTTGACTGCATTTATCTGGACCTAAAAAAGGCTTTCGACAGAGTTCCCCATAAGAGGTTGTTCTGGAAACTGGAACATATTGGAGGAGTGACAGGTAAGCTACTAACATGGATGAAAATTTCCTAACTGACAGAAAAATGAGGGCCACAATCAGAGGCAAGGTATCGGATTGGAGGAATGTCACGAGTGGAGTACCTCAGGGTTCAGTTCTTGCACCGGTAATGTTCATTGTCTACATAAACGATCTACCAGTGGGAATACAGAATTACATGAACATGTTTGCTGATGATGCTAAGATAATAAGGAAGATAAGAAACCTAGATGATTGTCATGCCCTTCAAAGAGACCTGGACAAAATAAGTATTTGGAGCAACACTTGGCAAATGGAATTTAATGTGAATAAATGCCATGTTATGGAATGTGGAATTGGAGAACATAGACCCCACACAACCTATAAATTATGTGAGAAATCTTTAAAGAATTCTGATAAAGAAAAGGATCTAGGGGTGGTTTTAGATAGAAAACTGTCACCTGAGGACCACATTAAGAACATTGTGCGAGGAGCCTATGCTACACTTTCTAACTTCAGAATTGCTTTTAAATACATGGATGGAGAAATACTAAAGAAATTGTTCATGACTTTTATTAGACCAAAGCTGGAATATGCAGCGGTTGTATGGTGCCCATATCTTAAGAAGCACATCAACAAACGGAAAAGGTGCAACGACATGCCACTAAGTGGCTCCCAGAACTGAGGACAAGAGCTACGAGGAGAGATTAACCCTTAACATGCTCGGGGTCTAATATCCTGCTATCCGCACAGGCGCATGTCATTTTGAAAAAAAAAAAATTATTTTTTCTTCCTAACCTGTTAATTTGTGTTCACTGATCACGGGAAAAATAATAAAAAAATCGTAAGTGCCATATATTGCCCGCTATAGGGCGGGGAAGTCTGGCAAATTATAGGCGCTGACTCAGCATGCGTCCCAGGCGGTCTGTTGCTCGCCAGCTGTCAGGCCAGAGTTGCCACAAAGAGATAATTACCTAATTATTTCAATGTCTCTGATTGATGTTTCATAGTTTTTTTGCTGTAATATTATTCAATAGTGTGTAGTTTGATATATTTATATAATAAAATGAGTGAATCATTGCTGTACTCAAAAATATGGTGTACATATTGTTGATTCAGTCATGTTCATCAATCAGTGAACAAATACTTTGTCGGTTATTACACTATAAGCACAGGTTATATATAAGTATCTGCATGTTTTGTTCACTATAACGAACCACTAAGTAGCTATTATGAGTCAAAAAGTAACGAGGAGTGACCGCCGTGTACCAGCCAGCCACTCCCGCCCTCCCTCCAGTCATCTGACTCGCCCACATTCTCCTCCCACAATACTGTTTTTGCTATAATTCACTATATACAGACGGTATATATAAGTATCTACATGTTTTGTTCACCATAACTGTACATCTAAGCTTGTATGGTGAGTAAAGTCACAAAGACATAGGACCTAACACAGTCAGCTGATGGCTGCCTCCCTCAAGGCCAGATACACTAATATTTCTCCTCCAACAAACTGTGTGGTGTTATTACACTATATACACACATTATAAATAAATATCTACCTGTTTTATTCACCATACTTGTACAAATAAACTGGTATGGTGCCCAAAGACTATCGTGGTAACCAGTAAACAACACCGTCGTCTGCACGGTGGCGTCGTGCAGACGACGCCACCGCCCTCACCAAAATGGCGGCTCCAAACCTTCTCTTGCTGTTTATACCCTCTATACACACGTTATATATAAGTATCTACATTTGTGTTCACTATAGCGAACCACTAAGCTGGTATGCTGAGTGCAGTCAATAAAAGGTGGCCACACACAGTCAGAAAACATCGCCACCACCCTCCCTCCCACAGCATTACTCCTCCCTCCATGGCGCACAGCGCTAAATATCATCGCAATCCTGCTATTATCAGAACCCTGGTCACTTTTATCACAGTCAGGGGTCTTCTGTAATAATATCATCGCTACATAATAGCATGAACAAGTATATTATGGCATTTTTAGGCGATGCTGTGGTCACAAGCTGAACAGCAGTGCTGTGAGCTCATGCTGCGTGCGTCAGGCTTGGTAGCTTACGCGATACTGAGGCCCCTAACACCCGGGAGTTTGGCCCACGATTTTTTTAAAAATGGCGTCTGTTTACAAGAGCCCTGATGAAGGTGTGGTGAACCCCGTGTATCCGCGGGCCGTTTAAATCTTGCGTAGTGCTCCAACACTTCATATGAAGTGAAGAGCAGTCGACTGGTAAAACGCCTAGCACTTCATATGAAGTGATGCGCACTTTAAGGGTTAAAGGCATTAAACATGCAAAAACTAGAAGATAGAAGAAAAAGGAGGTGATATGATCACTACATTCAAAATAGTAACAGGAATCGATAAAATTGATAGGGAAGAATTCCTGAGACCCGGAACTTCAAGAACAAGAGGTCATAGATTTAAACTAACGAAACAAAGCTGCCGGAGAAATATACGAAAATTCACTTTTGTAAACAGAGTGGTAGACGGTTGGAACAAGTTATGTGAGAAGGTGGTGGAGGCCAAGACCGTCAGTAGTTTCAAAGCGTTATATGACAAAGAGTGCTGGGAAGACGGGACACCACGAGCGTAGCTCTCATCCTGTAACTACACTTAGGTAATTACACTTAGGTAATTACCAGAGGTGAATAAAGGTACGCGACAACTTCTGAAATGGTGAAGACAAAATATCTACACTAAGGCCAAAGACTTTGGCTGTGCCAAAGCTGACCAAGCGGAAGCAATTGCATGAGGTAGGAGACCATTATTGACCAACAGCCACGACAGAAAAGACAAACCAACTAGATCCACACCAAGGACAGGTAATGAAAAGAGAAGAATTATGAATGGTCATCAAGTTGGCTCATAATGTCGCACGAAAGTCATGGATCTATGCAACTTAATAAGATCCGCTTCCTGAACTCTACAGATGGGGGAAATATAACTCAAAAGATTAAAATGCAAAGATTGAGTGAGGGCCTCAAGCTATTAAGAAACTTCTCCCATCTGATCACCTAAAACAGGTATATCTGCGGAAAATGGGCGGGTTTAGACACCGAACCAAAAAGACCTGAAAACCAAGGCCGAGCTGGCCACAAAGGGCCAAAGGACTAACCTGCTGAAAAACGTCTCTAGTTTGGACAGGATAAAGAGGAGCTGAATTGTAGGAAAGAGGAAGAAGAAATCCGACCGACTATAGTCCAGGTGAACTACCACTAGAGCATTCCTGGAAGAGGGCCACGAGCACTAGAAAACTCCTTATTCCGCCGATGCAACACTTGCAGGCACCCACAGATGGAGATGCACAGACAAAAAAGATGACTGTTGGTACGAAATAAACCGCATAACATCCACAAAAACCACTTGTGTGCCTGTTGGTTCCATCTTGTATAATAATTTGATATATTAACTAATAATTAAATGGATAATAATAATAGAGAAGAGACCTCATGTGAAATTTGTTGTGACAGCACGCTCAGCAGCAGCAGCAGCAGCAATAATAATAATAATAATAATAATAATAATAATAATAATAATAATGCTGCTGCTGGTGGAGGCGGAAACAAAAGGGCAAAGTTTCTTTCACCCTGATGCCCCTGTTCACCTAGCAGTAAATAGGTACCTGGGAGTTAGACAGCTGTTACGGGGTTGCTTCCTGGGGATGTGTAACAAAAAGGAGGCCTGGTCGAGGTTCGGCCGCGGGGACGCTAAGCCCCGAAATCATCTCGAGATAATCTCAAGGTGGGTTAGGTGAAATGATGGTGAACACTGTAAAAAATTAGAGGACGCCATTATTCTTTAGTCTCCTTCTGGCAATCTATACAAAATAATGCTGAAACATAAGTGCCTTCAAGAGAAAATGGGACACATTTCTTCAGTAGACAGTGGATCAGCTGGAGTGTATTGTTTCTGGGCTGTTAACACAAGCATCCTTCTTGCTGCCCAATCAACTGCCTTGTTGATTGGGCAGTACCAGGCCCACCACAGAGAAGAGGAAAAACACTTTTAAGTGAACACACAGCTGAAGCTCAACCCCCCCTCCCCCCTCCCCACCACAACCCCCACAAGTACAACTAGGTGGGTACAGGTGTTATGTAAGAGTTTTGTATAAGTTCCAGATATTTGCCTCATAGGTTACATGAACCAGCGTTCACATCTCGCCTCATAAGCTGTAACATATTCATCATATTAGTGCTGTGGAACAAATGTGTGCTCCTCAGTTTCCCCCGTGTAGTAGAGTTGCAGGGGGCAGAAATAGCATGCGTAGGTTAATGAGAAACAGTGAAGCTGCTGTTAAATTTTTTTTTTTAATTTGTATGCAGGTCAGCTGAGTGGATCGCCTGCTATGCTACACGTACCTATACTGCAGCCCAACCTCCGGTCCGAGCAGCTGTTGATTACTGTTGACACGCACACGGGCGTCCTCCTGGCCCATGTCCCACAGTATGATAATTGCCCCAAAATCCCAGACCTGCAGCACGCACTTAACAACGACAAGTCCAAAGTCGACGACTTGATTTCAGAACTAAGGTAAGGTGACAGTTCTCGAGCTCCTGTTTGTACACGGGAGACATCTCCCGTCATGTAGGGTGCAGTCGCACCTCCACAGATCTCCATTATCAGCTCTTGATACTGGTAATGGCTCAAAGGGCCACCACTTACAGGCTATTCATACCCGTGCCACCTTTTGGGTGGCTTAATCTTCATCATATTTATAGTCGCATCATGTCAGAACCCTACTCTGAGAGCTCACACTTGATTATCATAGTTTGTGTTTATATCACATTAAAACCCTTATTCACCACATTAAAAATATCGCAATTTGTTTGTGCTTACATCGTGTCAAAGCCCTCGTCCAAGAACTCATTTTTTATTTTTGTAGTTTGTATTCTCCTGTGTCTAATATTTTGTCACAATTTAAATTATTCCAAATTGACGTCCCAGCCTAATTATTCAATTAAGGTTTCCTTCGAAGGAAATTAGTTGTAAATCTTTTGTCTGTGTAACTGTTGTGTAAGAGAGGTGGTTTTTGCAAATTTCTCTGTGCTCTATTCTTTATATTCTCTGTAACATGTATACTTAAGGTGAGAGAGAGAGA
>WNGS01165503.1:15620784-15639605 GCA_020271785.1 Procambarus virginalis | reverse complement strand
GGTGGACAAGAAGTAACCACCCGCACCAGCTTCACTCCACCTATGAACGTCTGTTGAGCAACTTCAGGAATCGGTACCTGAAGGAGGTGGAGTGGAGAGAAAATGCTCAACTTATTTTTCTACAATCGTCTTTCCTTTGGTAAGTACATATAATTGTCCTAGGTTGTTGTAGTATTGTAGTCTATTTTCTTAGGAATATTTTGATACCTAAATGACAACTGTAGCACGAAAACTAAAGTAAGTATACACGAAACACCAGAAACTTTTTGTGGGTGTTGTGGGTGTTGCGGGTGTGAGTTGGAGTGTCCAGAGCGGGTTCCGGTTGTGTGCGTTCGGCCATCTCTACAGCTGCGAATTCCCAAGAATTGTATTTGATAGGCATATGTCTGTGTAGGGAATTTTATTCCGAACACTATACAAAAAAAAAAAACGGTGTGAAACAAGTATAAACTTGAAAAACATCAACAAAGTAAAAACTTTTTACGCTCATGGGTACAAACACGCGTAAGATTTTATTCGCCGCAAATTTATTTGACGCTCTGTTGACCAATTCTACCCATGTTCTTATAGAACTTTCTGTTGCGAACACATTGCTATAAAAATGAAATACGTATCTCGAGAAATAATGTCAGGACAGTGAAATAAGTATAAACTTTCAAAGCGCTGCATCACAACAGTGTCGTCGCTGCTGAAATCACGGCTAATGCTTCGGCCACTTCTCACACTCGTGCGGGTCACCCCGTATCATAATTATACATTGATAGGCATATGTCTGGTGGGGAATTTTATTGCGAGTTCAGTGATATCAAAATCAACGCTGTAGGATCACTGTGGAGCTGGCAACAAACGAAAGAGTATGAACATTTACTTCCTGTTTGGGTGTCACGGCGAGTCATCTTCGTGTTTATTTATTTCGTGGTGGGATAGCAAATGCTTTGGTGACATTTTATGCATATGATCTTGTAGAGAATTTTATTGCCAACACATTGATACCAAAATGAAATACGTAGCTCTAGAATTGATGTTAGGAGCGTGAAAAGTTTATACACTTTTTTGTCTTTACACTTGAGCGCCCAGAACGCCGCGCGCACAATGCGCTTTGTTTTTCACGTAGTGCCGCGCACGCGAAAGTGTTAATTGCTAAGGCCAACAGCCTGGCGCTGCCAATGGGACTGACTCGTTGTATGTGAAATATTTAATAAAACTATTGATGGTCTTACATGATTACCTTTTCTATCGTCTTCAGGTGTGTTTCGATGTATTTATTGAATTCCTCCTTAGACCTTCCATTAGTTAATGTAGGGATGTAAATAACGCCTACCACTATGTTCATGGTTCACACTGTTGTCAAGCAAAAGTACTCGCCTAGTTGAGCTTGTGGAGGTTGAGGTTCAGCTCTTTGGTCCCGTTTCTCAACTGCCAGTCAGCTGGTGTACAGGTTCATGAGCTTATTGGGCTCTATCATATCTGCATTTGAAACTGTGTATGGAGTCTGCCTTCACCACATCACTGCCTAGTGCATACATTTGTTAACTATTCTGACACTGAAAAAGTACTTTCTAACGTCTCTGTGGCTCATGTGAGTACTTAGTTTCCACCTGTGTCCCCTTTGTTCGTGTTCTGTTCATGCTAAGTAGTTTTTCTTTGTCCACCATGTCAATGTCACTGCTTCTCTGTCCCTCCTGCATTTGTTGTGGATAGTACGCCGGGCTTTTGGACTTTACTATTTGAATAACTCCTGTAGGGAATTCTATTGCGAAACACAATGGATACGAAAATAAAGACTTAGGAGGACAATTGGGGTGTCACAAGGTGAAGAGTGTACACATTTATTGCTCTTGCTCGCTCCCGGGTAACACGCTCTCACTCTTTTACTTTCTTGCCGGGCCTTTGGGCTTTGTAGCATTTAATCCTGTAGAGAATTCTATATGCGAACACATTGATACCAAATTGAAAAACCTACGACGAAACTTGAGATGAGAAAGTTGAAAAAGAGTATGCACTTTTCAGATTACCCGCACGCTCCATGGAATGCCTGGACCCACCTGGGGATAGCGCGGGGCTTGCTCCCCCAGAGCACGAGTGTTAAGAGGTTCAAACACTTTGCATGAAGACTATACATAATACTAAATTCTTTTACTAGTGAATATGTTCTGTGTGACAACTATTGAATTAACATTTTCGCTCCACCCCGCACCGCCACGTTCTCAACTGTGCGTAGTGGTCCCGGCGTGTCACGGGAGCGTGCGTTAATTCCGTAAATGTGTATACCTCTTCAACTTTGTCACCTCAATTCTCACCTAAGATTAAATTTGGTATCATTGGTTCGCCACTAGATTCTTCTACAGCACTAAATGCTATAAACTCCAAAAGCTGGATATTACCCGCAGCAAACAGAGAAAGTGCTAAACGAAGTTACCCAGGAGCGCGCAAAAGCGATAAATGTTTTCACTATTTTCATCTGGTCACTAATTTCGTCCTAGGTCTTTCATTTGGTTCAATGGGTTCGCAATAAATTCTCTAGAGGAACAATACATATAAAATAAAAAACCTGGTCACGCTCCACGCGACGAGTTGAAGAGGGCCACGTTACGAGCACGCGAGTGAGCGCCCCCAGAGCCCTTCCAGCTAAACTCCCATTCCTGCCCACAAATGCTTTGACTATTGTGGTGAACATGAATAGGGTGGTAGGGGAACGACATAGCGGCCCACATTTTAAAACCAGTCCAAAAAAATGGATAAAAACCCGATTTTTGCGTATTATGTCAAAGTGGATGACGCAATGCTGCGTCATGCCCGAGCCGGAAGTGCTAATGTAAGAGATTTGTAATGTAAATATTGATATTACAAGCCAACCTAGACACATTCTCCAACGACTTGAGAATGGTCTAGGACGGACTGAAATGTCGGTCGTCCCTCATTTTCTAGTGTGTGTCTGGTTCAGCATACTTCAGCCACATTATTGGGATCATCGCCTGCATGATTTTACAGTTTTGTGTGCTATAGTGGACTAATGAGCCTTTGTGGGCTCGTAATAGATAAGGGTTAGAATACCCCCTCATCATTACAGGCCTCAAATGGTTCACTATCCATACCGCACACAAAATACTTAATAATCATATTTTTACATTACAAATACATTGGTATATATCTTTAATGGAAGAAGGCTCTCTTTCTCATCCTTCAAGAAATCAAGAAAGGATGCCCAAGCATCTGTCTTCCTACAGGCCAACATGCTTTTTGTTGAGTCTAGGAAAACTGCTTGAATGCCTAGTACTAAGTCTCCTCAACTGGTGGGTTTCGAGTTCAACATCTTTCCAGCTCCTTGAGGGTGTTTTCGTCAGGCTGAGGCGCTTACCGTAAACCTCCATGTGGAACATTGGATTCAGACTCGACCTTCATCCATTGGATATCAAATTATCTTACAGTTAGATCATTCAGGTGGACATAGAAGGCACTTCCAAAGCCTCTGCTACCCCCAAAGTGCAATCCGTTGGCCATATTGTTCAACTATCTTGTCTGGAGATGCCAAACCCCTGATGGGTCTCGTACTCTAGCTCTACGCTGACGATGTAGCCTTTACCACAGTGTTTCCACCTTGCCGGAGCACAGGCTGACCTGCAGAGAGCTATAAATCAGTTTATAACTTGGATAAAACCAAGAGCATTAAATATCTGTTCTGATAAAAGCAGGTAATTGTACGGCTTTCACCCACCCACGCACCCCACTCCTCCCTCTCTTCATACCACGTCAACAGTTGCTTTTGTAAACACCCTACAGTTGGTTGGGGGTTGTGCTCAAGTAACCACTTTTGACGTGGGCATCCCACATATAATTCCTCAAGAGATATTTACTTTCTTTCTTTATGACTTACGGCATACTGAGCGACACCGTTCAGGAACTTTCTAGAAAATATCTCAGTAATCCCAGCTATGCCTGTACGAGGCTCTAGTGGACAGTTGGATCTGATATGCTAAAAGTGCAGTAATGGCTCTGCCTGCCAGTCCATTCTTCAAAGACTGGAGCCTATCTAGCACAGTGCCATTCGTATAGCCCTTAGGACGCTCGCTTCTTGCCCCTATTCCTGTCTGTTTGCAGAGTCAGGAGTTATGTACTACCACCACTCCGTATGGTGCTCAAGACGATCACAAGATGCTGCATGAAGAGCTTCCTCACCAATGAATCATTCACTTTTTTTTTTGAGATATATACAAGAGTTGTTACATTCTTGCACCACTAGTACCGTAGCGTTTGGTCGGTCCTGGAAGTGATCCCCGCTGCGAAGAATCATTTTGTATAAAAAGTAACACATTTTACTGTTGTGTTAAACAGAGGCTACAGTTAGGATTGTGTGAAATATCACCGTCCGGATAAACCCATGACAATCATATGGATATGAACCATGAACCCATCTGGTCTGTGGCAGGTACAAAATGGGATGTTGCAGAGGAAGATTTCTAGCCATGAGAAAGACAACCTCTTGACTTCTTTCGCCAAAAGTTTATTCAACACTGGGCACTGCAATTCTCTCTGTGGAGAAGATGCCGCTAGCCCTATAGGTCTCTCCTGTCCTCCTTTCCTTGGGAGTGGGAGATCATCTGATGTACACTAGCTTTTTTTGACACGGTGCAAAGATGAGAGTCTTAAACGTAGCTATCTACTTATCTTTAGAACATGGCCAGTGCGATCTGGGGATTCTTGTAAGAGTTCACATATGGAGCGTGTCACATACACGTCTTGTCCGATTATCAAATACAGTGCAGGTATAAGTGCTTTGTTCGCTTCTTCTTCTGTCAAAGACTTTGAATACTCCTCTGGTCTTTCGCCTAGCTGGGGAGATAGGGCTTTTATCCGCACATTAGTTTCTACTTGATCAGGTGTACCTATCCCGCACAGGTAGAGTGTTGTAGACCTTAAGCCGTGTTTGTTACGATTCGAGTTTCTATATCTTCTCAGCAAGACCAAATAGCTTGGTAGGCTGAATGTAGTAAAATCCACAATGTGTGTCGCGAATGGTTACACAACCAGGTTGGCATCTTCACCTTCAGCGTGCGGTCCCATATCGTGGGAATTATAGGGCCATAATTACAGTAGTGACAGTTGGCACACCAAAGAACATTTCTTAACATATCTAAAAGCTCTTCCTCTAGGCCCATATGAAAGGCTGCCACCTGCTATAAGAAAGGATGTTGTACTCTTGGCAATCGGTAGGGGCCCTCCTATTTCAGACATCAAGGAATGGCAAAGACCTTTCTGATGCATTTCCTAGGCCCATGGTCCACATCATGGGCACTGAATCAAGCTTTGTTTGGTTCCACCATGTATCACCATTTTGGTGATATCGGGATGCTTTCTACTGATTCAATAATTCTCAGTTCTCCCAGGTCATTTGACCCCCTTCTACATCTAACTTCAATTCTGTCTAGTGTAATGTCCTCTTGGGTCATCCATCTGGGTGATTGGTATGAATGCCTGGAGACCTCTTGTTGTAATTCTTCAATTCTGAGTCATTATCCAAGAGTGTTCCTACCGTCCCCGCACTATGATCATATGTCTGTACCATTGTTTTACTCTGTACGGTATAGCGGATAGCAACAGGACTTAGATTGGCTACTTTGGATTTGCCAAATATAATTTCTAAAATGACTAGCTCTGCGGCCTCATGATTCTGGTGCTACTAATTTGGCCTTCTTTAAATTGAGGCCTCTATGTGTTGCTGGGTACCCCATGTCCGCCTTTTCCATAGCAATTGCTTATCCTGCATCACATGTGAGAAATGGGTCTACTGTTCTCCTTTTGTCACTACTCCGAGAGGTATGAATGTTCGGTTTTCAGCGTGCATATTTCTAGTTAGTGAGTTCTCACTATATCATCTGCGCCTAGATATTTATTTCCTTCTTCCATTTTGAAGTCCTGCAAAGAAAGCCCTATATCCATTCCCCAAGTTCCTCCTTTTGTTTCTGTCTTACTCATCTGTGTTTTTGACACTTTTAGTTCGACAATTTAATTAAGAACTTTAAAACAGTATCACTGGCTCCAGTGGTATCCATAATTTTAAGTTTTTACATCTTCATTTGGGTTAAAGAAAACATATCTTAAGGAAGTATGATATGCATAGCCCCTCTTTATCGTTGTTGTTCTCTTGATTAGCTATCACAGAAATGTGAGTCTGAGTGTCCAGCAAATCTTGAATCTCCTATGTTTTCTTGTCCACTTTGATGGATCGTTTATTGATCTAGTCTGATTTCCACAGTGCAAACATATGAAGCTTTGCTAGGCTTTCCTTGACCCACTGAGGCTGTAAAGAAACAGGCTTTGAGGAAAAGAAAAGCGAGGATAAAACACTCATAGGGTGAGGGAGGGTAGAGATGAGTGAGGAGGGTGGTTAAGCAAAGGGAAGTTTAGCAATGATTAGGGAGAAAATGGGAGGGGAAGGAAAGTGATGAAGGGGAAGAAAAAAGAGGAGGAATGAGTTGTGTCTAAAGATGCGTTGCCACCATGTTATTAATCAATAGTTAATTATAAGATAATGAATGGAACTTGTCTGCACAACAATATTATATGATGTTATCAAGCAACAATTGTAAAAATGAAAAGTCATAGCTGGTACTCAGAATCTTTGTCATAATCTTAATAAAGCCAGTAAACTTCCGAGTGCTCTCCACTCTAAGTTTTCACTATTCATAGAAATGCCAAGGTCAGGGATCTAAAATTAAAGACAATTTTAAAAAGTAAGTTAATCAATTACAGCTAGGTATTACTGTTATATTTTTCATCATATTCACCATAGCACCGTATTCAGAAGTCAATATTAATTCACAATTAGTCACCACACAAGAATTTGAGAGCCATGGCTGACTGCTCCTGAAAATCACATGCCACTTAAATTTGAAAACAGAATATATAGGGGTACCTCATTTTACGAATTTAAATCCGTTTCTGGAGACAGTTCATAACCGAATTCTTAAACCAATAGCGAATTTTCCCCATAAGAAATATGGGAAATGAATTAATTAGTTCCCAATTCCCCCCAAAATTAACTACAAAGTAAATTTTATACCTAACTCACCCAAATCTACACTACAAAAGTAATGACAATTATACTTACCTTTATGATGATTCCTGTTCGGTATGGAAGACGTGAGGAGGTTGCGAGGGAGGAGGAGAGGTGTTATTGTTTGGAAAATGGGGGAGTCCCCTTCCATTATAAACATCAGGCAGTGAGGTACTTCTGTGGGGTACACACACTGGCACATTTTGTCTGCATACTACTAGACATGCTTCTGGATATGCTTGATTTTCTCATTGTTTTTCTTGAAGTTAGTTTTACCTTCTTTGTAACACTTTGCCTGCTAAACGCTTATTGGGTGATTTCTTTTCGCAAAACTTTGCAGTTCTCCCATAGGTGCGACGACACATTTATGTCTTATATGATGTGTAACAGGGATTAGTCATCAACTGGCCGCTGCCGCCGCCGTGCCCATCCTCCTCCTCCTCCCTCTCCTCCTCCTCCTCCCTTTAATCATTCCTCCTTCCTGCCTCCTCTCCGCTCCCTCCTCCTCCTCTCTCCTCTCCTCCTCCGATCTCCTCCTGCTCCTCCTCACCTCCCTCCACCTCCTCCCTCGTCCTCCTCCCTACTCCTCCTCACTCCTCTCCTTCCCTCGATCTCTCCATCCTCCTCGCTCCCTTCCTCCTCCCTCATCCTCACTCCCCTCCTCCTCCTCCCTCCTCCTCCTCCCTCCTCCTCCTCCCCCTCCCTCCCTCTCCCTCTACCTCCTCCCTCACTCTCCTCCCTCCTCCTCCTCCTCCTCCTCTCTCCTCCCTCCTCATCCTCCCTCGCTCCCTCCTCCTCCTCCATCCTCATCTCCTCTCCTCCTCCCTCCATCCTCCTCCGCCTCCCTCATCCTCTCCTCCCTCCCTCCTCCTACCCCACGTCCCGAACTGATTTGTTGTCAATGCATAGCTACGTTCAACAAGCCGTGTACCATTTATGTTTACGATGATTCTCTTGTTTACTCTAATGGGCATTACTCACTGCATGTTTTCTTGCACTTATAACCCTTGTAACAATGGCCTTTCATTGGGACCCAGCTTGGGCCCGAGATACTATAACAACACACCGTTTGAGCCGAAATAGCCATCAAATCCGAAAAAACTGTATATCATTGCCAAAAAATTCAGGTGGGATAGTCACTAGGAAGGAGGCGAGACCCTGGCCGAATACCAGGAGCGCAGTTTAGCGCCGGCCCCCCCCGCCCACCACGCGCTATGTCGGCTATACGGTATAAACAAAGCTCGTATCCCGAGGTTAAATTGTTCGTAACCCGGATTCAAATTTTCCGAAGATATTGGGCTCATAACGCTTGAAAATGGTTTCAGATAAAACAGGGGCATTCAGAAGTAAAACGTTGTTACCAGGTACGTTCAGGATCCTACAAGTTCATTGACACGATAAAGCTGTCTGAAGATAGTGTGGTGGAGTGGGAAGGGGGTGGATAGACAGCTGTGACATCCGATAAGTTCCCCCATCTGGCCTGGGATCAGGCATGTGAGTCTCGGTGCTGGACAGCTCACTTCCTGGTGGAGCGAGGGTCCTCTCTCATGTATCTATCTATGTGTATACTCAAACGTACAGTTCTACTGGTATTTAAAGGGAAATAGCGTGTAGCTCTAAAACTCCGCCTACAGGAGAGTAGCTCTCGGCTATCTCTTATGCACGACACTAAAACCAAGTGGTTGTTTATGGAAAGACAAACATAGACACACTTCTGCCAATTATCAGCTAGATAGGGGGAGTAGAGGTCACATGTATGCCCGACCTGACATTTACTAACCTGTGAAACAAGAAAACACTTCTTATAAAAGGTGACTATTTTTAAACACTTTCGCGCGCCCAGGTCACCCGTACACTTACGAAGGCTATATTTCTATCTGTGTGCTGGATCGCTGGTATTACTTTTACGGTCTCGTATTAAAATAATTAGAAAAATCCAGATTAAGATGGGAGTGTACTTGGGGTTTGTTGATCATAAGTGTGCCGCCATGAATTCTGTTCTCTTCGGGGGTATGGTGACGGACCAAATCTTGGTCCACACGGCACTACTGGGTTGCATTGAAAAGCGCCCTTTTGTTGTCACGAGGAGCGATCGCATCTCTCTCCGCCCGCGCGTCCAATCTCGCATGGTTTCAGGATTTTTACCGTTCTCGTGTTTTTGTAAAACCAATACATTCATCAATAAATGGATCCGCACCAGGCCCAAGTGAGGGATGTTTAGGCTCAGGAGCCTTCTGATTCATCTTGAAAAGAGCAAGATTATCACGAACATGTCTATCGGATGTGTCTTGGATTGAGGCTGTCATCTCCCATCAAAGATTTCCCCAGATCTCTTGGCATGCCTTTGGTACTCACAGTGATTCTGGATACGAACGTGATGGCAGTACAGGTGAGGATATGTGAGTGTAAGAAGTGTGCGAATATTTAGGGGGCCTGGAGCACATGGGGCTGAATCGACAGGAGGAGGACACTGAAGACTAAGACTAATTGTGGATACAAAGGTCTACCGCCGCAAGGACAAAACCTTCATTCTGCTGTGGAAAGACTAGCGAGTTGTCTCTATGATTTCCAACCTCCACAATGCAGACACAATTAGAGTTCAAAAACGGCCAAACGAGTTCTAGGCCAGATGCGAAGAACAGGACTACAACAGGTTGTGGTGAACAAACAAAAGGCAATTATTGACTACATTAAGTTCATGAAGGGTGTTGACAACTTTGATCAAATGGTAAAGTATTTCCATTTTGCCAGGAAATGTCACAAGTGGACAAGAAATAAACTATGAGCTCTTCTTTTGATTTCCTCGCACACAATGAGGTGCTTTGCCATGAAACACGGCTTTGCATTGTATGCAAGGCGTCGACACAGCATTGATGCGACAAGGGAAGTCTAAGCTATGCTCCAGTTTTTTTGTTCATGAGGTTGCTATTGTGGCTTATTGGAAATTTAGCAAGAATATGTGAGCGCTGCGAAGCTAAACAACCCCATCTCTGTTAGGTTCGAGGCTCCAGACATAAATGATGAAACAGGTCCTGTTTGTATCAATGCTGCCTAACCCGTCAAAAACCTCGCGCCCGTGGGGTGTCGTTAGGGCGCCCTCTCTTCCACGTATCACCTTGCTGAAGCTCCGACCGATGATATGGATGAATATATTTCATCTGCTACACTGTTGTTTGAAGACAATGGTGAGAGCCACGACGATCAGACTGTAGTGTACAAAACTACACGAGAGACAACAGGGGACGTGTTGTTTTATAGAGACGGCCCTGAACTACAAAGTGAACCATGAACTTGTAAAAATAAGCCAAACTGTCGCAGGTGTCACGTGGTGTTGCAAAGTCGGCGCTATTAGGAAGGAAGACTGGGTATGGCATTGCAAGGACTATGAGATGTTCACTTTGTGTCATACCGTGTACACCACATATCGCAGGAAAAAGGTGTATTGGTAATAATAAAAAATCGTAAGTGCCATATATTGCCCGCTATAGGGCAGGGAAGTCTGGCAAATTATAGGCGCTGACTCAGCATGCGTCCAAGCGGTCCGTTCGCCAGCTGTCAGGCGGAGTTGCCACAAAGAGATAATACCTATTATTTTAATGTCTGATTGATTTTTCATAGTTTTTTGCTGTAATATTATTCAATAGTGTGTAATTTGATATATTTATATAATGAAATAAGTGAATCATTGTTGTACTCAAAAATATGGTGTTCATATTGTGATTCAGTTATGTTCATCAATCTCGACAAATACTTTGTCGGTTATTAACTATAAGCACAGGTTATATATAAGTACTGTATCTGCATGTTTTGTTCACTATAACGAACCACTAAGTAGCTATTTGAGTCAAAAAGTAACGAGGAGTGACCGCCGTGTACCAGCCAGCCACTCCCGCCCTCCCTCCAGTCATCTGACTCGCCACATTCTCCTCCCACAATACTGTTTTTGCTATAATTCACTATATACAGATGTTATATATAAGTATCTACATGTTTTGTTCGCCATAACTGTACATCTAAGCTTATATGGTGAGTAAAGGCACAAAGACGTAGGATCTAACACAGTCAGCTGATGGCTGCTGCCCTCAAGGCCAGACGCACTAATATTTCTCCTCCAACAATACTGTGTGGTGTTATTACGCTATATACACACATTATATATAACATCTACTTGTTTTATTCACCATACTTGTACAAATAAACTGGTATGGTGCCCAAAGACCATCGTGGTAACCAGTAAACAACACCGTCGTCTGCACGGTGGCGTCGTGCAGACGACGTCACCGCCCTCACCAAAATGGCGGCTCCAAACCTTCTCTTGCTGTTTATACCCTCTATACACATGTTATATATAAGTATCTACATTTGTGTTCACCATAGCGAACCACTAAGCTGGTATGCTGAGTGCAGTCAATAAAAGGTGGCCACACCAGAAGACATTGCCACCACCTTGAGGATACCTTGAGGTGCTTCCGGGGCTTATCGTCCCCGCGGCCCGGTCATCGACCAGGCCTCCTGGTTGCTGGACTGATCAACCAGGCTGTTGGACGCGGCTGCTCGCAGCCTGACGTATGAGTCACAGCCTGGTGATCAGGTATCCTTTGGAGGTGCTTATCCAGTTCTCTCTTGAACACTGTGAGGGGTTGCCAGTTATGTCCCTTATGTGTAGTGGAAGCGTGTTGAACAGTCTCGGGCCTCTGATGTTGATAGAGTTCTCTCTCAGAGTACCAGTTGCACCTCTGCTTTTCAACGGGGGTATTCTGCCGTTGACCACCCTTCCTCCCACAGCATTACTCCTCCCTCCATGGTGCACAGCGCTAAATATCACCACAATCCTGCTATTATCAGAACCCTGGTCAGTTTTATCACAGTCAGGGGTCTTCTGTAATAATATCATCGCTACATAATAGCATGAACATGTATATTTTGGCATTTTTAGGCGATGCTGTGGTCACAAGCTGAACAGCAGTGCTGTTAGCTCATGCTGCGTGCGTCAGGCTTGGTTGCTCACTCAATACTGAGGCCAATAACACCCATGAGTTTGGCCCACGATTTTTTTTAAAAATGGCGTCTGTTTACAAGAGCCCTGATGAAAGTGAGGTGAACCCCGTGTATCCGCGGGCCGTTTAAATCTTGCGTAGTACTCCAACACATCATATGACGTGATGCGCAGTTGACTAGAACAACTTCCAACAGATCATATGACGTGATGCGCACTTTAAGGGTTAATGGCCCTGTCTTTTCTCTAATCTTTGTTTGATATACCTGAAAAAAACCTTTAGAATTTGTCTTTGCCTTGTATACGAATTTATACTATGTCAATAACTTTGAAATGGATTAAGGATTAAGTTGTTCGAAGAGGATATAGAAAAAGTCAAAGGTATCTTTAATGATTGGACAGCAGTAATACACTAAAGCATTATGCTTTAATAATCATGAACTTGGCCTTAATATATGGTAGAGGAAAGTCTACATAAAAGAACTCGGTATATTTTAGATTAAGATTAAGGTATGAATATTACTGGCATGACAGTGCTGATGTCCGTGAAAAAGATAAAGAATGCAAATTATGTAGTATGCCGCATGCTCGCACGCTAGATCACCATATATTTGTCTAAATTGCTTTAAGAATTTAGAAATAAAGATATAAAGAAGTGACTGTAGTAGTGTACCATATCAAATTGTATGGATGTGTGATAATGGTATGATAACAAAAATTTTTAACACTTTTGTCCGGTAACGACGCAGTACTGCGTGCTAAATTGGCGGCGGCTGCGGGAGGGGCGCGCTGCGGTTTTGGATATTATATGCATATATTCCTGTAGGAAATTTCATTGTGAATACATTGATACCAAAATGAAAGACCTAGGACCAGAATTGAGGTAACAAAGTTGAAAAGAGTATATCCTTTTATTGCGCTTGATGAGTGCTCACTGGGGTAACACTCCGTCACATTCTCTGTTTGCTGTGGGTAGTACGCCGGGCTTTTGGACTTTATATTTGCATATACTCCTGTAGGGAATTCTATTGCGAACACAATGATACGAAAATGAAAGACTTAGGACAAGAATTGAGGTGTCCAAAGTGAAGAGTGTACACATTTTATTGCTCTTGCGCGCTCCCGGGTAACACGCTCTCACTTTTTTACTTTCTTGCCGGGCCTTTGGGCTTTGTATGCATTTAATCCTGTAGAGAATTCTATTGCGGACACATTGATACCAAATTGAAAAACCTACGACGAGACTTGAGATGAGAAAGTTGAAAAAGAGTATGCACTTTTCAGAATTACCGCACGCTCCCATGGAATGCCTGGACCCACCTGGGATAGCGCGGGGCTCGCTCCCCCAGAGCACGAGTGTTAAGAGGTTCAAACACTTTGCATGAAGACTATACATAATACTAAAATTCTTTTAATAGTGCAATATGTACTGTGTGACAACTATTGAATTAACATTTTCGCTCACCCCGCACGCCACTTCTCAACTGTGCGTAGTGGGTCCCGGCGTGTCACGGGAGCGCGCGTTAATTCCATAAAGTGTATACTCTCTTCAACTTTGTCACCTCAATTCTCATTTTACGAGATTAAATTTGGTATCATTGTGTTCGCAATAGAATTCTCTACAGCACTAAATGCATATAAACTCCAAAAGCTTGGCTAATTACCCGCAGCAAACAGAGAAAGTGCAAACGAGTTACCCAGGAGCGCGCAAAAGCGATAAAATGTTTTCACTATTTTCACTCTGGTCACCTCAATTTTCGTCCTAGGTCTTTCATTTTGGTCTCAATGGGTTCGCAATAAAATTCTCTAGAGGAACAATAGCATATAAAATAAAAAACCTGGTCACGCTCCAACCGCCGACGAGTTGAAGACGGGCCACGTTAGCCGCGAGTGAGCGCCCAGACGCCTTCCAGCTAAACTCCCAATTCCTGCCCACAAATGTTTGTACTATTGTGTGTTGAACATGACATAGGCGTGTAGGGAAGACATAGGCGCGCATTTTAAAACCAGTCCCCAAAAAAATGGATAAAAACCTGATTTTTGGCGATTATTTAAAGTGGATGACGCAATGCTGCGTCATGCCCGGCAGCACCGCCAGTAAACGGATGACGCAATGCTGCGTCATGCCCGAGCGGAAGTGTTAATGTAAATGTATTTGTAATGTAAAATATGATTATTACAGTCCAACCTAGACCATTCTCACAATCGACTTGAGAATGGTCTAGGACGGACTGAAATGTCGTCGTCCCTTCATTTTCTAGTGTGTGGTCTGGTCAGCATACTTCAGCCACATTATTGGGACTCATCGCCTGCATGATTATTACAGTATTTTGTGTGCTATATGGACTAATGAGCCCTTTGTGGGACTCGTAATAGATAAGGTTAGAAATACCCTCATGCATTACAGGTCCCTCAAATGGTTCACTAATCCATACAGCACACAAAATACTGTAATAATCATATTTTTACATTACAAATACATTGGTATTATCTTTAATGGAAGAAGGCTCTTCTTCTCATTCAAAAGTCAAGAAAGGATGCCAAGCATCTGTCTTCCTACAGGCCAACATGCTTTTTGTTGAGTCTAGGAAAACTGCTTGAATGCCTAGTACTAAGTCTCCTCAACTGGTGGGTTTAGAAGTTCAACATCTTTCCAGCATCCTTGAGTGGTTTTGCTGTCAGGCTGAGGCGCAATTGACCGTAACCTCCATGTGGAACATTGGATCAGACTCGACACTTCATCCATTGGATATCAAATTATCTTACAGGTAGATCATTTCAGGTTGACATAGAAGGGCACATTTCCAAAGCCTCTGCTACCCCCCAAAGTGCAATCCTTTGGCCATTATTGTTCAACATACTTATGTCTGAGATGCCAACCCCTGATGGGTCTCGTACTCTAGTCTACGCTGACAATGTAGCCTTTTACCACAGTGTTTCCACCTTGCCGGAGCACAGGCATGCCTGCAGAGAGCTATAAATCAGTTTATAACTTGGATAAAACCAAGAGCATTAAATATCAGTTCTGATAAAAGCAGGGTAATGTACGCTTTACCCACCGACAGACGCCCATTCCTCCCTCTATCATGATACCAAGTCAACAGTTGTCTTTTGTAAACACCTACAGTTGGTTGGGGGTTGTGCTCAAGTAACCACTTTTGACGTGGGCATCCCACATATAATTCCTCAAGAGATATTTACTTTCTTTCTTTATGACTTACGGATATCATGCGACACCTTTCAGGAACTTTCTAGAAAATATCTCAGTAATCCCAGCTATGCCTGTACGAGGCTCTAGTGGACAGTTGGATCTGATATGCAAGTGCAGTATATGGCTCTGCCTGCCAGTCCATTCTTCAAAGACTGGAGCCTATCTAGCACAGTGCCATTCGTATAGCCCTTAGGACGCTCGCTTCTTGCCCCTATTCCTGTCTGTTTGCAGAGTCAGGAGTATACTACCACCACTCCGATATGGTTGCCTCAAGACGATCACAAGATGCTTGCATGAATGAGCTTCCTCCCAATGAATCATTCACTTTTTTTTTGAGATAGTATATACAAGAGTTGTTACATTCTTGTACAGCCACTAGTACGCGTAGCGTTTCGGGCAGGTCCCTGGAATGCGATCCCCGCTGCGAAGAATCATTGTTACAACCAAGTACACATTTTACTGTTGTGTTAAACAGAGGCTACAGTTAAGGAGTTGTGCCCAGTAAATCCTCCCCGTCCAGGATACGAACCCATGACAATCATATGGATATGAACCCATGACAAACCCATCTGGTCTGTGGAGGGGTACAACATGGGATGTTGCAGAGGAAGATTTACTAGCATGAGAAAGACATTTGACCTTTTTCCCCAAAAGTTTATTCAACACTTGGAGCACTGCAATTCTCTCCTTTGGAAGTTATGCCCTACCCTATAGTCTCTCCTGTCCTTCCTTCCTTGGGAGGTGGGGAGATCATCTGCATGGACACTAGCTTTCTTTTGACACTGGTGGCAAAAGTGGAAGTCTTAAATGTAGCTTCTACTTATCTTTAGAACTATGCCAGATGCGTATCTGGGATTCTTTAAAGTACATATGGATGGGTCACATACACTCTTGTCCCTATCAACTACAGCTGCAGTATAATTTGCTTCGCTTTCCTTCTGTCAAACTTTGAAACTCCTCTGGTCTTTCCAGCCTAGCTGGGGAACTTTATGCCATTTATCAGGCTCTTCTACTTATGACAGGTCACCTATCCCCAAGATGTGGAGGTGTTTGTAGACTTCAAGACCGGTTTTCTACTTATCTCTTCTCACAGACCAAAAAGCTTTGGCTAACTTGTCAGTAAATCCAAATAGTGTGCCTCAGATTTTACCACAAACCAGGTTGGCATCTTCACCTTCAGTGGGTCCCCTCTCATGTGGGAATTATAGGGAATAAAATTACAGATGAAGTGGCAACCAAAGCACATTTCTTAACATATCTAAAAGCTCTTCCTCTAGGCCCATATGAAAGGCTGCCACCTCTCAAGAAAGGATGTTGTACTCTTTGGCAATCTGAGTTAGGCCCTCTACTTCAGACATCAAGGATGGCAAACCTACGTTCTGATGCATCTCCTAGCCCATGGTCCCATCATCACGAATAAGCTGTGTTTGTTCCACCATGTATCACCATGGTGATATATGGCTTGGTTCTACTGCTTTCACTACATTCAGTTCCTCCAAGTGTCATTTTGCCCCCTTCTACATTAACTTTCATTTTAGAGTTAACATTACATTAGAAAACATTAGAGTTTTCATCCCAAGTTCTATCCCAGGAGGCAGACAAGAGGAGCTCCAGCTTATTTCAACAATCCTAAGTGTTGTAGTACAGGATGATGATAGTGAGTGGTGTCCCAGACAACATAAAGGTATAGTGCTTTTGAAAAATAGGTGAGATAACAGGAATGTGCCAAGGGAAGTGAAAAAATTGGATGAGAAAAAGTTGCCCTAGTGTTTACAGTGCAGAGAACAACATTCAAGATGGCCGCCGGTGGCAAGAGGAAATACACAACAGAGCTTGATTTTGATGGTTTCAGTGAAGAAAGCATTGAGATAACCAGTCTATACAACAAGTTGGCAAAATTAGATACTATAGTGACCTCTCATATAGAATTAATTAGTAAATTGAAAGAAAGTAATGACCATTTAAATAGCAAAGTTGTATGTCTGGAGGGTGTAGTGAAAGACCTGTGCAAGGATAAGATTAAATTGGAAACAAATTGCAAAGCCATGGAAGAAGAAAATAGTCTCTTAAAAATAGCTTTGGAAGAAGTTAAAGTAAATTTAAACACAAATGACTACAATAGGTTAGGCAAGGAAATTCAACAGGAGAAACAGCTTTTGTCAGCACAGATGGAGGAAGTTGCACATGGAATAGAACAGTGCAAGAAAGATATGCAACTCACTTATGCGCAAGTGGCCAAGGACAAGGAAAAAATAGAAGAAGCAGTAAAAGAAGTCAAACACTGCAGCAACCAAGATAAAACAAACATTAGGCTAGAAGTGAGAAAAGAATTGGCATCTAACCCAAAGTTGGTGCAAAACACAGTTGATCGGAGTAAGTCCCTGATCATTTTTGGATGCATAGAAAAGGAGATAACATCTAGGTCAGAAAGAGCTGTAGAAGAAGCAAAAGTAGTAGATAAAATTGTTGGCCTCGTGGAAGGTCTTACAACCAAAGAGAATGTGTGCGACTACAGGAGAATAGGCAGATATATAAAAGGGAAAGATCGACCTTTGAGGATCACCCTAAACGGTGCCAAACAGATGGAAGAAGTACTAAGGAATGCCAGAAAATTACAAAGCGTTGAGGATGGGAAAGGGTGGTCGTTAAGACGAGATCTTTCAAAAGAAGATAGAGAGAAGCTGAAACTGAACCTCGCCGAGGCAAAACGTTTAAATGAGAGCAGGAATGAAGAAGAAATCAATTCTTTTTTCTACAAAGTGATAGGGGTAGGCAGACCAGTAAAGTGGTACATAAAAGCAAACCAACAAAATCATTAGAGAAAGGGGGAGTGAAAAATAAGAAGATGGGGAACAAGTTCCTGAAGATTGCATACACCAACATAGATGGAGTAAGGTCAAAGATACTGGAGTTAAGTGATATAATACAGCTGCAGACACCAGACATTGTTGCACTCACGGAGACAAAACTTGAAGATGTTATTTTAAATGAGGTCATATTCCCAAGGGGCTACTCAATTTGGAGACGGGACAGAAAAATTAGGAAAGGCGGTGGCGTTGCTGTGCTGGTGAAAGAACACCTAAAGGTGAACGAAATAATGACTACCAATCCACAAGAAGTTGACATAATAGCACTAGAGATCTGCCATGAGGATGATAAACTAGTGATCATAAATGCATATAGTCCACCACTAAGCAGCACATGGTCAAAGGAGGAGCTAGATAGTAAACGAGAAGGTCTTATAACGATAATGAGAGAGATCATAGCGAGAGCGGATAACGATAGTTCACGACTGTTGATAGTCGGCGACTTCAACTTGAAATCCATAGACTGGGAAGCATATGAAGCTAAAACAGAAGATTTCTGGACCTGTAAATTTGTAGACCTCATCCTGGAAACATTCTTATATCAACATGTTAAACAAGCTACGAGGATGAGGGAAGGTGACGTTCCCTCCATGCTAGATTTGATATTTACCAGGAAGGAGGAAGAAATATTTGACATTCAGTACCTTCCTCCCTTGGGTAAAATGACCATGTCTTTTTGGGGATAAAGTATGC
>WNGS01165503.1:15593446-15610965 GCA_020271785.1 Procambarus virginalis | reverse complement strand
TGTTTTTAAGGAGCCGGTCTAGTTAGTAGAAAATTTGTTCAATGTCAACCAATATTATTTGACTAGTTGTATATGAAAAGTGCTGAAATTGTCCCAAGTTTCAGTACTGCAGCGTAAATAGAAAAAGATTTTTATTTTTTTTTTTTTTTTCAACGTTTTTTACACATTTTCAAGTCTACACTTCTTCACACACGTTTCGGATATAATTATTCTGTGACACTTTTCTGACACATTAGCATATAATAAATGATTGTATGATTTAGGATTTCCAAAACATCTTTAGTTTTCCTAATACAAATGTTCAAAGTTCCACCCAAAAAATTATGCAAAAATGGCATGTTTATTGCTATTATAAAATCAATAAATGAACTTAGAGAAAAGTGAAATCTTGCACATGTAGAGACATGCCCTCCACATATACTGTGTAAGTTTCATGTAAATTGAATAAAAAATTATTCAGTTTTGTAAACATTTGTGTCAATTGAAAAAAAAACAGAAATTAATGAAGTCTAAGGTTCTAAAATCTGTGGCTGAGGTTGACATCAACCAATTTTCTCCAAAATTGGCATCCTTACAGATAGGTATACGTACAGTAAGGTGTGTAAGTTTGATGCAAATCGTCCGAAAAAAAATTTGAAAAAAAAAAATTGAAAAAAAAAAAAAAAAAAAAAACTTTTTTTTTTTTTTTTCTCAAAATTTTTTCCAATTAAACTAATTATAATATTTGTTTAATATATGCTATTGTGATAGCAAAGAGTCATAGCTATGATTTCAGTTGACACTTTTGATTCATAATCGATTTTGACCATTTTGGCATAATTTTCACAACTACTTCATTATTTTTTTCTCCCTTCCTATTTATGCTACGATGCTGAAACTTGGACCAGATGAAACACTTTTCATATAGAACTTGTCAAAAAAGTTTGATTGAAATCGAACGAGTTTTCATTTTTGCATTTTTGGAGCCAAACTGGATTGGACCGCCCCCTTAAGTAATACAAGTCCTACAGAAGGAATAGAAAAACTGACTTCGGAAGCGTATCAAGTCTGTCTGAAACATGTTCCCTTGAGGAAAGCCAGAAAGAGATCTAACGTAGAAAGAGAACGCAGACGACAGTATAAACGCAGGAAAAAAATAACAGAACTGCTTATGCAGACACGAATTTCCCGTCAAAGAAGGAATAATTTAAATAGGGAGATTGAAGAAATCAAGCGGAAATTGAAACACTCATATGAAACTGAAGAAAGGCAGTTAGAACAGAAAGCAATTCAGGAAATAAAGAAAAATCCAAAATATTTCTTCTCATATGCGAAATCAAAAGCAAAAACCACTGCCAGTATTGGACCTATTCGTACAAGTGAAGGTTCATACACGGAGGATGACAAAGAAATTAGTGAAATCCTAAAAAAGCAGTATGAGGACATGTTTAGCACTCCAATAAACAACATGAAAGTGGAAGATCCAGATAATTTCTTTATGCGGGATATTCAAACCCCTGTAAATATAACTGATATCAACACGAGCGCACTAAATTTTGAAAGAGAAATTGAAAACATGCCCATGCACTCGGCCCCAGGTCCTGACTCATGGAATTCAATATTTATAAAGAAATGCAAAGTGCCGGTAGCACAGGCACTCAGTATAGTGTGGAGGAAGAGCTTGGACACGGGGGAGATACCAGATGCACTTAAAGTAGCAGACATAGCCCCTCTACACAAGGGAGGGAGCAAAGCATTGGCAAAGAATTATAGACCAGTTGCACTAACATCGCACATCATAAAAGTATTTGAGAGAGTGATTAGGAGTCAGGTCACCAATTTCATGGAGACCAATGACCTTCACAACCCAGGCCAACATGGATTTCGAGCGGGAAGATCGTGCCTCTCACAGCTACTTGAGCACTACGACAAAGTCACTGAGGCATTAGAAGAAAAACAGAATGCTGATGTGATATACACGGACTTCGCAAAGGCTTTCGATAAATGTGACCATGGCGTGATAGCACACAAAATGAAGTCAATGGGAATAACCGGTAAAGTAGGACGCTGGATACTCAGTTTTCTGTCAAACAGGACTCAGCGAGTAACGGTCAACCATATAAAATCTAGTCCAAGTGCAGTTAAAAGCTCTGTACCTCAGGGTACAGTCCTTGCACCGCTGCTTTTCCTTATTCTCATATCAGATATAGACAAAAATACAAGTCACAGCTTCGTATCATCCTTTGCAGATGACACAAAAATCAGTATGAAAATTACCTCGGCTGAAGACATTGAAAAACTTCAAGCTGATATTAATAAAGTTTTCGACTGGGCATCAGAAAAACATGATGTTTAACAGTGATAAATTCCAGGTACTCAGGTACGGTAAAAATGAGGACCTTAAACATAATACAGAGTACAAAACACAATCAAATGTACCCATAGTAGGAAAACAGCATGTAAAGGATTTGGGAATAATAATGTCTGACGACCTAACGTTTAAGGAGCATAACCAAGCAAATATTGCGACAGCCAGAAAAATGATAGGATGGATTACGAGAACTTTCAAATCCAGGGATCCCATCACAATGGTTGTACTCTTCAAGTCACTTGTGTTGTCCCGTCTTGAGTACTGCTCAGTACTCACTTCCCCCTTCAGAGCAGGAGAGATTGCTGAAATAGAGGGAATACAGAGAACATATACGGCACGCATAGACGAGGTAAAGCACCTAAATTATTGGGATCGTCTCAAAGCTCTCCAAATGTACTCACTAGAAAGAAGACGAGAGAGATATCAAATAATATACACCTGGAAGATACTGGAGGGCCAAGTACCAAATCTACACAGTAAAATAACGACGTACTGGAGTGAACGATATGGAAGAAAATGCAGAATAGAACCAGTGAAGAGCAGAGGTGCCATAGGCACAATCAGAGAACACTGTATAAACATCAGAGGTCCGCGGTTGTTCAACGTCCTCCCAGCAAGCATAAGAAATATTGCCGGAACAACCGTGGACTTCTTCAAGAGGAAACTAGATTTATTCCTCCAAGGAGTGCCGGACCAACCGGGCTGTGGTGGGTATGTGGGCCTGCGGGCCGCTCCAAGCAACAGCCTAGTGGACCAAACTCACAAGTCAAGCCTGGCCTCGGGCCGGGCTTGGGGAGTAGAAGAACTCCCAGAACCCCATCAACCAGGTATCAACCAGGTACTAGATTGTAACCAATTGTCAACCAGCTTGCCTTCTTTCCTCTCCAATCCTCCACCTGGTGTAGCCCATCCAAGACCTGCAGCTTCTGGTGGGCCCGATATTAGCTTCTCCCTTTCAGCTAAGTTGTTTGTGTTGGATTTCTTTTGAGACATTATGTTCTGTCTAGGGGGGGGGGCAATGCTTTTATGTTAGGTTTCATAACTGTGTTTATACCACCAACATTACATGTGCCTTAGAATCCCATTTTGCTTTAATCATGACTAGGTTTCCCATACCTGGGGTCAGTTTCATTTCACTATACCCTCACCAGAGATACCTGGTGGTGATCATGCACATCACAGTTAGGGGTGTTTGCTCCAAAATATTGATTGTTTACCTGGGGTACCTAATTTATTTAAAGCATTAACTCTTTTGTTGTGCATGTACTATCTAGTGGGTTAATCCCTGGTTTAGAGTTCTCTGATCTTAACACTATCGCTCTCTTTGGACACCCCTCGTGTTCACTTTTTTCTTTTGTGTCCTAGCTTTGGACACTGCTCGCGTCCAATACAAAAAATATTTGTATAAAATTCATTTTCTATCCAATCGACTTCGGCATAGATTCCAAATGGGTGCCTTTAGAGTGCACACAATTTGATATCAACATGAAAGGTGTAACACAAAACTTGATGTCAGAACACCTGAAAAATTATAAATACGTTTTTGGGAAAAATATTAAAATACAGTATTTGTTAAATTACATTTATTGCGCTATTATTATGGGACTAGTTTTAAAATGCGCGCCCTTACATTGCAAACAATTTGATACTAAAATTAAAAATGTAACAAAATTTTATGTCAGAACACTGGAAAGATATAAATAATTTTGTGATGATGAGCATCCAAAATTAAAATATTTGTTAAAATTCCAGTTATTGCTCTATTATTGTGAGACTAGTTTTAAAATACGCGCCTTTACATTGCGAACAATTTGATACCAAAACGAGCGACGTAACACGAAAATTGATGTTATCAAACTGAACGAGTATAATTGGTTCTCATTCACGGGTAACTTTAGGCTTTGCTAAGGAAGTCACGCTGGGCTTTTGGACAATATATGCATATACACCTGCAGGGAATTTAATTGCGAACACATTGATACCAAAACGAATGACGTAGCACAAGAATTAAGGTGAGAAAACTGAAGCGAGTATACACATTTTACTGATTTTGTGCACTCACGGGTAACTTTTCCCAACTTTAGGCTTTGCTGTGGGGAGTCAGGCTTAGCTTTTGGACCTTATATACATATACACCTGTAGGGAATTCTATTGTGAACACAATGATACCAAAAGGAGCGACCTAGCACAAAAATTAAGGTGAGAAAACTGAAATGAATATTCACATTTATTGTCCCTGAGCGCTCGCCCGCACCACCAGGCCTACTTTTTGAATACGCACAGAACGCATGCCCGGGGCGCACGCCCGGGGCGCAATACTGTTAAGTCTTGATTTGTATAGTGATGCAGATTCTGGTCATGGATGCCAGATGGTGTGATATGAGTGTTATTGGCCTGGTGTGCAACGCTGAGGTTTGATTATAACAGTGTTTAGCCTGGGTGGTCACTGGGGCCTCACCAAAAAAGAGCATTTAATTGTATTTAATGAATAATTTATTTAGTACTGTGGAGTTCATGGAATCAACTAACATTATTGTACTTGCATAANGGTAATAAATTTAAAGGGGACGTCGACACGGATCCTGAACCTATGACACTTACCAATTGCTGAACTTACTGCAGCCCTGATAATGAATAAGGGCATGCTCAGCTGGGACGCCGCTAGCTGAGCTTCGGCCGCTTGACCATGGGGGGGGAGGGAAACATCCGCCAGGGACAGCACTGCTGTAGCATCGGCTGAGGCACATCAGCCGCCGGGTTGCGGCCCAGGGGACATGTTCAGCTGTAACACCATCAGCCGGCCCATCCGCCGCTAGACCATCGGCAGGGACCACATCAGCAACATCAGAATCAGCCGTGGGTCGTCCCATGGCAGCTGCCGGATCGTCGTCTGGGGCCACATCTGGCAGAACATCATCGGGTGGGGGTGGCCCCCCACAGGACATACTCAGCTGGAACCACAGCTGTGCCAGCGGCTGCTGGGACATCGGCAGCGTAACATAATGGTAATTATTACCTGTAAATAACTAAACAACAAGGTGAGTAAGAAAGAAGACTGCAAACAGCACATTCCAGCTGACTTTACTTAACTTACACAAGAGGCGAGGTCCCATAGACTTTAACTAGAGCATCCAAGCGCCCTAGATAATAACTTAAAGGCGCTAAAGTTAACACACCGGTCTGCAAAGACAGCAATATTAACTAGGGCAGCAGCATGAGCAATGCACCAAACGTAGGGAGTTTAAGTAGTTAATAACGTAAGAGGCAAACTAAGTTTAACAACCTGACTGTAAAGACAGCAGAAGTAATATGGACATGCAACATGGGCAAGGCATCAAAAGGAGTAATAAAGCGTGCTAGGCTAAATAAACATTTTAGCCCGCGCACTGATAACCACATAAATTTAACCATAGTAAGCCACATGACTGTGCAGCAAAGTCCCGCATACAGACTGTAATAAGTTAATAATTATTGAGGGGTTACAGCAAAGGGGTTTGGTTACAGCAAAGTAACCAAACATGCAACATAAGCAAAGCACCCAATGAAGTATTAAATGTGGTAGGCTAAATGTAACCATGTTAGTCCGAAAATGATAACAGCATAAATGTGACCAGAGTCAGCAACATAAAATGTGCAGCCAAAGTACTGTAATAAATACGGCAGGACGTTGACGATGTATCCTGGACCTGTGGCACTTACCGATTGCTGAAGTTACAGTACCTGTGATGAGTAGTTATAAGGCATGCTCAGCTGGAAACCCGCCGCCCGGGCCTTCAGCTGCTGGACAGTGGCAGCATAACATAATGGGTAATCAATAACCGTAAATAAAGTAATGCCGGGCAACACCGGCCAGACATGAGTCTGGAACAACGTCCTGGGAACATCAGGCCACCTCAAGCCTTGGTCGGACCATCCAACATCGGTCGGGACACCTTGGACCACATCAGTCGGACACCGGCCGCTGGGCCATCAGCTGCAGGGTCATCATATGGGCCCACATCGGCCGGGACTTCAGCAGGGGGAGTTGTCCCGCTGGGGACATGCACAGCTGGAACACAACCAGCTGTGGCAGCTGGTGCAGGGACATCGGCAGCATAACATAATGTTTAATTGTAACCATAAAGGACTAAATAATGCCGGCAACACCGGCCAGACTTAAGTCTGGAACATCAGTCAAAACCTCGAGCATCAGTCGGAACATCAAACATCAGTCTGAACATCAAACATCATTCGGGACATCAAACATCAGTCGGGACATCAAACATCAGTCGGGACATCAAACATCAGTTGGGACATCAAACATCAGTCGGGACATCAAACATCGGTCGGTACATCAAACATCGGTCGGTACATCAAACATCGGTCGGTACATCAAACATCGGTCGGTCGGGACATCAAACATCAGTTGGGACACCGGCCGCTGGGCCGTACCCCATGGCAGCCGGGCCATCACCTGGTGTAACCTCCACCAGGTCAGCAGAACATAATGGGTAATTTGGCGCCATAATAACTGGTGAGAATAAGCGCGGTGTAATACTTGAAGAATGGCTACAGTAATTAATTAATAGTGATACCCAATTAAATAGGTATAAGAAAACTGCTGGACCGTGCCCCACGGCAGCTGGGCCATCTGCTGCTGGGTCGTCTGGAACATACATCCTGTGAGCACATCGGACGGTACAGTGGCCACGGGCCGTGCGCCATGGCAACTGGACCGGCAACTGCAGGATCATCATATGGGGCCTAACATCAGCGGGCGGGGTCGTCCAACAGGGGACACGCACAGCTGGAGCACCACCACTGGGCCATCTGCAGCTGTGTCATGGTCAGCAGAACATAATGGGTAATTATGCACCATAAATGACTGGTGAAAATTAGCGTGACTTAATACTTGGAGATTGGCTACAGTTAT
Organism: Procambarus virginalis; assembly: GCA_020271785.1. NCBI lineage: Eukaryota > Metazoa > Arthropoda > Malacostraca > Decapoda > Cambaridae > Procambarus > Procambarus virginalis. The sequence continues at coordinate 15,603,703 of WNGS01165503.1, read as the reverse complement.
TAATTAAAGGGATATCCAATTAAATAGGAATAATAAAAACCGCTGGATCGTGCCCCATGGCAGCTGGGCCATCTGCTGCTGGGTCGACATCCGGGGCCACATCAGCTGGGACGTCGCTGGCGGCTTGCCCCGTGGGGACACACTCAGCTGGGACACCACCAGCTGGCCCAGCAGCTGCTTGGTCAACAGCAGCGTAACATAATGGGTAATTATTAACCATAAATCACTGGTTAAGAGCGGGTTTTGTAAAATGATCAACAGCCACAAACAAGTAATGGAATTAAACAAAGATAGAAGGAACTAAATATAGGTCCTGTGTCAACGTCAGGGAACACATCAGCTGAGCCAACGACAGCAGAACGTAATGAGTAATCAGTAACCATAAGCAACTGGTTAAATTAGCGGGGTTGAATAGTTGAGTAAGACCCACGAACGAATAAATAAATTTACTAAAATTAAATTAATAGATGAAATAATTATAGGCCAAGTGACGTCAGCAGGAACCGCGCCCGCTGGGCCAATGACAGCATGACATAATGGGTAAGCAGGAAACCACAAATAACTGGTTAAATAGCAGGTGGAATAGATGAATGTAAGCCACAAACGGATAGTTAAAATAACTAGCAAATAAATAAATGAAATTACAGGCCATGGGTCATCTTCAGGGATCACATCTGCTGGGTCAAAAGCAGCCCAGCGTAACAGGTAACCAGAACCACAAATAACTGGTTAAAATAGTGTATTCATGTAAGTGATTAATAGCCGCAGCTATTAGTTAAGGGACAAACGAATTAAATGAATAAACATAAGGCCATGAGTCATCGGTGTGAAACACCTCCACCAGGCCGACCGGGGCATCAGCTGAGCCAGCGTCAGTAGCTGGCCTTCGCCCCCAAGGGACGCTTGGCCGGGACACCCCCAGCCAGGCCAGCCACTGCTGAGCATCGGCTGCATACCATAATTGGGAGTAGTAACCATGAATAACGTAAAATTAGCTTGAATGAATATTTGTTGAATGGCCACAACGTGTAAAATAAGAAAAGAAACGGATTTAAGGTCATGATCATCGGCGGGACGCACAAACGCCAGACCGGTCAGGACAACAGCTGAGCCAAGCCGGGGCTTGGCCACCATGGGACATGTGCTCAGGCCGCACCCAGGGCCCAGGCAGGGCGACACCCGTGCCCGGGACACTGCTGGGCCCCCCAGGGCACACACAGTGACCACGTGCGCACGTACATACGTGCACACGCTCGCACGTGCAATCCATGCCGGATGCCGTCCGCAAGGACGGGGCCAAGCACCCGCTGGCCCGAGGCGGAGGAGCAGGAAGGCTGGACACAGCCCAGGGCGCGCGCTCCAGGGAGCTCCTTGCCGCGTGGGCGTCTCGACCCGGGCGTGGGCCCCGGGAACAGGCCCAGACATAGGCCTGGAGCCTGGTCACATGTCGAGGTCGACTTGGCTTGGGCCCTAGGGGCCGGGCGGAGGGCCGTCCCCCCCCAGCCACGTGGTGAGCACGGCCCAGGGCGTGCGCTCCAAGGAGCGCCTCGTCGCGTGGGCGTCACGACCAGGGCGTGGGCCCCGGGGACAGGCCACCTGGAGCCTGGCCACGTGTCGACGCCGACTTGGCTTGGGCCCTAAGGGCCAGGCCCGAGGGCGGAGGGCCGCCCCCGCCCGGCCACGTGGTGAGCACGGCCCAGGGCGTGCGCTCCAAGGAGCGCCTTGCCGCGTGGGCGTCACGACCAGGGCTCGGGCCCTGGGGACAGGCCACCTGGAGCCTGGCCACGTGTCGATGCCGACTTGGCTTGGGCCCTAAGGGCCAGGCCCAAGGGCGGAGGGCCGCCCCCGCCCGGCCACGTGGTGAGCACGGCCCAGGGCGTGCGCTCCAAGGAGCGCCTTGCCGCGTGGGCGTCACGACCAGGGCGTGGGCCCCGGGGACAGGCCACCTGGAGCCTGGCCACGTGTCGACGCCGACTTGGCTTGGGCCCTAAGGGCCGGGCCCAAGGGCGGAGGGCCGCCACCGCCAGGCCACGTGGCATCAACGCCAAGGGCAAAGCGACCCAGAAAGCATCGCACGGCGGAGTCTGGCGCGGACCCTAATGGCGCTCCTGCTTCCCCAGGGCAGCAGGAGGCCAAGGTAGCTAGTTAAGGGGTACACACGGACCGCTAGGGGATGGCGCTTTACACACGCCGCACTGGGGAGATCCTGACTAGATTAAACAGAAACTTCACTTTTACCTTGGCGATAGGAGTGTGGGGCAGGAGGCCCCTGCCGAAGCAAGTTGCGAGGTCGAGGGTACCAACACGTCCAGTAGAGCGAGGTCTGGGACCAGGGTAGCCGTCACGTGGTCCATCTCGTGCGTGATCCGACGGTGTGAGGAGAGGAGGAGCAGTTTCGAGCACTGTTGTGGTGACTGTGAGAGTGAGGCTGATCCTCCCGCTCCTTCCCTATTTATAAGCTCCCATACCTTCCCGCGCAGGCCGCGGAAGGCGCTGCGCAAGTGTTTCTTTTTTCCCCCCTTTCAGAAAAATCTCCGCTTTCATGCAATCAGAGGTCATTTATCAAGAGCTACATGAAGCTGCAAATGCTGCAAGAGCTGCATTTGGGTCTGAAGCCATATTGACAAGAGGTAAGTATATTGTGTTTGGCTAGATAAGAGTAAAGCTGCTTGTAGATTTTTTTTTTTTTTTTTTTTGATATATACAAGAGTTGTTACATTCTTGTACAGCCACTAGTACGCGTAGCGTTTCGGGCAGGTCCCTGGAATACGATCCCCTGCCGCGAAGAATCGTTTTTTCATCCAAGTACACATTTTACTGTTGCGTTAAACAGAGGCTACAGTTAAGGAATTGCGCCCAGTAAATCCTCCCCGGCCAGGATACGAACCCATGACATAGCGCTCGCGGAACGCCAGGCGAGTGTCTTACCACTACACCACGGAGACTGCTTTAAATTTGACTGATTTCATTTAGCTATTCATTTAGAATTCATTTAGCTAAGCAAGTTACAATCTTGATGAGCTAGTTACAAAATTCAATATAAGTCGTCACATTAACAATGGGTTCTGAGAACAGGAGACACTTTTCACCCATAGGGTTAGACCAATGGAACCGCCTACCCGCCAAAGCCGTGAATGCCAAAACTCTGTTGAACTTTAAATTCCGGCATGAAAAAATCATTAGGAGAAATGGGGGGGGGGGAGGACATTTGACAAGCCGTCAGCTTCCTGTCCTCGTCGAGGCCACTAGTGAGTTAGTAGCCCTTAGGTAAATTCAAGTAAATTCAGATAGTCGCTCTCAGGTAAAATCAGGTACTATAGTACATTGCATACAATAGGAGTATAATGTCTACCTCCGATCGTGTTGTGAGATGACAATTTTAATATTTGCTTATGTACTGTGATATGACAATGATGTCCCTGCCATGGGTGACGTCCGGGAATGGGTGGTGGTGGAATGGGTGGTGGTGGAATGGGTGGTGGGCGGCAGGCGACGTTCTCCCGCCCAGCCATTGAAGTGTCAGACAGCCTCCGGCAGCGAATTTAAGATTCCTCCGATCCCAGCCAGCATATTTCCTGAACAGTTTTATATTTGTAATTGATTTGTAAACATCGAACATTAAACGATTATGATTTGTTTGAATGTACATTGTAGGGAGCTCGGTGTGTGAGTAGTAGTAGTAGTAGTAGTGTTGTGAGGGCGCTGCTCGACACACCCGCTCTCGTAAAAACAAACTCAATCCAGTACATCTTTACACCTATTAGTACTCTCACCAAAAGACAGTAAGTACCTGCCGGGCCTGCCGGGGACACTCCTGCAGGCCCATCTGGTCTCTCTATGGTGGTTATTTAACTTTGTGCCGCTGTGGGCCAAGTTGATCAGTGGCCGCTAAGTGGTTGTTCCGAGGCGAGTGTCTCACGGACTTGGGAGTGTATTTGTTTGTTTGTTTGTGAGTGTTGTGGGTCATGCTGGGATGTGGCAGTGTTGTGGCTGGTACATGAGAATAAAGGAAACCTCGCCCCCCCTCCTTCCAATAGGCCTATTAACCCATAGTCTTAAGGCTGTATTAAGGCTTTATGCTCGGGGATCGCAAGGGAGGGTCTATCATCCATAATTATAATGAGTAATTTTAATTGGTAGAAAATTGAGAGAAAGGATGGCTAAATGATGTTCTGCTCCCTTACTGAAGTCTTGAAACATGTTAAATATCCAGTCTCTGCACTTACTCTCAAGCGTTCTCTATAAAACTGAATTGCAATGCCTAGCCTGACCTTAAACACTTCCCAGATGGCTGTAATAGAACTATAGGTCACCACACCAGAAACACCAATACCACTTTTTCCTAGACTAAGACTCGACCAAAGTAGAAATGCTATGCAAATCAAGGGTCTCACATTGCGGAATGACCTCCCAAATGTAGTTAAAAACTGTACATCTCCCAACCAGTTTAAATTAAGAGACAAGAAAAATTATGATATCGTGTAATTCATATTATATTACAGACTCAATATCATGTAATTAATTTCTCACATTTTTCATAGTTTAAAGTTTATTGTGTTAATCTTTTCTTTTAAGTTTTATTTACTAATAAATGTCCTTTCTTCATTGTGTAATTTAATTTTTGCCTTTCATTTCTAAAGTGTTTATTCCTGTCCTTCTTGATCCTTGTTTATTTTCAAGTGTTGGCCCCATTAAACATGTTATACTTTATTAACCTTTTGTTCCAGTTGCTTTTCTAAATTACTTTATCTATTTAAATTACTTTTCTAAATTGCTTTAAATTACTAAATGACCTTAGTATTTCCAATGTTGTTAATGTAATAAACTACAGTACTCTTGCTAGAACTACTGACTCCATAGTGTAATAGTCTAGCCTGTCTTCATTAAATATCACCTTTTTATTGTATTCACTTATTTTCCTTGAACTTCTTCAGGTTTGTTAGCTGCTTCTCTTTTAGTAGTACAGTATATGTTTACCTCTTCCACCTTAAATAATTTTTTCCCAAACTATTTAAGTTTTGCCAGTAACACTTTGCATAATAGTGGCTTCATTAGTGTAATTTCTGTCACCACAATTGTACATTACTCCTATGTTCTTTGTATACATATTCTTTTGAATACATATTTGAACTTAAATGTCTCCATTAATACATAAATTGAACATGAGGAACTCAAAATTTTGATAGCCTTCTAGCCGAGTACCCTCCTCATTTTCATCCCTGCCCATGCTTGAAACAATCCATCGATTCCATGTTTATTATGTTACATGGTAATTTGTTCCTTGTGTCAATATCCCCATTTCTAAACCAGTAGAAACAGAGATAAGCCTGCCCAGGTCATTTCACTCGAGGCTCCCGAGGATGATACCTGACACTTTTGGGGATGCAAGTCACTTCCTACCCCAAGATGGTTCGCTAACACATTATCTAACCTCAGCCCAAACTAACCTCACCCAGCTACCCGTCCTCTTACAAATACATAACGCGCTTTTCGCTTGTATGCACTACGGCCAAAAAATTGCTGTAATCCAAAATGGAAATTTATTTTTCAGAAAAAATGGACCCAAAACAGGGAATTTGTGTTTTCTAGTAGGTTAGGAGGGCAGCTAAAGTTTCAAAGTGTCATGAAACTTAATTTTAAGTCTCCTTTCCTAACCTAAAAGACTAAGCCAGAGGACCCAAAACAGAAAACAGGACAGGACGTCACTTTTGCAAGCCATTTCCATTTTCCATTAGGGCAATTTTTAGCCTGAGTGCACATACAAACGGAAAGTGACATTACTGTATTTGTAAGAGGACGGGTTGCACCCAGTGCCACTTCAAACCCACCATGCTTACCCCACCCTACCCAACCTCACCCCACCCCACCCCACCCCCACCCCACCCCACCACCCACCACACCACACCCCCAGTGATATATTCAGCTTTTCCTGAATAGTCTGTGTATGGTTTTGCACTATGAGGATTGACTAGGCGCCAGTCCTTGACCCAACAGGGAATGAGTACCAGGTTGTTAAATAATTTGGTCTTTTTCTCTCTCTCTGTCTCTGTCTCTCTGTCTGTGTCTGTCTCTCTCTTTCTCTGTCTGTCTGTCTCTCTTCTTTCTTCTGTCTGTCTGTCTGTCTGTCTCTGTCTGTCTGTCTCTGTCTGTCTGTCTCTGTCTGTCTGTCTCTGTCTGTCTGTCTCTGTCTGTCTGTCTCTGTCTGTCTGTCTCTGTCTGTCTGTCTCTGTCTGTCTGTCTCTGTCTGTCTGTCTCTGTCTGTCTGTCTCTGTCTGTCTGTCTCTGTCTGTCTGTCTCTGTCTGTCTGTCTCTGTCTGTCTGTCTCTGTCTGTCTGTCTCTGTCTGTCTGTCTCTGTCTGTCTGTCTCTGTCTGTCTGTCTCTGTCTGTCTGTCTGTCTGTCTGTCTGTCTGTCTGTCTGTCTGTCTGTCTGTCTGTCTGTCTGTCTTTCTTTCTTTCTTTCTTTTTTTAAAAGACTCTTGCTATAGTACTTTTGTCCTATTTCATAAATTTGTTTATTTCTTTACTGATTTAAAGCTCAATAAATTGTAATATGGTTTTAGGCACCATGAGACCAGTGGCCCTAGAGGAAGATGATGATGGTCAAGAGAAGGAAGAAAAAGTAAAAAAGGCGACTACTTCAAGAGGAAAAATAATCCAGCGAAAACTGGAGAAGCTCAAGATGAAGAGATGCTTGAACCAGTATTTGGAACGGTCATCTTCAGGTAAATGTAACATTTATTTGTGTTTAGAACATTTGTAATTGATTATTTCTGATGTTATCCTTAAATAGTTGTTCATCTGTAAAGGGTGTTTTTAAAGTACTGTATCGAACTTCATTAAATAAATAATTAATATTTAATCCTACATTCAGTGTCATAAATTAGAACAGTAGAGGCATTTAGTGTCGAGTGCTGAATTGTTTAGAAATGTAATGTTATCCTTAACACTTTCGTGTGCCCAGTGGGTCACCCACATCACACCAAAAAGTAGGCCGGGCATTGCCGGTTTGCCCACAACCCAATGTTAAACGCTTTCACTCACAATGTTTATACTTAATAATAATATTAAGAATGAGGAAAAATTAATGCATGATGCCGGGAGTGTCATCTTCCGAACTGCGTGTATTGTTTTGACGATGACGAGTGTGTCATCACGATGCCAAAGTGTTTTAAAAGGCTGCTCTAAACAGCTTCCTAACCCTTGTGCTCATCATTCATCATGGCAGACTACCACATAGTCATTCGATATGATATAGTTAATGTTGAGACTGGCTCATGCTCAACCATCATCAGTCTTGCTGAAACATGGTGTGCTTGTTCATGGATGCTTCAAATATCAATGGAGGCAAGGGAAGCAGGAGGGATCAGAGAACAGCCACAAAACAAGATAAAACTCGCCAGAGAGTGTAGGTGCAACAATCAAAGCGACTGCTTTAAAGACATTAGGCACCTCTAATTAGGTTGCCTGAGGGTTAGGCCACCATGCCCCCCTTCACTAGGGAGCCACCTGTATAAAACGTCATATCCACACTGGGAAGAATAGAACAGGTCAGGGACAATGAGCCATTGTGGATCCAGCAGGAAAGGGCATTTTATTTCATTTGGTGCTTGATTTCTGAGAGGGACAGTGGCATCTCCGGGTTACTAAAACACTTTGATCAGGAGGATGGCTTTTCTGAATAACGAAAAGCAGCTGACCGCTGATCCTTTACACAGAAGAATGGCAGGATAGGAGAGGCCCAGGGTAAAGAACACAAGTGACTACACACGATTGCATGACGAGACTTTGCGAGACTTAACCCTTAACATGCTTGGGGTTTAATATCCTGTCATCCCACAGGCGCATGTCATTTTGAAAAAAAAAAAAATATTTTTTCTTCCTAACCTGTTAATTTGTTCACTGATCACAGGAAAAATAATAAAAAAATCGTAAGTGCCATATATTGCCCGCTATAGGGCAGGGAAGTCTGGCAAATTATAGGCGCTGACTCAGCATGCGTCCCAAGCGGTCCGTTCGCCAGCTGTCAGGCCGGAGTTGCCACAAAGAGATAATTACCTAATTATTTTAATGTCTGATTGATTTTTCATAGTTTTTGCTGTAATATTATTCAATAGTGTGTAATTGATATATTTATATAATGAAATGAGTGAATCATTGCTGTACTCAAAAATATGGTGTTCATATTGTTGATTCAGTTATGTTCATCAATCGGTGAACAAATACTTTGTCGGTTATTACACTATAAGCACAGGTTATATATAAGTACTGTATCTGCATGTTTTGTTCACTATAACGAACCACTAAGTAGCTATTTTGAGTCAAAAAGTAACGAGGAGTGACCGCCGTGTACCAGCCAGCCACTCCCGCCTCCCTCCAGTCATCTGACTCGCCCACATTCTCCTCCCACAATACTGTTTTCGCTATAATTCACTATATACAGATGTTATATATAAGTATCTACATGTTTTGTTCACCATAACTGTACATCTAAGCTTATATGGTGAGTAAAGGCACAAAGACGTAGGATCTAACACAGTCAGTGATGGCTGCTGCCCTCAGGCCAGACGCACTAATATTTCTCCTCCAACAATACTGTGTGGTGTTATTACGCTATATACACACATTATATATAAACATCTACTTGTTTTATTCACCATACTTGTACAAATAAACTGGTATGGTGCCCAAAGACCATCGTGGTAACCAGTAACAACACCGTCGTCTGCACGGTGGCGTCGTGCACGACGACGTCACCGCCCTCACCAAAATGGCGGCTCCAAACCTTCTCTTGCTGTTTATACCCTCTATACACATGTTATATATAAGTATCTACCTTTGTGTTCACCATAGCGAACCACTAAGCTGGTATGCTGAGTGCAGTCAATAAAGGTGGCACACACAGAAGACATTGCCACCACCCTCCCTCCCACAGCATTACTCCTCCCTCCATGGTGCACAGCGCTAAATATCACCACAATCCTGCTATTATCAGAACCCTGGTCATTTTATCACAGTCAGGGGTCTTCTGTAATAATATCATCGCTACATAATAGCATGAACATGTATATTTTGGCATTTTTAGGCGATGCTGTGGTCCAAGCTGAACAGCAGGGGCTTGTTTAGCTCATGCTGCTGATGCTCATGATCAGGCTTTCTCTATCTTTTGTTTGATATCACTGAAAAACCCTGGGAAATTTGTCTTTGCCTGTATACAATTTAATACTATGTACAAATAACTTTGAAATGGATTAAGGATTAAGTTGTTCGAAGAGGATATAGAAAAAGTCAAAGGTATCTTTAATGATTGGACAGCAGTAATACACTAAAGCATTATGCTTTAATAATCATGAACTTGGCCTTAATATATGGTAGAGGAAGCTACATAAAGAACTCGGTATATTTGAGATTACAGCATTAAGGTTTGAATATTCTGGCATGACAGTGCTGATGTCCGTGAAAAAGATAAAGAATGCAAATTATGTAGTATGCCGCATGCTCGCACGGCTAGATCACCATATATTTGTCTAAATTGCTTTAAGAATTTAGAAATAAAGATATAAAGAAGTGACTGTAGTGAGGTGTACCATATCAAATTGTATGGATGTGTGATAATGGTATGATAACAAAAATTTTTAACACTTTTGTCCGGTAACGACGCAGTACTGCGTGCTAAATTGGCGGCGGCTGCGGGAGGGGGCGCGCTGCGGTTTTGGATATTATATGCATATGATTTGTAGGAATTTTATTGGAAACATTGATACCAAAATGAAATGACGTAGGCTCAGAATTGAGTGTAGAGCAGTGAAAAGAGTATATCCTTTTATTGCGCTTGATGAGTGCTCACTGGGGTAACACTCCGTCACATTCTCTGTTTGCTGTGGGTAGTACGCCGGGCTTTTTGGACTTTATATTTGCATAATCCTGTAGGGAATTCTATTGCGAACACAATGATACGAAAATGAAAAGACTTAGGACGAGAATTGAGGTGTCCAAAGTGAAGAGAGTGTACACATTTTATTGCTCTTGCGCGCTCCCAGGTAACACGCTCTCACTTTTTTACTTTCTTTGCCGGGCCTTTGGGCTTTGTGTGCATTTAATCCTGTAGAGAATTCTATTGCGGACACATTGATACCAAATTGAAAAACCTACGACGAGACTTGCGATGAGAAGTTGAAAAGAGTATGCACTTTCAGAATTACCGCACGCTCCCATGGAATGCCTGGACCCACCCTGGATAGCGCGGGCTCGCCTCCCAA
>WNGS01165503.1:15546191-15593421 GCA_020271785.1 Procambarus virginalis | reverse complement strand
CGCATCTCTCCTCCCCTTGCCGGGCCAAACTCCGCATGGTTTCAAGCTTATTCCTTTTACTTCCGTTTCGCTTGTGGGTTTGTAACCAACTACATTCATCAATAATGGATCCAGCACCAGGCCCAGTGGTGTTTCGGCTACAGGAGCCTCTGATTCATCTGGAAAAGACAAGATTACCGACATCTATAGGATGTTCTCTGGATTGAGGCTCACTCCCACCAAGATTCCCAATCTCTTGGATGCCTTTGATCAAGTGGATTTGGATGGAAGTGAGGCAGAAGGTGAGGATTTAGAAGAAGAATGTGAATTTGGGGGCCCTGGAGCCCATGGGGCTGAATCGACGGAGGAGGACACTGAAGACTAAGACTAATGTGGATACCAAAGTCTACCGCCGCAAGGACAACACCTTCATTCTGCTGTGGAAAGACAAGCGAGTTGTCTCTATGATTACCAACCTCCACAATGCAGACACAAATAGAGTTCAAAAACGTAAACGAGTTCGTAGGCCAGATGGAACAACAGGACTACAGCAGGTTGTGGTGAACAAACCAAAGGCAATTATTGACTACAATAAGTTCATGAAGGGTGTTGACCACTTTGATCAAATGGTAAAGTATTACCATTTCGCCAGGAAATGTCACAAGTGGACAAAGAAAATAACCTTTTATTTCCTGCAAATGGCTTTGCAAAACGCTTATGCATTGTACAAGGCCAACACAGATGACCGAAAGAAACTAACTCTGCTCCAGTTTCATGAGGTTGCTATTTGGGCTTTATTGAAATTTGACAAGGAAGAGTGGCCTGCAACAACAACACCATCTCCTCATTTAGTTCATGCTCCAGACATAAATGATGACACTGGTCCTGTGTATCCTGCTGCTAACCCATCAACACCTGGCCCGTCGGGTGTGAGGCGCCCTCTCTTCACGTCTACACCTCGTGCTGAAGCCGACCATGAATCTGATGAAGATATTTCATCTGCTACACTGTTGTTTGAAGACAATGGTGAGAGCGACGATTCAGACTGTAGTGTACAACCAACACAGAGACAACAGGGACGTGTTGTTTTATCAGAGACGCGCCTGAACTACAAATTGAAGCATGAACTTGTAAAACTCCCCAAACGTCGCAGGTGTCAAGTGTGTTCAAAGTTGGGTATTAGGAAGGAAACTGGTATAGCATGCAAGACATGAGATGTTCCACTTTGTGTCATACCGTGTTACACCACTTATCGCAGGAAAAGGGTGTATTGGGTGGACAAGAAGTAACCACCCGCACCAGCTTCACTCCACCTATGAACGTCTGTTGAGCAACTTCAGGAATCGGTACCTGAAGGAGGTGGAGTGGAGAGAAAATGCTCAACTTATTTTTCTACAATCGTCTTTCCTTTGGTAAGTACACATAATTGTCCTAGGTTGTTGTAGTATTGTAGTCTATTTTCTTAGGAATATTTTGATACCTAAATGACAACTGTAGCACGAAAACTAAAGTAAGTATACACGAAACACCAGAAACTTTTTGTGGGTGTTGTGGGTGTTGCGGGTGTGAGTTGGAGTGTCCAGAGCGGGTTCCGGTTGTGTGCGTTCGGCCGTCTCTACAGCTGCGAATTCCCAAGAATTGTATTTGATAGGCATATGTCTGTGTAGGGAATTTTATTCCGAACACTATACAAAAAAAAAAAACGGTGTGAAACAAGTATAAACTTGAAAAACATCAACAAAGTAAAAACTTTTTACGCTCATGGGTACAAACACGCGTAAGATTTTATTCGCCGCAAATTTATTTGACGCTCTGTTGACCAATTCTACCCATGTTCTTATAGAACTTTCTATTGCGAACACATTGCTATAAAAATGAAATACGTATCTCGAGAAATAATGTCAGGACAGTGAAATAAGTATAAACTTTCAAAGCGCTGCATCACAACAGTGTCGTCGCTGCTGAAATCACGGCTAACGCTTCGGCCACTTCTCACACTCGTGCGGGTCACCCCGTATCATAATTATACATTGATAGGCATATGTCTGGTGGGGAATTTTATTGCGAGTTCAGTGATATCAAAATCAACGCTGTAGGATCACTGTGGAGCTGGCAACAAACGAAAGAGTATGAACATTTACTTCCTGTTTGGGTGTCACGGCGAGTCATCTTCGTGTTTATTTATTTCGTGGTGGGATAGCAAATGCTTTGGTGACATTTTATGCATATGATCTTGTAGAGAATTTTATTGCCAACACATTGATACCAAAATGAAATACGTAGCTCTAGAATTGATGTTAGGAGCGTGAAAAGTTTATACACTTTTTTGTCTTTACACTTGAGCGCCCAGAACGCCGCGCGCACAATGCGCTTTGTTTTTCCCGTAGTGCCGCGCACGCGAAAGTGTTAATTGCTAAGGCCAACAGCCTGGCGCTGCCAATATCTTGTGGGACTGACTCGTTGTATGTGAAATATTTAATAAAAACTATTGATGGTCTTACATGATTACCTTTTCTATCGTCTTCAGGTGTGTTTCGATGTATTTATTGAATTCCTCCTTAGACCTTCCATTAGTTAATGTAGGGATGTAAATAACGCCTACCACTATGTTCATGGTTCACACTGTTGTCAAGCAAAAGTACTCGCCTAGTTGAGCTTGTGGAGGTTGAGGTTCAGCTCTTTGGTCCCGCTTCTCAACTGCCAGTCAGCTGGTGTACAGGTTCATGAGCTTATTGGGCTCTATCATATCTGCATTTGAAACTGTGTATGGAGTCTGCCTTCACCACATCACTGCCTAGTGCATACAATTTAACTATTCTGACACTGAAAAAATACTTTCTAACGTCTCTGTGGCTCATGTGAGTACTTAGTTTCCACCTGTGTCCCCTTTGTTCGTGTTCTGTTCATGCTAAGTAGTTTTTCTTTGTCCACCATGTCAATTCCTCTGAGAATTTTGTAGGTAGTGATCATGTCTCCTGTATCTCTTCTGTCTTCTAGGGACTTGAGGTTTAATTCCCATAGCCTTTCCTCATTACTGATTTTTAGTGTGAAGTTCTCTTGATGGTTACCTCTGCATTCTTTATCCCTCAAAGGTCTAGTGTTGAATTAGTTGGGCTACTACTACTCTACTACTACACTCATTTATCCTGTTTCATTTCTTTCTACCTGATATCCATCCGGTGTGACGTGTGGAGCTGTCTAAGTAGCTAGCAACCAGGGAGCCACTAAGGACTCGTCAGAAATAGGTATACTTCATTATATTAAATTGCTGGTTTTTCCTCCATCAGGATTTGACATGGGTGCTGTATACGAATTGAAAATACGGAAGCTGAAAACTAACAATCGAGCTCTTGCGAAGGCCCTGGCGGAGAAGAATAAGGAGACACAACAGTGGTAGGTTGCAAATGTATGCCATTTTACCTTTGGGTTAAATGTTAATGCTTTATAAAAGAAAACGTGTTCCTCTATATTTTGATGCTCAATACAGTACAGGTTTGTACATGTACTGTACAGGTTTGTGAAAAATATTGTTCAGTATAATGAAATGTCACTTTCTGGGCAGTTCTGTTGGTAGCTCCTTTGAAGTTAGAGCACTGACACTTCAGGTGATTTGTTGATATGCCAGGCTCATGTGACTATCTTTATCACCTGAAACAAGCACCATTTCAAACCACTTTCCCTCTTATTTGAGGAGGTGGAGCTCATGAGGGTTAGCGATCAACCTGCCACTGAGATGAAACCACCTGTCTGAAGATGTTCAGTGACTCTCCCTTACTGCCACCACATGGTATGCTGAAGCAGGGAGGAGGGACAGGAAGCTTCTAAGGGAATAGCCCAGAAAGTAGTTTCATTACACTCAAAATCCTATGCCCCCCCCCTCAATAGCTCCAATTACTTTAGTCACCACTGCTTCTAGTGGAGCAAAACTAATTTTCATGGTTCACTAAAACACTAGAGAAGTGAAAGAAAATTAATAGTGGGACTGACTTGTGGGAGAACAGGTCACGATGATAGTGCCCAAGAGTAATTATTCTCTGGTAAGAGTCGAGCTGTTTTGGGTAGTGCAGTACTGTACTGTATTGATGAGACTGTGGAAGGTCCTGGCAGTAGCTAGCTGCCAACATATGATTTAAACCCCAGAAAACCCTGGGCCAAAGCCCAGAAGGCAGTCAGGCAGGCCTAAACCTGGGGTCCATCGACAACACAATTGCACTTTTATGGGTGAAATGACCCCAAAACTGCAGGAGGAAGGAAATGTAGGAAATTTGAGTAGCAATTGGGAATAAAAATACTTTAGAGCACTCAGGGCAGCTGTATGCAGGTGGGATGAATTGGGTGGGATGTATTGTGACCCAATTGGCAGCCATATGATGAAAACAAACCTCCTTGAATCTTGGAAACGGGACAGCTCTTGCCGATCGAAACAACAGTTAGGGACTGCCAGAGAATGGCATACACATCAACTTTATGCTGAGCCAATCATATACAGTAGATGACAGAAGGTATGAGGAACCTCCAACTGAATGGAGGAAATCTTTACACATATCCCTGAAGTGTAAACCCAGCTATAGGTACTGGGCTCCATCTACCAAATGAGGTGAGGTCACAGCTTGCATACATAATCACACACAATAATTAATATGCATAATAATGCATAATAATTGTAGATTTGTAGACCTCATCCTGGAAACATTCTTGTATCAACATGTTAAAGAAGCTACGAGGATGAGGGAAGGGGACGTTCCCTCCATGCTAGATTTGATATTTACCAGGAAGGAGGAAGAGATATTTGACATTCAGTACCTTCCTCCCTTGGGTAAAAGTGACCATGTCTTTTTGGGAATAAAGTATGTAATGCGTTATAATCTGGAAGAAAATAAGGAGGTTGAAGCAGTTGAAAAACCAGACTTCAGGAGAGGACATTATGGTGACCTTAGAATTTTTTTTAGTGAGTATAATTGGACAAACTTGATGCTAGGCAAGGAAGTGAATGAGATGTATGTCAAGTTTTGTGAAATATATGATAAAGGCACAAAAAAATTTATACCAAAACAGATGCAGAACTAGAAAACAGGATTGGTTCAATAGAAATTGCGAGAGGGCTAGAGACCAAAAGACACAAAAATGGAATCAATACAGGAAGAGGCCGAACCCCCAAACATACCAGCGATACAAAGATGCGCGAAACAACTACACGGCAGTGAGGAGAGAGGCAGAAAGAAATTTTGAAAAAGGGATTGCAGACAAATGTAAAACAGAACCAGGTCTATTCTATAAATTCATAAACAACAAATTGCAGGTAAAGGATAATATTCAGAGGTTGAAAATGGGAAATAGATTCACGGAAGATGAAAAGGAAATGTGTGAAACACTAAACGAAAAGTTCCAAAGTGTGTTTGTACAAAATGAAATCTTTAGGGAACCAGACACAATAAGAATTCCAGAGAACAACATAGAGCACATAGAGGTGTCTAGAGACGAAGTGGAAAAAATGCTAAAGGAGCTAGGTAAGAACAAAGCAGTTGGTCCAGATGGAGTTTCATCATGGGTTCTGAGAGAATGTGCACCTGAGCTCAGTATTCCACTTCAACTGATTTTTCAGGCATCCCTGTTTACAGGAGTTGTAGCTGATGTGTGGAAAAAGGCTAACATAGTTCCAATCTACAAAAGTGGAAACAGGGAAGACCCCCTTAATTATAGACCTGTATCATTGACAAGTGTAATAGTCAAAATATTGGAAAAAATAATTAAAACTAAATGGGTAGAACACCTCGAGGAAAACGATATAATATCAGACAGACAGTATGGTTTTCGATCTGGAAGATCCTGTGTAACGAACTTGCTCAGTTTTTATGATCGAGCCACAGAGATTTTACAAGAAAGAGATGGTTGGGTTGACTGCATCTATCTGGACCTAAAAAAGGCTTTCAACAGAGTTCCCCATAAGAGGTTGTTCTGGAAACTGGAACATATTGGAGGAGTGACAGGTAAGCTACTAACATGGATGAAAAATTTCCTAACTGACAGAAAAATGAGGGCCATAATCAGAGGCAAGGTATCGGATTGGAGGAATGTCACGAGTGGAGTACCTCAGGGTTCAGTTCTTGCACCGGTAATGTTCATTGTCTACATAAATGATCTACCAGTGGGAATACAGAATTACATGAACATGTTTGCTGATGATGCTAAGATAATAGGGAAGATAAGAAACCTAGATGATTGTCATGCCCTTCAAGAAGACCTGGACAAAATAAGTATTTGGAGCAACACTTGGCAAATGGAATTTAATGTGAATAAATGCCATGTTATGGAATGTGGAATAGGAGAACATAGACCCCACACAACCTATAAATTATGTGAGAAATCTTTAAAGAATTCTGATAAAGAAAAGGATCTAGGGGTGGTTTTAGATAGAAAACTGTCACCTGAGGACCACATCAAGAACATTGTGCGAGGAGCCTATGCTACACTTTCTAACCTCAGAATTGCTTTTAAATACATGGATGGAGAAATACTAAAGAAATTGTTCACGACTTTTATTAGACCAAAGCTGGAATATGCAGCGGTTGTATGGTGCCCATATCTTAAGAAGCACATCAACAAACTGGAAAAGGTGCAACGACATGCCACTAAGTGGCTCCCAGAAATGAAGGACAAGAGCTACGAGGAGAGATTAAAGACATTAAACATGCAAAAACTAGAAGATAGAAGAAAAAGAGGTGATATGATCACTACATTCAAAATAGTAACAGGAATCGATAAAATTGATAGGGAAGAATTCCTGAGACCCGGAACTTCAAGAACAAGAGGTCATAGATTTAAATTACGAAACAAAGCTGCCGGAGAAATATACGAAAATTCACTTTTGTAAACAGAGTGGTAGACGGTTGGAACAAGTTAAGTGAGAAGGTGGTGGAGGCCAAGACCGTCAGTAGTTTCAAAGCGTTATATGACAAAGAGTGGTGGGAAGACGGGACACCACAAGCGTAGCTCTCATCCTGTAACTACACTTGGGTAATTACACTTAGGTAATTACACCAGCTAATGGAGACCAAGCAGTGATCCAGAAAGGCCCTTTCAACCCCCAAACCCAATGGAACAAAAGACTTCAATGTCCGGGAGCTTCAGGGCTTGAACCAAGGGAAGGCAGGAAATAGGAGGCTGGGTTCATAACACCAGTATGGCCCAAACACCTGAATTAGAGTGTGGACTAGGAGAGGGCATGAACTTAGTACAAGTTAGTGTAGCAAAGGACTCCACTTCCTCATTAAAAAGGGGCAAGAGCTCTAACTCTGTTTTGTCCAAGGTTGAAGGAGACCATCAAAGACAAAAGCGAGATGCCTGGTCCTGCAAAGCAGCCACTACCTAGTAAACTGCAGCCTAGGGAGGCTTAAGCTGTTTATGAAACCAGAAATGCAAAATCCAACCTGTCCCCAAAGGAATAGAAAAACTTGTCAATCACCAGGCCCCACAGAGGAATCAGTGCCCATGCACCACCTAGGGCGAGGTCCCTCAAGAGGAGGCAACCCCAAAGGGTGGACTCTCATTAAAGAGAGATTAACTAAAGGCGGGGCAACACCAGCGGGCAACCAGTGAAGACGACCTTGGCCACAAACAGCCAAGGCGAACAAGTGATCAAGGTGTGCACAACAGGTTGATACTAAAATACCCACATACATGAAGTAGTAAAGGTAGAAACTAACACTTAACTGAGAGACAGGTTCCCACAGAGCAGTGAGGTACTGGGAGAACATTAGGTGTGTGAATGCCTGTGATGGCTGTCTGGGACCCTCAGATTACCAAAGACACCACCTGGGAATGGGGCTAACTAGTGGTTGGACTTGGATAATAAAGATTTATATAATTTGAATCAGGGTTGCTATTGTTGTCCAAGCAGTTTCAAGTTTTGGTACACTCAATCATTTTTGGTGGTTTTGTACTGTGGTGGTGTGTATCCTCAGACTTCCCTATGCCTCTACCAGAGACCAGGGCCAGTTCTGGCCCTGGTCTCTGGTAGGTACTCATGATTTTACAAAACATTGTATGGTACAGAATGATTGAAGGTTTCCAAATGGGTAGCTGAAGGAGCCATTGAGGGGAGCCTAACAAGAAAAAAGTGACTTCCAAATCGTCCCATAAACAGGATGAACCACGGAGTAAGAATTGGCTTTGGCACAACCATCACATCTGCCAAGAGGTTCTCACTCAACCAAGAGGCTCCTGCACCAGTACCTCTGGAGCCAGAGATATCCCAAGCCAAGGCAGTTTAAGTGCCCTTGTCAGAGGCGTGGCACAAGGCTCAAGCATGAGGAGATGCCAATTGAGCAGATCGAATCCCTATCCCAGTATGAATTTAGCACAAGTCTGTATCAAAAGCATCAGAAAGACTCAAAATCCTTTTCATAATAGAGAGGAGGCTTGCCTCCCACATCACTGACCATAGTTGAAGACTGCAAAAGCCTGTCCCTTTAGGTGCATGCATGGATAAAAGCAATCTGATACTCCATAGCATTAAAGTAATGAGAGGCTAGAGTGTACTCATAAGAAAAACACAGTAGATTTGGATGCCTCAGAAAAATCGCACTCTCTTGTACAATTTAGTGCATTGTACAGTGCAAGCTTGGTAAAACCTTTATAAAATAGTCAATATTTTCAATAATATTTACAAATAAGAAATAAAGTGTTTGCAATAATTAGAAAAACAATTGATGGAAATTACTGTACTTGATATTGTGAATCAACTATCTGGATTACCTTTTTACAAATTTGAATTTTAGAGTGAAGAATCCAATGGGTGGATTTGGTTCATTGTTTAGGGGCATCCTTTGTAGGGAGATCTGGATTTTGGGTGGTGCACTATATACGGTACTGTATATAGTAAAGTATAATTCAAATATCAAATATGTGGCAAATGGGTCAGTTACACTCAGTGGGAAATGGCCACCCAATTTCCTTAGTAAATGTCATGAAGTACCAGACATAAGGGTAGCGAGACTGATTCCTGACTGAAGGCCAGAAAGTACAGAGAAGGGTGTACTGTATAAAGCCACAAAAGTAAACAAAAGGACATTTATTCAACCACCCAAAACTGACTCCTATAAATGTGTAAAACATGCTTGTAGACAAGGCATAACCAAGCACAAAGATTTTGTTTAATTTAAATCACCTCGTTCGTGTTAACAGGTCTGGCTTGAGGATCAAGTCCCCTGCACTACATGTACACTGAGACACCTCCAGAGAACCCCACAGAATGTAGAACAAGGAAGGTGACTGGCGAGGCAATGAGAAACACAAGCTGATGCTACGGAAGCTAACCCAGCAACCTGTCCTCTTAAAAAGAACGTCACATTTGGCCGTTTGCCCGTATGGCTGAATTTGGACGTAATTTGAAAGTGAAAAAAATATGAAAATAAATTTAGGATTTTTTTTTCAACAACAGTAAGTTAAGGGTCCTCTGATAGGTTAGGTGGGCAGGAAATTCTCATAAAGTTTCAAAACGTTATGAAAAACGTTAATTTAAAGTGTCCTCTCATAACCTCTGCGCGTACGCCGGACGACTCAAATAGAAAACGGAACAGAACGTCACTTTTGTGAGTCGATTTCATTTCAAATTACGTCCAAATTTGGCCATATCGCGCATACGAGCCAAAAGTGACGTTCTTTTTAAGAGGACGGGTTGAACCCAGACATAAAGTTGGGGCAAAAAAATAACACAAGGACAACATGGGGCATCATAAACACAATCATCAAGCATAATGAAGAAATAAATGCAGTATACTAAGCATGGACCCCAGTGGGATAACTAATTTACTCGTAGATATTGTTATGTGTATTGACAAGATATGCTTTTCTCCCACCTAGTAAGAGTCATACTCCAAATGGTATATAGCCTAAAAGACTGAGATTCATTTTGTTGTACTCAAAGGGAGGCAAGAAGCCAGAATTTTGAACTACAGTATTCCATTTTTAGGTTTGGTTGGAGGCAACAGAGCCTAGTCTAGGGGACAAGATGGCTAACCTGACTGGGTCCAGATCTTGCCAAGAGGAAACCAGGTGTGAAGACACTGGGTCTCCCAGATGTAGAAATGGTGATTGGTTGGGCGTTGGGGGTGTGACCCTTCGGAGAATGTCCTGATGTGACATGAAGTGATGTAGCCACCTAAGGCAGGAGTGCAAGTGCCACTCAGGTGTCGCTACACTTTGGGTCATTGTACGAATGAGTCGCACAGCTCGTCGCTCCAGCAAGGAATTTGAACGTCTAATGAACGAACGTCTGAAAAAAGGAACGTCTAATTTGCAAGGTGGATATCTAGACTGGTAGTAATCAAGGCCGAGGGCAAGAGACACCGAGCAACTACCTGGGAAGAGTTCAGGAGTGCTAAAGCCACAAGAAGCAGGCAAGAGAGGCTCTGAAGCATGATGGTATTTCTGTTGCAAAGGAAAGTAGTGTTGGGAGGTCAAAGGAAGGAAAGGAGGGCTGCCCCTTCCTCATTAAACTATGGGCTTACCAACACGCTTCCATTACACATAAGGGGGCATACTATGGGCTTATCAACACGCTTCCACTACACATAAGGGGCATAACCGGCTGACCCCTCACAGTGTTCAAGAGAGAATTGGATACACATCTCCAAAGGATACCTGATTAACCAGGCTGTGATTCATGTCAGGCTGCAAGAAGCCGTATCCAACAGCCTGGTTGACCAATCCAGCAACGAAGCGGCCAACTGGGCTTAATGCGGGTACGTTGAGCCCAAAAATCATCGCAAGGTAACCACAAGGTAGGTGTGACCTGAAGAAAAGAGGTAGTCCTGGTCAAAGTTCTTCTGGCAGTGAGGGAGCTCTGGTGAGGAGTAGCTGCCATATACAGCACCTTGTCATGTGGGAGGCAGTGAAAGACCAGTTTGAACAGTGTGAGGGGGACGAGAGTCTGGGACCTTAGTTGGCTTTCAAGGAAACTTGTCACATCACGGCTCTCGTCACAGCCCGAGGAAACTAAGGCCTGCGGGCCACTCCAAGCAACAGCCTGTTGGACCAAGCTCTCACAATTAAAGCCTGGCCCCAGGTCAGACTTGGGGAGTAGAAGAACTCCCAGAACCCCCATCCATGTACAATCCAGGTACGTTAGGTAAACTCCAGAAAGGAGATGTTAATACATGTCAGAACAGAGCGGTATCAACTGTGGTGTAGTCAGTAAGGCTTGTGATCATCTGATTCGTTATGGGAACTGAAAAAAGGAGGTCTACTGCAGTGACACCACTGAGGACATTGGAGGGGGACTTCCATAAGGCAAGAAGAAGGCCTGTTGATCGCCTGCCAACCACAATAGGCTGCTGAGATGGGAGCAGCTAGTCTAGTTTATTAAAGGTAGATAAATTTCCCCCCTTCCCCATTTCCCTTGTGATAGGATGATTATAGTGTTATTCCAGTGATTGCTCGTATACTTTTCTATTGCAAGTGAATGGTTATTCATGTGTGTGTACTTGCTGGTATACTTTAATATGCTATTATTCTAGAACACCCCTTATGTTAATTCCCAAAGCAAAGGCAGCCATTTATAAGAGAAAATAACATATTAAATTTGGTAATATTATATACAGTACTAGGTACTGTATATAATATAAGAAGGCTTATTATACTGTATATAATATATGGAATAGCCTCTCCATAGCTGGAGAGGCTACTCCAGCCCGACAGCCAGGGAGCAACTTCATAGTCTGCCGAGACTGATGGCTGCCTACTACTAAGTAAAGTATATAACTGTAAGTCTGGTGGTGTTTGTTACGTGAGTGCTTGCCTGAGAGACAAGTTATATATATATCTTATAGTTTACTCATTGGTATCCTGTGCTGGGATTTGATTAACCATCTATGTGTTGTTGAAAAAGTTTCTGCATTTGTGCTAGAGAAAGTTATAATTCCACTGTGAGTAGTGTTGCCATTTGCAATTAAATTTCAGTTAGTGTGTTGCCAGAATTTAACTGTCATTTCATTTAGTAGGCCACAAGCAGGTGTACATTTGTTTTAGTAAATGTTCATATACTTTTGATCATTGTGTTTGGTGTTACCTTAGCTTCATTCATCAAAATGTTTGCCTAAGACTGCAAGTTGAATAGTATACAAAAGTGAGCTTGAGCCGAGACTTGCAACCACTGACTGAGAGAAGAATATCTGGTGGCGGAAGGTGCGCTGGTCAGATTGGCAACCTTACCAAAGGAATACTGCTTATGGGGGGCTAGTCCAGTAGCAGGGAGCCCAGAATAATGCTATTTGCAAAGAGATTGAAGCACAGAAGGACCGCTGGTCTTGTCTCACTCCTCGTGTGGAACAAGGCTGTGTGTGTGATCCTCTCCATGTATGACTGAAGTACCCCTTGGTGGCAGTGGCACTATAGAATGGGAGTGGGAGAATCTGGATTTCACATGGCACACATTCAGACAAAATGTGAGCCCTGTTGACATGTAGGCACTGGCCACAAGGTGATAGTTGTGTTGTAGTGGCAAGCCAAATAGTGATTGTTGAGAGCTCTCCATCACAGTGTAGTTGAATGAACCATCTCAAGATCATTCCGTGGTGCACAGAGTATTCTCAGTCTCTTCCTTGCCCCAGTATGACTTTATGCAGACATTTGAAAAAAATCCATGTTGTCAGCACAGAATGTTGACACGTCTTCACTGTAAAACGATTAGGAACATGCCTAAGGTTGCAACTAAGTATTCTTGGTCAGAAAAGAGTTTCTGTACTTCATTTAGACTTATCTTTCCAGGTACAGAGAAGTAATTTCTCTGAAAGGAGAGTTACAAGAAGCTCAGGAGCAGCTACTCAGAGCAACGGATAATGACTTTCAAAAAACAGTCGAGCTGAAGGTGGAAAAAAGACTGAGGGTGAGTTACGAAGCTTATCTGGTGGGAGCCCCGTCGGCTCCTTGGAGCTATTCAGGCTGATATGGATATATTAGCTTTCAGGCATCAGTCAAAGTGCATGGAGTTCGGCCTAACGGGGACCATAGTCAGAACCTGGCCCCCTCTGATGAGGCACAAGGAGCAGTGGCCTATAGAAACCCCCGTGTGGTTTGGAGCATTCTATGTCTGCATCGACTGGGTCAGGCACCCCAAAAACAAACCCCTATTCTGGTGAAAATATTGGACAGAACTCCCCAAATGAAAATTAGCAAACTGGCATGACATCATCACATTGCTGATCACATTGAGTCTGCACAACCCCCCCGGGAGGGGGAAGGGGTTGTGCAAACTCAATGCCTTAGACCCTCACGCTAGCGATCTACCCTTCAGTTCTTGGCTGATGCGTTACTGGCAAGGTTGAGTGTCTCTGGCTCCAGATTTTGTCTCGGTTCCTGTGCCGTGTGGCGTGATCCTATCTCTACGGTCGGTGAACGAGCCAGGAGTAATATTCTTCAGTATTTGGGCTGCATGTACTTAGGGTTTTCTTCCCTAGGTGCCCTGTAAGTACTGCCCTTGGGGCTTGAGACCACCTTTCACAAGTCTCCTTGGGGTCAACCTCTGCGGAGTCTCTTACTACTTGATTGACGGCCCTTGGAGTCAGCTGGGGTTTTGTTTCCTGTTTGCCTTTGGGTAGGGGGGTAGTTTTCGTCACTGGATGGGGCGCAGGGTACAGGGCAGCTACTTGTAACCTCTCATAGCAGCTGGCTCTGCTCTAGCAGGGCACATTGTCCTCTTGTGGGGTTTTTGTTTTCTCTGCCTGGTGGTAGGTCTGCCCCTTGTGTTAGGTTGTTACCATTGTCTTTGGTGGTATCTCTAGTAGGTCCCCATGAGTGGACATGTCCCAGGGGTGCATCTTTTAGTAGTTTGCTTGTTAGTTTTGGGTGACGGTTAGCTTTACCCTGCCTGGGTTTCCCTTAGCAGACTGCCACGACTAAGAGTCCTGGGAAACCCTGCGGAGGCTCTGTGGTCCGATGGATGTGACCCCCCGAGTCCCCTCTCGCTTTGTACAAGTCGGATTATTGTTCTGTGCTCTTGTCTCGGGGTAACGGTTATCGGTTGTGCCTCCGCCATACTGCCTGTTGGGTCGGTGATTCTTTTGACCCGGAGTCGTGCGACGTTTCTTGTTTGTACGTTCTCCAATTCACCCAAGCTTCTGAACATGATATGAGGGTGCAGGCAGCTGAGGCTTGCATGCTAGGTTTAGGTTGCTGCAATGTGACAGGTTACTTGCTTCCTCTGATGCCCCAAGACTGCCCTGTTTTGGTTATAGGGGTGGGAGTTGCTTAGACTTTGGTTCCGTCTGCCCCCTTCGGTTATGAGTCCTTCTCCCCCACCCTCTTCCTTGCTTCTGGCTCTGAAACATCTGAGGGGTTTCAGAGTCGGAGCACGGTCTAGTTTGTGTCGAAACTTGAGCAGCTTTGGGGGAGTCCCCTTCCGGGATGGCAGCAGAGGCATTTGAGCCTGGTCTTCCAGCCGGAGCTTCTGGGTCTGACCAGTGGGTCCCCTTCGATCCTCCTTTTTCAGCAGCTTCTACCTTTTTTCTTGAGATGGGGGGGGGGGGTGATTGGAGGATGGCTCGGCCCTAAGTCCTTGGGGTGAGGTTCCCGGGGTAGGGGAAGGAGTTGACTTGGGGGCTTTGTGCCCCATTGAACCCAGTTTTTGTATCCTCGGAGAGGGGCTTGGTGTTGCAGGGAGTGGGGTTCTCTTTCCCCTCCTCATATGAATTGAATTGGATTTGGTGTCTACCCCTCCCCAGGTTCGGTTTCGTGATCCCGTCGGTTCTTCGGTTCTGTCCTCCTAGAGGTTTTCAGCTTCCCACATCCTGTCTCATGTGTTGCGAGTAGCCCTTGCGGCTTACCTCCTGCGCGACCAGGATTATGCCTTCGTAATGGATCCGCGTTCCTTCGTGTATGGATCTTCTTGTCCTTGCTGGGTTTGTCATGAAGTTTCAGTCATTCTGGTTAGCAGACTGCCCTCTATTCTTGTTGGAAGCTTGGCATATGTTCTGTCGGTCCCTCACGCTTGAGTGGCGGGAGCCTCAAACGGCGTTGCAGGTTTTTCTGAGTTGGGGGGGGGGGGGGCAACTTTGAGCATCTCAGTGCATACTTGTTCACCCCTGCCCTTTTGTGGGATGTTGGTGTGTTGCAGCTTCATGTGTGCAGCTCCTGGCTCCCTTTCAGCTTGTTGGTCGCAGAGGACTTGTGCATGCGTGGCCTGTTGGGTTCGGCCCTGCGTTTCTTCTCCCTGCTCGAGCTGTCTTCCGACTGGCTTGAGGTGGATGTGGAGGCACTTGGGGCTGCCTCTGGGTCAGGTGCATTGGTTTTGGTGGTAAGTGCGTCGCCTGACTTGTTGAAGCTGTTCGCGCCAATCCTGCGGGATGCGGTTTCTTGTTTTTTTGCTTCCTGCTTCACATGTCGGCAGGCGGTGCTTGCTTCTTCTCTGGAATCTGCTTGGGCCTGGCTCTTAGGCTGTCTTTGCCTTTTTGCCCGTTGCTGTTTGCAGAGTCTGCGGTTGTGCAGTATCTGCAGGTGACTTCATCTAGTTGCCATACTATGTCAGACTTGTTAGTCCTCTGCGGGGGTTCGTGGGGCCCTTCCCATAAGGGTCGTGCCAGGGCTCAGGTTTCTTTCCATCGTGGTAAGCCATTGGTGCCAGATTCGACGCCGGCGCAGTCTTCGGTACCATCTGTTGGGCGCGGGGATCACCCTATGCACCACTTGTGCTCGTAAGGTGCGTTGGCCCTTTCCCGATTCGTCCCATTGATGGGGCGATGGCAGGGAGGCTATCTCTGTTTGCTCGTGCCTGGTCACACGCTTTGTGGGCCTCTCGGGCCATTCCGTGCTGCCTGCGGTGGCGTTGGGTGGCCCCCAAACTCCTTCAGGGGGGTTCGGGGCTGGCCTCTTCTCCTGCGCTGTCGGGTCATCTCGGAGTGGGTTCACTTGGGTGTGGTCAAAATGACCTCGTCACTCAGGTGGGTTTCCCACCTGTTTTTAATTCCAAAAACGGGACTGCACAGATCTTAGGTTCATTCTGGACTTAACCCATCTGAACCCGTGGGTTTATGGCCCCTCCTTCCGAATGACTACTGTTCCAGGTCTGTCTTCTGTTGGAGCTGGACGCTTAGTGTCCCTGGACCTTAAGGACGAGTATTGGTACACAGAATCGTATCCCGATTCATCCGAGGTTCAGGGACTGTCTCGGTTTTGTAGTGGGGCGGGTAGTTATCGCTTCTGTTGCCTTCTCTTCGGTTTGAATCTGGCACCTCGCGTTGTCACATGCCTTACTTGCGTCATGCTGGCCCACCTGCATCTGTTAGGTGTTCGGGTTCTGGCCTACTTCGACGACTGGCTGGTGTGGGCTCCCAGCCAGTCCGCATGTCTGCTCGCCAGGGATCTGGTTCTTTCCGAGCTCGCCGGGTTCGGGTTCCTGGTGAACTGGCGGAAGTCCCATCTGGTTCCCTCTCAGGTTTGGTTTTGGCTGAGTCTTGTGTGGGGACACTCGGTCCGTTTCCTTGTCTTTCCCTCCGGTGTCTCTCTTCGACTGCGTTCCCGTCTTCACCTGTTTTTGAGGGGCTCCCGGGTCACGCGGCCGTTTCTCGAGGGTTTGTGCGGGAGCCTGAACTTTGCCATGATGGCCTTCCAGTCAGGTCATATTTGGCTTCGTCGGCTGTTCTGATTCCTTCGGGTACGTCCCTTCCACCTCTCTCGCAACCACTGGGTTCGGCCTCCGTTGGCTTTGCGTCGGTTGCTAATTCACCGACTTCCTCTTCGGGTTTTTCGGGATTCAGTGCTTTGGCGCCTACTTGGTACCTGCTCCGTTTCATGTGTTGATCTGCTGTTCATTCTGGACTTGTCCCACCTGATCCCTGGATTCCTTTGCCTCTCCTTTTGGATGACCACTCTGCTTCAGGTCCGGCTTCACTTGGAGCCGAGTTCGTAGATGGTGTTTCTGGACCTCCGGGACGCATATTGGCACATTCCCATTCATCAGGGTTTAGGACTGGTTAGGTTTTGTTGTGGGGGTGATAGGCTTACCGCTCTCGTTGCCTTCCTTTCGTGCTGAATATGGCACCTCGCGTTTTCACTCGTCTTACCCTGGTTGTAGTAGTCCGTTTGAGTCTGCTAGGTGTTCGGTTGTTGGCCTACCTTGACGGCTGGCTGGTGTTGGCTTCCAGCCAGTCCACATGTCTGCTGGTCAGGAATTTGGTTCTTTTGCAGGTCACCAGGTTTGGGTTCCTGGTGAACTAGAGGAAGTCGCATCTGGTTCTGTCTTGGGTTTGGACTTGACGAGGCCTTGTTTGGATTTCCCGAACAGCGTCCCTGTCTCTCCCTCAGGCAGCATTGCTCCTGCTGCAATCCTGCCGTCGGCTCTTTCTGAAGGGGTCCCTGGTCGCCCAGCGGATACTCGAGCAGCTGTGTGGGAGTTTAAACTTCGCCGTGATCGTTTATCCGTTGGGTAAGGTTTGGCTGCGGCGTCTGTTCTGGTTCCTTCGGGGCCGCCCCTTCTGCCGCTCTCGCAATCACTGAATTTGTGTCCCGAGGCCTTGCGTCAGTTGCTGTCTCTGGCTTTCTCTGTTTTTTTTGGGGGTTCTGTACCTTGGTGCCTCCCCAAGCCCTCGCTCGATGTGTTCACGGATGCCTCCTCTCTGGGCTGTTTTTTTTTTTGTGACCAGCGCTCACCAGGCCAGCGAGGGGCAGTGGGTTCCGTCCTTCCATCGGGTTCACAGCACGGTGTGGGAGTTTGCTACTGTGTGGCTTGCATTAGTTCAGATTCGGCTCTCTCGAGGCTCTACGATCCAGCTCCATTCGAACTGCGCTCCTGTGGTTCTTGGGGTTTAGCTTTCTGGTGGTTCATATTAGGGGCGTGTCCAACGTCCTGTCAGACGGCCTGTCATTGTTCACTCCTTGTCCACTGAATGGACGGTCAACACCGACTCCTTCAGTTGGCACTGCTGGATGTACAGGCCCCCGGGGGTGAACCTCTTCACGTCGGCGTGGTCGAGGCATCTCCCAGTCTATGTGGCGGCCTTCCCTGACTGTGAAACCATCATTGTAGATGCTTTATGGCAGGAGTGGTTGAGGTGCGGTTACCTGTACCTCTCCTCCTGGTTCAGCTGTTGCTCCGGGTTCTGGTTCAGCTCAAGTCCTATTGGGGGAGAGTTCTCTTTCTGGCCCCATGGTGGCTGGCCCAGCCTTGGTTTTAGGCGCTGCCTGCTTGGTGTCTGAACCCGGGCTATTTTCCGTGGCACCGCCTCTTTCAACAGATTGGTCCAGTTCGGTACAAGACTGGTTCGCTCTTCTCGAGTCTTGACGTCTGGGCTTTCTGACTCGGGTCTGTTATCATCACTTGTATGATGCACGGGTGTCTTTGTTGATGGTGTCCCACCTTTGTGCTTTGTCTCAGTGGCAATATGAAGTTTCCTGGCAGTCTTTCCGTTACTTCTTGTCCTTGCGTAGGTGTACTTTGGTCTCTGGTTGGGTTGTCTTGTTGTTCCTTTCCTGGTTGTTCTAGGACCGTCATGTTATACCGAATACTGTCGCCTCGTATTGTGCGGCTCTGGCGGAGCTGCTGCTGCATGATTCAGTGTTGATGTTACTTCAGCTCCCATTCCACAAGTTGTCTCGTGCGTTGTTTCACCTCCGGCCTGTTCATGCGCCACTTGAGCCATCCTGGTCGTTGGACTGGGTGCTCTCTTGTTTTTCTCTCTTCTCCTCGGTTTGTAGTGACCCCTTCGCTTCAGAATTGTTTTTCTAAGGCTCTTTTTCTTGTTGGCATTGTCCTCTGGGGGTCGGATCGGGGAGCTTTATGCTCTTCTCCGCATAGGGGTTTCTGCTCTTTTGGCCCAGGTGGTTGGTTTGTTCATTTACAGCTGTCTCCTTCTTTTCTTGCGAAGAATGAGACTGCTGCTTTTCGGAGGGGTGCTTGGGTTGTTGATGCTTGAGGCTCTCTGCCGTTATGTGCGCGCCAAGGCTTCGATGGCCGGGGACGCAGTTTGGGTTGACCTAGTTCCCCTTCTTCCCTGATCTTGGGTGCGGGTCTCTCAGGTCGTCCGCAGGATTATTCGGTCTATCCAGCCTGCGATCTAACCTCGTTCCCACGACGTAAGTAAGTTTGCTACTTTGGCTGCTGTCTTTGGTTACATATCTTCAGCTGACATTCGGGCATGGGGTTTTTTGGAGGTCGAACAGGGTCCTGGCTGCTCGCTACCTTGTTAATGTTCTTGGGCCCATTTGGGCCTGCGTCGCAATGGGTCGGCAGTTGCAACCAGTTGTCTTGACTTCTAGTTGAGGAGCGAGAGATGCCTGCCTCCCGGGTAAGTCATTCTTGTTTGGTTTGTCTTTGGATAGATAGCTCTGGGGAGCTGCAGGGGGGGGGGGGAAAGCTTTCCCTAGAAAACCAGTGTTGAATGTAATGAAATGCCATTTTCTGGGTGAGACCCGGAGTCTCCCCAGCAACCCACCCTCCCTCTGGTTGGCGTTTTTTGTGTGTTTTGACATCCAGCTTCAGAACTGGGGTGTGGGTAGCTGGCTTGAAGGTCTGGGCTTCCCCGAGGGGGCGTGATTGCGCAGACAAGTGGCGTGGCGACGTGGTGACATCACGCTCATTTGGTTGTTTTCATTTGGGGAGTTCTGTCCACTCATTTGGCTTTCAGTAGCAATGTTAACCAGAATAGGGTTTGTTTTGGGGTATTTTTCTTTCTGGGTGGCTGACCCGGTTGATGGCAGATATAGAATGCTTCCAGTCACGGGGGTTTCTATAGATCATTGTTCCTCGTGCCTCTCTGAGGGGGCCAGGTTCAGGCTCATAGTCCCCAGTAGGCCTAGAACTCCATGCACATTGACTGATGCCAAAGTCTAATACTGTATATCCATATCAGCCTGGATAGCTCCAGGGAGCCTCCGGGTCTCAACCAGAAAATGGCGTTTCATTACATTCAATGCTGTTTTTTTTGTGTGTGTAGAATGGATTAATTAAATTTAAATTATTTCTTATGGGAAAATTCATTTTAGTTTACAAATTTTCGGTGTTGAACCATCTCTTAGAATGGATTATATTCATAAACCAAGGTGCCCACTGTATTTTGTTCATGAATGAGGTTTTTAATTCAGCACTCAAAGGGTAACCTTTGGTAACCTTTTGGTATCCTTCTAGTTACCGAATTTTTAGATGTCGAGGCTATTGTGATGAATTTGTCCTGACAAATTTGAAAATTTATTCATATAGGTGCAGTGCCCCCTATGATTACAAATAGTTATGGTATCTTGAGCTCAGTACACTACTTCATAAGATAAAACCAGAAAGATGGTAGTAACTTGTTTTGATAACGTGCTTTTGTCATGTCAATTTCAGGAGCATTGTGAGCCAATTAATGCAGCAATCAGCACTACCATGGAAAATGTACTTATGGTAGTGGAGGGTCTCACCAAAGCCAAACAGTTAGCTGGAAGAGCATTAAACAGCTTCCGGAATCGCTCCTCTGTTAATTCCTCTTCCGGTTCACTCCCTCGTCCATTAGGTTGGTCTCCCTGTTATGTATCATGTCTTGCTCTGAAAAAATTACTTTGTAAGTACCATTATCTCATAGATTATACAAATTTAATTTATAATTAGTGTACGTTATCTTGAGGTCATCTTGAGATGATTTCGGAGCTTTTTAGTGTCCCCGCGGCCCGGTCCTCGACCAGGCCTCCACCCCCAAGAAGCAGCCCGTGACGGCTGACTAACACCCAGGTACCTATTTACTGCTATGTAACAAGGGCATAGGGTGAAAGAAACTCTGCTCATTGTTTCTCGCCGGCGCCTGGGATCGAACCCAGGACCACAGGATCACAAGCCCAGCGTGCTGTCCGCTCGGCCGACCGGCTCCTCCCGTGTTTAATGTATTTTGCTGTAGGAGCCCTTTACTTTTGGAGACATCCTGAAGCTCTCTTGCTGAGATGGCTTTCCACTACTGGGCTGCATCAGGTTCAGGAGTCCTTTTTGATGTACAAAGAATCAGAGCTAGAACCTGGCCCCCATCACAGGTACAAGGAGCAGGGGATTATTATATCATCCTCACTGGAAAATCATCCAGAAACTCAGCAAAACAATACAGACAACTGTAAAGTTCATAGTAAATGAAACGGCATACAACTCTCCAAATGATTCCGTTAAAACAATTGGTTCACTTTTAAAGGTCAAACCCATTAGTACTGATGGCTGTCACCAGGCGGTCTGGACCTCACGGCTAACATCTGGCTGTTAGTCCTGTTGCAGATGTTGACTAGCATAGAAGTGGTTGTCAGGTCACCACGTCACAGCGGGTCTCACTTCTCGGTTAAGTGCTGACATCCTTCGGACTGTGTCCTGCGGGGACCATTTGCTTGTGTATCATTCCATTCTTTTAGTATTCGCTTCATCTACTTGATGTCCTTCACTGGCAATCTTGTGGGCTTAACAATTTTTATGCTTTGAATTGCATATGCTTAAGGTGGCCCTTCCCTGGGTGCTCATTTAGCCCCCACACTAAATGTTACTTCTGTTTTCTGTGGAAAGCCCCTTTGGCTCCCTGGAGCTATACCGGGCTGATGTGCATATATTAGACCGTGGCAACAGTCAATCGATGGAGTTCTAGGCCTACCAGGGACTAGCGCCAGAATCTGGCCCCCTCAGATGAGGCATGAGGAGCAACGGCCTATAGACTCCCACATGTAATTGGAAGCAGTCTATGCCATCTACCAGGTCAGGCACCCAGAAAGGTAGGAATTCCAAAACTTCAGCTGGTTAAAAATTGCAAACTGAAAGCCGAATTAGCAAGCAGAACTCCCAATCGAAAAAAGTAAACAAGCATGACGTCACACAGTCGCCACACCGCTGTCTGCGCAACTCCCCCCTTCCCTGGGGTCCCCAGACCTCCCGTGCCAGCTAGCCAACCCCAGTTCATAGGCTGTTGTGATTAGTACATAAGAACATAGGTAACTGCAGAAGGCCTATTGGCCCATACGAGGCAGCTCCTGTTTATATCCACCCAATCTCATTCATATATATGTCTAACCTACGCATGAAACAATCAAGGGATCCTACTTCTATTATGTTATGCAGTAATTGCCCGCCAAACACACTCTGAAACTACGACGTTGGTACAACGTTCGCACAAGTTTTAACACCTCCTAACCAGTTATAACAACCAATATAGCAAGTTGTAACAATGTTCTAATACGTCATAAACACGTTAAGCCAAGATGTAACAACTTTATTACAAGTTGTAACAAGCGGAAAATAGAGACAGTTTCGGTTTGTGTTTCCAGGGTGGTGCCATAAATCAACAACCCCTGTTACCCAACCAGTAGTTACCCAGGTCTTTCCTAAATCTAAACTTATCCAATTTATACTAATTGTTTTGTATTCTGTCTTGTGTTGATACTTTTAATAGCCTATTAATAACACTTTAGCGCTCTGTGCGAGTGAGCGCCTTACTACCCCGGGTGGGTTTCAGCGTTTCACGGGAGCGCACAGTAATTCTGAAAAGTGTATACTCTTTTTAACTTTGTTACCTTAATTCTCGTCCTAAGATATTAAATTTGGTATCAATGTGTTCACAATAGAATTCTCTAGAGACGTAAATGCACATAAACTCCAAAAGCCCGGCTTACCACCCGCAGCAAACAGAGAAAGTCAGAACGAGTTACCGTGAGCGTGCAAAAGCAAAAAAATTTTTACAAATTTTTCACTTTGGTCACCTCAATTTTTGTGCTAGATCTTTCATTTTGGTATCAATGGGTTCGCAATAGAATTCTCTAGAGGAATATGTGTATATAAAATAAAAAACCGGGTCACGTTTCACCCGCGGACGAGTTGAAGACGGGCCACGCGTTAGCCGCGAGTGAGCGCCCAGTCGCCCACCCACTACACACCCAATTCCCGCCCATAAATGTTTAGTATTTTTTCTTTTTACTAACATCAATTTTTGTGTTACAGCGCTCATTTTGGTATAAAATTGTTCCTAATAGAATGCTTTAGATGGATATATGCATATAAGGGCTAATTGAAGAACAAAATTGTGAATACAATACAATAAATTAGCAACCACAATATAAAATATATAAAAAACTAAAATTTGTTGTACTTACCAATGCAGTGTTGTTTGTGCAGCATGACATGGGTTCAACATTAGTTTTATCCACTCCACCTGCTTCAGGAAATCGTTTCTTGAAGGGTCAACCCATGTTTTTTTATAGGTGGAATGGATGGTGGGCAAGCATTACTGCTTATCAGCCCAGAATTGTCTCTTTCGATGGTATTTGCTGTAGCATGGTGCAGGACACAGTGCCACATCACACGTCTTGCACTTATAGTGTGTGTCCTTCCTTTTACCAGACATGATGCAAACACGACACCTCAGACGCTTCTGTATCTTTACTTGGGTATGGGACCACTTTCTGTTGAGACGTTCTGGAGTATCCACAATGCGAAGTTTTGTCCTAGCAGAAGCACCACTAGGGATAATCGGTCGCACTCGCCTGTACTTTTCCTGTACACTACTTAGCTTCTCACTCGGATGCTTTGTTTTTGCTGATTTCTTCCTGGAAGGGCCTTGTTCATGATCACTATTCATCGTGGAGTAAGCCCAGATAGTATCTAAAGTCGCACTAAGGAATATAGCCACGGGACATAGCTGAAATGTTCACACGTTGTGGAGGCGAGGGGAAGTGTGACCGGTCACAACAATGGAGCAAAAACAGTGGGCCTACGGCGCCGCCCACGCCGCCTAGGTGCCGCATGGCCCAACAAAGAAAACAGGAAGACTTTGGTGCTCTGTTTAAAATCAGTCCCAAAAATATTGGATAAAAATCGGATTTTCTGCAAATATTTTAATAAATGACGCAATGCTGCGTCATTACCGGACCAAAGTGATATCCCCTTTGTTATGTTCATTCATCTACTTGTACACCTCTATCATGTCACTCCTAACTCTCTGCCTTTCCAGCAAATACAATTTAAGCTTTGTCAGTTTTTCTTTATATGACATAGACATGTTGTTTTGGGGGATTAACTTTGTCATCCTATGCTGGACGCGTTCTAGTGAATTTATATCCATGCTATAGTATGACGACCAAAACTGAACTGCATAATCTAAATGAGGCCTAACCAGAGCAAGATATAGCTGAAGAACAACACCAGGTGTCTTAATACTAATGCCTCGATAAATAAATCCATCGGCCTATTTGCCTTGTTATGAACATTTATGTATTGATTTTTTTGTTTTAAATTCTCACTAATCACAAGCCCTAGATCCCTTTCACAATCTGACTTTGCAATCTCAACACCATCTAACTCCTATCTTGTAACTCAATCATCATTACCTAGCCTCAAATCCTTACATTTGTCAGCATTAAACTGCATTTTCCAATATTTTGACCATTTCAAAATCCTATTTAGATCGTCTTGAAGTGATAGTGAGTCTTTTTTCTAGTTTATTTTCTTATCTCTCTCTTTTTTTTAACATTTGTAACCAGCTGGACGAATTCTTGTTCTAGACTGACTTCCCCATTCTTAATCCTTTTGTACCAAGCTCTCTTTCTATTTTTTCTACCTATAAGGTTTTTCAGATCCTTTGCTATCCATTTTGGGTCATTATTATTCGATTTATTCAATTTATATGGTAGTCTACATTCCTGTGCTTTGCTTAAAGGCACTACGGGTTCACCATAGCCCGTGATACCTGGAACTTTTTGTTTCAGGTAGCGAATCTTTTAACAACAACAACAACAACAATGTGCTTTGCTTACAATATTTTTAAATAAGTTATATTTTAAATCCACATCAAAATCCCTTTTTACATCACCCATCTCTGGGTTCACGTCTCGCTCCAAGACCGGCCCACCCTTTATGCCCAGGACTTTCCAATCTATTTCACCCCAAAAAGTTTCTTAGGCCATTAAAATAAGCTTTTTGAAAATCTAGCACTTTAACAGAATTTTCTTGGACAAATCTATTCCATTCTATGCTAAATCTGATTTCTTTGTGATCACTTCTCTAGATCACTCCCTATTTTGATGTCATTAATTTGTGTTTCCTTGTTAGTTAACACCAAGTCTAAAATATTTTCCCGCGTTGGTTCCTTAATGTGCTGCTTAACCCTTTAACTGCGCAACGCGCCTTCAGGCCCAGGCTTCAGGTGCGCAACGCGCCTCCGGGTATTTGTATTTTTCACGTTCCATTCAAAACTCCCACGGCTACATGGGGTTCACATCAGCTTCCTCAGGGCTCTTGTAAACAGACACCATCATTAAAAAAAATCGTGGTCCACATTTCCGGGTGTGGGAGCCTCAGTAGTGAGTGAGTAACCAAGGCTGGCGCTCGCAGTATGAGCGCACAGCACTGCTGTTCAGCGTGTGACCACAGCATCGCCTAATAATGTCATAATATATATATGGTGGCGTGTGATGGAGTGTACTCATTTCCATGGTACTCGGGCTGCATTGCCTATGGGTTGTCCTTCCCTAGGTGCCCTTGTAGTTATCTGCCTTGGGAGCTTGGTGCTCTACCTTTTCCACAAGTCACTTTGGGACTACCTCCGCTGTGCCTTTTACTGTTCGGTACTTGACTGCCCTTGGAGTCAGCGGGGTACTTTGCTGCCTCTTGGTTTACCTTTAGGCTAGGGAGAGGTAGCGCTTTCGTCAATTCGGTAGGGCTGCGACAGGGGTTATGTATAGCTAGTTATCATACCTATTATAGTCAGCCTGCTCTGCGTTCCGCAGCTGGGTACGTTGTCCTCTTGCAGGTTTTTTTATTTTCTGCCTGGTGGGAAGGTCTTGGCTCTTTGGTTGGTCTGCGTCTCATCTATACTTAGGGCCTGTTATCTAGACCTGGTGTTCTCTGACTGGTACCACCTTGCTTGTGGCCCCCCGGTGATGTGACACTCCCGTGGAGTTCAGTTTTATAAGTTTGCTTGGTAGTTTTGGAATGACTTGGTCACCAGGTTTGCAGTACCGCCCTGTCTGGGCTTACCCTAGTGATACCAGTCTAAGGGCCCCTGGGAAACCCCATGGAGGCTCCGCAGTCTGATGGATGAGACCCTTGAGTCCTCCTCTCACTGGTTGGTGTCTCGGGTGACATTCACCGGAGTTTGCCTCCGCCACATGCTGGTCCATGTCGGGGTTGGGTGATTCATTTTGCACCCGGATGTCTGTGCTGGACGTTTGGTGTCCCTTGTACGTGCTCTAGTCCACCAAGTTACTGAACATGCTATGAGGGTGTAGGCAGCAGAGACATTTTATGCTCGGTTTAGGTTGCTGCATCTCGATAGGTTCGTTGCTTCCCCGGATGCCCGAGACTGCCCCGCTTTTGTTATAGGTGCCTGGACATGGGGGTGATACCTGGTTGATACCTGGTTATACCTGTTGAACCTGTTGATGGGGTTCTGGGAGTTGTTCTAACTCCCCAAGCCCGGCCCGAGCGCCAGGCTTGACTTGTAGAGAGTTTGGTCCACTAGGCTGTTGCTTGGAGCGGCCCGCAGGCCCACATACCACCACCACAGCCCCGGTTGGTCCGCACTCCTTGGAGGAAATATCTTAGTTTCCTCTTGAAGATTTCACGGTTGTTCCGGCAATCTTTTTTATGTCGCTGGGAGGGTTAACAACCGCGGACCTCTGATGTTTATACAGTGTTCTCTGATTGTGCCTATTGCCCCTCTGCCCTCTGCCTATGGGTGGGAGTCACTTTTGACTTTGGGTCTGTTTGTCCCTCCTTTCCTTTCCCTTCAGTTGTTACACATCAGTCCCCCCCCCCCACCCCTCCCAACCTTGCTCTGGCTCCGAAATGTCTGAGGGTTTACGGATGGTGGGGCAGGGTTTAGTTGGTGTTGAGACTCGGGCGGTATTCCTTGGTGAGGGGAGGGGGGGTCCCCTTTCCCGGGTGGCGGCGGCAGAGGATTCAAAGCCTAGTCCCTCCAGCTGGGAGCTTCTGGGTCTTCTGACCAGGGTGCCCCCCCCCTCTTCATTTCATGCTTTTTGGCGGCTACTGCCTTTTCTTTAGAAGGGGGGTTTGGAGGATGGCTCGGCCCAGGTCCTCGGGGTGAGGTCCCAGGGCGGGAAGGGTTGACTTGGGGCCTTGGGCCCTGTTGGACCCCGCCTGGGTTTTTGTACCCTCAGAGCTAGGCTTGGTTTTACAAGAGAGGGGTTCTCTTTCGCTCCCTCCTCGTACGAATTGGATTTGGCGTCTACCCCTCCTCGGGTTTGGTTCGGTGATTTAGTGAGTTCCTCGTCGCTGATCCTTCCACAGGTTTTCGTGCTTCCTGCGTCCCATCACATGGGGTGTGGGAAGCCCTTGCGGTTTCCTCCTTCTCGACCCGGATTATGCTTGGTGTTGGATACGCGTTCCTTCGTGTATGGATGTTCGTGTCCGTACTGGATTCGTTCTGAAGTTCCAGAGTCGTCCTGGTTAGCAGACTACCCGCTCTTTGTTGGAGGCTTGGCACACATTCTGTCGTCCCGTGCACTTAAGTGGAGGGAGGCTCGGACGGCATTGCAGGTTTTCTTGGGGGCGAATTTGAGCATCTCGATGCATGTTGTTCGCCCCTGCCCTTCCTCGGGATATTGGTGTGAGGCAGCTTCATGTGCAGGTGCCTTCCCTTTCGGCTGCCTAGGTCGTGGAGGATTCGCGTACACGTGGCCTGCTGTCTTCGGCCCTGCGTTTCTTCTCCCTCCTCGAGCTGTCCTCGGATTGGCTTGAGTTGGATGTGGAGGAGCTTGGGTCCGCTACTGAGTCTGGTGCATTGCCCTCGACGGTAAGTGCATCGTATGCATTGTTGACACTGTTCGTGCCGCTCCTGCGGGATGCAGTTTCGCGTTTTTTTGCGTCTCGACTCGTTTGTTGGAAGGCAGTGCTTGCTTCTTCCTTGGAATCCACTTGGGCTCTGGCTCTTAGGTTGTCTTCGCCTTTTTGTCCGCTACTGTTTACAGAGTCTCCCGTTTTGCAGTATCTGCAGGTGGCTTCGACTAGTTGCTGTTTTATGTCCGCTTGTTAATTCTCCGGGGGCTCGTGGGGGGGGGGGGTCCTTCCTGGAAGTTCGTGCCTAGATTACTGGAATGATGCAGTAAAAATATGCAGCTGGTTCTAGCACATGTCCAAATAAAGTCTCTTAAGATTGTTAACCATATTTCAAGATTAAAGCTGTAGAAGGAAAACACTAAGCCAACTTACTTGCTTTGCCTCATGGACGAGGCGATGGGGGAAGGCTCAATTTGTTCGCTCGTGCCTGGTCCCACGAATTGTGGGCCTTTCGGGTCGTTTCTTGCGGACTGCGGTGGCGTTGGGTGGCTCCTCCTTCGGAGGGTTCTGGGCTGGCGGTGCAGGCCTTTTCTCCTGCGCTCTGTTGAGTCATCTCGGAGTGGGTTCGCTTGTGCGTGGTCGAACTCAACTTCGTCTCTCAGGTTGGCTTCCTGCCTGTTTCCGGTCCCAAAACAGGACTGAGTGAACCTCTGGTTCATTCTGGACTTGTCCCGTCTGAAATCCTAGATTTATTGCCCCTCTTTTCGGATGACTACTCTGTCCCAGGTTCATCTTTTGTTGGAGCTGGGCGCTCGGATCGTGTTCCTGGACCTCAAGGACGTCCCTGGACCTTCCATTGCACGTCCAGATTCATCCACGGTTCAGGGACTGGCTCGTTTTGTTGTGGGGCATCAAGGTTTCCGCTTGCGTTGCCTTCCATTCGACTTGATCTGACACCTCGTGTTTTCACACACCTTATTCGGGTCTTGGTGACCCGCTGGCATCTGTTAGGTGTTCGGGTTCTGGCCTACCTCGACAACTGGTTGGTTTGGGCTCCCAACCAATCCGCGTGTTTGTTTGCCAGGGATTTGGTTCTTTCCCAGCTTGCAGGATTTGGGTTCTTGGTGAATTGGCAGAAGTCCCATCTGTTACCTCTCAGGTTCGTTCTTGGCTGGGTTTTGTGTGGGATGCTCGGACCGCTTCCTTGTCTCTCTCCGGTGGGTTTGCTTCGTCTGCGTTCCCGATTCATCTGTTCCTGAGGGCTCCAGTGTCACGTGGCAGTTGTACAAGGGTTTGTGCAGGAGCCGGAACTTTGCCATGATGGTCTACCCGCCGGGTCAGGTGTGGCTTCGTCGGCTGTTCTGGTTCCTTCGGGGACGTTCCTTCCGCCTCTCTTGCGTTGCCGGCTTCCTCTTCGGTTTTTTTGGGGTTAAGTGCCTTAGCGCCTACCTGAGCCCTCGCTCGATGTGTTCACGGACGTGTTGTCTCTGGGCTGGGGCTTTGTGATCAGTGCTCACCAGGCCGGAAAGGAACGGTGGGGTCCATCCTTCTGTTGGGCTCACAGCACGGTGCAGGAGTTCGCAGCCTTGTGGATGTCGCTCTGGAGGGTTCCGGTCACTAGCGGATTGATGATCCGGCTCCATTCGGACTGTTCTCTGGTGGTTCGTTGCCTGAACCGAGGGGGGTTTCCATGCGGTCCTTGGCTCTGGTCGCTT
The DNA here is from genome assembly GCA_020271785.1 of Procambarus virginalis. Lineage (NCBI taxonomy): Eukaryota > Metazoa > Arthropoda > Malacostraca > Decapoda > Cambaridae > Procambarus > Procambarus virginalis. Next base: position 15,564,015 of record WNGS01165503.1, on the reverse strand, counting down.
CAGGTGACTCGTCTGCTGAGTTCTTGGGGTTTGGCTCTCCAGGCGGTTCACGTTCGGGGGCTGTCCAATGTCCTGGCAAACGGCCTGTCCCGGTTCAGTCCCTGTCTACGGAATGAACGGTCGATGCCAACTTGTTCAGTTGGCTCTGCCAGACGTTTGGGTCTCCTGTAGTGAATTTTGACCAGACCACACACTAGAAGGTGAAGAGACGACGACATTTCGGTCCATCCTGGACCATTCTCAAGTCGACACAATCTACTCAATATGGTCAACATACTTTAGCCACGTTATTTTGACTCGTCGCCTGCTCCTGTAGTGAATCTCTTCGCGTCGGCGTGGTTGAGGCATCTCGCGGTATATGTGGCGCCCTTCCCCGACTGCGAGGCTGCCAGGGTTGATGCCTTCAGACAGGACTAGGCGACGTGGGGTTATCTGTACCTCTCCCCCGGGTCAGCTGTTGCTCCAAATCCAGGCTCGCTTACAGACTTTCCAGAGGAGAGTTGTCCTTCTGGCTTCTTGGTGGCCGGCCCAGCCTTGGTTTCAGGCACTGCTTGCTCGGTGTCCAAACCTGAGGGTCTTTCGTGGCTCTGCCTCTTTCAGCAGATCGGTCCAGCCTGGTACATGGCTGGTTCTTTCTTCTCCTCGAGTCTTTGTGTCTGGAGTTTCTGACTCAAGTCTATCATCACTTGTATGGGGCGCAGACGGCTTCGTTGCTGGCCTCCCACCTGCGTGCTCTGTCTCGGCGGCAATATGAAGTTTCCTGGTGGTCCTTCTGGTTTTTCCTGTCACTGTGTAAGTGTACTTCGGTCTCTGATAGAGTTGTTTTGTCCTTCCTTTCGTGGTTGTTCCAGGATTTTCATCTTATATTGAATGTTGTCGCCTCGTATCGTGCTGCACTGGCTGAGTCGCTCCAGCTTGCGTTCGGTGTTGATGTTACTTCTGTCCCGTTCTGCAAGCTGTCTCCTGCATTGTTTTACCTCTGTCCTGCTCATGCGCCTCCTGAGCCGTCCTGGTCTTTGGACCGGGTGCTCTCTGTTTCTCTCTTCTCCTTGGTTTGTTGTGGCCCCCTTCAGTTCAGGATGTTTCTAAGGCTTTTTTTTCTATTGGCATTGGCCTCTGGGGGTCAGGTCAGCGAGCTTCATGCTCTCCTCCAGCGCAGGGGTTTTTGCTCTTTTGGTCCTGGTGGTAGGTTTATTCAGTTGCAGCCGTCAACCTTCTTTTCTTGCGAAGAATGAGACTGCTGCTTTTCGGAGGTGTCCTTGGGTTATTGATGTTTGGTTGGTCAGACCGGGGGTGCATCATGTGCTGTGTCCGGTTGCGGCTCTCTGCCGTCATTTCCACGCCACGGCTTCGGTGGCCGGGAATGTGCTTTGGGTTGACCCGGTTTTCCCCCTTCCCTGTTCCCGGGTTCGGGTCTCTCAGATTGTCCTCAGGGTTATTCAGTCTAGCCAGCCTGTGGTCTATCCCCGTGTCCACGATGTTCGTAAGTTTACTGCTTTGGCTGCTGTCTTTGGCAACATGTCTTGGGTTGACATTCGGGCACGGGGTTTTTGGAGGTCGAACAGGGTCCTGGCTGTTCGCTACCTTGTCAATGTCCCTGGACCTGGTAGGGTCTGTGTAATTACCTAAGTGTAGTTACAGGATGAGAGCTACGCTTGTGGTGTCCCATCTTCCCAGCACTCTTTGTCATATAACGCTTTGAAACTACTGACGGTCTTGGCCTCCACCACCTTCTCACCTAACTTGTTCCAACCGTCTACCACTCTGTTTGCGAAAAATGAATTTTCTTATATTTCTTCGGCATCTGTGTTTAGCTAGTTTAAATCTATGACCTCGTGTTCTTGAAGTTCCAGGTATCAGGCAATCTTCCCTGTCGAGTTTATCAATTCCTGTTACTATTTTGTACGTAGTGATCATATCACCTCTTTTTCTTCTGTCTTCTAGTTTTGGCATATTTAATGCCTCTAACCTCTCCTCGTAGCTCTTGTCCTTCAGTTCTGGGAGCCACTTAGTAGCATGTCTTTGCACCTTTTCCAGTTTGTTGATGTGCTTCTTAAGATATGGGCACCACACAACCGCTGCATATTCTAGCTTTGGCCTAACAAAAGTCATGAAAAATTTCTTTAGTATATCGCCATCCATGTATTTAAAAGCAATTCTGAAGTTAGAAAGCGTAGCATAGGCTCCTCGCACAATATTCTTTATGTGGTCCTCAGGTGATAGTTTTCTATCTAGAACCACCCCTAGATCTCTTTCTTTATCAGAATTCTTTAAAGATTGTTACATTGGGTCAGCGTTTGCAGCTAGTTGTCTCGACTTCACGTTGAGGAGTGAGAACTGACTGCCTCCCGGGTTCGTCTGTGTTTTTCCTTGTCTTTGTGTAGACAAGTAGTTTCCTTGTCTTTGTGTAGCTTCCCATCGGGAAGCCGATGGGGCTCCTCCCCCAGAAAACCGGCATTGAATGTAATGAAACGCCATTTTCTGGGTGAGACCCAGAGGCTTCCTGGCATCCCCTCCCTCCTTCCGGTCGGTTATGTTTTTGCGTGTTTTTGACATTCAGCCTAAGAACTGCTGGTTGGATTGCACGATGGTCTGGAGCTCCCCCCTTCCCCCTCCTGGGGAGGAGGGGGGGATTGCACAGACAGCGGCACGGAAACGTGATGACGTCGTGCTCGTTTGCTAATTTTCCTTGGGAGAGTTCTGATCACTTGTTCGGCTTTCAATAATAATATTTTCACCAGAATAGGGGTTTGTTTTGGGCGCCTACCTTTCTGGGTGCCAGACCCAGTCGATAGCAGGTATAGAATGCTTCCTACCACACGGGGGTTTCTATAGGCCATTGCTCCTCGTGCCTCTCTGAAGGGGCCAGGTTCTGGCTCGTGGTCCCTGGCAGGCAAGAACTCCATGCACTTTGATGCCAGGAAAGCTAATAGTTACATATCAGCCTGGATAGCTCTGGGGAGCCTCCGGGTCTCGCCCAAAAAATGGCGTTTCATTACATTCTATGCTGTTTTTTTTTATATGTATGTGTCATTTGAATGAGTTTCCTCTGTATCATACACTGTACAGTATAGCACTTCCTCTGTACCGTATCACGTATATCATTTTCTCTGCGCTGTACCTTGTATAGCATTTACATTTTACCGTACCTCGTATAAAACTTCATTTGTGGCATACCTTGTATAACACTAGCGTACTGTACTTTGTATAATACTTCCTCTGTACCATACCTTATATAACATTTCCTTGAAAGTAATTAGAGATTCGATATTTTGTGATAAACTAATTAATTTAAAAATGTATGTATTTTGTTTAAAAATTTCATGCAGGTATTTATTTCCCTATAAATATTTTGAAGTGAGAGATTTATTCCTTAATTTTGTGTTATTCACAGGTGCAAGGTTGCCGCTGGGTCCCACCGGCAATAATATATCACCGCGGCAGAGTGTGGTCTTGCCAATGGTCAGTGGGCACGTGTTGCAGCCAGCTATGGTTGCAATTCCTAAGCTAGATATTATGTGGAGCAGAAAGATGCAAGAACGCAGTCAAGGTGAGATGAAAGTACACCCAACATTAGACTGTAACTGGTGAAATGTTTAGGGATTCCTTTGTGTTTAAAAATTTAACAAAAGATTGTGAAAGATATATAATGTGTGAACTACTTTCAGCGCGTGAGGACGAGGGCTTGGAGATGACTGTAATTGGGGAGCAATCTTCAAATATTGAAGATGAAGGGAATACATCTGACAGTATGGAAGAGGAGGCTGAGGTTTTGCAAGAAGGTGTTTCTCCATGCAAGACAGAGATTGAGGAACATTCTGACAGCTTATTAAATCTTTGCAGTGATGGAGAAAATAATTATATATTTCACCACAGAGAACGAGATCAAGGACAAGAACTTCCCTCCCTGAAGAAGTTACAGAATCTGAATCACAAGTAAGTTGGCTTACTGTTTTCCTTATACAGCTTTCATCTTGAAATATGGTTTACAATCTTAGAGACTTTATTTGCACATGGGCTTGAACCAACTGCATATTTCCAGTAGTCTAGGTGCTTCATAAATTGTCAGAGATACTGTATTTAGTAATCACAATGTCAAAATTTATTTTTCTAGGCTGTCAATCTTTATTTTCTGGGAGGAGCCCCTTCGGCTCCCCGGAGTTTACTAGGATGATATGCTAATGTCAAACTTTGGCATCAGTCATGTGTATGGAGTTCTGTGGGCCTACTGGGGACCACTAGCCAGAACCTGGCCTCCTCAGAGAGGCAAGGGGAGCAATGGCCTATAGAAACCCCCGTGTGGTTGGAAGCATTCTATGTCTGCCATCGACTGGGTCAGGCACCCAGAAAAGTAAGCATCCCAAAACAAATCCCTATTCTGGTGAAAATATTGCTACCAAAAGCCGAACAAGTGGATAGAACTCCCCTAAAAGAAACGAGCAAACGATCATGACGTCACACGTATTACACTTACTCCAACATAAGAGAAATCGATTTTGAGGCCCCAGTTGGAATGAGCGACCACAGTGTACTGGTGTTTGAGTACCTGATTGAAGAAGGGTTATTGAACTCGAGGAGGGATACCGAAACCAAAAGGTTAGCATACCGAAAGGGATACTATGAGGAGATAAGAAAATTCCAAACAGTAATAGCATGGGAAACAGAGCTCAGGGGAAAGACAGTCCAAGATATGATGGACTACATCACGCAGAAGTGCAAGGACGCAGCAAACAAGTTTGTCCCAGTCCAAAAGGAAAACAGTGAAATGAAGATGAGAAACCCATGGTTTAATCAAGAGATGTAGGCTAGCTAAGCAGCAAAGTAAAAGGGCATGAAGAAACTATAGGAATAACAGGATGCTGGAAAGCAGAGAAAGATACCAGAATGCCAGGAATGAATATGTCAGGATGAGAAGAGAGGCAGAAAGAGAATACGAAAATGGCATCGCAAGCAAGGCAAAGACTCAGCCTAAATTGCTGCATAGCCACATCAGGAGAAAAACAGCAATAAAGGAACAGGTTATGAAATTAACGATAGGGGGAGAAGGATTCACTACAAACGACAAGGAAGTGTGTGAGGAACTGAATAAGAAATTCCAGGAGGTCTTCACCTTAGAGCAAGGAGAAATTCCAGAGATAAGAGAGGGAATAGCTAACCAGGAACCACTGGAAGAGTTTGAGATTACCAGCGGGGAAGTAAGGAAGTGTTACTAGAGTTGAATGTGACAAAGGCTATAGGCCCAGATGGAATCTCCCCTTGGATACTAAAGGAAGGAGCAGAATAACTGTGCCTACCACTCTCTATAGTGTATAACAAATCACTGGCAACAAGGGAACTGCCAGAAATTTGGAAAGCAGCTAACGTAGTGCCGATATACAAGAAAGGGGATAGACAGGAGGCACTGAATTACAGGCCGGTGTTCCTAACCTGCATACCATGCAAGCTGATAGAGAAATTGTGCAAAGAAAGCTAGTGGAGCATCTGGAGCGAAAGAACTTTGTAACACAGTATCAACATGGGTTTAGGGATGGCAGGTCCTGCCTCACAGGGTTACTTGAATTCTACGACCAGGCAACAAAAATAAGGCAAGAAAGAGAAGGGTGGGCAGACTGCATATTTTTTAATTGTCAGAAAGCCTTTGATACAGTGCCACACAAGAAGCTAGTGAAAAAGCTGGAGATGCAGGCTGGAGTGAAAGGGAAGGTACTCCATTGGATAAAGGAGTACTTAAGCAACAGGAGACAACGAGTCGGTGTGAGGGGTGAGGTCTCGGATTGGCAATACGTTACGAGTGGAGTCCCGCAGGGGTCAGTCCTTGGACCTATACTGTTTCTGATATGTGTAAAATGATCTCCCAGAGGGTATAGAATCGTTTCTCTCAATGTTTGCCGATGATGCAAAAATTATGAGGAGGATTGAAACAGAGGATGATAGTAGGAGGCTACAAGATGACCTAGACAGACTGAGTGAATGGTTCAACAAATGGCTGTTAACCGAGACCAACCTGAGTAAATGCAAAGTAATGAAACTAGCCAGTGGAAACAGGAGGCCAGACACAGGATACAGAATAGGAGGTGAAGTACTTAATGAAACGGACAGAGAGAAAGATCTAGGAGTTGATATCACACCAAACCTGTCTCCTGAAGCCCAAATAAAAAGAATAACGTCTGCGGCATGTGCGAGGCTGGCTAACATCAGAACAGCGTTCAGGAACCTGTGTAAGGAATCATTCAGAATCTTGTACACCACATATGTGAGACCAATCCTGGAGCATGCGGCCCCAGCATGGAGCCCGTACCTTGTCAAGCACAAGACGAAACTGGAAAAAGTCCAGAGGAAAGTTGATCTAAATAGGGTTTTAAAATGGTCAAAAGACTGGCAGATGCAGTTTAACCCTTAAAGTGCGCCTCACGTCATATGATGTGCTAGGCGTTTTACCAGTAAACTGCGCTTCACATCAAATGACGTGTATGGGTACCGCGCACGATTTGAATGTCCCGCCGGGTATCTGGGGTTCCCATACGCTGCCCACGGGCTATAGTAAACAGCGGCCATTTTGAAAAAAATTCCCGCTCACGCTCCGAAGGCCTGGGAGGCCTCAGTTTAGTGACAGTCACCATGGCGAGCGCACGGTCAAACGCCTCACGGGCACGCACCACTCAATCTCTCACCCCAGAGCAAATAGCCCACGAATTATTTTCTGAAGGTGAGGAAAGTGTGTTTGATGATTCTGACAACGACGAGGATTATACACAGTTGTCGGGTGATAGTAGCAGCAGCAGTGAGAGTGAGAATTCTCGCCATGCCAAGGCGAGGCCTCTACACTCACCCACGCCTCCTCGCCCAGTTTCTACCCCAGTTCTACCACGACCTCACAGTTCCTGTGGATATTATCTGTTTGAGGATGACGAGTCAGAGGGAGGTGACTCCTTTTCTGGGTTTAGTGACTCAGATCACAGTTTTATTGAGCCTGTGGCTGGTACCAGTGGTGTAACTGGGCGAGAAATTGTCACGTCAGCAGCATCTCGCCCAGCCAAGCGCTACCGCATGGCACCACATGAGGGACCAAGACCCTCGTGTTCACGTGCACCCACCTCACGTGCATCCACCTCACGTGCATCCACCTCACGTGCACCCACCTCACGTGCATCCACCTCACGTGCATCCACCTCACCAGAACCCACCTTACGTGCACCCACCTCACGTGCACGTAGCCGCCGTGCTTCTCGCAGACGGTATTCAGCTCCTGGTCGCCGGTATGCATCGCTTCCTCGCCGTCTTTCATCTGCATCTCGCAGGACGCCTGGTGTACTTGAGTGGAGTGATGGTGACGATTTTATTCCTAATATTCCTCACTTTGACGATACAGATGTAGGGATTACAAACCTTTTCCCTAATCAAGGTGAGGACATGGCTGAGATGGAATATTTTACAGCATTCTATGATGAACCACTCATGGAATACATTGTACACCAAACGAACCTGCATGCTGCTTACCTGATTGAGAGGGAAATCACAGAATTTTCACGACTGCAGCGTTGGAAAAATACCACAGTTGCGGAAATGTATGTGTTTTTGGCACTCTGTTTGTTGATGAAGCACTGTCACAAACATGCAATAAGTGACTATTGGAGCAAGGACCATACAGTGCCAACACCTTTATTCGGTAAATATATGTCACGAGACAGGTTTCAGATACTCCTCAGGTGTCTACATTTTGGAAGTGTTCAGGACCGAACACCTGATGATAGACTGTGGCGAGTGAGGCACTACATGAACGATGTTATTGGAAAATTCAGAGATTTTTACGTACCAGCACAGAAGCTGGTGGTTGATGAATCTCTCGTACTTTTCAAGGGACGTGTTCCATTCAAACAGTACATTCCCTCAAAACGAAACCGATTTGGCCTGAATTTTTTGTTCTTTGTGATTGTGAGACAGGATACGTGTTACACATGATTTTGTACTCGGCTAGTGATGTAGACATTCCCGGTAACGACGAACATGGATTCTCGGGTAGTGTAGTGAAGACCATCATGGCTCCGTGGATGAACAAGGGACACATTTTATACACGGATAATTACTATACAAGTCCCTTGCTAGCTCGGTTCTTGCTAGAAAATAGAACCGGATTGGTTGGTACAGTAAAGCCACAACGAAGGGAAATGCCTGTGTTTGACACCGACATTGCAGTTGGTGAGTGTCAGAGAAGGAAATGTGATAACATTCTGTCAGTTCGGTGGAAAGACAAACGAGAGGTGAACTTGTTGACAACAATTCATGATGGAACAATGGTGAACAGTGGGAAAGTGAGCCATAAAACAAACGCACCACTATATAAGCCAGACTGTGTTTTAGACTATAATATCAACATGCGGTTGATTGATAAATCAGACATGATGATTGGCACTGCAGAGTGTGTGCGGAAGACATGTAGGTGGACGAAAAAAGTGTTCTTCCATCTTGTGGACATGAGCATGCTGAACTGTTTCAACATGTACCTTGTGAGGACTGGACGTAAGCCCACTTTCCGTGACTTTGTATTTGATGCTGCAATACAGTTATTAGGAAAGTTTGCAAAAGATGTCCCAGGGATTCAGCGGCCCATCATAAACCCACTGTTGCAGCATGCTGGTACTCCACGCCTCGCTCACACTGAAGGCTTCCTAGCTCACAGACTCGAGTATTTGCCACCAGCTGGGAAGCGTGCAATAGGCCAACGTGATTGCTTGGTGTGTAAAACAACGACACGTAGAGACCAGAAACGGAAGCTTGTACAAACATGGTGTGAAACGTGTGGTATCCCATTATGTGCTGTCAAGTGCTTCAATGACTACCACAGTCTAGAAAACTTCTAAGTGTGCTGCAAAGTGTGTACAGCGTGTGCGAGTGTGTAAATATGTAAACATATAAGCAGTTAGCGTGTGCGTGTGTGTAAATATATACAAATATAAGCAGAACATACAATATAATAGACTGTAATGACATATTATATTGCCGTAATTGAAAACAGATGTGTGCGCCTGTGTATACTCAAATATGCAACAATTATTGATACAAAATATGTTCAAACATTATTTGAAACAAATTTAGTGCAAAATAAATGGATAAAATGCGCCTAGACATTGTAAATAAATAGCGCGAAAATATATTTGTGGCAACTCTGGCTGTTGCGGGACGCCGCGCAACGCCTCTCGGGCGTGTACTGCATGAGCGAACATGCAGAGTGTGACGTCACCACGCAACTTTACGGCTCTATTGCAACAAAAGTAAGTACAATAGAATTTTTTTTTATTTTTCCCGTGATCAGTGAACGAAACTTAACAGATTAGCAAAAAAAAAAATTTTTTTTTTTTCAAAATGACATGCGCCTGTGCGGATAGCAGTATATTAGACCCCGAGCATGTTAAGGGTTAATAGAATTCTTCAATCAGGTGACAAAGATTAAGCAAGGCAGAGAAGGCTGAGCAGACTGCATTTTTTTGGACTGTCGGAAAGCCTTTGATACAGTCCCCCATAAGAGGCTGGTACATAAGCTGTAGAGACAGGCAGGAGTAACTGGTAAAGTGCTCCAGTGGATAAGGGAGTACCTAAGCAATAGGAAGCAAAGAGTTACAGTGAGGGGTGAGACCTCAGATTGGCGTGAAGTCACCAGTGGAGTCTCACAGGGCTCTGTACTCGGTCCTGTCCTGTTTCTGATATACGTGAACGATCTCCCGGAGGGTATAGACTCGTTCCTCTCAATGTTTGCTGACGATGCCAAAATTATGAGAAGGATTAAGACAGAGGAGGACTGCTTGAGGCTTCAAGATGTAGATAAACTAAAGGAATGGTTGAACAAATGGTTGTTAGAGTTTAACCCAAGCAAATGTAATGTAATGAAGATAGGTGTAGGGAGCAGGAGGCCAGTTACAAGGTATCATTTGGGAGATGAAATTCTACACGAGTCAGAGAGAGAGAAAGACCTGGGGGTTGATATCACGCCAGACCTGTCCCTGAAGCCCATATCAAGAGAACATCAGCAGCATATGCCAGGTTGGCTAACATAAGAATGGCATTTAGACACTTGTGCAAGGAATCATTCAGAACTTTGTATACCACCTATGTCAGACCAATCCTGGAGTATGCAGCCACAGCATGGAGTCCATATCTAGTCAGGCATAAGACCAAACTGGAAAAAGTTAAAAGGTGTGCCACCAGACTAGTACCCGAGCTGAGAGGTATGAGCTACGAGGAGAGACTACAGGAATTAAACCTCAAGTCGCTAGAAGACAGAAGAGTTAGGGGGGATATGATCACCACATACACGATTCTCAGAGGAATTGACAGGGTAGATAAAGACGGGCTATTTAACACAAGGGGCACACGCACTAGGGGACACAGGTGGAAACTGAGTGCCCAAATGAGCCATAGAGATATTAGAAAGAATTTTTTTAGTGTCAGAGTAGTTGACAAATGGAATGCATTAGGCAGTGATGTGGTGGAGGCTGACTCCATTCACAGTTTCAAGTGTAGATATGATATAGCCCAATAGGCTTAGGAACCTGTACACCAGTTGATTGACAGTTGAGAGGCGGGACCAAAGAGCCAGAGCTCAACCCCCACAAGCACAAATAGGTGAGTACAATTTTTGCCTCCGTCACGCTGCCTGTTGGGTCGGCGACACTTTCGACCTTGAGTCCTGTGAATACTGCTGCTTGCTGGTGACTCAATTTACCCAGCCCACTGATGATCTTATGTGCGGATACAGGCGGCGCATGTGCGTTTTTAAGTTGTTGCAACGCGCTAGGTTGGTTGCTCACCCGGATACCCAGAGGCTGCCCCGTTTGCTTATAGGGATTCGGACTTGGGGGTTGGGGTCGCTGCGACCTTAATTCAGTCTGCGCCCTCTCGTCCTTCCCCTTTCTGTGGTTCATTCTGGTCCCCCCCCCCCCCATCCTGCTTCCTGCTCCGAAACGTCTGAGGGTTTCGGAGTCGGGGCAGGGTTTAGATGGTCTTGAGTCTCGGGCGGTCTCGGGGGATGCCCCTTCCAGTATGGCGACGGAGGCCTTCGAGTCCGATCTCCCAGCAGAAGCCTCTGGGTCTGACCAGTGGGCCCCCTTCTGTTCAGCTTACTACCCTCGGAGCGGGGCTTATTGTTACCAGGGTGGGGTTCTTTTTTTTCCCCCTCCTCATACAACTTGGATTTGGTCTGTGCCCCTCCCCGGGTTCGGTTCCGTGTCCCCTCGGGTGAGTCGGTTCCGTCTTTCCGAAGGTTTTTGGCTTCCCGCATCCAACCTGCTGCGATGCGGGTGGCCCTTGAGGCTTACCTCCTACATGACCCAGATTACGCCTCGGAGATGGATCTGTCATCTTTCAGGTTTGGGACTTCATTCTCTTTCTTGGTCCGTTACTAGGTTCCGGAGTCGTCCTGGCTGGCGAACTGTCTTGTCTTTGCTTTGGAGGCCTGGCATTCCTTCTGTTGTTCCCGCACGCTTTGAGTGGTGCGAGTTTTCTCCTGTGGTTCAGGTTTTCCTGGGAGGCGACCTTGAGCACCTCAATGAGTGCTTGTTTTCTCCTGCCCTTTCCCGGGATGTTGGTGTTCTGCAGCTCCATGTGCAGGTTCCCTCCCTTTCGGCTGCGCAGGTCGCCATGGATTTGTGCGCCAGGGATGTTTTGGCTTCGGCCTTGCACTTCTTTTCCCTCCTGGAGCTGTCTTCTGACTGGCTTGGGGAGGACGTGGGGGCACTCAGGGCCAATCCGGGGTCTGGTACCTTGGGCTCGCTGCTCGCACGTCGGCTGCCTCGTTGAAGCTATTTGCGCTGATCTTGAGGGATGCAGTTGCCCAGTTTTACGCTTCCCGGCTCGTATGTCGACAGGCAGTGTTTGCCTCCTCTCTGGAATCGGCCTGGGCTCTGACTCTTAGGTTGTCTTCTCCCTTTTGTCCTCTGCTTTTTGCTCCGGCGGCTGTGGCGCAGTATATTCAGGCTGCTTCGGCTAGTTGCCGTCCGATGTCGTACTTGTTGGTTCTCAGGGGATCCCAGAGGGGTCGTGCCAGGACTCGGGGTTCCACTCGTCGTGGTAGGCCACTGGTGCCAGGTTCGGGTTTGGCTCTGCCTTCAGACCCACCTCTGGCGGGTCCGTGCCGTGTTCGCCCTCTTCGGGGTTCTGGGTCTCAGAAGGGGCGCCAGCCCTTTCGCGGGTCACCCCATTGACGGGGCAATGGGGGGGGGGGGGCTTGCACTGTTTGCTCACACCTCGTCCCATGATTTGTGGGCGTTTCGAGTTGTTTCCTTCGGCGGCATTGGGTGGCTTCTCCTCCTTCGGGGGTTTGGGGTTGACGGGGTAGCCTTCCTCTCCTGCGCTCCGTTGAGTCGTCTTGGAGTGGGTTTGCTTGGGCGTCGTCGAAACGATGTCATCCTTCAGATATCAGATGGGTTTCCCGTCTGTTTCCAGTGCCGAAACGAGACTGTGTGGACCTGCGGTTCATTCTGGACTTGTTCCTTCTGAACCCCTGGGTTCATTGCCCCACCTTTCGGATGGCTACACTGTCTCGTGTTCGGCTCCTGTTGGAGCTGGGTTCTTGGATGGTGTCCCTGGACCTCCAGGACGCTTACTGGCACATCCCGATTCATCCAAGGTTCAGGGACTGGCTCGGGTTTGTTGTGGGGCGTCAAGGTTACTGCTTTCGTTGTCTCCCGTTCGAGTTCAACGTGGCGCCTCAAATGTTCATACTCCTCACGCGGGTCGTTGTGGTCGGACTGTGTCTTTTAGGTGTTAGGGTGTTGGCCTACCTCAACGACTGGCTGGTTTGGGCTCCCAGCCGGTCCAGTTGTCTGCTAGCCAGGGATTTGGTTCTTTCCCAGCTCGCTGGGTTCGGGTTCTTGGTGAACTGGAGGAAGTCCCGTCTGGTACCCTCCCCAGGTTTGTTCGTGGCCAGGTCTTGTGTGGGACTCTCGGACCGCTTCCTAGTCTCTTCCTCCGGAGTCTCTCCTTCGGCTGCGGTCTCGCTTGCACCTGTTTCTGGGGGGCTCCTGAGTCACCCGGTAGTTGCTAGAGGATTTATGAAGGAGCCTGAACTTCGCAATGTTGGTCTACCCGCCAGGTTGGGTTTGACTTCATTGGCTGTTCTGGTTTCTTTGGGTTTCTTTCCTTTCCGCCTCTCTCCCGATCGCAGGGTTCGACCCCTGGGGATTTTGTGTCGGCTGCTGCATTGCCTGCTTCCTCTTCGGGTTTTTCGGGGTTCAGTGCCTTGCCGCCTGCCTGAGCCCTCGCTTGGTGCGTTCACGGATGCGTCGTCTCTCAGTTGGGGCTTTGTGACCAGTGTTCACCAGGCCGGCCAGTCGCGGTCCATCCTTCTGTCGAGCCCACAGCACGGTGCGGGAGTTCGTGGCAGTGTGGTTTGCGCTTCAGAGGATTCGGGTCGCTCGCCCATCGACGATCCGGCTCCATTTGGACTGCTTCCCAGTAGTTCATTGTCTGAACCAAGGGGGGGGGGGTTCGATGCGGTCCCTAGCTCTTTGGCGCTGGTCGCTTCGGGTGACTCGTCTGCTGGGTTCTCGGGGTTTGGCTCTCCTTGCAGTTCATGTGCGGGGTGTATCCAACATCTTGGCCGAAGGCCTGTCCCGTTTCGTTCCCCCTCTCCATGGAATGGACAGTCGACGCCGGCTCCTTCCATTGGCTCTGCCAGACGTTTGGGCGCCCTGAGGTGGACCTATTCACGTTGGTGTGGTCGCGGCACCTTCCTCAGTACGTGGCGCCCTTCCCCGATTGTGAGGCCATCAGGGTAGATGCCTTTCAGTAGGACTGGTCGAGGAGGGGGTTCCTGTACCTCTTTCCCCCGGTTCACCTGTTGCTTCAGGTCCTGACTCGCTTAGAGACCTACCAGGGAAGAGTTGTCCTCTTGGCCCCGTGGTGGCCGCCCAGCCGTGGTTTCAGGTGCTGCTTGCTCGTTGTCCGAACTCAGAGTTTTCCCGCGGCTCTGTCTTTTCCAGCAGATCGAACCGGAATGTCACGTGGCTGGTTCGATCTTCTCGAGTCTTCGCGTATGATATTTTTGACTCGAGTTTATCATCATCTCTGTGGTGATCAGGTGGCTTCCTTGTTAGTGTCCTGCCTGTGGGTTTCATCTCGGCGGCAGTACGACGTTTCCTTGCGATCCTTCCATTTCTTCCTGCATCTTTGTCGTTGTACTTCGCTTTCTGTAACCATGGTGTTGTCTTTTCTCTCTTGGTTGTTCCAATGACTGTTAGGCATAGGTTCCAGTGTGCCTAACACTGTCGCCTCGTATCGTGCAGCGTTGGCGGAGCCGGTTCAGCTTGCTTTCGGTATCGATGTTACTCCTGTACCATTTCGCAAGCTGTCTCGGGCGTTGTTTCACCTCCAGCCTGCTCATGCGCTGCCTGAGCTGTCCTGGTCATTGGACCGAGTGCTCTCTTACCTTTCTTCTCGGTTTGTTGTGGCCCCTTCGGTTCAGGATTGTTTCTCCAAGGCTCTAATTCTGTTGACATTAGCCTCGGGGTCGGGTTGGTGAGCTTCATGCTCTCCTCCTGCTCAGAGGGCTTCTGCTCTTTCGGTCTTCATGATGGTTTTGTTCGTTTGCAGCCGTCTCCTTTTCTGGCGAAGAATGAGACTGCTGCTTTACGGAGGGTCCCTGGGTTGTGGATGCTTGGTTGGTTCGGCCGGGGGTGCATCATGTTTTGTATCCGGTTGCGGCTCTTCGCCGTTATTTGCGCGCCACGGCTTCTGTGTCCAGGGACGCGCTTTTGGTTGATCCGGTTTCCCTTCTTCCCTGTTCGCGGGTGCGGGTCTCCCAAGTCGTCCGCAGAGTTATTAAGGCTAGCCAGCGAGTTATTAAGGCTAGCCAGCCTGTGGTCTATCCCCGTGCCCATGACGTTCGTGAGTTCGCTGCTCTTCCTATCGTCTTTCTGCCGTCTTTGGCAACATGTCGTGTGCTGCCATTCGGGCGCAGGGCTTTTGGCGGTCAAACAGGGTCTTGGCTGCTTGTTACCTCGTGAATGTCCCTGGGCCTAGTCGGGCCTGTGTCGCTTTGGGTCGGCGGTTGCAGCCAGTTGTCTTGACTTCGAGTTGAGGAGTGAGCAGCGACTGCCTCCCAGGCAAGTCCCTAAGTTTTTTCTTCTGTGGGTACTTAGCTCCGGGGAGCCAAAAGTGCTCTTCCCAGAAAACCAGCGTTAAATGTAATGAAACGTCATTTTCTGGGTGAGACCTGGAGGCTCCCCGGCATCCCTCCCTCCCTCCGGTCAGCGTTTTTTTGCGTATTTTTGACATCCAGCCTAAGAACTAAGGGTGGCTTGCTGGTGTGAGGGTCTGTGGCTCCTCCTTTCCCCTCCCGGGGAGGGGGAAGCTGCGCAGACAGCAGCGCGGCGACATGTGACGTCATGATCATTTGCTCGCTTCTTTTAGGAAAGGTCTTTCCAATTGTTCGGCTTTTGGTAACAATTTTTCACCAGAATAGGGGTTTGTTTTAGGATGCTTAGCTTTCTGGGTGCCTGATCCGGTCGATGGCAGACACAGAATGCTTCCAACCACACGGTGATTTCTATAGGCCATTGCTCCCCTTGCCTCTTCTGAGGGGGCTAGGATCTGTCTCGTGGTCCCCTGATAGGCCCACAGAACTCCATACACATGACTGATGCCAAAGTCTGATATTAGCATATCAGCCTAGTAAGCTCTGGGGAGCCTCTAGGTCTCACTCAGAAAATGGCGTTTCATTACATTCGATGCTGATTTTTTTGTTAAAAGATGCTAATCATGCTGGGATATGAAGGGGGTGACTGCAGTGATGTTGCAAAGCATCGTCTGTTTTGTAGAAAAAAAATTTAATTCTTTTAAAAACAAAAATGTCAAAAAGGTTCGTTCGGTGTTCGGCAGGTAGGCTGCCCCATGTTTCTTAACCCCTTAACTGCGTTGCCTCCAAATATGACACCCCCGTGGTGCGCAGGAAATAAATTTTCTGGAAAAAATTCTTTTTTCTTTTTAAAGTGTCAAAAACCCTTCCCTCAGTATGGGTATGTAAAAAAAAAGTCGTAATTGTACTTACTTTGGCTGCTATGGGGTCCGTGACGTTGTTGGGCGTGACGTCATGATTCCCCGTGCGCCCGTGCCGTAAGCTCCTGGGGCGGGTAGGGCGCTCGGGGCGGGGCGCGCGAGTTGCCGCGAATATATTTTCGGTCATTTTTTGCGCACCTTTCTAAATACATTTTCATTGTTTTTACATGCCAATCCAATGTATAATGAACACGTACACTCTATTATCGCAGTACAACATCCGTACTGTCCGTAGACACTGTGTTACGTGCATCGCAAACAACGTCACTTATCCTGCACAATTTCCAATGTATCATGCCTAATATATTTATATTTACACTTTATATACACACTGTACAGTATCACACACTATATACACACATCATAAACACACTCAGTACTCCGTGAGTGTGTGATATGCTGCGAAACAGCCAACGGGGCAGAGTGGCACCTTGCACTCCACACACCAGGTGCTGATGCATCTTCATTTTTGTTCTCTGCAGGTAGTGTTCCTGCAGGCTATACAAGCATGTTTACCCTTCTCCCGTGATGCTATGCCTGGCATATACTCGAGCATATGTACTCTGAAGTTCTCATTACCCCTCAATCTGTCTGGAGCTGCATGTGGCATTGTTGCTTGCACTCCGCGCGGTACAACAGAACCCTCCTTGCCATACTTTACTAGCAGCTGTGACACAACACCAGCACTGAATGTACGTATAGACGGTCTCCTGCCAGATTTTACTAGGTACATATTGTAGCAGTTGAGCACTGCAACATCCATGAGGTGGAAGAAGAACTTTTTCGTCCACTTCACAGACTTGCGCACGCACTCCACTCCACCAAGCATCATGTCACACTTATCGACGAGGCGCATGTTCACGTTATAGTCTATGACACAGTCTGGCTTATACACGGTGATGCGTGTCTGAAAGTGGACTTTCCCACTGTCCAACATGGCACCGGTGTGAATCGTAGTCAGCATATTCACCTCGCGTCTGTCCTTCCACCGCACTGACAGCGTTTTGTCACACTTGCGCAGCTGGCACTCACCCACGGCTATAGCTATACCGAGCACTGGCATTTCCTTCCTGTGGCCCTTCACAGTGCCACATACACCGGTGTTGTGGGCAAGGAGGTATCTGGTCAACAAGGGGCTGGTGTAATAGTTGTAGGTGAACAGTACATGCCCCTTGTTCAGCAACGGTTCCATCAGGGTTTTCACGACACTGCCTGAGAACCTGTGTTCATCTTGAGCTGGTATGTCGACGTCTGTACCAGAATATAATATCATGTCCAAGACGATACCAGTCTCACAGTCGCACAGCACAAAAACCTACAGTCCAAATCGGTGCCGCTTTGATGGGATGTACTGCTTGAATGGCAGTCGTCCCTTGAACAGTACAAGCGACTCGTCAATAACCACATTCTGTCCAGGTACAAAATAATCCCTGAACTTCCCTCTCATGTCACTGAACATCTTCCGTACTTTCCACAGTCTGTCTTGTCTGTCCTCATTTGCATTATTCTCGAAATGCAGGCACCTGAGAATCAAGAGAAACCTATCACGCGACATGTACCGGTTGAACACGGGCGATGGAACAAGGCTGTCTTTGCTCCAATAATCCTGGATGACAGCTTTCTCAGAGTGCTTCATCATCATACAGAGTGCGAGAAACACGTACATTTCGTCGATTGTCGTGTCCTTCCATCGTGTGAGGCGTGAGGCAGGTAAAATGCCGTCGTCTATGAGGCTGTGAGCGAACCTGTTTGTCTCAGTCACAAGATGCGTCATGAA
>WNGS01165503.1:15506377-15546166 GCA_020271785.1 Procambarus virginalis | reverse complement strand
TACATTGTCAAAATATGCCTGAAAATATTCCATGTCTGCCATATCATCACCAGTATATGGGAATATGGTGTAACACCAAAATCGCTACACAAATGTTGTTATTTGAGGGACAAATGTGGTGCAATCCTCCCACACAAGTACACCAGGGGGGTTGGTGTTGGCGCCAACACCACGGCCAACACCACCACGAGCACCATAAGCTAAGGCTACGTGGTCTGCTGCTTCTGCGGAGCTGCGTGAGGGTATGCTAGACGCTGAGGCAGATTTACGTACTGTTGGCCTACCACGAATAAATGATGTTGAGGGGCCACTGTCATTGTTGTCCACATGCTGTGAGGCACGCCGCCCCTGCCCCGGCGTGTTGCTGAGGCAGTAAAACCCCGCCTGGTAACACAACCGCTGCTCGTACTCGGGTCGTCTACATTACTCGTATCAGAGCCAATGTCACTGAAGCCCGAGAAAGATTCATCACACGTACTATCACTGAATAAACTACTAGCGTCTGGGGACATACATGATGGTGGTGATGATACGGTGTTGACCCAGGGCGGCGAGCAGGCCGGGCGAGGCACTTGTACCATACACACTCGCCGCATCTTCAAGTTCCGTCTCCTCCTCACTCGTATCAGATATTCTGGTAAGTCTTTCTCTGGATCATAGTCTAGGTCATCATCCAGAGCACCGTCATCATACAAAATATTGTGTATTTCCTCCTCAGAGAGTCTTTCTGGGGGGAGCCCGTCGGCTCCCCCGGAGCTATCAGGCTGATATGCTAATGTCAGACTTTGGCATCAGTCATGTGTATGGAGTTCTTGGCCTACCGGGGACCACGGCCAGAACGGCCCCCTCAGAGAGGCAGGGGAGCAATGGCCTATAGAACCCCCGTGAGTTGGAAGCATTCTATGTCTGCCATCGACGGGACAGGCACCCAGAAAGGTAAGCGCCCAAAACAAACCCCTATTCTGGTAAATTGCTACCAAACCGAACAGTGGATAGAACTCCCCTAAAGAAACAAGCAAACTAGTATGACGTCACCCGGTCGCGCCGCTGTCTGCGCAGCTCCCCTCCCCGGGAGGGGGAAGGGGGAGCCCCAGACTCACACGCCAGCTATCCACCCATTAGTTCTTCGGTGATGCTATAGGCCACGGTTTGTGCTCCGGCTCCAGTGGTTGTTTCAGCACTCTACCTAAGTGTTGTGTCTGTTTTTTAGGTGGTGCGTGAGCCGGGGAGTGATTCTCCAGTACTCGGGGCTGCATGGCCTAGGGTTCCTTCCCTAGGTGCCCCTGTAAGTACTGCCGTGGGGCTTGGGGCCACCTCCACAAGTGTCCTTGGGGTCTGCCCCTGCTAGGCACGTTTACTGCTTGGTTTTCGGCCGCTTCTTTGTGTGTAGGGGTGTTCTGTCTCCACTTGGTCGCCTTAGGGAAGGGGCAGTTTTGCACTGGTGGGCGCAGGGTACGTGCAGATTGTCTTTTCCCATTCAAAGCGGCGGCTCTGTTCCGCTTGGGTATGCTGTCCTCTTGCGGGGTTTTCTTTTTCTTTTTGTTTATCTATCCTGGTTGGGGGGGGCTGCTTCGGGATTCCTGCCCTTGGGTCCTCTTGTGTTCGAGTATTCTGGTGGGCACCACCCTCGCTAGGTCCCCGTGAGTTACAAATCCCGGAGGGTATCAGCTACTTAGACAGAAAGTTGTTTTGGTAGTTTTGGGTGCCGGTTAGCAGTACCTGCCTGGGATTACCTGAGCGCGAGTCCTCTTAAGTAACGTCAGGGACCCTGGGAATACCCCACTGGGGCGCAAGTGGGTAGATGGATGTGACCCCAGAGCCCCCCCTCCTTCCAGCGAGTTTGAGGGTTGGCTACACCCTGCTCTCTGGGATACTCTGTTTGTTTGCCTCCGTCTGCTGCCTGTGGAGTCAGTGACACCTTGACTGCGGAGTCCTGCGAGTTTGTTGATCGTTGTGGCTCGGTTACCCAAGTTGTGCTAAGCTGTGTGCGGGCAGCAGAGGTCGTTGCACTTGCTTGGGCCCGTGTGCCCGCGTGTGGCAACAGCTCTCGCGTGGTAACTCCCCGGGAACCCTGGGGCTGCCCCGTTTTGGTTCTTGTTTTTCCCCTGGATTCCCTTCCTGCCTGCATCCGGTTCCTTACCGTCTGTAGGTCAGGGCGGGGTTGTTGGTGTTGAAACTCGGGCAGTCGTATCCCTCTGGCGGTAAGAGGACACTCTGCCTGCGGGAGGTTCTTTTTTTTTTTGGGCGAGGTAGTGACGGGGGGCATTTGAGCCTGTTCCCCTCAGCCGTGTTGTAAGAGTCTAGCCAGTGGGCTCCCTCCTTACGTGTTTTCACGGCTGCCCCGGTTTTATGGTACGGCCGGGGTTTGGGGGGAGCGGCTCGGCCCCGGGGCCTGTAGTGTGGGTTCCGGGGCTGGGGAGGGGCGACTTGGGGCGGCCTGGCCCCGTGAGGACCCCGTGGGGGTTTTATCCCCTCTCAGGCGGGGCTGTGGTTCACGCGGAAGTAGGGTTTCCTCCCCACTCGCCGTACGGCTGTTGGGCGTCAGCCCCTACCCGGGCTCGGTTCCTTGGTCTTTGAGTCGGTTGGTTCCGTTTCCTGTGGGTGGATGTATTCCCCCGCACCGACTTGTTGGGACGGTGGTTTCTTTCATGTTTCCCCGTTTTGGGGGGTTCTACGGGACTATCGGTCTCGGGTGCGCCTTGCAGCCTTGTGTGTGCCGCTTCAGGACAGGGTTTTGGACTTCCGTGTTCTCGAGGAGTCGGAACGGTTTTTTCGCTACTTACCGCGTTATTGGAACGTCATGTCGGCTCCTCGTTCCTGTCGTCAGTTTTGGGCTCTTTGTTAGTCCTGTTGGGCTCCCTGTAGTGCCCCAGGGGCTGTGAGGCTACTTGTCAGCCTTGTTGGCTGAATTTGTTGGGCGGTTGGGCTTCCATAGGGCCGGGTTGGGCCACTTGTGGCCCCTGTGGGCTCTTGTAGCCTATTGGGCTACTTATTGCTTGTGCTATGCTTGTGAGACGCGAGCTGGGGTGGCCTTTTTGGGCTCTGGTCTTCCGCATTCTTTGTGTCGGTTTTATGCGTTCCTGCTCTCATCTTGTTGGCTCCTTTTCTAGTGCAGTAGTCATGGTTGCCGCCTTCCCGCAGTCACTGGTTGCGCGTTTTCGGCCATCGTGCATGCCGTGCGCCGCGGAGTTTGTTTTGTTGTCTGCGGCGGTGTTGTAGTGATCTGGTGTTACGGACGGCCTTTTGCTCCAGTGCTTCGACCTCTCGCTCATTCTCCCTTGCCCGGTATGTGCCCCTTCGCTCTGGGGGGGTGTCTCTGGGTTCAGTCTGTGGGGGGCCGCCGAGGTTTCCACTGTGTCATGGGTGGGGGCCGCCTTCTCGCCTCTCACCTGCTCTCCTGCAGGTCCGGCTCTGGCTGTCTTCACTGGTGGGTCTCCTAGGTGTAATGGGCATCGGTTGAGTCGTCGTGTCACTTCGTGCCCACCTTTCGCCAGGTGAGGTTTCTGCGGTCTCGGCATCGTTTTGCAGGGTGCTGGATGCGCTGTTATATACCTGTCTTTAGTTATGGTTATCTATTTTGTACGACTGAGACTCGTTCGCACTACCAGTGTCTGTCCCCCTTTTCACCCCCTTCCTGTTCCGACTCTTGTGAATGTCCAACCTATGCTAGGGTCATTAAGGGGTTCCACCTTTGTTAGTGTTATGAAGGGGAGGGATGGTGTGGTTTGTACTCGCCTGTATGGGCTCCTGCTGTGACTTGCAAGGTATGTACGCTCTGGTGTTTGGGTCCAGCCTATGTAGTAGTACTTGCGGGAGGGGGCTTTTGGCGGTTGAACAGGGTCCTGGCTGCTGGTTACCTCATGCACGTCCCAGGGCCTCGTCGGGACTGTGTTGTTTTGCATCGGCAGTTGCAGCCAGTTGTCTCGACTTCGAGTTGTGGAGTGTGCAACGACCGCCTCCCGGGTAAGTCCCTAAGTTTTTTCTCTATGGGTAGTTAGCTCCGGGGAGCTGAAGGAGCTCCCCCCCCCCCCAGAAAACCAGCGTGAATGTAATGAAACGCCATTTTCTGGTGAGACCCGGAGGCTCCCCTCCCTCCCTCCCCCTCCTTGGTGGCATTTTTTCGTGTGTTTTGACATCCAGCCTCAGAACTGACGGGTGGATAGCCTGCGTGAGGAGTCTGGGGCTCTCCCTTACCCATCCCGGGGAGAGGGGAGCTGCTCAGACAGCGGCGCGGCGACGTGTGACTTCATGATCGTTTGCTCGTTTCTTTTAGGGGAGTTCTATCCACTTGTTCGGCTTTTGGTAGCAAATACTTTCATCAGAATAGGGGTTTGTTTTGGGATGCTTACCTTTCTGGTGCCTGACCCGGTCGATGGCAGACATAGCATGCTTCCAACCACACGGGGGTTTCTATAGGCCATTGCTCCCCATGCCTCTCTTAGGGGCCATACTGGGTCGTGGTCCCCGGTAGCCCCACAGAACTCCATACACATGACTGATGCCAAAGTCAGACATTAGCATATCAGCCTAGTAAGCTCCTGGGAGCCTCGGGTCTCGCCCAGAAAATGGCGTTCAGTACATTCAACGCTGGTTTTTTTACTTGTGCTGTAATTGAAGAGGATCATAATAGTTTATAGTCATTATCTAATGCTGAAATCACTATTTTGGATTCTTGAAAATGCTCCTTAAACATTGGCTTCAGTTTCTTATACTGTGATCCTCATACAGGATATACTGTATATGACCATAATTTACTGAGCTAGTGTATGTAAAGATACGTTTAGAATCAAATTAGTAAATTATATCCATTTTGGACCCCCTCAAAGTATTTGGGGGGCATATTTGGGGTTTGCTCAGGTTTTTCCTGAGCAAAACCCCATAGTAGCTTCCTTAAACTGCTCTGAACCTGACTAGGGCACTGATAAACTATTAGGTTCTTAGTAACTATGATCCACCAGTAGGACAAGTAACATTGTGTACCTCAGTGTTACGATTGAAGTACTGTAAGTACATCTCGTGATGGAAATTGAAGTACAATCACAAATGGAGCCATGTAGGAGGGAGGCAATGGTTCCATGGCAATGTGAAGTGGCCCACCTTGGGGTAACTGAACGTCTAGGAAAGCCAAAGGAAGGACGTGTCATCTGTGGTCTACTCCGTGGAAATTGGACGAAAGCAAAGATAACTTACTTGTGAGAATGTTGGATACACCCAGCACAAGAATTGTGGAGAGAACCAAAGCCAAAGAATCCATTTGCCGAGCTGCGCAAGTGTCCGGCTCCAAAGGGGAAAGGATCATGGAGACCTGTCACAGTTGTGGCAATGAACTGCTGGGGAGCTGTCAGAATAAGAGCCAGAGCAAGCTGAATGTTCTCTGAGCAAGCTCAGGGCATGTTACACAACTGCAGACTCGCACACTCTACTGTGCACCCTAAGGAACAGCCACTACTATTAACCCTTAAAGTGCTCATCACTTCATATGAAGTGCTAGGCGTTTTACCAGTCGACTGCTCTTCACTTCATATGAAGTGTTGGAGCACTACGCAAGATTTAAACGGCCCGCGGATACACGGGGTTCACCACACCTTCATCAGGGCTCTTGTAAACAGACGCCATTTTTAAAAAAAATCGTGGGCCAAACTCCCGGGTGTTAGGGGCCTCAGTATCGCGTAAGCTACCAAGCCTGACGCACGCAGCATGAGCTCACAGCACTGCTGTTCAGCTTGTGACCACAGCATCGCCTAAAAATGCCATAATATACTTGTTCATGCTATTATGTAGCAATGATATTATTACAGAAGACCCCTGACTGTGATAAAAGTGACCAGGGTTCTGATAATAGCAGGATTGCGATGATATTTAGCGCTGTGCGCCATGGAGGGAGGAGTAATGCTGTGGGAGGGAGGGTGGTGGCGATGTTTTCTGACTGTGTGTGGCCACCTTTTATTGACTGCACTCAGCATACCAGCTTAGTGGTTCGCTATAGTGAACACAAATGTAGATACTTATATATAACGTGTGTATAGAGGGTATAAACAGCAAGAGAAGGTTTGGAGCCGCCATTTTGGTGAGGGCGGTGGCGTCGTCTGCACGACGCCACCGTGCAGACGACAATGTTGTTTACTGTTTACCACGATGGTCTTTGGGCACCATACCAGTTTATTTGTACAAGTATGGTGAATAAAACAGGTAGATATTTATTTATAATGTGTGTATATAGCGTAATAACACCACACAGTATTGTTGGAGGAGAAATTTGTGCATCTGGCCTTGAGGGAGGCAGCCATTAGCTGACTGTGTTAGGTCCTATGTCTTTGTGACTTTACTCACCATACAAGCTTAGATGTACAGTTATGGTGAACAAAACATGTAGATACTTATATATACCGTCTGTATATAGTGAATTATAGCAAAAACAGTATTGTGGGAGGAGAATGTGGGCGAGTCAGATGACTGGAGGGAGGGCGGGAGTGGCTGGCTGGTACACGGCGGTCACTCCTCGTTACTTTTTGACTCATAATAGCTACTTAGTGGTTCGTTACAGTGAACAAAACATGCAGATATTTATATATAACCTGTGCTTATAGTGTAATAACCGACAAAGTATTTGTTCACTGATTGATGAACATAACTGAATCAACAATATGCACACCATATTTTTGAGTACAGCAATGATTCACTCATTTTATTATATAAATATATCAAACAACACACTATTGAATAATATTACAGCAAAAAAACTATGAAACATCAATCAGAGACATTGAAATAATTAGGTAATTATCTCTTTGTGGCAACTCTGGCCTGACAGCTGGCAAGCAACAGACCGCCTGGGACGCATGCTGAGTCAGCGCCTATAATTTGCCAGACTTCCCCGCCCTATAGCGGGCAATATATGGCACTTACGACTTTTTTATTATTTTTCCCGTGATCAGTGAACACAAATTAACAGGTTAGGAAGAAAAAATAATTTTTTTTTTTTCAAAATGACATGCGCCTGTGCGGATAGCAGGATATTAGACCCCGAGCATGTTAAGGGTTAACCCTTGGTGGTCTGGCGAGTGCTAATTACGAAGTCCCAACCTAGAGCTGAGTCGTCTGTAAACACATTGAGTGGTTGGGAAGGATGGTGCCACAGAATTGAACTCTGAAAAAACTGAAGAGAAAACTGGTTGAACAAGAGCTGACAAATTGCAGGCACGGCCTGAACACTTCAGGCCTGGCAGTGATAAAACAGGCAGAACCAGATAAATCAGTACAATGCCCGAAGCCAAACTCTGCTAACTGGGAAAACCTCACGAGTCATGTGTGGTTGATCTAACACCATACTGCAGTGATTACTGCACTGATTAGTGATTAACACCATACTGCAGTGAGTGTAGGTGGGATTTCTGCTAGGTCACCAGGAACCTGAACCCAGCATGCTGGGAAAGTACCAGATCCCTGGCCAGCTGACATGCGGTCTGACTGGAAGTGCAAACCAGAAGGTAGGCCAACATGCGAACCCTTTTTGGAGGTTATCTGGAGATAATTTCAGGGCTTAGTGTCCCTGCAGCTCAGTCCTTTACCAGGCCTCCTTTTTGTTACACATCCCCAAAAAGCAGCCCATAGCAGCTGTCTAACTCCCAGGTACCTATTTACTGCTAGATGAACAGGGGGCATCAAGGTGGAAAAAAACTCTGCCCTTTGTTTCTGCCTCCGCCGGGGATCAAACCTGGAACCTTAGGGCTACGAATCCCGAGACTACGAATCCCAAGTGATGTCCACTCAGCCGTCAGGCCCCTATGAGACATAGCTGAGCCACAATGACCTGTGTATATGTAAAAACCAGATTCAAACCAAAGGGCACAACCTTGGAGCAGTAAGTTCCAGGAAGTTCACATCCTGGAACTTACTGAACGTAAGTTCAGTAAGTTTCAGGCTTACTTAACTTACAAGCTTCCAGGCTTGATTGTTAACCACCTCAGGAAAGGCAAATAAGCAAGTGAAAATCACATCCTGGATTCTTGAATGTCGGGAGCCATCTGCTGACATTCAGGAATCCATCGCCGGTTGTCTCTAAGCAGACGACGAGTCACAATAACTTGGCTGAAGATATAATGACCCAACCAGTACGACTTGATAATGGTCCAGGATGGACCCATAATCACATATGAGGATAATGATCCAGGACGGACCCATAGTCACATATGAGGATAATGGTCCAGGATGGACCCATAATCACATATGAGGATAATGGTCCAGGACGGACCCATAATCACATATGAGGATAATGATCCAGGACGGACCCATAGTCACATATGAGGATAATGGTCCAGGATGGACCCATAGTCACATATAAGGATAATGATCCAGGACGGACCGAGATGTTGTTGTTTCTTCATCTTGTGGTGTGTGGTTTGGTCATCACCAGTTGCCTCCTATACAAATATCTGCAATCACAATTCCAGATACCAAAAGAAATTTAGCAAATGCTATTATGCAATTTTATACTTCCTAACTTTAATCAAATATACTTTGTGCAGTCTTAGTAATATTATGAGGATGGAGCATGACTCTTCACAATGGTAGCGAAATGAGGGGCCTAAATTTCCATAACACAATAATACCTACTATGACTATCCGTGTTGGATAAAATCATCTGCAGATGATCGGAGAAGCAGGGTAAGTTATCACCTGCAGATGATAGGACCTGCCATAGCCAAATAATTAACACTTTCGCGCACCGTGCGTGCGACCTCTCCACTATCCCAAAGTGCACTGAGCGTTTCACGGGAGCGCGCGGAATTTCTGAAATGTGTATACTCTGTTCAACTTTGTCACTTTAATTTTCGTCATACGATATTCAATTTGGTATCTATGTGTTCGCAATAGAATTCTCTACAGGACTAAATGCATATAAACTCCAAAAGCCCTGCATACCATCCGCAACTAACAGAGAAAGTGAGAGAAAGTTACCCGGGAGCGCGCAAGAGTGATAAAATGTTTACACTCTTTTCAGTTTTGTCAACTCAATTCTCGTCCTAGGTCTTTCATTTTGGTATCAATGTGTTCGCAATAGAATTCCCAACAGGCCTATATGCATATAATATAAAAAACAGCAGCGATCTCCACCCGCCGACATGATGAAAACAGGTCGCGGTTACAAGAAAGAGAGCGCTGCGCCATCCCAAGGCGCTTCTCATTCTGAAAAGTATATATTCTTTTGAACTTTGTCATCTCAATTCTCATCCTAGGTTTTTCAATTTGGTATCAATGTGTTCGCAATAGAATTCTCTACAACACTAAATGCATATAAAGCCCAAAAGTCTGGCGAGAAAGTTAGAAAGTGAGAGCGTGTTACCCGTGAGCGAGCCAGAGCAATAAAATGTGTACACTCTTCACTTTGGACATCTCAATTCTCGTCTTAAGTCTTTCATTTTGGTATCATTGTATTCGCAATAGAATTCCCTACATGAGCATGCAAATATAAAGTCCAAAAGCCCTGCGTACCATCCACAACAAGCACGGAAAGTGATAGAGCGTTACCCCCTTGAGCTCTAATAAAGAGCAATAAAATAGGTATTCTGTTTTCAACTTTGTTACCTCAATTCTGGTCCTAGGACTTTCATTTGGGTATCAATGTATTCGCAATGAAATTCCCTACAAGAGTATATGCATATAATGTCCAAAGCCACAGCAAGACCGTCCCGAAAACGCCACTAAAGTTGCCGCACGGAGGACTCAATGCTGAGTCCTCGCCGGACTTGCCCCTGTTTTACGGAGGACTCAATGCTGAGTCGTCGCCGAGCGAAAGTGTTAACCAGTCATGCCTTATTCCATTAACTCTTAACATGTGCATTACTTTCTGCATTAAAGCATTTTTGAGTTGGCCTTCGGTAGCTTCTCTGACGTCACAGACACATACATAAAACTACCAGGTGTTTTGGATTTGTGCAGGCATACTGAACACCAAGACCAGAATCTGGTGAACTCATAGAGGCAGAGAGAGTATGAGGATTTTAGATCTACCCAAAATTAAGTAAAACTTGGCAAAAAGTACTGATGAATTTAAAGAAACTATTCATCTTGATTGAAGAGAGAAGAGATTGATCAAAGAAAGCTGTAGTTGGCCAAATGCACCACCAGGTGACAAGTTAGCATAGGTCACCCATGGGTCCAGCCTACCAGTCTCCTCGGTCACATGTCTGGTACCAAATATATCACTAGTCTGCAAGGACAAACACTGCTGAGCTAAAGGGAATTGGCATTCCCTGGGACTTGGTTGTCCTTATTGGGGCCATGTTTTATATTTTTTCTTTCATTGCACTTTACAATTGTTTATTCTCCCAATCTTGCAGGTCCTAACTGATTAGTTACCTTGCAATGATATCGGGGCTCAACGTACCCATGGCCCAGTTCTCAACCAGGCTTCTTTGTTAGGTCAGACTTTTTTAAGCGTTACCTTCCATAGCATTTACTCAACTTTTAGTTTTCTCCTTTGAAGGGGTTGGGTGTCCTGTCTGTGCCCTCTCTCTTCTAGAGTTGCCCCTAGGTGTTTGAGTATATAGTATTAGTGCTTATAAATGTTTCTTGTGCATTTATGGGATTCCACTTGTGCTGAATAAGGATTCTTTCAGTTTAATTCTGGGAAATTGTATGCCTTTCTGCCTCTATTTGATTCATTTTGCAGAAATCTTCTTCACCTTCCTTGTGTCTGGTACTTTTGGACATTTGGGGCTGGGTGGCTTGTTGTCCTTTTCTGGTAGGGTTCCTCGGGTGCTGCCTTGTTGCTAGCAACTTAGATAGCTCCACCCAATGTAAATCACACCAGGCCCGTGCAAGTCATTGTGAGCCTACTTGGAATAGAGGTAAAAACCTGGCACTCTCTTTAGAGGCACAAAGAGTTGATGATACTAGATCACTTAGGCTGAGAAGGACCACCAGAAAGGTAAAGTAAAGGTAAACAAAATACAGAAAATGATCCTCTTGGTAGTTAGGAAACCTACTCTCTAGTGGCAGCTGTCTGGTGGTGGTGGTGCTGGTGGTGCTGCTATCACCAAGTAACAGCACCACCAGCTACCAGCTCAACTCTGGCAAATTATGTCATTAAGTCTGGTGCGGCTGTGCAACCATTCCTTCTCCTCCTCCAGTCCACTGGCAGTGGACTGCGAATGATGTAAGACTGACTGATGTAAGAATGATGTAAAACTGGGATCCTTCGGGTCCCAGTTTTCCTACCATTACTGTTACACAGGGATTCACCCGCTTGCCTCAGATTGTGCTACTTACGCCCTTCACAGCTGCGTTTGCTCCTAGGCTGTGTTCCATATTTTATGTTTAATTTTCAGCAAGTGACCCATGCTCATTGTTTCTATTTGGTTTTTATCTTTGGGATCTAACAAGCTCCTAGTGGTGTGGATATGATTAAGGACAGGCAGGTCCCCCAAGCTCACTCTGCAAGTTACATGATGTACCTTAGTCTTGTAATGTGCAGTTGGTCATCCTTCTTGCCTCTGCCATTCCACCTGTATGTGAGTGTTCCCTACCACCCTGAGGCCTGTGATGTGTGTTGTAGCTATGCTTTGTTTTCATTTGGGTCCTGTCCCATGGAGGTAGGGTCTTCATCCTGAGGGAGAGTAGGGTGTCCTACTCTCTATCCTTCTTCTCCTTAGAGATACATTCCTCCTTTCTCTGATCTCTTCGGACCTGCTTGTCCATATGGTATTCAGGGTCTGTATGTTTTGTTTTTTGTAGTGTTTTGTGTGTGGAGTTGCTTTGCAACTGGTTTTCCTTGTCATGCAGGTTTTGGGCTCTACTGTTCCTGGGGTGGGGCTTATCAGGCAGCTACTGCTTTGCCTGTCTGTTTATCCAGCTGTTTTGTTGTGGCTTGGTGCCAACATGGAACCCCTCCAAGTTCCATGTGAACCAAGTTAACTCTTGTGTGGTATTATGGTCTTGTTTCTTGCTTTGATCCCTGCAGTGCTCCCTCCTTCCTAGTTAGTGCCCAATTTTTTCCTTCTCTGTGGGTAGTTAGTTACAGGGAGCCACAAGGGGCTCATCCCCAGAAGACAAGTGTTGAATGTAACGGAACACCAATTTCTGGATGAACCCTGGTGGCTCCCTGACACCCTTCCTCCCCACAGGTTGTCAGATTCTTACATCATTTGTCAAACTGAGGGTGGAGAGGTCTGTGAGCCGTGGCCTATCCCCCCCCCTTTCCCCAAACAAGGAGGGGGTGGGGAAGAACAAGCACGCACTGGCTTATAACATTATCATTTATATTCTCAGGTCTCAGAGGCAGCCAGACATGGATTGTTTTGACTCTTGACTTTCTGGGTGCCTTCCTTGGTGGTGGCATAAATAAATAACTTAATATATAAATGCCACAGCTCCCTTCACCTCTGTGAGGGGACCAGGTTCTGGCTCTGGGTCCCGGGTAGACCAGAGAACTCCACGACTAATGGCACCTAGTTATTTGCATTTACTGTACATCGGAGATGGTAGCTTCAGGGAGCTACTGAAGCTCACCCAGAAATTGGTGTTTCATTATATTCAATGCTTGTTTTCTGTGGGAATCCCCGTCGGCTCCCTGAAGCTATCTGAACTGATATATGCTATATTAGTTTTGGGGGTCATCAGTCACATGAGTCCCTGTGTCTACTGGGAACCACTAGCTAGAACCTGGTCCCATCACTGAGGTACAGGGAGCAATAGCCTACGAGCATTTTACATTAAAGTATGTCGTAATTGCCATCGACCGGTGAAGCACCCAGAAAGATAGGCTAAACAAAACAGACCAAAATCTGGTGAAAATTGCAACCTGCGTCTGAACATAACAGAAAAACTCCTCCAAAAAGAAAACAAACAAGGAACACTTCATCCAATTAGCACTCTTGCTCTTTAGTGCTAACCCCCACCTCCCACCCATGAGGGGGGGGGGAGGGCGAGCTGGCAGCCACCACTCTAGTTCATGAAATGGTGTGCTGGGGTCAGCTCGGTCACCTCTGGCCTCAAGTTCCTGTTTTGGGTTTTGCCCTGTGTGGCTGTACCTGCAGAGTGTGTGGTGCGGTGGCCAGGTGTCTTGTACACGGAGCAGCATGAGCCTAGGGTGATCTTCCCCAAGTGCTCCATAAGTACTACCCTTGCATTTTAGGGTTATCTTCCCTGGAATGTTCCGGATTCACTCCCGTTTGAGGACTTCGTCGCTTGGTGTTGTCTTTGCCCTTAGGGTATGTCAGGGGTCTTGGGCTTTCCGTCTTGCCCTGGGTGGGGAGTGTTTTTGGCTGGGAGGGGTGCATTGCGGCCGGCACCGCTTGCACATACAGCGGCCGTCGATTCTCTCTGGCTGCCAGTTTGTTTGCTTTGTGTCTTCGGGGGTTTTGTTTTCTTTTCTAGTATTTTCGCTTTTTATTACCGGAAGAAATCTGCCTAGCTTCTTATTAGGCAAGCCTAGGTTGTATTGGTAATTACCTAAGTGTAATTACCTAAGTGTAGTTACAGGATGAGAGCTACGCTCGTGGTGTCCCGTCTTCCCAGCACTCTTTGTCATATAACGCTTTGAAACTACTGACGGTTTTGGCCTCCACCACCTTCTCACTTAACTTGTTCCAACCGTCTACCACTCTATTTGCGAAGGTGAATTTTCTTACGTTTCTTCGGCATCTGTGTTTAGCTAGTTTAAATCTATGACCTCTTGTTCTTGAAGTTCCAGGTCTCAGGAAATCTTCCCTGTCGATTTTATCAATTCCTGTTACTATTTTGTACGTAGTGATCATATCGCCTCTTTTTCTTCTATCTTCTAGTTTTTGCATATTTAATGCCTCTAACCTCTCCTCATAGCTCTTGTCCTTCATTTCTGGGAGCCACTTAGTGGCATGTCGTTGCACCTTTTCCAGTTTGTTGATGTGCTTCTTAAGATAAGGGCACCATACAACCGCTGCATATTCCAGCTTTGGTCTAATAAAAGTCGTGAACAATTTCTTTAGTATTTCTCCATCCATGTATTTAAAAGCAGTTCTTAGGTTAGAAAGTGTAGCATAGGCTCCTCGCACAATGTTCTTGATGTGGTCCTCAGGTGACAGTTTTCTATCTAAAACCACCCCTAGATCCCTTTCTTTATCAGAATTCTTTAAAGATTTCTCACATAATTTATAGGTTGTGTGGGGTCTATGTTCACCAAGGAGTTCTCCTTGTGGTGGTCCTCCTTTGTTGCCCCTAGGTTTCACGAATGCTACTGGTGGTTAGTTTGCCTGCTGACAGACAGGGTTCTACCGGTTTAGCTAGCCTAGTGCCTGGGATTCTACCAGTTTAGTTACCCCAGTGCCTGGGCTTCTTGTAGGGCTTACTCACCATACAGGCCCTGGAAAACCCCAGTGTGCTTGGGGGCTACCATTGATGCATCATCTCTCTCGCCTTGTGCAAAGTCCGTGCCCCGCTTCCTTCCCAGGTGGGCATAGTTCGCCCTGGTCCTCCCTCTCTGCTTCCAGCTCCCAAACGTTTTGAGGGTTTAGTCAGTAGGGGAGTTTAGTTCAGGATGAGGCTCGGGTGACTTTTGGGGCTGCCCCTTCCGATACGGGCATGGAGGTGGTTGGCCCGATTTTCCTGCCGGGGCTTCTGAGTTGACCCAGTAAAACTTTCTTCTTGGAAGTTTTTTACCTGGACTCCACGTTTTCTTCAGGGGTGGTGGGCATAGATGAGGGCTCTGCCCTGGGGCCTTTGTTGGCAGTTCCCAGGGCTCTGGGGGAAGTCCACTTGGAGCTCTTGAGCTCCTCTTGACCCTGCTTGGGCCCCCCCCCTTGTGTCCTCTGGGCATGCATTATTGCTGCAGGGGAGGGGAGGGAGTTTTTGGGCCCCTCCTTCCCTGTTTGAATTAGTATTCCACGTATTTGCCAGAGTGGTTTACGCACCCTTGCATCGGACGCATCCAACTTTTTTCCTGGATGTTTTGTACTGAAAAAAATTAATATCTCAACTCTTAGTTTGCCGTGCCAGGCCACCAGAGTGGCCCACCAGTCGTGGTGCACCATCCTACAGCTGTGGTTTGTTGTCACCCCAACCCTTGCTGAGATGCTGGGCAGTTGAAAGTTTATCATTCCTTTCTTGCTTTTAGGGGCATTTTTCATTTCATTCATGCGCCATTGTTCTTACCGTTAACTCAGTTGATCATTTATATGAATTTTTCTGGGGGGAGCCCCTACGGCTCCCCGGAGCTATCCATGGCTGATATGGATACCCTAACTATTTTGCATCAGTCGATGTGGGTGGAGTTCTAGGCCTACCGGGGACCACGAGCCAGAACCTGGCCCCCTCAGAGAGGCACGGGGAGCAATGGCCCATAGAAATGCACATGTGATTTGGAGCATTCTATATCTGCCATCGACCGGGACAGGCACCCAGAAAGGTAAGCGCCACAAAACAAACCCCTATTCTGGTTAACAACAAAAATTGACAAACGAGTGGACAGAACTCCCCCAGGAAAACGAACTAACAAGCATGACGTCACACGAGCCGCGCCGCATGTCTGCGCAGCTCCCCCCTCCCCGGGAGGGGGAAGGGGAGCCCCAGACCCCCGCGCCGGCGATCCCCGCCTCAGTTCCTCGGCTGATGGGATAATGCACGGTCGTGTGGCTCCAGCTCCGGTCTTGTTTCAGTGCTGTGACTTGTTTGCAGTGCTGCTCTTACGGTGATCGTGTGAGCTGGGAGTAGTATTCTCAGGTACTCGGGCTGCATGTGCTTAGGGTCACCTTCCCTGAGTGCCCTGTAAGTACCGCCCTTGGGGCTTGGGGTTGCCTTCCACAAGTCACCTTGGGTCTACCTCTGTTGGCTTTTCGCTGCTTGGCGTTTGGCCGCCCCGAGTGTTTGGGAGTTTTCCTCCCTTGTTTACCTTGGGGTAAGTGGTAGTTGTAACACTGGTGGGGCGCAGGGTACTGCGTAGCTAGTTTTCACCTATAACAGCGGCCGGCTCTGTTCCCTCTGGGTACGTTGTCCACTTGTGTGGTTTTTCTTTTATATTTGTTTTTGCCTGGTAGGGGGGTCTGCCTTGTTCCCCCCCTTATATTAGGTTCGTTTGTGTGGTGGCACCCCCTGCTTTGCCCTCACGGGTGGACACGTCCCGTGGGTTCAGCTTTAGCAGTTTGCTTGGTAGTTTGGGGCGCCGGTTAGCAGTGCCCTGCCTGGGATAACCCTTAGCAGACCCAGTCTAGGGGCCCTGGGAAACCCCCCGGGGGCTCTCGGGTCCGATTGTGGAGACCCTTGCGTCCCCTCTCGCTTTGTGCGAGTTGAGGGTTGCTCTGTCCCTTTGTCTCAGGGTGACTCTCCTTGTTTTTGCCTCCGTCATGCTGCCTGTTGGGTCGGTGACACATTCGACCCTGAGTCCTGCGAGCTTTGTTGCTTGTTCGTGACTCCATTCACCCAGTCTGCTGATGAATTCCCGTGGGTGCAGGCAGCTCGCGCGTTGCAGGGTAGGTTGTTGCAACGCGCTCAGGTTTGTCGCTTCCCCGGACGCCCCGATGCTGCCCCGCTTGTGTAGGGAAACACTTGGGGGTTTTGGTCGCTTCGGCCTTGGTTCTTCCACGCCCCTTGATTTTCCCCCTCCTGCTTCCGGCCCCTACGCATCTGTAGCTTCGGGGTCGGGGCGGGGTTCGAGGTTCTGAGACTTGGGCAGTTTCGGGGGTTGCCCGTCCGGGGTAGCTGCGGAGGCATTCGAGTCTGTTCCTCCGGCCGATGCTCCGGGGTCTGACCAGTGGGCCCCTTCTCTTCCAGCTCTCTCGGCTGCCCCGGCTTTTTCTTGTGGGGCCGGGGCTTTGGAGGTCGACTCGGCCCCGGGGCCTAGTGTAGAGGCTCCTGGGGTTGGGGAGGAGCAGCCTTGGGGGGCTTTGTGCTCCATTGCGCCCCGCCTGGATTCCGTCCTTCTGAGCGGGGCTTACTGTTGCGAGGAGTGGGGTTTTTCTTTCCCCCCTCTGCGTACGATTTGGGCTTGGGTTCTGCTCCTCCCCGGGTTCGGTTCTGTGTCCCTCTGGTTCCTTCGGTTCCGTCTTCCGGAGTTTTTCGGCTAACCGCATCTCTTCGTCTGCGGTGCCGTTGGCCTTTGCGGCTTACCTCCTGCGTGTCCCGCTACTTGTAGCAGTTTTGGGCTACTTGTAGCAGTTTTGGGCTACTTGTAGCAGTTTTGGGCTACTTGTAGCAGTTTTGGGCTACTTGTAGCAGTTTTGGGCTACTTTTCTTTCGCGTCCTGCGCCGTGAGTTTGTTTTGGTTCCGGGCAGTGTGCACACGTGTTGTGCATCCATTTCTCTCGGGGGGGGGGGGGGGCTTCGCCTCTCGCTCTTTTCTTCATCCACTCCGTGCCCCGTTGCTTGGGGGTTGTCTGGGGTGCTGCTGTACTCACCTAGTTGTGTTTGCGGGGGTTGAGCTCTGGCTCTTTGGTCCCGCCTCTAACCGTCAATCAACAGGTGTACGGATTACTATGCCTATTGGGCTCTATCATATCTACACTTGAATCTGAGTATGGAGTCAGCCTCCACCACATCACTTCCTAATGCATTCCATTTGTCAACCACTCTGACACTAAAACAGTTCTTTCTACTATCTTTGTGGCTCCTTTGGGCACTCAGTTTCCACCTGTATCCCCTTGTGCGTGTGCCCCTTGTGTTACATAGCCTGTCTTTATCTACCCTATCAATTCCCTTCAGAATTTTAAATGTGGTGATCATATCCCCATACGTGCCCCCTTCCCCGCTGTGGGGAAGTCACAAGGTTTTTCCCTGCGTTCTAGGGTGGGGAGCCTCCTTCGCCGCTCCCCTCCTCTCCAGCAAGGGCGCCCTGGCCGCCTCCGGCGGCTACGGACTCGAAAGCTTGCGTCATGGCCTTTCAGCGCCTATGTTCTGCAGGTGAGTTGGTGCGGTTTGGCGTTTCCTTCGTCCTGACGCTGTTTTTGGACGTAGGCATGGGTGTACGTACGTACTTGTGACCGTGGTCCGTATCACCCGAGGTGCCTGCTGCAGGGCTATTAGCCCATATTGGGCTGCTCTTGTTCTCTCCACCTGATTCCTTCCTCGGTTCACGGGTGTCTGCGGGTGGCCTCTTGGCCCTTTCGAGGCGACCTCTGCCTGTACTCCTGCCTCTCTCCTATGCTTGTCTAACCTTGCTTTGAGTTCGGGGCCCCGCCTCCACCTTGTTCCACGGTGCAACGGTGGGGGTGCCTGTTTGGTGGTACGTTTCCTGTGTCGAGGGTGTTGTGTGCTTGCAGGATTGGGTTCTGGCTCTTTAGTTCCGCCTCTCCCTGTCGTTTGCCTGTTGAGCGGATTCTGTGCTTCATGGGCGCTCTCGTCTCTGCTCTTGGGGCTGTGTATGGGATCAGCCCATGTTGGGCTGCCTAATGTGTTCCTTCGGTTGCCTGTTACACTGCACACGTTTCTCCTACCGTCCCTGTGGCTCGGTTGGGTGCTCGGTTTCCGCCTGTGTCCCCTTGTGTGCCACTCGTGTACGATTTATCTATCTTCTCTGTCGCTTCCTCGGGGAGTGTGGGGACGTTTTGCTGCGGTTTTGGTACTGCAGCTGCGTGTCGGGGTTGGTTGTGGCATTATGTTCGGCCCTTCCGTGCTCCCTCTGGGGCCCTCCTTCCTTGCCGGTCTTGCTGTGCTGGGCCTGGTTTTTCCAGGTTCCTTGGATTCTCTGTCTTGTCCTCGCCTCGTTGTGCTGGTTGGGGATGAGCTTGGGGTCTTCGTCTCGCCCCTCGCTTTTCCTCCGGTTTCCGTTCAAGTTCCGGAGCCTAGTGGGCTCCCTTCCTTGGTGTTTTTCACGGCTGCCCCGGGGTTTTTCTTGACGCTGGGGCTTTGAGGGGACAGCTCGGCCCCGGGGCCTGCAGGGTGGGTTCCCGGGGCAGGGGTGGTGCTAACGTAAGGGGCCTTCGGCCCCGTTGGTCCCCGCCGGGGTCTTTCTACCCCTCTGGGCGGGGCTTGCGGTTTTGTGGTGTGGGGTTTTTCCGTCCCCCCGCTCCGCACGTGCTTTGTGGGCGTCGGTCCCTCCCTGGGCTCGGTTTTCCTTGTCCAGTGTGCCCGTTGTTTCCGTCCTGTCGGTGGGTGTTTTTCTACAGTCTTCGCCCCTTTTTCCAGGACGGGCCTTCTCAGTCATGTCCCCCTCTTCTTGGGGTTCTGCATGACTTTTGGTCTCGGGTGCGACGGAGTTTTTTGTGCCTTCGTTCTTTGTTTGCTTCTTTTGTTTTCGAAGGTTTGGGACAGTTTTGGGATAGCCTTGGTAGCTGCACCCAATTGCCGTGGGAAAGGAGAAAGCGGATAAACGGAGGGGAGATCAACACCCACCGTGAGACGTTGACATGTCAGTCAGTTCGACCGGCGCAGGTCACAGTCCTAGCGCCGTATGCTGCATTAGTCATCTGTTGGGGCTCGTGACACCCGTCACCGACATCTTTCTTCCTTGTCCCCGGTCGCTCAGTGGCTTCCGGCACCCACACCATAGAGAGAAAGCAGCAGGCGATGACACTGCTGCTCCTCTCGTTGACAGGGCCGGCGCCTGCTACTCTGGCGGCGTCTTGTGCTGGGTTTTCCTTGACACACTTCCCAGTGGGCCCCTCCTCCTTCACTCTACTGTAAACGTAAATGTACGTGTGCGGCGGAGAATGAACGGGCAGGAATAATGAGAGAGAGAGTGGGAAAAAGCAATTCTGTGTCTTCTAACCCAAGTCAGCTCCTTCCCGTTTTCTGGTACGTCTGTCGTCATTCGGTTGAGCTTCCCTCCGGTCCTTTCTAGGGCTTGTGGGTCCTCTTCCCGGCAGTTTCTGGATGTTTGGCCTTCTTGTTCTTTTGTGCATATCTCTCCTCTTCGCGCTGTCTCGGCGCTACTCGTTTTCCTGGGGGCGATTTTGCTCCTTTTAATGAGTCTTCACTCCTGCCCTTCTGCGGGGTGTTGGTGCGGGGCGGCTCCTTATGCAGGTTCCTTCCCTGTCGGCTGCACTTGTGGTGGTGGACTTGCACGCTTGTGGCATTTTGGTTTTGGTCCTGCGTTTTCTTTTCCCTCCTGGGGCTGTCATAGGATTGGCTTGCAGAAGGTATAGAGGCGCTTGGGACTGTTCCTGGGTCTGGCACCTTGGTTTCTGCTGCTAGCTTTCGGTATCGATGTTCCTTCTGTGCTGTTTCGCAGGCTGTATCGTGCATTGTTTCGCCTCCGGCCGGTTTCTGCACTGCCTGTGCCATCCAGGTCTTTGGACAGGGTGCTCTCCTGTTTTTCTTCTCCTTGGTGGTTGTGGCTCCTTGGGGCCAGGTTTGCTTTGCCTCGGCTATCTTGTGGCATTGGCCTCTAGGGGTCGTGTGGCAGAGCTTCATGCTCTTCTCAGGCGCAGTGGTTTCTTGGCTCCTATGATCTTGGTTATAGGTTTCTTTGTCTGCGGCCGTTCTCCCTTTTTCTGGCGAATGTAGTGCCTGCTGCTTTCCGGAGGGGTCTTTGGTTGTTGAGGAGTGGTTCACCGACCGCCTCCCGGGTATGTCCCCTTGTTTTCCTAGGTAGTCTTTGGTGAGGTAGCTCCGGGGAGCCGTAGGGGCTCCCCCCAGAAAAATAGCGTTGAATGTAATGAAATGCCATTTTCTGGGTGAGTCTCGGAGGCTCCCCAGCACCCTCCCACCCTCCGGTCGGCGGGTTTTTCGCGGTTTTGATATCCAGCCTCAGAACTGGGGCGGGGATAGCCGGCGCGGGGGTCTGGGGCTCCCCTTCCCCCTCCCGGGGAGGGGGGAGCTGCGCAGACATGCGGCGCGGCTCGTGTGACGTCATGCTTGTTAGTTCGTTTTCCAGGGGAAGTTCTGTCCACTCGTTTGTCAATTTTTGTTGTTAACCAGAATAGGGGTTGGTTTTGTGGCGCTTACCTTTCTGGGTGCCTGTCCCGGTCGATGGCAGATATAGAATGCTCCAAATCACATGTGCATTTCTATGCGCCATTGCTCCCCGTGCCTCTCTGAGGGGCCAGGTTCTGGCTCGTGGTCCCCGGTAGGCCTAGAACACCACCCACATCGACTGACGCAAAATATTAGGGTATCCATATCAGCCATGGATAGCTCCGGGGAGCCTCCGGGACTCACCCAGAAAATGGCGTTTCATTACATTCAACGCTGGTTTTATGGGTGTTATGTTTGTTATGAAATGGGTGGTGAGCACGTGGATTGGTGTGTGCTTCCCTCATCATAAATGTCTCTACCATTTGATCTTATATATAGTGTCAGCCTCCATCACTTCACTTCCTCCTGCATTCTCTCTCTTTACTACTCTGCCACTGGACATGTTCTTTCTGATATCTGTGGCTCTTTGGGTCCTTGGCTTCCACCTGTGTCCCATTATGGGTGTACTAATCGTATTGATTCCTCCATCTTTTTCTACCCTGTCTGTCCCCCCTGAGGAATTGTGGGTTGTGGACACGTCTCCCGGTCTTGTGTTCCCGGGGCAGTCTTGTGTATGAGACTATGGTACTCCTTTATAGTATTACCTCAGTCTTGTGTTTACAGACTGTGGTCATTGGCTTGTTTTCTTTACTTTATTATTGACACCACTTTTGTGCCTAGTGACCTTGACCAGTCTGCTCGTCCGGCGCTTGGTATCCTGCCCGTACAGTATTAAGGCCGTTTTAGATGTGGAGCTTTATTTTATCCAATAACGAAACTTTTTAACACATTGTGCGTCTTATCTGTCGGCAAATGTAGTAGGTAGGGTTCTTCCCACAAGTTCGTTTACTGGCTGACCTTGGGGTTCCTCGGATTCATCTTTTTGGAGGTTTTTCTTCCTCTCAGCTTACCCCTGGGGAGGTTTGGGAGGCCCTTAGTACATATATCCTCGGAGACCTGGTTTACACCTCCGGTTTTGTTTGAGTTTAGTTCCTCTTACACTGATCGAGTGCGTTACGAGGTTCTGGTGTCTTCCTGGCTGGCAGCCTGCCTTGACAACAGGTTGGTGTGGGCTCCCTGCCAGTCTGCTCGTCTTCTAGCCGGGGTTCTGGTTCTTTCCCAGCTTTCTGGGTTTGGGTTCCTGGTAACCTGGCAAAAGTCCCAGGTGGTTCCGTCCCGGGTTCGGCCTTGGCTGGGCCTACTTCCTTTGGTTTTGTTGAACATATAGGTGTTCGGAGGTGGATATTTTCGCATCAGCATGGTCTCGGCGTCTCCCTTTGTATGTGACGCCCATTCCCTGGCTGTGAGACCCTCGTGGTGGACACTTTTTGGCAGAATTGGTTGTGGTGAGGGCTCCTGTCCCTCTTTCCCCTGGTTCCGCTGTTACTCCAGGCTCTGGCTCGGCTCGAATCCTACCTGGGGAGGGGGATTCTTCTGGCTCTATGTTGGCAGGCCCAGCCTTGGTTTCAGGCACTTCTCGTTTTGGACCTGAAAACTCCCAGGAAAAACCTGGGAGCTTTTCCGCTTCTCCGCCTCTTTCAGCAGGTCAGGCCGGTGAGGTACCTCGCTGTTTCGACTCGCAGTACTTCTCCGCTCTTCGCGTCTGGTTTTTCTGACGCGGGTGTTTCGCCATTTGTATGGTGATCAGGGGGCTTCTTTGATGGTGTCCCACCTGAGGTCTTCATCTCAGTGACAGTATGAAGTTTCTTGGTGGTTTTTCTGCCATTTCCTTTCCCTTTGTAGGGTTTCATCTGTGGTGGTTACAGTTGTCTTATCCTTTCTGTCTTGGCTTTTCCGGGACTGACATCTTATGCCGAATACTGATGTTTCTTATCGTGCAGCACTGGCGGAGCCGCTGCAGCTTGTGTTCGGGTAGGATGTCGCTTCTGCTTTGTTCAGCAAGCTCTCGCGTGCTTTTTTTCACCTTTGCCCTGCTCATGCGCCACCTTGAGCAGGTACAGTCACCTCTGTCTTGGTCTTTGGACAGGATTCTTTCCTTTCTTTCTTCTCGGTTTGTCGTGACCCCTTCGGTCCGGGATTACTTTGGGAAAGCCTTGTTTTTGTTGACTTTGGCCTCCGCGGATCGGGTTGGGGAACTCATGTTCTTCTCCGGCATGATGTTCGCAAATATGCTGCCTTGTTGGCTGTTTTTGGTAATACAGTATGTCTTGTGCCGATATTTGGGCATAGGGGTTTTGGAGGTCTAACAGGGTTTTGGCTCCCAGGTATCTTGTGAATATTTTTGGTCATCTGCGGCCTTGTGTTGCCCTGAGGCCTTTGTTGCAGCCTTCATTCTCAACTTCGAGTTGATACCTGCGGTGCTCCCACCTCCCTGGTACGTTCCCAGTTTTGTCTTTCTCTGTGGGTAGTTAGTGATCATAGACCATCACTCCCTGTGCCTCTGTGAGGGGGGGGCCAACTTTCAGCTCGTGATTCCTGGTAGGCAAAAATAACTCCCCAAGTAATGACACTAGGTAGTATGACACTTAATGAGTGATGATGGCTTTAGGGAGCCTCTGGGGCTCACCCAAAAACTGGTGTTTCATTATATTTAACGCTGGTTTTCTTGTGATGTATGCTTGATTCATCAAGCTTGGGGTGCCTTTTGTTCTATGTATTCTGTTGCTGCTTAATGGCATTATTTACATAATGCTTGTACTTTCCAAGCTGTGGATCTCTGTTTATTTTATTTTCCCTGGTGCATTTGATTTCCAGCCTTCTCACCCCATGGGACAGCCTTTCCATCTTTGTTTTTATATTAATCTAATTCGTCATCCCAAAGGCACTTTCCTCTTCGAAGCACCATTGTGAGCTACTGAGAGTCATCCCAGACATCATCTATTAAATGCAATGAAATTCCATTTTCTGGACAGCCTATATCTTTCATACTTGCCAATCTTTCCAATGGGAATCTGATCCATCGTGATTGTGGCACATGAGTGAGGAGGCATGCAGGCTGCACCCCTGGGTGATCCTAGTTGCCATCTAGTGGTGCACTTGGGGACTATCTTGAGGTTATCTTGAGATGATTTCTGGGCTTTTAGTGTCCCCGCGGCCCGGTTCTCGACCAGGCCTCCACCCCCAGGAAGCAACCCGTGACAGCTGACTAACACCCAGGTACCTATTTTACTGCTAGGTAACAGGGGCATAGGGTGAAAGAAACTCTGCCCATTGTTTCTCGCCGGCGCCTGGGATCGAACCCAGGACCACAGGATCACAAGTCCCGCGGGCTGTCCGCTCGGCCGACCGGCTCCCCGACTAGTGCATGGTTTGTTGACATTAAGCAAATTACCACTTCCTTTGTTTTTACCTTCTATCTCAATTAAAATGATATGTAGTTTATTTTGCTTTGACTGCACTTTGTGGACGATATCTCTTAGTTCTAGGTCAATTTTGAATCCTCATTCTCCCCTTTGGCTCTTTGAACATACCAGATCCAAGTCAGTGTTCAGTAGACCCACGCACATCCAAAGGCCTGGTAGTTTTGTAGGTGTGTCTGGTACCAGAGCCAATGCATAAGGGAACTACTGAGGGCCAGTTCAGAAAACTACTGATGTTATGGATGAAGAGATTTAGAGGCAACAAATGTTTTTCTGTTAATAGAGTAATGCATCAGAAAGTCCAAGAACAGCTACTGGCAGACGAGGCAAACTGGTGAGAGGGATGAGGGGAGCAGCCGGTAGAATGACTGCACACTCGCCCACGACAAAGGTAAGATTCTTTGTAAGGAGAATTCTTCAAATAATTGATGTAGTCCATTATTTCAGTATCTCAAACACCTGAGAGGTTTGTTAGTGGTTGAAGAGTTTAGGAAGCATCACTTTTGTGTACTATTGGCATTTGAAGTTTTAAATTAAATTTTCTTGTGATGGTTGCAGTGATGTGTAAAGTTTTCTCCTGTGGAGTTAAAGCACCAGCTACAATTTTATATCTCGTCTTGTGCATTATTTTTTCTTCATGGTATTGTATGAATTATCTTAAAAATCCTATATGAAGCCTATAAGGTTTGTGGTAAAACAAAGGCATCGCCAGACTAGTGACTAGCCGGACTTCTCTAGCCGGACATCGGCTGCGAGGATGTCGAGTGTAGCCACAAAAGAAACACCTTAAACCACTAGTAGTAGCTGCAGAGAATGGTTCGACTGTTTAGTCTACAATTTCTTGTCCTCCGGAGTCCTCCAGGTCTGATGAGTGTGCCACAGCAACGTTCGAAGCCCCGGGCTGAACATATGAAGCAGAAAATTTCTGTGCTGTTTCTAGAGTATGAGCCTGGTCCAAAGCTGGCTGCAAGTCTAAAGTTGTATTTTCAAGGAAGCGCTGCCTTATGGTGGTAGATCCCAGCCCATTAATGAACGCATTTCTCACATAGTTATCACAAGCTTCTGCAACAGTCACAGCTTTGACTTGACAGTCTTTGGCTAATAATTTCAATGCCTGCAGAAACTGGTCAAGCGACTCACCAGGTTCTTGGAGTAGAGTAGCGAGCACATACCTAATAAATAACATTTACCTAGTAAATACTAGGTATTCTTGGGCTTCACAAACTGTTCAGTTAGGGATTTTTCAGCCGCATCATACATAGCACAGTCAGCTGTGTAATCAAACAGGCGTGGAGCAACATAGTTTATTATGAGATTCAGCTTGAGCAAGTGACGCCATTCTTGAGTGGCGTTGGGGGAGTTTGGGTCAGTAGCAAACCGCTCGGTCTATACGAACCACTCCATGTCGACTGGCAGAATTATATGATCAATAAATTGTGGTAAAACAAAGGCATCGCGAGACTAGTGGCTTTATTGATCATATAATTGCAGCGTAGTACCCTACAATAAGACAAGCCATACAGTTTCAAGCCGGTATAATAATTAGTTTAACAACAAGCAAGTATTGCTTATAACACTAAGCAATATGTTTAACAATAGGTATCTTAACAACAAAAATAACAATTATTGTCATTAACAATAAGCACTGAAATTAAATAAAGAAAGAAATTAATAATTACTAGAAATTACATTTTACCAACCTAAACGCAAGCTCGGCCCGGGTGAATTGATGATCAGAACACCAATGGTCGAGCGAGCGTCTAGCCGGTATGACATTAGCTCCGCCCCCTGATACAGGGGCTATGAATGTTTGACATTTTACCTCAGGGCTTGAAGTTTACATCCCTTATGTATGATTACTAAGAAGGTTCCAATTGAAAATGACTAGGGAAGTCCCTGATGTCAGTTTTTATAACTAATTGTATTGACTTATAATGTATTAGGAATTTTAGGACAATACTTAGCACAGAATGTATGATCCTTTGAAAATGGTCAAATCTTGCTATGGCATCATTGGTTCTGGGCTGGCTTCTCGGTCTTTGCAAATTGGTTGGACATTTGCTGGTTCAGCTTTCCATCTGTTCTCAGTCGGAAATTGTTCTGTTCTCTTCCCCGTGCGTGACTCTCCGGCTCTGCAGTCAGTTTTCGTCTTCTCGGATTTTGTCCCTTTCATTTATCTTCATCTTCTCAGTTGACCTTTGGACTTTACACTTGGTTTGGTGGGCAGTCTCTAGGTTTTGTTTTCCTGACACTGCATATCACTTCTTAGTTTGTATTGTATATCGTTTTTCTTGTCTAGGACCTCGCTCACTTTTGTTGGGGAGGAGGTGGGGGATTAGAACATAAGAACAAAGGTAACTGCAGAAGGCCTATTGGCCCATACGAGGCAGCAGCTCTTTATAACCACCCAATCTCATTCATACATATGTTTAACCTACGCTTGAAACAATCAAGGAATCC
The DNA here is from genome assembly GCA_020271785.1 of Procambarus virginalis. Taxonomy (NCBI): domain Eukaryota; kingdom Metazoa; phylum Arthropoda; class Malacostraca; order Decapoda; family Cambaridae; genus Procambarus; species Procambarus virginalis. The sequence goes on along the minus strand of WNGS01165503.1, from coordinate 15,519,524 downwards.
TACTTCTATTATGTTACGCAGTAATTGGTTCCACAAATCGATAACCCTGTTACTGAACCAGTATTTCCTGAATCTAAACTCGCCCAGTTGATACCAATTGTTTCGTGTTCTGTCTTGTGTTGATACTTTATTACCCCTATTAATATCCCCTTTGTTATGTCCATTTGTTATGGCCACAATGGGTCGCAACCAGGTTCTTTGCTAGAGGAACTAAAGTTCTGGTATCCAACCCCAAGTTAGTAGTGGCTTTCAAGGAGTGAGCTTGGTAATGCAAGTAAAACACAATGGGGGAGTTGCATTGAATACTACACTTAATCAATTATCAATATATTCACATATAATCACTTTCCCATCACCTCATAAAATCATAAAGGAAGTATTACTACACTGATAAATACACAAGTGTCACTCTCATAGGACACTAAGAGCTCCTGGATGCTCAATCGATGCAGTCTTGTCAGCTTCCGTGTTTCCTCAACACACAGTACCATCCTCCACCAGTACTGGGAAACACCAACGAGTCTACCCTAGCCACGGGCCAGCCTATACACAGTCTCACTAGGTGCTCCTCGGGAACGCCCACAATCACTCTCCAGCCTGGTGCTGGCAGAGAACACAGCCTCGCGCTGCTGGGCCTCTTCACTAACAAATACAAGGGTAGTGAACCCTTGGCAGGAGCTTCTTGCAACTCGCTAGTTGCACTCCTCCATAGCACCTTACTGTCAGTCGTCTCTTCCTCTAGCCAGTCCCGGGGTACGCCGAATTCTGTCACTGCCACTTCACAGGCAGACAGTAGAACACTACACAGTTCCTCTTCAGCGGCGGCTCACTGCTTCCTTAAAGCAGAATGAAGTAGAGAGATAATGGCTGCCCTAGGTAGACTGACTGTCCTCGTACCACAGCAGTCCTACATCGACTCTGTGGATACAGACATGTCATCAGTACACTGGTCAGTACATGGGACACTAGTTTTTAGTTAGTTTAGTTCATTTATTATGCACCCCATACCCATCTTGTGGGCGGTAGTGGAAAGGGTTACAGAGGCACATAATGGGCTCAGGGACTGAACCCCACAATTCATTTAGCTAAGCAAGTTACAATCTTGATGAGCTAGTTACAAAATTCAATACAAGTCGTCACATCAACAATGGGTTCGAGATCGACCTCAAATTCAGGTTCTAAATTAAGCAACTGACATATGTGGAGAGCTAGTGTCAAAATTTATATGTTTGTCCTGCACACCGCCTCCCATCCAGTGGGCAGCGGTGGATAGGTTACAATCACTCAGTTACTACCTACAGTTAGCAAACTGGGGATATTTGGCTAAAATTTCTGGTAGCAGATCATTTTGAATGAAATATTTACACATCGCTGGAACATTGGTTATAGAATTGTCTCTAAATTCACGTATACCACTTACGGACTCTGACATAGACATACAACTCCTCCTACAATAGATGGCACTGATTTTCTAGGCGCCACCTCACCAGAGGTCAGCAACAGCGACCTCTTGAGCTGACCAAGACAGGAATCTAGCGCCTCTTGCTGGTATCTTCCTGCCACCGCTAGATGGCATCGTCCATTTTGTGGGGGTTTCGGGAGCGGATGGCATTGACGTTGCTGCTCCAGGCTCCGACGATGGAATCGAGTTCATAACACCATTCATCCACTTGTACACCTCTATCATGTCATCCCAATTCTTGGCCTTTCCAGAGAATGTAATTTAAGCTTTGTCGATCTTTTTTCATATGACGGGTTTCTAATTTGCGGGATTAACTTTATCATCCTACGCTGGACGTGTTCTAGTGAATTTATATCCATTCTATAGTATAGCAGCCAAAACTGAACAGCATAATCTAAATTGGGCCTAACAAGAGCTAGATATAGCTGAAGAACAACACCGGGTGTCTTATTACTAACACTTCGATAAATATATCCCAGTGACCTATGAATTTTCACTTGCTGTTTCAGGTTCTTCCTTTCAGGTTGTTCTGGCTCCTCGAACTTATCATGCAGGATGTTTTTCTCTTTTTTGGTGTTTGCAATTCATTTCTGGCCTGCCTTGATGACTGACTGCTTTGGGCTTTCAGTCAGTCTGCATATCTGCAAGATGGGGAGGGACCTTTGTGGTGGCTCTGATGGTTCTTGTCTTCACAAATTATGCCTCTGTCATGTCCTTTGTGTGATTCTCTGGTGACAGTCTACTGTCCAGAACCACCTTTAGATCTCTCGCTTTGTCAGTGTTCTCCAATGCCTTTCCATGTACAGTAATTAGTAGGTTGTGTTTGTAATTATCTAAGTGCAGTTACAGAATGAGAACAATGCTTGTGGTGTCCTGTCTTCTCAGTACTCAGTTATATAACAATTTGATACTACTGACGGGTTTGGCCTCCACAACTTTCTCACTTAACTTGTTCCAACCATCTACCACTGTGATTGCAAAAGAGAACATTCTAATATTTTTTGTCACCTTTGTTTCCATAGCTTGAATCTAGTAACCCTCTTGTTCTTGGAAGTTGCAGGTTTCAAGAATTCCTCTTTTTTTCAGTTTTGTCGATTCAAACTGAGATGGATCGGTTTTCTGGTTGTTTGGTGGGGTTTCTGGTCAGTTTCATTGTGGGCATGTGCTTGGCTGGTTCTGGCTTTTGGCCTTCAATTCCCTTACCTGTCTGTCTTTCAGGTGGATTTGTTCTGCTTGAGTTCGCAGGTTCCATCTAGTTCTGGATCCGGCCATGTTGCTTTCGTGGTTGTGGGGTTTTGTGTGCATGCTCTTGTTCCTTCTTGCACCCCCTCTCATTCTTTTCTAGCCTTGTTGGGTGGGTGTGCAGTCCCATGAGGCTTTTGCAGCTCATCTGTTCACCTTGCTTGATGTTCACTTGCTGCTTTGTATGGCTTTGCTGTACTCTTCCTTCACCTTCCAGAGTTCTTGGGTTCTAGAGTGGTGTTCTGCATTTGTTTGGGATCCAAGGCCCTTTGGTTTGTTCCCTGGATGAGGCTTTTGCTTCACCCTCTCCTGATTCTCTGTTTTGGCCATTTTACCCAGCTGGGTTTGTTGAGACCCCATTGGCTCTTTGCCAGCTTTAGGGCATGCTGTCCAATGCACTCGTCCTTTCTCCCTATGCTGTAGAGGAGGATTTTTATGCCCTGCATTCCTTGGGTTTCTCTAGGTGGTTGATTGATTTTTTTTTTGTCAGGTGCTTTGCATGTTGACTGCCATGGCTTGCTGTGTCTTTCATGTCTTTCTCTTGGCTCTGTGCTCCGCTTTGCTCCACCTGCTCCCTGTAGTTCGTTTTCTGCCATGTGGAGAGTGTCCCGTATTTGAGTGGACAGTTTATCTTCATTAAATCCCACTTCCAAGGGCTGGGTATTTTTCACTGCTGCTTTCGGTTTGTTTTGTTTTGATTTTGGCTGTCTGTTTGAGATTAATGTTGGAGCATCATTGTGTGCAGCTAGACTAGCACAGGCATTTAAGTCTCTTACAGGGGGTTATCAACAATGTAAAATGCCTAGAGCAATGACACATGATCTTGATGAGATCTTGCCAGATATTGGTCATGTCTGATCTCAACCTGGTGGTGCAGAGTAATTGGTTCATCAAAAAGAGTTTGTTTTGATAGGGCTAGTATAAAGGCGGAGAATCCGTTTGTGGGACCGATGCAGCAAAAGTTCGCAATATGAGGGAGAAAGGGTTTCCTGAAAACATCATGGGCATCAAATTTATTAAGCATGGTGCATCTGTGCATCCAAATTAGAAACATCTAATTTATTAATCATGTAATGAAAATGCATATAGACATGGAAATGGATATAATTATCTTTACTTTAAGCGGTATCATAGACAAATCTACACATGATCTCTTGCCAATGATATCCAGGTGATATAATGCAACCTAATCTGAACACTGTTAACAATAACTTCTCGAGCAATAACCGCTGCGCATCACCACTGCTGTATACGAGGGCCAATTTGGAGCTCAAATTGCTGCTCATGAAATTATTTGCACGGACATAAAAGTGACATGCGTCAAAATACATTCACTTTGCAGGTTCTTGCTAGGAATACAGTAGCTGCACCTGATCTTTCATAAGAATTACCACCTCGGCTCACCTGGGTCACGTTAGCGCCACGAAAATTTGCCGGGCGTCATACATGATATCTGAACTACTCCCTTATCTATAGGTCCCTTATCTGTAGACACCCTACATGAGGCACTTGCATCCTAGGATAAAGGCAGTAACTATTGCTCAGTGCACAGTACTGCTAAGCACAGCAGCCATGGTGTACAAGTTTAGCTGAGAGATCACCATTCTCTCTCTCACTGTCCTCTGGTGATCTTCTACCCTTCCCCCCCACCCCATGCCCCGACTACAGCTACCAGCTCCCACCTTTTCCGGTTCTGTTGAGTTGGTTGGCTTCCATTGGTTCCATTTTAGTTCTAGGGGGGGGGGGGTCCCTTGTTTGTGGTCTGCTTTTTCTGGTCCCTCATTTCCAAGCTTTTTGTCTTGGTTTGTCTGCTAGGTTCTTCTGTTTGGTCAGCTGGTGGACCAAACTTACGTTGTTTGGGGTGGATTTGGTGGATTTTCAGAGGTTTTCCCTAGTTTCTGCTCTCCTCTGACCCTATTGTGTTAAAATTTAGTTTTTGTACTGTGTGGTGAGGGAATGGAATTACCAGGAGAAAGTGCCAAGCCATTACGACTATATTGCACTTGGAAGGGATCAGGATAAAGATTTGGGATGGGACGGGGGAAAGAATTCTGCCCAACCATTTGGATGGTGGCGGACTGAATGCCGACCCGCATGAAGCGAGACTGTCGCTCTATCGTAAAGCCCAAGTTGTTGGGCACTGTGTAGTGAGATAACAACAGGGATTCACCATGGAATTATCCTAGAAAACAGTGTTGAATGTAATGACACTCCTCTTTCTGGTGGGTCCTCAGTGGCTTCCTGGACCCTTTTCTTTTTCAGGTCCATCAGTTTGGCCTTTGTCGGCTCATAATTGAAGGGTTACACTGGCTGAGTCTTTTCCTCCAGATACGCCACCTGGGGGTGGGGAAGTGGAACTAGCCATTAAACAACAGTGTTGTGAGAGCTCTCCTACGTATTAGCTCTTCTCAAGGTACTTTGCCTCCAGACAAAGGATGTGACTAGTCCTCCTTTGTTGATTGAGAAAGACAGTCTTTGACTTTGTGCTGCTACTTGTTCATCATTTGTATGAGCTGATTGCTCCTTTTAGTGTTGCAGGCCTTGCACTGTAGCAGAGGGCACATACGGGGTCATTTACTTGAATCTTGGGGTCTGTGGCTACTTGTGCCATATCAGAGTGTCCGAGGTCAAGGTTCGGTGTATGGCTCTAAAGAGCCTAGGCTCTTTACCCATGTGCCATGCACATCTGACTGTCGGGGTTGCAGTGGCTGTTGTTCCTTATCCCTGTGCTTACCTTTCAGTGACTGTGGGGGGGAGTGAGATCTAGCTCTTCGTGCCCTGCCTCCTAACCATTCATATCTGGTGTGCTAATTACCCCTCTCAACATTAACATTTTCAACATATTTCTTTTTAAAGTTTTGGATGGAATTGGCTTCAAGAACCTCATCAGTGCATTGTACTTGCCTACCACCTGTACAGGGAAACAAAAAATTTTTTACACCTCAACTCAACTGCATGTCTGGCTTTCACTGATGTCATTTCTCCTACCTCTTTAATTTAAATAGGCTTCCTTCTTGTGTGTGGGTTTCTGTCGGGAGTCCCTACGGCTCCCTGGAGCTTATCGGGCTAATGTTTGTTATATTAGACTGGGACATTAGCTATGGAGTACAGACCTACCAGGGACCAGTGCCAGAACCTGGCCCCTTCAGAGAGGTTTCAGGGAGTAATGGCCCTGGAAAACCCCCTTGTGGTTGGGGTTTTACTTTTGCCGACTTTAGGCTTTGCTGTGGGGATTCACGCTTGGCTTTTGGATCTTATATGCATATACACCTGTAGGGAATTCTATTGCTAGCACAATGATACAAAACGAACGACATAGCACGAGAATTAAGGTGAGAAAACTGAAACGAGTATACACATTTAGTGTCGCCGAGCGCTCACCCGCACCGCCAGGAGTACCTGTAGTTCGTGCATACGCGAGGAACACACACCCGGGGCGCGAAAGTGTTAATCTCCTGTTCTAAAGGTAACATTTCCCAGGTCATCTCGGTATCATTAAGTTTAGGAAGCCTGCAGTATACCCTTCTATCTTGAGGTAGATAGAAGGGTGTACGGTCTTGAGATGATTTCAGGGCTTAGCATCCCTGTGACCCGGTCCTCGACCAGGCCTCCTTTTTGTTACACACCCCCAGGAAGCAGTCTGTAGCAACTATCAACTCCCAGATACCTATTTTACTGCTAGGTAACAGGGGCATTAGGGTGGAAGAAACTCTTCCCAATTGTTTCCGCCTCCACTGGGGACCAAACCTGGAATCTCAGGACTACAAATCCGAAGCAATGTCCACTCAACTGCCAGGCCCCTAACAGCTGGCTAATGAGCTGAGCCAATTAACAGCTGGCCAATGATGACTGCAAGTGTTTTCCAACATGTCCTGGGCTGATATTCAGGCTCATGGGATTTGACCCTCTTAATAGAGCTGTGGTGGCCTAGTATTTGATTAATGTTATTGGTCACAGTTGGTTGTGTGTTGCCTTGGGTCGTGTGTCTCAGTCTGGATTCTCTCCTTAGTAACTCCCTCCTCTCCTCCTCCCTGATTAGTCCCACATTTTCGTTCTTGGTTGTTAGCTAGCTTCAGGTAGCCATTGGGGGGTCTCCCAGAATCCCAACATTGAATGTATTGAAATTCCTCCTGGTAGAGCCCCTTTGGCTCTCTGGTTCCCTCCTTTCCTTCTAGGTTTTGGTTCATCGGTGATCTAGTTATTGGCTCCAGAACTGATCGGGGAAGCTGGTTATGGGCTGGGGTCAGATCATCTTATAGTTTCTATTGATATCACTGGGTTTGAGCTAGGTTTGAATGGATCTGTTGTTTCATTTGAATAATTTGTGAAGTTGTTTGTCAGTTTCAAGGCTTTGTTTTTTGTGAACCCTCTTGTTGTATGTAAAACTTTGCTAACTTTCTGGATGCTTTCCCAGTGTGGTGGAGAATTATCACTCACTCTATGTTCCTCTGTTAGGGGACCAGGTTCTGGCTCTGGTCCCATCTTGGCCAAACAGAACTCCTGTGACTAATGTGACCCATTAGATAGAACAGTCTTAGAAAGATAACTTCAGGGAGTCACCAGGGCTCTACCAAAAAGAAGCATTTCATTATTTTCAATGCTGGTAAGATTTCTGGGGGGAGCCCCTACGGCTCCCCGGAGCTATCCAGGCTGATATGGATACCCTAACTATTTTGCATCAGTCAATGTGGGTGGAGTTGTAGGCCTACCGGGAACCACGAGCCAGAACCTGGCCCCCTCACAGAGGCACGAGGAGCAATGGCTTACAGAAATTCACATGTGATTTGGAGCATTCAATATATGCCATCGACTGGGACAGGCACCCAGAAAGGTAAGCGCCACAAAACAAACCCCTATTCTGGTTAAAACAATGAAAAGTGCCAAACGAGTGGACAGAACTCCCCAAAGAAAAAAGAGCAAACAAGCATGATGTCACTCGAGCCGTGCCACATGTCTGCACAGCTCTTCCCCCCCCCCCAACCCCCACGGAACTGGGAAGAGGAGCCCAAACCCTCACGCATGCGATCCACACTGCAGTTCCTCGGCTGATGGGATCGTGCATAGTCATGTGGCACCAGCCCCAGTCCTCTCTCAGTGCTGTTATTGGTTTCAGTGCTGCTCTTATGGTGACTTGTGGGCTGGGAGTAATTCTCAGGTACTCAGGCTGCATGTGCTTAGGTCTCCTTCCCTGAGTCCCTGTAAGTACTGCCCCTGGGGCTTGGAGTTACCTTCCACAAGTAACCTTGGGTGAACCTCTGTTGGCCTTTCGCTGCTTGGCATTTGGCCGCCCCAAGTGTGTGTGGGGAGGGGGGGGGAGGGTTCCGCCCTTGTTAGCCTTGGGGTAAGTGGTAGTTACTGCACTGGTGGGGCGTAGGGTACTGCGTAGCTAGTTTTCACCTTTAACAGCGGCCGGCTCTGTTTTCTTCGGGTACGTTGTCCTCTTACGAGGTTTTTCTTTTCTTTTTGTTTTTGCCTGGTGGGGAAGGGTCTTCCTTGTGTTCTTCCTCCCCCTTATATTAGGGTCGTTTGTGTGGTGATGCCACTCATCTTGTGGACACACCGCCATAGCAGCATGTACATCACTCCCCAATAGGAATCCGCCATAGCAGCATGTACATCACTCCCCAATAGGAAGAAAACCCGCTGGTTGTTCATCCTGTCACTTGTACCCAGACACAGCTGAGACTTGCTTAACTGTCTCAAGTGAACAGCTCCTCAAACAAGAAGATTAACATCTATCAACCCTTAAAAGCTTACGTTATCTTGCGGGTGCAAAATGGGGAAATCTTTTAAGAACAGTATCAATATTTGACAAATAGTGTTTCCTAACTCAAACAATGTGGGGTTTATTATTCTACACATATTCCTAATGTCTCTCGGGTGTTCACATTCACGTAGATAGTGGTCAAGGCAGTGTCCGTCACTCTCACCACAGATTCTGCAACTTCGCTGATCAACTGTTGTTTCCATTCCATATCTCCATGGATATTTGTATCCAAGACGAATTCTCGCTATTACTGATTCTCTCCCTCGTCCTCCTCTTCGGCCATAATGATTGGGATTGCCAGCTGCAACCATGTTGTACCATCGTACAGATTCACTGGTTTGTATTTCTATCCTCCTTTCCTCAGTTACCTTATCACGGTGATGTTGCCTGACAATACCTCTAATTTGTAGTAGAGTCTTGGGTATGAAGTACTCAATATGGTCTCCTTCAGCGCCTTCAGCAGCCAGCACATCTGCTCGTTCATTCCCACATATCCCAACATGGGAGGGGATCCACAGAAACTTGATGACTCTTCCCTGATTGGTAAGTACTCTCACAGCTCTCTTAACCCTTAAAGTGCGCATCACTTCATATGAAGTGCTAGGCGTTTTACCAGTCGACTGCTCTTCACTTCATATGAAGTGTTGGAGCACTACGCAAGATTTAAACGGCCCGCGGATACACGGGGTTCACCACACCTTCATCAGGGCTCTTGTAAACAGACGCCATTTTTAAAAAAAATCGTGGGCCAAACTCCCGGGTGTTAGGGGCCTCAGTATCACGTAAGCTACCAAGCCTGACGCACGCAGCATGAGCTCACAGCACTGCTGTTCAGCTTGTGACCACAGCATCGCCTAAAAATGCCATAATATACTTGTTCATGCTATTATGTATTATGTAGCGATGATATTATTACAGAAGACCCCTGACTGTGATAAAAGTGACCAGGGTTCTGATAATAGCAGGATTGCGATGATATTTAGCGCTGTGCGCCATGGAGGGAGGAGTAATGCTGTGGGAGGGAGGGTGGTGGCGATGTTTTCTGACTGTGTGTGGCCACCTTTTATTGACTGCACTCAGCATACCAGCTTAGTGGTTCGCTATAGTGAACACAAATGTAGATACTTATATATAACGTGTGTATAGAGGGTATAAACAGCAAGAGAAGGTTTGGAGCCGCCATTTTGGTGAGGGCGGTGGCGTCGTCTGCACGACGCCACCGTGCAGACGACGGTGTTGTTTACTGGTTACCACGATAGTCTTTGGGCACCATACCAGTTTATTTGTACAAGTATGGTGAATAAAACAGGTAGATATTTATTTATAATGTGTGTATATAGTGTAATAACACCACACAGTTTGTTGGAGGAGAAATATTAGTGTATCTGGCCTTGAGGGAGGCAGCCATCAGCTGACTGTGTTAGGTCCTATGTCTTTGTGACTTTACTCACCATACAAGCTTAGATGTACAGTTATGGTGAACAAAACATGTAGATACTTATATATACCGTCTGTATATAGTGAATTATAGCAAAAACAGTATTGTGGGAGGAGAATGTGGGCGAGTCAGATGACTGGAGGGAGGGCGGGAGTGGCTGGCTGGTACACGGCGGTCACTCCTCGTTACTTTTTGACTCATAATAGCTACTTAGTGGTTCGTTATAGTGAACAAAACATGCAGATACTTATATATAACCTGTGCTTATAGTGTAATAACCGACAAAGTATTTGTTCACTGATTGATGAACATGACTGAATCAACAATATGTACACCATATTTTTGAGTACAGCAATGATTCACTCATTTTATTATATAAATATATCAAACTACACACTATTGAATAATATTACAGCAAAAAAACTATGAAACATCAATCAGAGACATTGAAATAATTAGGTAATTATCTCTTTGTTGCAACTCTGGCCTGACAGCTGGCGAGCAACAGACCGCCTGGGACGCATGCTGAGTCAGCGCCTATAATTTGCCAGACTTCCCTGCCCTATAGCGGGCAATATATGGCACTTACGATTTTTTTATTATTTTTCCCGTGATCAGTGAACACAAATTAACAGGTTAGGAAGAAAAAATAATTTTTTTTTTTCAAAATGACATGCGCCTGTGCGGATAGCAGGATATTAGACCCCGAGCATGTTAAGGGTTAATTTCAGCGACTATTGCAAGATTTTCTGCCCGATTTTTACTTAGGCTTTGCAGTGCTGCTTTTGAATCGGTGCAAATCACTGCACCATTAGTGTTTCGTTCAAGAAACTTTAGCGCCATAACAATGGCAGTTAGCTCTGCTTGCGTTGAAGAGGCATAGTTCTCAATACGTGCTTTTTCTTCATTTCTGCGTTGGAAAGTATTATCCTTGATTACCATGTATGCTGCACCAACCCTGCCATTGACAGGATTAGATGACCCGTCAGTGTAGATTTGATCTAGTTCATCTCCGGCTTCTTTATAAATTTCCTCGAGATACTTGTTCCTCATTTCTTGTGGTAACATGTTGGATTTTTTCATTGCCATTTCATTGATGATGATCTTGCATGAGTCATCCTCCCAGGGAGGTAACCTCTCTACAGGCAGGAGCTCACGGGCTTGCTCAAGAAGGTGAAGCTCTTCGAGGTAGCAGACTGATCTGTGATGCCATTTTTTGCTTCTCCTGTTTCCCCCTGAAAGTAGCACAGAGCTCAGTTTTTTCTTAGCAATATCATTGTAATGGGATCTCTGGCTATCCTAATTGCGAGCTTAGCATTCAGCTCCTGAATTCTGCTTTTAACACTGGGAAGGGACAACTCCTCTCGTAGATTAGACGTTTTGGCAGTTCTTGGAACTCCAAGAATGATTGTCATGGCTTCATTTTGAATGCTTTCAAGCCTTTTCATATCGCTTTGAGAGTAGGTGCACAGAACTGGTGCAGTATAGTCTGTGACGGAGCGCACATAGGCTGTGTACATCATTTTAAGCACGGCAATAGAGGCTCCATGTCCATTCCAGGTCATAGCTTTCAGTGCCCTGAGTCGCCTTTTGCATGTTCCTATGAGTTGATTGAGCTCCTCTTTCTTCCCCTTGTTAGAGCCGACAGTGACGCCAAGGTATCGATAGTGGTCGACCCATTCAAGTGTTACACCATTAATTTGCAGTTCTTTATTTGCTCTCCGCTTGTGATGGGAGTATGCCTTCGCCTTGTTTGTGGAGAGAGTGAAACCGAGCTCAATACATTTCCTTCCAAGGAGTTCAATGGACTGTTCAATTTTTCCCAAGGTGGGAGCTTGTATTAGGACATCATCTGCATATTCCACTTGTTGTGTTCCTTCCGGAAAATCAATATTTGAAATGGCGTTCATAAGTACATTGAATAGTGTAGGGCTTAAGACTCCGCCTTGGGGGGTCCCGAATTCCATATTCATTGTTCTGGAAACTGCTCCATTGAAGCAAACCTTGGCTTTCCTTCCTGTGAGGTAGTCTTCAACCCATTTCATGAGTCTCCCCTTGGCACCCATGCATGCAAGCTCGTCTAGGATCGCAATCCCCTGTGCTTTGTCGAAGGCTCCTTTGATGTCAACAAATACAGAGTACCTAGCCGTGTCATTAGTCAAGTAATTAACTATACAATTTGCTGTGCTCCGTCCTTTAACAAATTCATTGACCCCCTCCCCTAACCTGCCTATTTTGTGCAACAGTCGGTTTAGGATGATCCTTTCAAGCATCTTGCAAGTGCATGACACGAGACTGATAGGTCTGTAATTTCCAGGGTCATTAGGCTTCGGTATTGGAATAATTATTGCGTGTTTCCATTGTGTAGGCAACACTCCACTTAGGAATGACTTGTTAAACAGGTGGAGTAGTGGATTCCCAGACACTTCACACAGTGCATTGAGTATGTCGTGGGTGACGCCATCTTCACCAGATGCTGTACTTTTACCCTTTTTCATAGCGCCCCTTACTTCTTGGGCTGTGATTGGTTCCCTATATTCGTCATCACTAGACAGTGCTCTTGTTATCCTAATTCTTCTGTCATCATGTCGCAAGAGCTGTTCCCTGCTGATTTCTGCAGGGAGGGAGGAGGAGGATGCTGCATCACTCCACTTGTGAATTAGTTCTTCAGCCTTACCCTGTGGGTCTTTGTGAGCTGGAGGCCGGCTCTGCCCCCCTTAGCTATCTGAATTTTTGCCCACACTTGTCTTGCAGATGTTTCCTGTCCAATAGAGCTAGTGAACTCAAGCCATTGTCTTTCCCGCTCCTTAATCTTCTCTTCCCTGGCTACTTGACACACAGTTTTAAACAACTCTTGGTTACTCTCAGTGGGATGTCTCTGGTACTCTCTACTCATATCTCGTACATTTGCGTTAAGCATCTTTATGTAATCATTCTCATACCATTTTATTTTCTTCCTCTGAGGTTACTTCGCCCAGACGTACGGCGCGGAACTCTTAGACAGCTCTCAATTTGGTGATTAAGGTCATCAACAAATGTGTCAATATCTTCTGGATTTGGTATTCCGTGAACCAGTCACTCGTCCTGTTTATGAAGTGCGGCCTCATATCTGGTCCGAGTGATAACCTTTTTCTTTTATTTGTCTTTTTCCTTCTCTTGCTCATGTCGACGGTGGTAATCAGTGCCCAGTGGTCACTACATAAACTGTGCACAATGTGTGTACTGGCATCCGTGTCCT
>WNGS01165503.1:15493044-15506277 GCA_020271785.1 Procambarus virginalis | reverse complement strand
AAGTATGGTGAATAAAACAGGTAGGATATTTATTTATAAGTGTGTATATAGTGTAATAACACCACACAGTTTGTTGGAGGAGAGAGAAATATAGTGTATCTGGCCTTGAGGGAGGCAGCCATCAGCTGACTGTGTTAGGTCCTATTGTCTTTGTGACTTTACTCACCATACAAGCTTAGATGTACAGTTATGGTGAACAAAACATGTAGATACTTATATACCGTCTGTATATAGTGAATTATAGCAAAAACAGTATTGTGGGAGGAGAATGTGGGCGAGTCAGATGAATGGAGGGAGGGCGGGAGTGGCTGGCTGGTACACGGCGGTCACTCCTCGTTACTTTTTGACTCATAATAGCTACTTAGTGGTTCGTTATAGTGAACAAAACATGCAGATACTTATATATAACCTGTGGCTTATAGTGTAATACCGACAAAGTATTTGTTCACTGATTGATGAACATGACTGAATCAACAATATGTACACCATATTTTGAGTACAGCATGATTCACTCATTTATTATATAAATATATCAAACTACACACTATATGAATAATATTACAGCAAAAAAAACTATGAAACATCAATCAGAGACATTGAAATAATTAGGTAATTATCTCTTTGTTGCAACTCGGCCTGACAGCTGGCGAGCAACAGACAGCGCCTGGGACGCATGCTGAGTCAGCGCCTATAATTTGCCAGACTTCCCTGCCCTATAGCGGGCAATATATGGCACTTACGATTTTTTTATTATTTTTCCCGTGATCAGTGAACACAAATAACAGGTTAGGAAGAAAAATAATTTTTTTTTTTTTTCAAAATGACATGCGCCTATGCGGATAGCAGGATATTAGACCCCGAGCATGTTAAGGGTTAATTCAGCGACTATTGCAAGATTTTTGCCCGATTTTTTCTTAGGCTTTGCAGTGCTGCTTTTGAATCGGTGCAAATCACTGCACCATTAGTGTTGTTTCAAGAAACTTTAGCGCCATAACAATGGCAGTTAGCTCTGCTTGCGTTGAAGAGGCATAGTTCTCAATACGTGCTTTTCTTCATTTCTGCGTTGGAAAGTATTATCCTTGATTACCAGTGTATGCTGCACCAACCCTGCCATTGACAGGATTAGATGACCCGTCAGTGTAGATTTGATCTAGTTCATCTCCGGCTTCTTTATAAATTTCCTCGAGATACTTGTTCCTCATTTCTTGTGGTAACATGTTGGATTTTTTCATTGCCATTTCATTGATGATGATCTTGCATGAGTCATCCTCCCAGGGAGGTAAACCTCTCTACAGGCAGGAGCTCACGGGCTTGCTCAAGAAGGTGAAGCTCTTCGAGGTAGCAGACTGATCTGTGATGCCATTTTTGCTTCTCCTGTTTCCCCTGAAAGTAGCACAGAGCTCAGTTTTTTCTTAGCAATATCATTGTAATGGGATCTCTGGCTATCCTAATTGCAAGCTTAGCATTCAGCTCCTGAATTCTGCTTTTAACACTGGGAAGGGACAACTCCTCTCGTAGATTAGACGTTTTGGCAGTTCTTGGAACTCCAAGAATGATTGTCATGGCTTCATTTTGAATGCTTTCAAGCCTTTTCATATCGCTTTGGGAGTAGGTGCACAGAACTGGTGCGGCATAGTCTATGACGGAGCGCACATAGGCTGTGTACATCATTTTAAGCACGGCAATAGAGGCTCCATGTCCATTCCAGGTCATAGCTTTCAGTGCCCTGAGTCGACTTTTGCATGTTCCTATGAGTTGATTGAGCTCCTCTTTCTTCCCTTGTTAGAGCCGACAGTGACGCCAAGGTATCGATAGTGGTCGACCCATTCAAGTGTTACACCATTAATTTGCAGTTCTTTATTTGCTCTCCGCTTGTGATGGGAGTATGCCTTCGCCTTGTTTGTGGAGAGAGTGAAACCGAGCTCAATACATTTCCTTCCAAGGAGTTCAATGGACTGTTAAATTTTTCCCAAGGTGGGAGCTGTATTAGGACATCATCTGCATATTCCACTTGTTGTGTTCCTTCCGGAAAATCAATATTTGCAATGGCGTTCATAAGTACATTGAATAGTGTAGGGCTTAAGACTCCGCCTTGGGGGGTCCCGAATTCCATATTCATTGTTCTGGAAACTGCTCCATTGAAGCAAACCTTGGCTTTCCTTCCTGTGAGGTAGTCTTCAACCCATTTCATGAGTCTCCCTTGGCACCCATGCATGCAAGCTCGTCTAGGATCGCAATCCCCTGTGCTTTGTCGAAGGCTCCTTTGATATCAACAAATACAGAGTACCTAGCCGTGTCATTAGTCAAGTAATTAACTATACAATTTGCTGTGCTCCGTCCTTTAACAAATCATTGACCCCCTCCCCTAACCTGCCTATTTTGTGCAACAGTCGGTTTAGGATGATCCTTTCAAGCATCTTGCAAGTGCATGACACGAGACTGATAGGTCTGTAATTTCCAGGGTCATTAGGCTTCGGTATTGGAATAATTATTGCGTGTTTCCATTGTGTAGGCAACACTCCACTTAGGAATGACTTGTTAAACAGGTGGAGTAGTGGATTCCCAGACACTTCACACAGTGCATTGAGTATGTCGTGGGTGACGCCATCTTCACCAGATGCTGTACTTTTACCCTTTTTCATAGCGCCCCTTACTTCTTGGGCTGTGATTGGTTCCCATATTCGTCATCACTAGACAGTGCTCTTGTTATCCTAATTCTTCTGTCATCATGTCGCAGGAGCTGTTCCCTGCTGATTTCTGCAGGGAGGGAGGAGGAGGATGCTGCATCACTCCACTTGTGAATTAGTTCTTCAGCCTTACCCTGTGGGTCTTTGTGAGCTGGAGGCCGGGCTCTGCCCCCCTTAGCTATCTGAATTTTTGCCCACACTTGTCTTGCAGATGTTTCCTGTCCAATAGAGCTAGTGAACTCAAGCCATTGTCTTTCCCGCTCCTTAATCTTCTCTTCCCTGGCTACTTGACACACAGTTTTAAACAACTCTTGGTTACTCTCAGTGGGATGTCTCTGGTACTCTCTACTCATATCTCGTACATTTGCGTTAAGCATCTTTATGTAATCATTCTCATACCATTTTATTTTCTTCCTCTGAGGGTTACTTCGCCCAGACGTACGGCGCGGAACTCTTAGACAGCTCTCAATTTGGTGATTAAGGTCATCAACAAATGTGTCAATATCTTCTGGGATTTGGTATTCCGTGAACCAGTCACTCGTCCTGTTTATGAAGTGCGGCCTCATATCTGGTCCGAGTGATAACCTTTTTCTTTTATTTGTCTTTTTCCTTCTCTTGCTCATGTCGACGGTGGTAATCAGTGCCCAGTGGTCACTACATAAACTGTGCACAATGTGTGTACTGGCATCCGTGTCCTGTGCATTCAGCAGGAGAGCATAGCATTGTTATTTTACTGTGTAGATTTGGTACTTAGCCCTCCAGTATCTTCCAGGTGTATATTATTTGGTATCTCTCTCGGCTTCTTTCTAGCGAGTACATTTGGAGGGCTTTGAGACGATCCCAATAATTTATATGCTTTATCGCGTCTATGCATGCCGTATATGTTCTCTGTATTCCTTCTATTTCAGCAATCTCTCCTGCTCTGAAGGGGGAAGTGAGTACTGAGCAGTACTCAAGACGGGACAACACAAGTGACTTGAAGAGTACAACCATTGTGATGGGATCCCTGGATTTGAAAGTTCTCGTAATCCATCCTATCATTTTTCTGGCTGTCGCAATATTTGCTTGGTTATGCTCCCTAAACGTTAGGTTGTCAGACATCATTATTCCTAAACCTAATCCTGCAGTCCTGTGAGTTCAGCTTTTAGCAATTTGCTTGGTAGTTTGGGACGCCGGTTAGCAGTACCCTGCCTGGGATAACCCTTAGCAGGCTCAGTCTAGTGGCCCTGGGAAACCCCCACGGGAGCACTCAGGTCCAATGGAGGAGACCCCTACTTCCCCTCTCGCTTTGTGAGAGTTTGAGGGTTGCTCTGTTCCCTTGTCTCAGGATTGTCTCAGGGCGACACTTATTGTTTTGGCTTCCGTCATGCTGCCTGTTGGGTCGGTGACGCATTTGACCCAGAGCCCTGCGAGCTCTGTTGCTTGTTTGTGACTCAATTCACCCAATCTGATGATGATTTTCTTCGGGTGCAGGCAGCTCGCGCGTTGCAGGATAGATTTAGGTTATTGAAACGCGGTCGGGTTGTCGCTTCCATGGACGCCCCGAGGCTGCCCTGCTTTGCCTAGAGGGACTTGGGGGTGTTGGGCACTTCGACCTTGGTTCCGTCCACACCCCCGCTTCTTTCCCCTTCGGTGGTTCATTTGGTCCCCTCCCCCCTGCTTCTTGCCCCTAAGCATCTGAGGGCTTCGGGGTCGGTGCAGGGTTTAGAGGCTTCTGAGACTCGGGCAGTTTCGGGGGTTGCCCCATCCGGGGTGGCTACGGAGGCATTCGAGCCTCCGGGACTCACCCAGATAATGGCTTTTCATTACATTCAATGCTGCTTTTTTTAAGGTTATGCATACAATGTTCCTCATTTAGTTGAAAATAAGGTAAGCATAATGGATAACTTCAGAGATTTCTGTATTTTAGTAAAAGTGTTGCTAAAGCTTTCTGTGTGCATTAGGTATATCTGTCTCATACAAAAATTATAATCATACGTAAATAACTTGTTTTGAGAATAAGACCATCATAATCATTTAATATTCTAGGAGGATGATATACAACATGAAGTTGGAGAAACTCCAGACAAGCAAGAAGGTAATGAAGACCCACTGGAGGGGCCAAGCTGGTTGTTCAGTGAGAGTGCAACAAACCGCTCGTCTTGCAGTGCAAAAGGACGAGGTAGAGGTGGACGACGAGGCAAACTAAAGACTAATGCTCGGTGTTCCTCGTTGCAATCTAGAAATTCTGTTGTGGTTGAATCGAGTGACAGTGAAGAAGATAATGGTGGTTCAACTAGAAACAGCAAAGTTACTTCATTCAAGAAACCATTAGAGATTGCTGATTTTGCTAAAGAAAATTCAACAAATACCTTAGAACATAGTTACCTGGCTTCCCCAGCTACTATGTTTGCTAGATTGGAGGATTTAGAGGCTAAAGCAGGCCGTCAGTCAAAAAGATCTAAAGGGCGTTCACTTAGGGCAAACAGAGAGAGCATGGAGAGAGTACATGATGTCATCCCCGAGAAGCAGCTTAGAAGCTCACCCCGAAGTAAAGAGCTTCTGCGAGGAATGAATAATTCTGCCATGGCAAAAACTGACGAGTCTTTAAATCTTCATTTGGATGCAACTGTTGGCAGTAGTAGTAATACTGATCCTTTAAATGATTCTCATTCTCAAGACACTGTTCATATGCCTCCTCCAGTGCTGCCAGAGCCCACTAAGCAAGCAGAATTTTGGGTAAATGACAATGACCTAACATGTGTGCATAACATAAGCATGGATATGACAGAGCCTATTTCAAAAATCTTTGCTCAAGCTGCTGTTGAGGCATTAAAGGAAGAGAAAGGCAAGGAGGTACAGTTGGAGAGAAGATTCTTTAAGGCAGAATCAAATAAACAGCTTAAGGTTCAGCCAGAAGTGGCTGAAAAGACCCCATTCGATGTGTCACAGATGGATGCAACTCTTGTAAATATTCCTCCTTATTCCTCACAGAGGACTGTAGAAAAAGAAAATTTACCGCCACAATTTGAAAATCACAGTAATGCGGATGCAGCTTCCGTGATGTTCGTAAACCTGCGAAGAGTATCGGTTGTTCTTGAAGATGTACTGAAGAGTCCTCGAAGCACAGAGAAGTTCACGCCACAAGTGAACCTTGCCATGTCTTCTGGCTCTGGAAGTTCTCGATGTTCCTCTAGCAGTAGAAGTCGAAATAAGCAACATCAGAAGTCCACAGCAGAAAGTCCAATGAAGAGTGAACCTGTAAGAAGAAAGATGTTGACATATTCTTTGCAGATAGAGGAAGATGATAAAGATTTAGAAGATAGTGATGATGAAGCATGGATACCTTCTGGCATAAGAAAGAGTAAAACATGCAAACGAAGGAATACAACCGCTGGGAAGGTACAAGGGAGGAATTCTGTTGTTGGTAGAAAAAGATCTGCAACGGACATTGTTCCAGAGCGTTCAAAAAAAATAGGCCGTAAAAAGAAGTATGTGAACAGTTCTGAATCTCCAAGAACAACGCCAGACATTAGTCTTGATGATAAAAATGGTGAGACTGTAGATCATGATAAAGAAGACAAACGTGGTGACAAAGCATTAAGAAATGTGATTGTGGATAAAACTGTCGACTCCGAGAGTACCACTCCAAATATTATGGCTGACTGCTATGTTAAAGTCCATCGAGCATCTTTGAAAAATATCAGAGACTCTGTTACTAATCCTGAAGACTCTCTTCTTCTAAAACTTGATGATAGTAATATTTCATTATCACCAATACTGCCTTCAAAATCCACAGAGGACCAGTCAAAGAAAGCAGGAAAAAAACAGGCTACAGGTATTCAGGTGGATCAGTCTCCTATATCAGGTAGGTAGCTGAATATGGTGGTAGTAATATTCAATAATATTATCAACAACTACATAACAAGCCCATGGTATTCATAGGTATTATTATACATAAGATTGTGCACTGAAAATCACCATAATGCAATGAAACAGTGAGTAAATGTTGAGGGTGTACGCTGGAATAGAACCCGTACCCCTGATCACGTCAGGTACACAGAATATCAACTGGACCATGATGAGCTAAAAGTATCTCAACCAAAAGTACTGCTTGATTTTGAGTTTGGAAAGCACTGCCTGGTGCTTTCAGGCACTTGTGGCGCCTGACAGCTGGGTGGACAGCACTTCGGATTCGTAGTCCTGAGGTTCTGGATTCGATCCCCGGTGGAGGCGGAGGCAAATGGGCAAAATGTTTCTTTCACCCTGATGCCCCTATTACCTAGCAGTAAATAGGTACCTGGGAGTTAGACAGCTGCTACGGGCTGCTTCCTGGGGGTGGAGGCACGGTCGAGGATCGGGCCACGTTGACACTAAGCCCCAAAATCATCTCAAGATGACCTGGTACCATAATGCAAGTTTTAAGAGATACCCGCCCATACTCAAATGTTGGCAGTAGTACTTCTGATCGAGATACTTTTGGCCCATCATGGTCCAGTCAATAGTGTGTGCGCTTGACATGGCCATGGTTTTGATTCTGTTGTACAGCCGCAATATTTATATGGTACATAAGAAGGTATATTGAACTTTACTTCTTTTGTCTCGATAATAATTTCTATACATTACACAGAGAAATCACATTAACGTGATATATCGATGAACAAATTCAACAGGAGCCTTGATGAGGGCTCGAACCTGTGCACTGAGTGTTCGCAGGCGTGCTCTAGTCGACTGCACCCATTTTACGACATGGTAAAATAACTAGGTAAGTAGTATTCAAGATTGCAATTCTTTTACCATGTCGTGGTGCAGTCGACTAGAGCGTGCCAGGGAACGAGGGGCACAGGTTCACACCCTGGTCGAGGCTCCTGTTGGATTTAATCAGAATACTCCAGATGTATTATAGTACAACAAACATACATTAGAGTTAAATTTGTCATCTTGCTTCAGACAAGAGAGACTGAGTTAAATTCCCAAAATAGTTGTCAAAACATAAAGCATGGATTTGTATTTTAAACTGCACAATTCCTAGTCACTTTTTAAACAGTCATTTCATGTAGGCTATTGAGAAGGCCTCTACTTATTTATGTGGGAAGCCCCTTCGGCTCTCTGGAACTATCGTGCTAATTTGCAATTTACTAGACCAGGGCATTAGTCATAGGAGTTCAGCTTACCGGGGACCACGAGCCAGAACCTGGCCCCTTCAGAGAGGCACAGTAAGCAATGTCCCTGGAAAATGCCCCCTGTGGTTTGGGGTTTAACTTATCTGCCATCAACTGGGGTTAGGCACGCAGAAATGTAGGCATAACAAAACAGACCCCAAATGGGTAAGAAAATTGCAACCAAAAATTTAACAGGCAACAAAACTCCCTCCAATCCCAAGGAAACAAGCAAACGTTACACCCCACTGCCGTGCCGCTCGTCCGTGTGAAACCTGAACCAGCGACCCAGCCATTCCAGTTCATCTGCTGATACAATCTTGGGTGGTCGTCATCTCTGGCCACAATTTCCTACGCAGTGTTTTGCCTTAGTGGTGTCCTTTGCTGTCCGTGGTGTGGTGGCCAGGTGTACCTGAAGTACACCAGTGCTGCATGCACTTGGGGCAGCCTTGCCTAAGTGCTCTGTGAGTACTACCTTTGTGTAATTACCTAAGTGTAGTTACAGGATGAGAGCTACGCTCGAGGTGTCCCATCTTCCCAGCACTCTTTGTCATATAACGCTTTGAAACTACTGACGGTCTTGGCCTCCACCACCTTCTCACCTAACTCGTTCCAACCGTCTACCACTCTGTTTGCGAAAGTGAATTTTCTTATATTTCTTCGGCATCTGTGTTTAGCTAGTTTATATCTATGACCTCTTGTTCTTAAAGTTTCAGGTCTCAGGAAATCTTCCCTATCGATTTTATCAATTCCTGTTACTATTTTGTATGTAGTGATCATATCACCTCTTTTTCTTCTGTCTTCTAGTTTTGGCATATTTAATGCCTCTAACCTCTCCTCGTAGCTCTTGCCCTTCAGTTCTGGGAGCCACTTAGTAGCATGTCTTTGCACCTTTTCCAGTTTGTTGATGTGCTTCTTAAGATACAGTATGGGCACCACACAACCGCTGCATATTCTAGCTTTGGCCTAACAAAAGTCGTGAACAATTTCTTTAGTATATCGCCATCCATGTATTTAAACGCAATTCTGAAGTTGGAAAGCGTGGCATAGGCTCCTCGCACAATATTCTTTATGTGGTCCTCAGGTGATAGTTTTCTATCTAGAACCACCCCTAGATCTCTTTATCAGAATTCTTTAAAGATTTCTCACATAATTTATAGGTTGTATGGGGTCTTATCTGGAGGCACTGGCGGAGCCCCTTTAGCTTGCGTTCGGAATGGATGTTACTTCTGCACCATTCTGCAAGCTGTCTTGTGTGTTGTTTCATTTATGGCCTGTTCATGAGCTGCCTGAGCTGTCCTGGTCATTGGACCGGGTGCTCTCTTTTCTATCTCTCCTCGGTTTGTTGTGGCCCCTTCGGTTCAAGATCGTTTTGCGAAGACTTTTTTTTTCCTGTTGGCATTGGCCACTGGGGCTCAAGTTGGGGAGCTTCATGCTCTTCTCCGGCGCAGAGATTTCTGCTCTTTTGGTCCTGGTGGTAGGTTTGTTTGCAGCTGTCACCTTCTTGTCTGGCGAAGAATGAGACTGCTGTTTTCCGGAGGGGTCCTTGGGTTGTTGATGCTTGGTTGGTTCTGTCGGAGGTGCATCATGTGTTGTGTCCGGTTGCGGCTCTTCGCCGTTACCTGTACACCACGGCCTCGGTGGCTGGGAATGTGCTTTGGGTTGACCCGGTTTTCCCTCTTCCCTTTTCCAGGGCTTGGGTCTCCCAGGTCGTCCGCAGGGTTATTTGATCCAGCCAGAATGCGGTCTTTTCCCGTGCCCATGACATTCGTAAGTTTGCTGCTTTGGCTGCCGTCTTCGGTAACATCTCTTGGGCTGACATTCAGACACAGGGTTTTTGGCGGTCGAACAGGGTCCTGGCTGCTCGCTACCTAATCAATGTTCCTGGCCCTAGGAGAGCATGTGTCTCATTGGGTCGGCGGTTGCAGCCAGTTGTCTCGACGTCGAGTTGAGGAGCGAGTGGCGACTGCCTTCCGGAGTAAGTCTCTCTCATTTTATCTTTAGTTTATTAGCTCTGGGGAGCCGAAGGGGCTTCCCCCAGAAAACCTGCGTTGAATGTAATGAAATGCCATTTTCTGGGTGAGACCTGGAGGCTCCCTGCAACCCTCCCTCCTTCTGGTTGGTGGCTTTTCACGTGTTTTGACGTCCAACCTCATAACTAGTGGTGTGGATAGCCGGCACGGGGGTCTAAGGCTCCCACTTTCCCCTCCCGGGGAGGGGAAAGCTGTGCAGACAGCGGCGCATTGACGATTGTAACATCATGCTTGTTTTCTCGTTTTTCATTTGGGGAGTTCTGTCCAACAGTTCGGTTTTCTGTAGCAATTTTCTTTAACCAGATAGGGTTTGTTTTGGAGCGCCTACCTTTCTGGGTGCCTGACTCGGTCGATGGTAGACATAGAATGCTTCCTACCACCCGGGGGTTTCTATAGGCCATTGCTCCTCGTGCCTCTGTGAGGGGCCAGGTTCTGGCTCATGGTCCCTGGTAGGCCTAGAACTTCATTTGCTTTGACTGATGTCAGGGGTCTAATATACAGTATACATATTTGCCTGGATAGCTCTAGGGAGCCTCCGGGTCTCACCAAGAAAATGCAGTTTTTTGTTATATATAATATATAATTATGTACTTATTTACTCATCATCAGATAGTACCCAGGATGTCAACACTGAGGTTCAACAAAGGAAAAAGGTAAAAGAAAATGCAGGTGGTACACAGGAAAGAGAACAGACTGACGATGAAGATAAAGTAATGAAACCCTTAAAGATACGGAAGGCAAAATGAGACGGAAAACCGATAGACTGCAGTCAGAACAGCAAGCAGATATAAAGGAAGGAGAGCAACTTAATGACATCATGGAACTGGAACAGCCGAATCATGATCTTGATCTACAGAGGAAGAACCAGAGGGAGAGTGCAAGATACACTTCTGAAACAGTGGAAAAATTGAAGGAAGTCCAGAGTGAAGGACTTGGCACAAATGTAGAGGAAGCTTTATGTAGGGTGAAACAGGTAGATCAAGAGAAGAAGACTCAGGATGACAAGGGTCAAGAGGGCAAAAATCAGGATGAAATGGACATTAAAAAAAAATTAATGCAGGAAACTTAAAAGAACCATCAGAAAAGCGGCTGAAGGCTGTGATTGAAATAACTGAGCCAGACAGTAATATCGTGAATGAAGTCACCCAACGCAGGAAAAGAAGAGCGGCATCAAAAATTACTTCTTTCAAGGAAATGAGCCTCGTTAGGTAAGGTTATTCTTAGAGCATTGTTTATAGCAGTTAATAATTTATTTTCCTTGTACTGTATATAAAGTGCATCTCCACAGGTTAGGAAATCCTTATGATTTTCACCCAATTTGTCCTTGATGAAATTTCTCTGGCATCTTGAAGGCCTTAGAACATAACTTGAAACTTGGGACACATGTATAATAAGTAGTACTGTATTCTAATTGTAATTTTACACTATAATCACCTGATGGCAATTTTTAGAAGCCATGTCTGGTGAGATGTGACTTTGGGTAATGTTGTGACAATGGGGGGCCTAATAGCCGAGTGGGCAGCGCTCTGGACTCGTAATCCTAGGCTCCAGGTTCGATTCCCTGTGATGGCAGAAACAAAATGGGCAGAGTTACTTTCACCCTGATGCTCCTGTTACCTAGCAGTAAAGCAGTAAAGACCTGGGAGTTAGACAACTGTTTCGGGCTGCTTCCTGGGGATGTGTGCGTGAGGGGAAAAAAAAAAGTAGTTAGTAACAGTAGATTGACAGTTGAGGGGCGGGCCGAAAGAGCAGAGCTCAACCACCGCAGGCACAACTAGATGAATATATCCTTAACCCTTAAAGTGCGCATCACGTCATATGACGTGTTGGACGTTGTTCCAGTCAACTGCGCATCACGTCATATGATGTGTTGGAGTACTACGCAAGATTTAAACGGCCCGCGGATACACGGGATTCACCACACCTTCATCAGGGCTCTTGTAAACAGACGCCATTTTTTAAAAAAATCGTGGGCCAAACTCCCGGGTGTTATTGGCCTTAGTATTGAGTGAGCAACCAAGCCTGACGCACGCAGGATGAGCTAACAGCACTGCTGTTCAGCTTGTGACCACAGCATCGCCTAAAAATGCCAAAATATACTTGTTCATGCTATTATGTACCGATGATATTATTACAGAAGACCCTTGACTGTGATAAAACTGACCAGGGTTCTGATAATAGCTGGATTGTGATGATATTTAGCACTGTGCGCCATGGAGGGCGGAGTAATGCTGTGGGAGGGAGGGTGGTGGCGATGTTTTCTGACTGTGTGTGGCCACCTTTTATTGACTGCACTCAGCATACCAGCTTAGTGGTTCGCTATAGTGAACACAAATGTAGATACTTATATATAACGTGTGTATAGAGGGTATAAACAGCAAGAGAAGGTTTGGAGCCGCCATTTTGGTGAGGGCAGTGACGTCGTCTGCACGACGCCACCGTGCAGACGACGGTGTTGTTTACTGGTTACCACGATGGTCTTTGGGCACCATACCAGTTTATTTGTACAAGTATGGTGAATAAAACAAGTAGATATTTATATATAATGTGTGTATATAGCGTAATAACACCACACAGTATTGTTGGAGGAGAAATATTAGTGTATCTGGCCTTGAGGGCGGCAGCCATCAGCTGACTGTGTTAGGTCCTACGTCTTTGTGCCTTTACTCACCATACAAGCTTAGATGTACAGTTATGGTGAACAAAACATTTAAATACTTATATATAACGTCTGTATATAAGATATATAGCGTAATAACACCACACAGTATTGTTGGAGGAGAAATATTAGTGCGTCTGGCCTTGAGGGCAGCAGCCATCAGCTGACTGTGTTAGGTCCTATGTCTTTGTGCCTTTACTCACCATACAAGCTGAGATGTACAGTTATGGTGAACAAAACGTGTAGATACTTATATATAACGTCTGTATATAGTGAATTATAGCAAAAACAGTATTGTGGGAGGAGAATGTGGGCGAGTCAGATGACTGGAGGGAGGGCAGGAGTGGCTGGCTGGTACACGGCGGTCACTCCTCGTTACTCTTTTACTCATAATAGCTACTTAGTGGTTCGTTATAGTGAACAAAACATGCAGATACTTATATATAACCTGTGCTTATAGTGTAATAATCAACAAAGTATTTGTTCACTGATTGATGAACATAACTGAATCAACAATATGCACACCATATTTTTGAGTACAGCAATGATTCACTCATTTTATTATATAAATATATCAAAACTGCACACTATTGAATAATATAACAGCAAAAAACTATGAAAAATCAATCAGAGACATTGAAATAATTAGGTAATTGTCTCTTTGTGGCAACTCCGGCGTGACAGCTGGCGAGCAACAGACCGCCTGGGACGCATGC
>WNGS01165503.1:15459798-15471639 GCA_020271785.1 Procambarus virginalis | reverse complement strand
CTGGTGAAAATATTGCTACCAAAAGCCGAACAAGTGGATAGAACTCCCCTAAAGAAACGAGCAAAAACGATCAATGACGTCACACGTATACACTTACTCCAACATAAGAAATCGATTTTGAGGCCCCAGTTGGAATGAGCGACCACAGTGTACTGGTGTTTGAGTACCTGATTGAAGAAGGGTTATTGAACTCAAGGAGGATACCGAAACCAAAAGGTTAGCATACCCGAAAGGGATAACTATGAGGAGATGAAAATTCCAAACAGAAATAGCATGGGAAACAGAGCTCAGGGGAAAGACAGTCCAAGATATGATGACTACATCACGCAGAAGTGCAAGGACGCAGCAAACAAGTTTGTCCCAGTCCAAAAGGAAAACAGTGAAATGAAGATGAGAAACCCATGGTTTAATCAAGCAGAGTAGGCTAGCTAAGCAGCAAAGTAAAACGGGCATGAAGAAACTATGGGAAATAACAGATGCTGGAAAGCAGAGAAAGATACCAGAATGCCAGGAATGAAATGTCAGGATGAGAAGAGAGGCAGAAAGAGAATACGAAAATGGCATCGCAAGCAAGGCAAAGACTCAGCCTAAATTGCTGCATAGCCACATCAGGAGAAAAACAGCAATAAAGGAACAGGTTATGAATTAACGATAGGGGGAGAAGGATTCACTACAAACGACAAGGAAGTGTGTGAGGAACTGAATAAGAAATTCCAGGAGGTCTTCACCTTAGAGCAAGGAGAAATTCCAGAGATAAGAGGGGAATAGCTAACCAGGAACCACTGGAAGAGTTTGAGATTACCAGCGGGGAAGTAAGGAAGTGTTACTAGAGTTGAATGTGACAAGGCTATAGGCCCAGATGGAATCTCCCTTGGATACTAAAGGAAGGAGCAGAATAACTGTGGCCTACCACTCTCTATAGTGTATAACAAATCACTGGCAACAAGGGAACTGCCAGAAATTTGGAAAGCAGCTAACGTAGTGCCGATATACAAGAAAGGGGATAGACAGGAGGCACTGAATTACAGGCCGGTGTTCCTAACCTGCATACCATGCAAGCTGATAGAGAAATTGTGCAAAGAAAGCTAGTGGAGCATCTGGAGCGAAAGAACTTTGTAACACAGTATCAACATGGGTTTAGGGATGGCAGGTCCTGCCTCACAGGGTTACTTGAATTCTACGACCAGGCAACAAAAATAAGGCAAGAAAGAGAAGGGTGGGCAGACTGCATATTTTTTAATTGTCAGAAAGCCTTTGATACAGTGCCACACAAGAAGCTAGTGAAAAAGCTGGAGATGCAGGCTGGAGTGAAAGGGAAGGTACTCCATTGGATAAAGGAGTACTTAAGCAACAGGAGACAACGAGTCGGTGTGAGGGGTGAGGTCTCGGATTGGCAATACGTTACGAGTGGAGTCCCGCAGGGGTCAGTCCTTGGACCTATACTGTTTCTGATATATGTAAAATGATCTCCCAGAGGGTATAGAATCGTTTCTCTCAATGTTTGCCGATGATGCAAAAATTATGAGGAGGATTGAAACAGAGGATGATAGTAGGAGGCTACAAGATGACCTAGACAGACTGAGTGAATGGTTCAACAAATGGCTGTTAACCGAGACCAACCTGAGTAAATGCAAAGTAATGAAACTAGCCAGTGGAAACAGGAGGCCAGACACAGGATACAGAATAGGAGGTGAAGTACTTAATGAAACGGACAGAGAGAAAGATCTAGGAGTTGATATCACACCAAACCTGTCTCCTGAAGCCCAAATAAAAAGAATAACGTCTGCGGCATGTGCGAGGCTGGCTAACATCAGAACAGCGTTCAGGAACCTGTGTAAGGAATCATTCAGAATCTTGTACACCACATATGTGAGACCAATCCTGGAGCATGCGGCCCCAGCATGGAGCCCGTACCTTGTCAAGCACAAGACGAAACTGGAAAAAGTCCAGAGGAAAGTTGATCTAAATAGGGTTTTAAAATGGTCAAAAGACTGGCAGATGCAGTTTAACCCTTAAAGTGCGCCTCACGTCGTATGATGTGCTAGGCGTTTTACCAGTAAACTGCGCTTCACATCAAATGACGTGTATGGGTACCGCGCACGATTTGAATGTCCCGCCGGGTATCTGGGGTTCCCATACGCTGCCCACGGGCTATAGTAAACAGCGGCCATTTTGAAAAAAATTCCCGCTCACGCTCCGAAGGCCTGGGAGGCCTCAGTTTAGTGACAGTCACCATGGCGAGCGCACGGTCAAACGCCTCACGGGCACGCACCACTCAATCTCTCACCCCAGAGCAAATAGCCCACGAATTATTTTCTGAAGGTGAGGAAAGTGTGTTTGATGATTCTGACAACGACGAGGATTATACACAGTTGTCGGGTGATAGTAGCAGCAGCAGTGAGAGTGAGAATTCTCGCCATGCCAAGGCGAGGCCTCTACACTCACCCACGCCTCCTCGCCCAGTTTCTACCCCAGTTCTACCACGACCTCACAGTTCCTGTGGATATTATCTGTTTGAGGATGACGAGTCAGAGGGAGGTGACTCCTTTTCTGGGTTTAGTGACTCAGATCACAGTTTTATTGAGCCTGTGGCTGGTACCAGTGGTGTAACTGGGCGAGAAATTGTCACGTCAGCAGCATCTCGCCCAGCCAAGCGCTACCGCATGGCACCACATGAGGGACCAAGACCCTCGTGTTCACGTGCACCCACCTCACGTGCACCCACCTCACGTGCATCCACCTCACGTGCATCCACCTCACATGCATCCACCTCACGTGCACCCACCTCACGTGCACCCACCTCATGTGCACCCACTTCACGTGCATCCACCTCACGTGCATCCACCTCACCAGAACCCACCTTACGTGCACCCACCTCACGTGCCCGTAGCCGCCGTGCTTCTCGCAGACGGTATTCAGCTCCTGGTCGCCGGTATGCATCGCTTCCTCGCCGTCTTTCATCTGCATCTCGCAGGACGCCTGGTGTACTTGAGTGGAGTGATGGTGACGATTTTATTCCTAATATTCCTCACTTTGACGATACAGATGTAGGGATTACAAACCTTTTCCCTAATCAAGGTGAGGACATGGCTGAGATGGAATATTTTACAGCATTCTATGATGAACCACTCATGGAATACATTGTACACCAAACGAACCTGCATGCTGCTTACCTGATTGAGAGGGAAATCACAGAATTTTCACGACTGCAGCGTTGGAAAAATACCACAGTTGCGGAAATGTATGTGTTTTTGGCACTCTGTTTGTTGATGAAGCACTGTCACAAACATGCAATAAGTGACTATTGGAGCAAGGACCATACAGTGCCAACACCTTTATTCGGTAAATATATGTCACGAGACAGGTTTCAGATACTCCTCAGGTGTCTACATTTTGGAAGTGTTCAGGACCGAACACCTGATGATAGACTGTGGCGAGTGAGGCACTACATGAACGATGTTATTGGAAAATTCAGAGATTTTTACGTACCAGCACAGAAGCTGGTGGTTGATGAATCTCTCGTACTTTTCAAGGGACGTGTTCCATTCAAACAGTACATTCCCTCAAAACGAAACCGATTTGGCCTGAAATTTTTTGTTCTTTGTGATTGTGAGACAGGATACGTGTTACACATGATTTTGTACTCGGCTAGTGATGTAGACATTCCCGGTAACGACGAACATGGATTCTCGGGTAGTGTAGTGAAGACCATCATGGCTCCGTGGATGAACAAGGGACACATTTTATACACGGATAATTACTATACAAGTCCCTTGCTAGCTCGGTTCTTGCTAGAAAATAGAACCGGATTGGTTGGTACAGTAAAGCCACAACGAAGGGAAATGCCTGTGTTTGACACCGACATTGCAGTTGGTGAGTGTCAGAGAAGGAAATGTGATAACATTCTGTCAGTTCGGTGGAAAGACAAACGAGAGGTGAACTTGTTGACAACAATTCATGATGGAACAATGGTGAACAGTGGGAAAGTGAGCCATAAAACAAACGCACCACTATATAAGCCAGACTGTGTTTTAGACTATAATATCAACATGCGGTTGATTGATAAATCAGACATGATGATTGGCACTGCAGAGTGTGTGCGGAAGACATGTAGGTGGACGAAAAAAGTGTTCTTCCATCTTGTGGACATGAGCATGCTGAACTGTTTCAACATGTACCTTGTGAGGACTGGACGTAAGCCCACTTTCCGTGACTTTGTATTTGATGCTGCAATACAGTTATTAGGAAAGTTTGCAAAAGATGTCCCAGGGATTCAGCGGCCCATCATAAACCCACTGTTGCAGCATGCTGGTACTCCACGCCTCGCTCACACTGAAGGCTTCCTAGCTCACAGACTCGAGTATTTGCCACCAGCTAAGAAGCGTGCAATAGGCCAACGTGATTGCTTGGTGTGTAAAACAACGACACGTAGAGACCAGAAACGGAAGCTTGTACAAACATGGTGTGAAACGTGTGGTATCCCATTATGTGCTGTCAAGTGCTTCAATGACTACCACAGTCTAGAAAACTTCTAAGTGTGCTGCAAAGTGTGTACAGCGTGTGCGAGTGTGTAAATATGTAAACATATAAGCAGTTAGCGTGTGCGTGTGTGTAAATATATACAAATATAAGCAGAACATACAATATAATAGACTGTAATGACATATTATATTGCCGTAATTGAAAACAGATGTGTGCGCCTGTGTATACTCAAATATGCAACAATTATTGATACAAAATATGTTCAAACATTATTTGAAACAAATTTAGTGCAAAATAAATGGATAAAATGCGCCTAGACATTGTAAATAAATAGCGCGAAAATATATTTGTGGCAACTCTGGCTGTTGCGGGACGCCGCGCAACGCCTCTCGGGCGTCTACTGCATGAGCGAACATGCAGAGTGTGACGTCACCATGCAACTTTACGGCTCTATTGCAACAAAAGTAAGTACAATAGAATTTTTTTTTTATTTTTCCCGTGATCAGTGAACGAAACTTAACAGATTAGCAAAAAAAAAATTTTTTTTTTTTTTCAAAATGACATGCGCCTGTGCGGATAGCAGTATATTAGACCCCGAGCATGTTAAGGGTTAATGCCTAATAATGTAAGTTTTGAGGCTAGGTTGATATAAGAGTTACAAGATAACGAGCTAGACTGTGTGTTGAGATTGCGAAGTCGAATTGCGAAAGGGATCTGGGCGTTATGATTAGTAAGAATTTAAACAAAAGGATCAAGCAGAATTTCGTAATAAGGCAATAGAACACTCGATTCATTAATCGAAGCGTTAGTAACAAGACACCTGTGTGTGGAATGCGAACAAGGGAACACAGGTGGAAACCGAGTACCCACATGTCTCACAGAGACGTTAGAAGGAACTTTTTCAGTCAGAGTAGTTAAACGGATGGAATGCATTAGGCAGTGATGTGGTGGAGGCAGACTCCATACACAGTTTCATATGTAGTTATGAATAGATCCCAGTAGGCTCAGGAATCTGTACACCAGTTGATTGACAGTTGAGAGGCGGCCAAGAGCCAAAGCTCAACACCCGCAAGCACAAATAGGTGAGTACAAATGGTGAGTACGTTGGTGCACCGCTGTCTGCGCACTCGCCACTCCCCAGGAGGGGGAAAAGGGAAGCCCCAGACCCCTCATGCCGGCTATCCACCTGTCGGTTCTAAGGCTGATGCTAGAGGCTGAGGTCGTGTGCTCGGGCTCCATTAGTTGTTTCAACACACTGTACCTAGAGTGTGGTGTCTGTCTTCTAGGTGGTGCGTGAGCCGGGAGTGATTCTCCTGTACTCAGGCTGCATGCTCCTAGGGTTTTCTTCCCTAGGGGTCCTGTAAGTACTGCCCTTGGGGTGTGGGACCACCTTCCACAAGTTCCTTGAGTTTTGGCCCTGCTAGGCCATTTACTGCTTGGTTTTCGGCCGCCCTATGGTTTCCGTTCCCCTTGTTTGCCTTGGGGTTGGGGGCAGTTTGCACTGGTAGGGACGCAGAATACTGCACAGCTTGGTTTCACCAGTTCATAGTGGCCCGCTCTGTTCCGCCTGGGTACGTTGTCCTCTTGCGGGTTTTCTTTCTTTTTGTTTGTCTGCCTGGTGGGGGGTCTGCTTTGGTTCTTGCCCCCTGTGTACTGTGTACTCTTCCTTCTTCCGGTGGTTCCCCCCTGCTAGGTCCCCGTGAGTGTACACATCCTGGGGGTTCAGCTCTTAGAAATTGTTTGGTATTTGTGGGTGCTGGTTAGCAGTACCCTGCCTGGGATTACTTAGGTGTGAGTCCCTGTAGGTAAACACTCAGGACCCTGGGAAACCCCGAGGGGGCCGTGGGTCCGATGGATGTGGCCTTGGAGTCCCCCCCCCATCACTATGTGTGGTTTCAAGGTTGCTCTGTCCCCTTGTCTCAGGTTGACACTCGCTGTTTGCCTCCGTCTGCGCCTGTGAGGTCGGTGACACCTTCGGCCGGAGCCCTGCGAGTTTTGTTGCTTGTTTGTGGCTCGATTACCCTATCTTATGCTAACTATGTGGTGCAGGCAGCACTGGCGTTGCCATTGAGTTTCTGTGGTGAAACGCACTAGGTCGTTTGTTCCTGGGAGCCCCGGGCTGTCTCGTTCTGGTTAGTGTGACGGGCTTGGGGGTGTTGGACGCTTGGGTTTTTATTCCTTCTGCGCCCCTAGTTAGTCCTATTATGGTCCCCCCCCCTTCCTCCCTGCATCTGGATCCTTACCGTTTGTGGGTTCGGGTCGGGGCGGGGCTTCGCTGGTCTTGAGACTCGGGCCTCGGCGTGCAGTTTCTGGTTTGTTCCCATTCTGGGTTAGCGAGCGGAAGCATTCGGAGCCTGTTCCGCCAGACGTGTGTGTCTGAGATCATGCCAGTGGACTTGCCCGTTCCTTAGTCGGCTTGGTACGGTTTGCCTGGCTTTTTACCTTGTGAGGTCTGGGGCTTTGGGGGAACGCTTCGGGTGAGTCCCCCGGGACCTGCCTAGTGGGTTCCCGTGGCTGGTGAGGGGCTGACGTTGGACCCCGCCGGGGTGTTTTCTACCCTCTGGCTGTTCCTATGCACAGTTACGTAAGGAGTGGGTGTTTTGTGTCCCGCCCTTTCCGTCTTCCGTATATTTTTTGTGGAGTAGCGGTCCGCCTTGTCCCGGATCAGGTTCTTTTAGCCCTTGGATTCCGGGATCGGCCGTCCGGTCGGGTGGATATGTTCCCACGCCTTCGTTCCTGGGACGACTAAGGCCTTCAAGTTTAGGTTGTTCGGCCTCTTCGTCGTGGGATCTGGTTGGCCTGTTTTATCTACGGTGTGACTTTGCCTGTCGTCGGCTGTTACCTTGCTACTCTTTGGTTTCTAGAAGGATCAGGGAAGGTTTTTGAGTCTTCCGTTAGTCTTTGGAACCATCTGTATCTTTTGGGCATTTCTCGGGGTTGGTTGGTCCGTGTTCTCCGTGGTAGGACTGCTATGTTGTCGTCACGTGTCGGTGGTCTTTTGTATTTGTTTGTCCCTTCTCTCAGGCACTGTCCTGCGCTGCACAGGGTTTCCAGATTGGACGCATTGCTTATGGTAGCCAGTTCGGTGGGGGCGTTCTTGTGGTTAGCACCACAATGGGGGAAGCGGTGTTGGTGCTAATGTTTCTAAGTTGTGGGCTGCCATCCTGCGCTGGTTCTTGGCTACTGTACAGTTGCGGTCTTGGACACCCGCTGGTGGTACTCTCATATGGATGTCGGGGGATTGGTCGTTCTTGTGTAAAACAAGTTTTATCTATTTTCTAGTCAACAATTTCGGGTTGGGTTTTCTTATGTGTCGATTAGTTTCTGTTTATTGACGTCGGCGACTTCGTCCTGGGCGACCGTGTGCGCGTGTCTGGCAGTGCACCTAGTCTGCGTCATAGGTAGGTTATGGGGGGGGGGAGGGGCGCTCGGTGTGTTGTGTGTTGTATACTGGCCCGTGATGCCTTCGGTGTTGCTGGGGTTTGTGGTGCGTCCCTGTCTCTCGGG
Source organism: Procambarus virginalis (assembly GCA_020271785.1). Taxonomy (NCBI): domain Eukaryota; kingdom Metazoa; phylum Arthropoda; class Malacostraca; order Decapoda; family Cambaridae; genus Procambarus; species Procambarus virginalis. The sequence continues at coordinate 15,463,650 of WNGS01165503.1, read as the reverse complement.
GAGTTTGCCTTCGTCACTCGTGCTCTTCTCCAGTCTGCCTCGTTACGCCTGTGAGGGCGGTTCTTGGGATGTTCTTGCGTAATATGGTAGAGGAACTTCTGTTTGCTCCCTGTGTATGGGTGTAGGAGCCTCCGATCCATGCGCTCTCTACGCCAGTTTCGTCTCCGTCAGTTTGCAGCTTGCCGTTCGTTCCTCAACGTGCTGACCGGGGGGGGAAGCTGCATCTGCGTGAGGTTCAGGGTGTCCGTGACTCAACAACGTTCTGCCGACGGTCTTAGGGGTGAGTTTATGCGGTCTGGCCATGTTCGATCTCGTGCAGGGTGCTGGGTCTATCGGCTTGATGGGTGATCTTCAGGTAGAGGATTTAACGTGGCTTTAGTGGCCCCGGCGGCCTCACTCCTCGACCTGGCCGTTGAGCTTCCACCCCCATGGAAGCAGCCCTTTGACAACTGGTTTAACAACCAGGTACCATTTTACTGCTAGTTAACAAGAGGCATAGGGTGAAAGAAACTCTGCCATTGTTGTTTTTCTCGCCGGTGCCGGTGGGATTCGAACCCTCAAGACCACGAGGGATCCAAGTCCAGATGCTGTCTCACGCGGGTCTTTCCGATCCGGGGATGTTTCTGTCCGGTCCGAGCGGGACAGCACTTCTGGTTGGGTCAAACTTTTGGATACAAATATACGAACGTCAGAACACAGGTGACTGCAGAAGGCCGATTGGCACATACGAGGCAACTCCTACTTATACCGTCGTGTGCCATATTGACTCTTATACATGTCCACGCCATGCTCCTGAGTCCAGATAGGGGGGGCCCTACCTCCACCAGGTTTTTATGAGGTACAATGGTGGGGGGTATATGTTTAGTGGGATCAGTATCGTGTCTATATGTGTTATGAAGTGACATTTTGTTGCAGTTTTCATGCTGTGGATTTGCGTGTTGGGGGGATTGGCTGTGGATTTTTGTTTGGCCCTCCCGTGCTTCTTCGGGGGGGGCCTTACTGTTCATTGGGGGGGGAAAAAGAGGGGGGGGGGGGGGGGGTTTTTTTAAGGGGGGGGGGGTGGGGGGGGTGGGGTGGGGTGTGGGGGCTGGGTTAAGGTTGCAAGAATGGGGTGCATGCCCCATTTTTCATGTCTTGTCCTGGGTGCCTCTTTCCGTTGTAAAGTCTGCAGTGTGCCTGGCGGTTGCGCCCATCCATATACATTGGATTCTGCTGTACAGTATTGTACCTAGTTGTGTTTATTGGGAGTTTGGGCGTCTGGCATTTGTGGTCCACTGTCTCACCGTGTCATTCACTCACATCAGGTTCCTGTGTGCCTGCGGCTATCATATATGCAATTGGAGCGTGTGTGGTGGGTGTCATCCTGGGCAACCGCCACACACAGGGGGGGGGTCGCTTCCTCAGGCGTTGCCGGCGTGTGCTGGACTACTCTGACACTGCAATACTTTCCCATGTCTCTCTGACTCGTTCGGGCTAATCATGTCGCAAGGGGGGTGTCGTCGCTGGTGCGGGTGGCTCCGCTGGGGTCCCGCGATAGTCCCGGGGGTGGTCCTTCTCTACCTTATCGCCTTCAGTTGGGGGAATCTTACAAGTGTGGGTGATCATATCTCGTGCCGGCCGGGGGACGTCCATGGTTCTGGGTCTGGGTCTGGTGGGCGTAGCCTTTTGCCCTTTTTACCGTTTTTCGCTGTGGACACCAACGCCATACCGGGAGGGACGTTGATAACACCGGTGCTTCGTCGTGCCGATCAGCGAGTGAGCATTGGACGTGTCTCACATGGATTGGCGGGGTTTTGTTGGGACATGGAGCCACACTCTGTTGTTGTGTGATCGTGGGTCCCTTTCATTCCCATGGGTTGCTACTTGCCTTTCTTCTGTCCTCATCTTATTTCTACCTCGTTGTCCTGGCCGTTGGTACTGAGGGCTTTTCTTCTTCTGTTCTTTTCTTTGTGTGTTTTTGGTGTTTTCCGTTTTCACCCCTCAGTTTGCCTACACTTGTTGTGTGTTTTTGTTTATGGCCTGTTTGGCGCTGCGCTTTTGCAGTTTGGGTTCCTGCCTTACCCACCTGTTGGTCGGTTTTTATATTGTTTAGTCTCTGTGTCTCGGTTTTCCTTCTCTAGAATCGTGCGTCGGGACTATTGTCTCCGATCTCCTGGCGGGATCGCTGTTGTTGGGATGTTTTTCTGTACGGCGATGGTTCCATCTCCTCCTTGTGCCGGCTTGGGTTTTGCTGGCTCTGCTGATTCCGGGGGGTCAATTCACTAGATCTTTTCCGCGGCTTTCTTGCTTTCTCCTAGGCTTTTGTGCTTCTTTTTGTGGCGGCGTGTGGTTTTTTGGCGTCCTTCCTTTTGCCTTCTGTTCCGCTTCGTTCAGTGGCTGGCAATTTGTTGGTGTGGTTCTTGTCCTTCTACTTGGGGGGTTTGGGGGGCTGTCATCTTTGCCCCATACTTTGCCGGCGGGGGGGGGGTCGGATATTGTTCGTATTGTGTGGCGGGCGCTTGGCGTGGAGCCTCTTGCTGGCGTGCTTCAGTTTGGGATGTTAGCATTTGCCCGCTGGTTTCCGCAACTAGTCTCAGTGCAATTGGTTCATGCCTCCGGGCCTGCTCTTGTCCGCCGTAAAGCCGTCCGTGTCATTGGAACAGATGGCTCTGTTTCTTTCTCACCTTTGGTGTTTGTTGTTGGTCCCTTCGTTTGCTGATGTTCTCACGGCTCCTTGTTGTTCGTGTGGCATTGGACTTCTGTTTCTTGTCGGGGTTGGTTTCGTCATGCTCATGGCTCGCCGTTCTCTCTGCGCAGGTTTTTCTTTGTCTGCTCTTTTCGGTTCTTTTGTGTTGGTTTGTTCGTTTTCGCAGTTGCTGTTTACGCCCTTATTTCTGGCGAGGTAATGAGATCTTGCTGCAGGTGTCCAGAGGTGGTCCTGTTGTTTGATGCTTGAGTGGTTGGCGTAGGGGTGGCATGTGTGTTTTGTGTCCGGTGCAGCTGCTTTCATGTCACGAACACCGTTATTTGGCGCCCACTGGGCTTGGTATGTGTCTGTGGACTGGCTTCTTTGGGTTTTATCCAGTTTAGCCCTTCTTCCTTGTTTACAGATGCGGGTCTTCCAGGTCATCCGCAAGTGTCTTCAGCAGCTGGCCGGTCGATCTATTCCCATTTCTTGGCGTGGCGTTAGCGTTCGATGCCTCTTGCTGCTGTCGGTTTTGGCAACCGTATGGCCTGGCTGACATTGCGGGCACGGGATGCCAGAGGCAAAGGCGTTGACAGGGTCCTGGCTCTGGTTACCCTCATGCACTCCGCGGGCTCGTCGGGCTGTGTTGTTTTTGCATGGATCGGCATTTGCAGCCAGTGTGTCTCGCACGTACTTCGAGTGTGTTAGTGACAACTACCGCCGTCCGTGGTAAGGTCCCTAAGTTTTTTTCTCTAGTGGGTCAAATATGTTAGCTTCCGGGAGGCTGAAGAGCTCCCCCCGCCCCCCCAGAAAACCAGCGTTTGATGTAGTGAAACGCCATTTTCTTCTGGGAGGAAACCTCGGATGGCTCCCCTCCAGTCGCTGTCCCTCGCCCCTGTAGTTTGGCATTTTTTTGTTCGTGTGTGTGTTTGACATCAAGGCCTCAGAATGACGGGGATATCCTGCGTGAGGAGTCTGGGGTGGGTGTACTTGGGCTCTCCCTATTTTATACCCATCCCGTGTATAGGGATCTGGCTCCAGTCGGCGCGCGGATGTCGACTGTGTGACTTCATGATCGTTTGCTCGTTTTCTTTTAGGGGAGTTCTACCCACTTGTTCGGCTTTTGGTAGTAAAGATTTCATCATAATAGGGGTGTTGTGGTTTTTGGGTATGCGTTACCTTTCTTG
>WNGS01165503.1:15445743-15458798 GCA_020271785.1 Procambarus virginalis | reverse complement strand
AAATATTTACACATCTCTAGAATATCTGTTATAGATATTGTCTCTGAATTCACGTATTCATAATTCACGTATTATGAATCGCACTCCATCACATAGTGACGGAGGTGTGTGAATAATTTTGTTGACACAGTTTACATTTGGTCAGGTCTACATCGCAGATAAGGAAATTCCCAGAGATACTTGTAACCGAGTCTAAGCCGAGCAGCAGTAACATCTAGAAGTCTGCTGATTTTATTGCATGATCCATAGATGTGTGGCTCCTCTTGCATGATAGTATGATGATAGATGGAATTACTGGTGTCAATTTAACTTTGCCTCAGATCTACAAGAGTTGTGAGAGGGGGGACTGGGAGAGATTTTGTGTGCAATGATATTGCTGCGCGGGCCCTAAGCCTCTGGCTGGCCCACTGGGCGGGCCCTAAGCCTCTGGCTGGCCCACTGGGCGGGCCCTAAGCCTCTGGCTGGCCCACTGGGCGGGCCCTAAGCCTCTGGCTGGCCCACTGTGCGGGCCCTAAGCCTCTGGCTGGCCACTGGGCGGGCCCTAAGCCTCTGGCTGGCCCACTGTGCGGGCCCTAAGCCTCTGTCTGGCCCACTGTGCGGGCCCTAAGCCTCTGTCTGGCCCACTGGGCGGGCCCTAAGCCTCTGGCTGGCCCACTGTGCGGGCCCTAAGCCTCTGGCTGGCCCACTAAGTGTTGCTTGTTTCTGTTTTACTTGGGCGGAGTATGAGTATTTATGACTCGTATGGTCGCTTCAGTAAGATTTTGTCCCATGTGTTTAACAACTTCTTCTGCTCTGTTTTTTTTTTTTTTTTTGAGATATATACAAGAGTTGTTACATTCTTGTACAGCCACTAGTACGCGTAGCGTTTCGGGCAGGTCCCTGGAATACGATCCCCGCCGCGAAGAATCGTTTTTTCATCCAAGTACACATTTTACTGTTGCGTTAAACAGAGGCTACAGTTAAGGAATTGCGCCCAGTAAATCCTCCCCGGCCAGGATACGAACCCATGACATAGCGCTCGCGGAACGCCAGGCGAGTGTCTTACCACTACACCACGGAGACTGTTGAATCTAAGTTGAAATCTTAATGGGTTTGTAACTGTGCACTGTGTTAGATAATGTTCCAGTGGTCTGTTGTGGCTGTAACTGTGCACTGTGTTAGATAATGTTCCAGTGGTCTGTCGGGCATTTCTCCACAGAGCTGCCATTTCCTCTCGTCATTCTGCCAAGACTGTAAATGCCAAGACATTAATTAATTTACAAATGTTTAATAGAAACAATCTTTAGTAACAATCGGGAGACTTTGACAAGAAGCCATCTTCTTGTCCCCGACGCGTCCACTAGGGAGTTCGTGGTACTCAGGTAAATAGCTCCGATCATCCTCAACATAAACGCGTCCACCAACATCAGTACTGGTGCAGTCATCGGGAGGACAAACCCTTCATGCAAACTGCACCTACTATCAAGAAGAAATAATCTGGAATATAATTTTAACTTATTTCAAAGTTAAGCATATTTTTAATCTGACATTCTTGCATTCCTCGTTTTCCTGTTGCACTTTTGGTGTCACGCTGTCGAGGCGCGCGTCCCTCCCCTCAGTCATGTCTATAAACTTCGGGTCTTCTCTATACGTTCTGGCTGAAAAAAATATACGGCATTTGTAGTGTTCATTTTCTGCACGCGGTTTACACAAGTCTATCTTGATCGACGTTTTCTTTCATGTACTCCGTTTTCTTTCATATGTCCCATCCCCCCCCCCGTTGCTTTATTGGGTGCTTGGCTATCTCCAATTATTCGTTCCTGAGTTTTTACCTTTTATATCTGACGGCGCCAAAGTATTTTATCTCTTGTGGATTCGCGCGCCTTTACTAGAGCTTATTTAAATGTTTCTGATTTTTATTCTCGTCGCCTTTCGCCTGGCGCGAATGGTCAGGTGTACTCACCTAGTTGTGCTTGCAAGGGGTTGAACTTTGGCTCTTTGGTCCCGCCTCTCAACTGGTGTACAGGTTACTGAGCCTACTGGGCTCTATCATATCTACATTTGAAACTGTGTACGGAGTCAGCCTCCACCACATCACTGCCTAATGCATTCCATCTGTAACATACGGTTATGTTACGTTGTTAAGTAGATTAGATACACAGTGTTTAGTGAGTTTCATATTTATTTAGTAGTCTTGATTACAGTAGTTGGTTGTTGGCAGTGTCGTGAACGTTGAGATGGAGCTTGGAGCAAAGCAGAGAGCTGAGTGTGGCCGGAGTCACGGAGCTCTATGTGGGAGAGCGTACCGGCTCGATGGGGAATCGTGAGTGTCTAAACTCGATGGGGAGTGAGAGCATTGTAGCTCGAAGCGGTCGTAGTCTGCTGTCTGCTCTGTGTCGAAGCTTGTAGCGTCTTGGGGTTGATTAGAACTGTACACGCTGAGTGCTACATTCTTGAGGTTGAAGAAATGTGGTAAGTCCTAAGCGTCTGTACTGAAGTTAACTGAATCACTGTGGAAATTGTACTGTCAGCTATTCATGTTGTTTAAGATTCCTTACTTGGAACAAAAAGTTCCAAGTAGCACGGGCTATGGTGAGCCCGTTGTGGACTTACCTGGCACAGGAACGGGGCTGTAACTTGGTCACCTATTCGATTGATTGATGAAGATTAAGCCACCCAAAAGGTGGCACGGGCATGAATAGCCCGTAAGTGGTGGCCCTTTTGAGCCATTACCAGTATCAAGAGCTGTGGAGACCTCCACAGATCTCAAAATACTAGAGATCTATGGAGGTGCGACTGCACCCTGCGTGACGGGAGATGTCTCCCGTGTCAGCTATTCACTTTTTGCTTGCTTATATTTGGTGACTGCACCTCAGCTTCCTCCAATAGGATAGAAGGATGGAAGTACTGTTACCTGTAATTAGGGAAAAGATTATAGCTTCTGTAATTAGTGCTAATTAATTACGCCATTAAGTTAATGAAGATTGGATGAGTATATTCTTTGTACTCGCTAAACACCTGTTACTACTCTGACACTGAAAAAGTTCTTTCTAACGTCCCTGTGGCTCATTTGGTACTCAGTTTCTACCTGTGTCCCCTTGTTCGCAAACCACCCGTGTTAAACAGTTTATCCTTATCTACCCCTGTCAATTCCTTTGAGAATTTTGTTGGTAGTTATCATGTCTTCCCTTACACTGTCTTCACTGGAAGACAGTGGAAGACACTGTCTTCCAGTGTCGTGAGGTGAATTCCCGCAGCCTTTACTCGTAACTCATGCCTCATAGTTCTGGGACTAGCCTAGTAAAATACCTCTGAACTTTTTCCAGCTTTGTCTTGTGCTTGACAAGGTACGGACTCCATGCTGGGGCCGCATACTCCAGGATTGGTCTTACATATGTGGTACATAAGGTTCTTAATGATTCCTTACACAGGTTCCTGAAGGCAGTTCTGATGTTAGCCAGCCTCGCATTCGCCACAGATGTTATTCTTTTTATGTGGGCTTCAGGAGACAGGTTTGGTGTGATATCAACTCCTAGATCTTTCTCTCTGTCCGTTTCATGGAGTACTTCGTCTCCTATTCTGTATCCAGTGTCTGGCCTCCTGTTTCCACTGCCTTGTTTCATTACCTTACATTTACTCGGGTTGAACATTAGTAGCCATTTGTTGGTCCATTCATTCAGTCTGTCTAGGTCATTTTGTAGCCTCCTTCTATCTTCCTCTGTCCTAGTCCTCCTCATAATTTTTGCATCATCAGCAAACAATGAGAGGAACGACTCTATACCCTCTGGGAGATCATTTACATATATCAGAAACAGTGTAGGTCTAAAGACTGAACCCTGTGGGACTCCATTGGTGACAGCTCACCAATCTGAGACCTTGCCCCTCACAACGACTCGTTGTCTTCTGTTACTTAGGTACTCCCTTATCCAATGGAGTACCTTCCCTTTTACTCCTGCCTGCATCTCCAGCTTGTGCACTAGTCTCTGATGTGGAACTGTGTCAAAGGCTTTCTGGCAATCCAAAAATAGGTAGTCAGCCCATCCCTCTCTTTCTTGCCTGATTTTTGTTGCCTGGTCGTAGAATTCAGTTAATCCTGTGAGGCAGGACTTGCAATCCCTGAAACCAATCTGATGCTGTGTTACAAAGTTCTTTCTCTCCAGATGTTCCACTAACTTTTTCATACAATCTTCTCCATCAGCTTGCATGGTATGCAAGTTAGGGGCACTGGCCTGTAGTTCAGTGCCTCCTTCCTATGTCTTCTTGTATATCGGAACTACATTAGCAGTCTTCCAAATTTTTGGCAGTTCCCGTTACCAGTGATTTGTTATACACCATGGAGAGTGACAGGCACCGTGCTTCTGCTCCTTCCATTAGTATCCATGGTGAGATTCCATCCGGGCCTATAGCCTTTGTCCCATCCAACTCTAGCAGAAGCTTCCTTACATCCTTGCTGATAATCCCAAACTCTTCTAGTGGTGCCTGGTTAACTACTCCCTCTCTTATCTCTGGAACTTCTCCTTGCTCTAATGTGAAGACTTCTTGGAATTTCTTATTCAGTTCCTCGCACACTTCCTTGTCGTTTGTAGTGAATCTGTCTGCCCCTCTCCTCAGTTTCTTTTACCTGTTCCTTCACTGTCGTTGTTCTCCTGATGTGGCTATGCAGCAGTTTAGGTTGAGTCTTTGCCTTGTTTGCTATGTCATTTTCATATTGCCCTTCTGCCTCTCTTCTCACCCTGACATATTCATTCCTGGCTCTCTGGTATCTTTCTCTGCTCTCAAGTGTCCTGTTATTCCTATAGTTTCGCCCTTTTACTTTGTTGTTTTGCTAGCTTACATCTCTGATTAAACCATGGGCTTCTTGTCTGCATTTTATTTTTTCCCTTTTGGACCGGGACAAACTTGTCCCAGTTTGGTGTGGATGGTCTGGTGTGGATGGTCTGGTGTGGATGGTCTGGTGAGGATGGTCTGGTGTGGATGGTCTGGTGAGGATAGTGGATGGTCATTGAGGTGCTCTAGGTCGCCCCCCAGGAAAATCTGCAGCACCGTTGAAGCCTCCGGCCACTCAAGCATGTGGGAACGGCAGAAGGAGTGCCAGGCCTCCGAGGTAGAGACAGGACTGTCCACCAACCAGGACGACTCTGGAACCTCGTAACGGAGCCAGAAAGGGAACGAAGTCCCAAACCTGAAAGCCGAGGGATCCATTGCCGAGGCATAATCCGGGTCACGCAAGTGGTTTGCCGCAAGGGTTGCCTGCACCGCAGCAGGTTGGTTGCGATAAGCCGAAAGCCTCCGGAGAGACTGAACCGAAGCACCCGGGGGAACACTGAACCGAACCAGGGGAGGGGCAGACACCAAGTCCAACTCGTACGCAGGGGGGGGGGGGGGAAGAAATCCCTACTCCTTGTAACAGTAAGCCCTGCTCAGAGGGCAGAAAAACCCAGGCGGGGTCCAGTGGGGCACAAGGTCCCCAAGTCAGCCCCTCCCCAGCCCCAAGGTCCTCCTCTGCAGGACCCGGGGCCGAGTCCTCCCCCCAAGCACCGACCCCACCAGACAAGGTGGCGCAGCCTTAGAAGTCGGACAGAAGGGGGCCCACTGGTCAGACCCAGAGGCTTTGGCCGGGGAGTAGACTCGAATGCCTCCGTTGCCACACTGGAAGGGGCATCCTCCAAGGCTGCCTGAGTCTTGAGACCAACTAACTCCTGCCCCGACTCCGAAACCCTCAGACGTTTCGGGGCCGGAAGCAGGGAAGGGGGACCAGAACAAACAACAGGAGGAGAAGGATGAGGAGGTGCGGACTGAACCAGGGTCGAGGCAACCCCCACCCCCAAGTCCAGGTCCCTATAAGTAAAACGGGGCAGCCGGGTGAGCAATCAACCGAGCGCGTTGCAACAAACGAAATCTAGGATGCAACGCCTGCGCAGCCTGTACCCGAAGATGATCATCTGCAGATTGAGTAAATTGAGTCACCAGCAAGCAGCAAAACTCACAGGACTCAGGGTTGAAAGTGTCACTGACCCAACAGGCTGCGTGACGGAAGCAAAAACCGTGAGGGTCGCCCTGAGACAAGGGGACCGAACAACCCTCAAACTCGCATGAAGCGAGGGGGGGGGGGATCCGGGGTCGCATCCATCAGACCCACGCGTCCCCTAAGAATTACCAGGGTCCTGAGCATTTACTATAAAAGGACTCGCGCTCAGGTAAACCCAGGCAGGGTACTGCTAACCGGCGCCCCAAACTACCAAACAAACTGTCTACAGCCGGGCCCTCAGGGACCTGTACGCTCACAGTAACCTAACAGGGGGCACCACCAAGTATCAGGATGAAGCCAAACACCAGTGGCAAGTAGGGCAGAACCCCATACCAAGGCAAAAACAAAATGAAAAACAAAACCCCGCAAGAAGACAACGTACCCCAAGGACCAGAGCCGGCCGCTGTGATTGGTGACAACAAGCTGCACAGCATCCTGCGCCCATTACCAGTGCAAAACCGCCTCCTACCCTAAGGTAAACTAGGGCGACAAAACACCCAAGTACCCAAAGGGCGGCCGAAAAACCGAGTAGTTAAACGGACTCACGGAGGCAGATCCCAAGGAACCTGTGGAAGGTAACCCCAAGCTCCAAGGGCAGTACTTACAGGCACCTAGGGAAGGGAACCCTAGGCGCGTGCAGCCCGAGTACTGAAGAGTAACTCCTGGCTCTCGCACCCCTGGAGAACAGCCACCACACACAAGGCACAGCGCCGTAAAAGTCTGGAGCCAGAGTACACAACCGCTGTCTATAGCATCAACCTCAAGAACTGGGGTGTGGATTGCCGGCACAGTAGGTCTGGGGTTTCCCGTTCTCCCTTCAGGGGAAAAGGGGGGGGGGGGAGCTACGCAGACGGCGGCACGGCAACGGGTGACGTCACACTAGTTTGCTCGTTTTTGTTTGGGGGAGTTCTAGCCACTTGTTCGGCTTTTGGTAGCAATATTTTCACCAGAATAGGGGTTTGTTTTGGGATGCTTACCTTTCTGGGTGTCTGACCCAGTCGATGGCAGACAGAATGTTTCCAACCACACGGGGGCTTCTATAGGTCATTGCTCCCCTTGCCTCTCTGAGGGGGGCCAGGTTCTGGCCGTGGTCCCCAGTAGGCCCAAAGAACTCCATACACATGACTGATGCCAAAGTCTGACATTAGCATATCAGCCTGGATAGCTCCGAGGAGCCGTAGGAGCTTCCCCCAGAAAAAGGCAGACACCATAAAATTGGGTCCTTCCCCACCCATTCTTCGTTCTTGGAAGATGTTGACGGGATTGATTTCAGTGAACTGGAGGATGACATGATCCACCACCTGACTCGACAAAATGCCCTCCAATATGCTACATACATTGCTAACTCTAGCCATCATTATCTCACTGTTATCATTATCAAAATCCTGGTCACTAAATCCTGAATATGAATAATTTTCCACAAATTTATTTTGTAAAGGAACTTGAGATCCTGTTTCATGATGTGTATATATGCACCAAACTGTGCCTATATGTCTCTCCCCCTGTGCTGTGACATTCATAACTAGCATTGGGTTCACCAATATCTGAACCTTGTACATTGTCTTCATCACAGTCAGGATCTTCTATAACAATATCAATGTTAAATGATCGCAGTTACTTATTTATTTTTTGTCATTATTATTAAGTGATGCTGTAGGCATGAGATGCAAGGCAGTGCTGAGAGCTGTTTGCGCATGTGCTATGCATGGCCACCCTCTCAGTGCTGAGGCCCTTACACCTAGGAGGGGTGGTTACAAGAAGATGGAAATGGGAACTGAGTTGGCAGGGCCCACAGTAGAAGAGGAGAACGACGAGGCAGAGAGGCGACACAAAACAACAGACGGGAAAACTGGGAAGGTGGGACAGAAACACTGTCCAGTGACACCAGAGGAACACCACAAACTCCACAATTGTAGGGGAGCATGTGAGGAAGAGGAGCTCATGGATGTGTCAGGGTTCAAGTCTTGGAGACGGTTGAGGACCTGAGAGGGGGGGGGGGGGAGAAGGAAGGCGGGGGTAGAGGAGCATGATGTAACGCATAGGTTTAAGTCATGCTAGAAGAAAGGTGGACCTGGCATCTTGCTTCGGGAAAATATGCCATGTTGACATTTAAGATGAAGGATGGCCTGTTCAAATTCATAATACAGATAAGAATGTGAAAGAAACAGGGTGGACATCTCAGTTGATGCAGTAAGCATGTGTAGAAAACATTCTGTACTAGAATGGTCTGAGGAACCATACAAGTAACAAAAGACACACCTCAATACCTGCTTGATGGGGTTCTGGGAGTTCTTCTACTCCCCAAGCCCAGCTCAAGGCCAGGCTTGACTAGTGAGAGCTTGGTCCAACAGGCTGTTACTTGGAGTGGCCTGCGGGCCCACATATCCACCACAACCCAGTTGGTCCGACACTTCTTGAAGAAAACTATCTAGTTTTCTCTTGAAGATGTCCTCGGTTGTTCCAGCAATATTTCTTATACTTGCTGGGAGGATGTTGAACAACCGTGGACCCCTGATGTTTATACAGTGCTCTCTGATTGTGCCTATGGCACCCATGCTCTTTTCTGGTTCTATTCTGCATTTTCTTTCTTATCGTTCACTCCAGTAAGTTGTTATTTTACTGTGTAGATTTGGGGCCTGGCCCTCCAGTATTTTCCACGTGTATATTATTTAATATCTCTCGTCTCCTTTCTAGCGAGTACACTTGGAGAGCTTTGAGACAACCCCAGTAATTTAGGTACTTTATCGTGTCTATGTATGCCATACATGTTCTCTGAACTCCCTCTATTTCACCAATCTCTCCTGCTCTGAAGGGGAAGTGAGTACTGAACAGTACTCAAGATGGGACAGCGTAAGTGATTTGAATAGTACAACCATTGTGATGGAATCCCCTGTATCACTCCATAGTCACTTTTATCGAATGCCTTTGCAAAGTCCGTGTATACCACATCTGCAATCTGTTTTTCTTCCAATGCACTCAGTGATTTTGTCATAGTGGTCAAGTAGCTGTGAGAGGCATGATCTTCCTGCTCTAAATCCATGTTGGCCTGTGTTGTGAAAGTCACTGGTCTCCATGAAACTGGTGACCTGACTCCTGATCACTCTCTCAAATACTTTTATTATGTGCAGACATTAGTGCAACCGATCTATAATTCTTTGCCAATGCTTTGCTCCCTCCCTTGTGTAGAGGAGCTATGTCTGCTGATTAAATCACATCTGGTATCTCCCCCGTGTCCAAGCTCTTCCTCCACACTATACCGAGTGCCTGCGCTACTTGCATTTTGCATTTCTTTATACAGTATATATTAAATTCCATGAGTCTGGACCTGGGGCTAAGTGCCCCAGGTCTTTTTCAATCATGCACCCCATTTTAATGCTGCATGCGTGAATTTCCAGCACCTATTTCAGAGGTGTGGAAAGGGGATATATTACTTAATGGAGCATTTGGAACCAGGAAGAATTACCGAAGATGGGAGGGTCCAACTATCAAGTTACCTTGACCACATAAAAAGGGTGATGACGACAACTGCAATGGGGGCCAAGTGAGTTTGTCAACCTGGAGACAAGATTACCCAAGTTCCCAAGGATATACTTAATATCCATATGGCAGTCCTTAAGTTCCCTGTACCACATCTCATTGTGGGGCGAAAGATGGATTGTGCCAATACCAACATTCAATAAGACATTCTTGGAAACGCAAACTGGGACCTCACGAATATAAGATAGGGCAGCTAAGTGAGTAGCCACTTCCTTAGAGGGATCCTCAATGACCCACATGCCAGTCCAGGTGAGTTTAATCTTAATTCGAGCATCCACAAAGTCTAAAAGCTGTCAGTAAATGTGCAAAATATAAGGGCGGGTACAGTAATCATGACAGACATCAACATGTTAAGGGTACATAGCAGGGGCAAACATATGGAACGTAGCAGCAGTTGCAGAAAATGTGTGCATTCGATGGTGAGAACATCATCTTGGACCTGCCAGAAGGAAGGGCGCAAAAGGTGCTGTGGTAACCATCAAAGATTAAGTCACCCCAGGTGATAAGGTAACCACCACTGGGTACTTGGGCTTAACCCTACCAAGGAGGAGGCTGGGAAAGGAAGAAGTTGAGAAGACGTAGCCAAAAGCAAAGTCTGGTCTGAGCCCACCACAAACATAACTGTGGAGCCTGATCTTCCATCACAGTCTGCCTCGGGAAAGGCCGTTGTCCACACCACCAAACAGCAAGCAGCAATAGACCACGGCGGAGGTAGATCCCGAGTAACTTGTGGAAGAAAACCACAAGCCACAAGGGCAGCACTTACAGGGCACCTAGGGAAGGTAACCCTAGGTACATGCAGCCCGACTAATAATAATAATTAATAATAATTTGTATTATTATTAAAATGAAATTATGTCTGGCTCGCACACCCCCAATAGACAGGACCACACCACAAGGCCCAGCACTGAGACAATTCTGGAACCAGAGGCTCACGACCGCCAAGGTCTCACATCAACCACAGAACTGAAGGGTGGAGAGCCGGTGTGGGGGTTCTGGGACTCCCCTTTCTGGACAGGGGAAGCTGCGCAGTCGGCGGCATGGTGACGGTTGTGACATCATGCTTGTTTGCTCATTTTTCGTTAGGGAGTTCTGTCCAACATTTCGACTTTTGGTAGAAACATTTTTTAACCATATAGGATTTGTTTTGGGGTGCCTGACCCAGTCGATGGCAGACATAGAATGCTTCCAACCACATGGGGGGTTTTCTATAGGCCATTTCTCCTCGTGCTTCTCCGAGGGAGGTCAGGTTCTGACTCGTGGTCCCCCAGAAGGCCTAAGAACTCCATTTGCTTAACTGATGCCAGAGTCTAATACATTCATACCAGCCCAGATAGCTCCGGGGTACTGAAGGGGCTTACCCCCAGAGAATAGTGTGCATGGGTTGATTGTATATACAATACAAACATGGAGGCAAATGGAGAAGAGGCACAGGTGATGCTGGAGGAAGCCACGTGGAGTGGGGGTGGCTATTACACAGTTTTTCCCGTCATTTTTGTTTTAATAATAAACATTGTATTTCTTTAATCTTCCAGTTTATTTATGGTAAAACAATCAGTCTACATGATAAATCTTCAGTGCATTCTTATATCTATCAGGATCCAATTTAGATACGGCACAAGAGTTATGTACCCAGATGGGTTTCCTTCCCGGTAATGTAGGAACCTGCATAAGCATTGTTTAGATAAGAGTTTGTATTGTTTAGCATTTCAACACAAAATGTGATTAAAACAATTTAAATATTAGTGAAGATATTAATGTATCATCATTGTTCATCCAATGATTTAGGCGAGGCAGGTACACCTTGTCAAGCTTCTGCCCTGATGGGTGGTTTTAAACCCCCAATTACGAGTGTTTCATAAGGAAGAGGAAGGGAAATAGGTCAAAACAATGAGGGTTTTCACAATACAATATTACCTGGCAGAAAAATGAGTTCACAGTATTTCTATTGAGGATACGTAAGTACAGTTATGTATAAGGCAGTTTCAAAATCTAAAAAACCTTAAAACAAATTTATTTGGCTCTTGGAATGGGCTTAGGCAAGGCCTGGCACAAGACTGACATTTGGTCACCAGTGACAATTGTCAAGTTTTTCACAACAAATTAGATCAAATAAATAAGACAACACTATGAATGACATGGAAGTGGACAAAACTAATTTATCGGCTTTACATCAATGAAATCTTAAAACAAAACAAAAAAACAAAAAAAGATAAAACTGCCCTGGAAGTGCACAGACTTCCAGGCATGAAATTAGCACACATCCTTAACAAAACAAAATCTTATCAAAGTGTTTGCAAAAATGAATAGTTACTTCTGCTAATGTAACTTTTTGTTTAACTCAAATGTATGGTCCCACACAGTATTTTATATAGAATTTAAATTCAGATTTATACTAAATGAAAAACTGAAATTTGTGAAATATATAAGACTGTAGTAGCTTAAGGCATATTGTGAATGTATAAGCTTAACTGTGCCAGCCTCACATGTGACAAGCACTCTTAGTTAGGTCTTGACACTTACAAATGGCCGGCCAAATTACAGTGGCTAGAAAATATATAAAATGATAACCCAGCTTCACTTGAACATGGTAATGTCTAAATACTTCCTTTTGACAATAATTAACAATAATACTGTATTATTACAGTTATTATTATTAGTAGTAAATGGATTTTTGTATTACAGATACAGTACTGTAATAATACTACTATTGATTTACATTTGTATTATTATTATTACAGTTTCTAAATGGCTCTCAAATTTTCTTATCACTGAAATATCTAAATATTTGTTATTTAATTTATACTTATGAATATTTAGGGCATCTTTCATAATCGGCAATTATTCCCATTAACAAAATAACATGTGAGAATTTTGAACAAGATTTACCTCTGACAATTGCGGCACACTAACTCTGGGGTGTTTTTATTATCATGTCTCCAGTGCTCATGTGTATACTAACTGAGCATTACTAAAATATGCCAACATACGAGGCTCACACCTTTTAACCAAATTAACCTTCTTTAACATTACAGTAACTTTCTTGCCCATAATAGGGAACATATTTAACAAAAGTCACTCCAAAAATAAAAGACTTTAATAGTATTAAATATGAATGCACAATCCCAAATACTCTACCTCTTATCCCCCAACTCTATTCCTACTCCACCAGTAATTACATAGCTTCATGAAAGATTACTTCACCAAACTTTTCTTGCCTTTTCATACTAAGCATTTTCGACGGCCTTCACTACAGCCTCTGTTGAACCACCAGACATATTACTACAGTACTCAAATAAAATAATGTTCAAAGATAACTTACACACTTTGTTAACTTTAAATTTTCAATTAGAGGCTTAGTTCTAATCACTATAACAATAAACATTCATAGCATTTCTCTGTCCTTATTACAATTTCTAAATGTTACTGCAGGTAGTTTTTGTATAACTTCCCCAAACTTACAATAACTAGCAAACATTGCAGAATTTACCACAAATCTGAATATACATGC
>WNGS01165503.1:15433981-15445643 GCA_020271785.1 Procambarus virginalis | reverse complement strand
TAGTAGGGTATTATATAGTATATAGATATATATATATATATATATAGATATCTATATTATATATATATTACCTATATATTATAATTATATATATATTATATATATATATATATTATTTATATATATATGATATATATATATAAAGTAGCGATATATATATATATAATTATATATACTATATATAATATTATATTATATATATTATCAATATATTGCTTTACTGATTTAGGAATTTCATGAGTTTTAATAAATAGTGAAAAAAGGAAGAACATGTTGAGAGGTTTATATAATTTGTCTATATATGTGAAGCTGACAAGATGTATGGCACTAATTTCTTAAATTTCTTATTTTCGATTTCATACTTATGTACTTCTTCACACTTATTAGAATAATACACACACATAGTTTGACCTGACAAACTTAGTCGTTAACTGGCTTGGCGCTTTCCCCACCCCTCCCTTTGACATAAGCTGATTATCAAATCCGACAATCAAAACAATCAACGAAGCGGTGGAGGGGGCTGGACTGACGTGGTCGGTGTCACCCGAGAAAGTCCACCTATGCGTACCTAAGAGACCGGTGGTCAGCGTCAGCGTCCTGATAGGTCGCGCCGGCGAGCTCCTAAGACTGATAAATACTCAAAATGAACTACCACGTTTTGTAAGGGCCAGCAAGTCATATAAGAAAAAAGAAATATAAAAATTCGTCACTTGCTTTCCACCTCAAAAGAAAATATTGACAAATGTTCCAGTCCTTAAAAAAAGGTCCTTAAGTTTAAGAGTAGTGTTTCTCCTCAAGTGCAAAGAGCCGCTCATTAAGAACAACACAATACATCAAGGAGATTGTGGGTATATAACTTTCCCCCTGCAAGACCTGTGTTGAATTATCACGTAGGTAAGATTGTAAAGCAAGGTAAACATTCTATACCATTAGATATATATGTGTATGTGTAAGATGCCGTCTGGTATGCATCGCTTTATTGCAAACATAAAGTCCTTTTGCAAAGTATGGACTATAACTTAACAGGATGCAGGAGGATGGTAAGTGTTGATACCTAGTAATAGTTGCGACTTTGTTTGTTTATATAATATATATATATATATATATATATATATATATATATATATATATAGAGTATTTACAGTTTTTTTCTCTATATATGTTTGTGTTTCTTTCTCAGTCTGATTGTTTCATTTAATGACTAAATCTCTTCCATCTCTCTGTCTCTCTCTCTGTCTCTCTGTCTCTCTGTCTCTCTGTTTCTCTGTCTCTCTGTCTCTCTCTCTCTCTCTCTCTCTCTCTCTCATGTATCCTGCAGTACTCTGTGTATCCTGAAGTACACTGCCATTCCCATAAAGCATTGTTCTTCAAACATCCTTCACAGTCGCTGCCATACAGTGTCCTCAAGCCTCCCCCACCCGCCCGGCCAGAGCAAAAATGGACCAGATTTAACCTTATGCTGCCGGATATACCCGCCCGGCCCCGCCGCCTGCCCCCCCCCCCCCACCTCGCCACCAGTTGCAAAATCTGGCTAATGAGAACACAATACACCTACCTGGCAGCTAATTTACCTGGTGAGAGGGGTTTTTCCCAGGTAATTTCGGGTGTTGAGAAGTGGGAAGGAGACCAAGGGTCGGTTGGGGGGGGTATATGTGGGTCAGGGGGGGGGATTGGGGGGTCGGTAATATAACATTGGATGTCTTTCCACCTGGGTTGGGCTTCCGGTGGGTTTCCTTGTGGCTTACTCAAGGTTTCCCCCCCCCCCCCCCACCCACCCCCACACACTAAGTTGCTTTTCATCTCTTGGTTTTTCAAGCTTTTTCAAGATCATTTTTCTCCACGACCTTCAACCAATCCCCTGTCACGGTTTGTTATGCCTCATATATGGAGTTGATCAACCTAGTTGAGGATTAATCAAGCATTTAATCAATCATGAGAGCCGGTCGGCCGAGCGGACAGCACGCTGAACTTGTGATCGTGGGTTCGATCCCAGGCGCCGGCGAGAAACAATGGGCAGAGTTTCTTTCACCCTATGCCCCTGTTACCTAGCAGTAAAATAGGTACCTGGGTGTTAGTCAGCTGTCACGGGCTGCTTCCTGGGGGTGGAGGCCTGGTCGAGGACCGGGCCGCGGGGACACTAAAAAGCCCCGAAATCATCTCAAGATAACCACTTTC
The DNA here is from genome assembly GCA_020271785.1 of Procambarus virginalis. Classification (NCBI taxonomy): domain Eukaryota; kingdom Metazoa; phylum Arthropoda; class Malacostraca; order Decapoda; family Cambaridae; genus Procambarus; species Procambarus virginalis. The sequence continues at coordinate 15,443,468 of WNGS01165503.1, read as the reverse complement.
GAAACCTGTCCATCTTTCCTCTATCATGGTAGAATTGTTTACATTTGTGAGCTCGGAAGCACTTTGAGATTGTTTATAAGAACAACAATCACAGGTTTAAGAATTTCGAATCTTGTGAGCTGTTTAACACATGTCAACAAAGGGCCCCCTGTGATTTCAAGACAGATGAACAGGTTTCGTAATGGCCTGAGGGAACCCTGGCCCAGAAGCGTGTGAGCGAAGTCAAACACGACCTGACAGGAATAAGTTGGGGGAAAGCAGCAAGACAATACAGGAGCAAATACGTGAGTCTAGAGAGCGAGGACACTAGCACAGACACCTTGGTAACATGTCGTGATCCAGTTGACTAGAGCGCGTCTGAGAAGCACCCTGTGCATAGATTCGAACCCTCGTCAAGGCTCCTGTGGATTTGGTGTTTGATATATCAAGTTATTGTGATTTCTGTGTGTGCCAGACACATCATCCCTGGAAACACAAACCGAAACTGTCTCTATTTTCCGCTTGTTACAACTTGTAATAAAGTTGTTACATCTTGGCTTAACGTGTTTATGACGTATTAGAACCTTGTTACAACTTGCTATATTGGTTGTTATAACTGGTTAGGAGGTGTTAATAAAACTTGTTCGAACGTTGTACCAACGTCGTAGTTTCGGTGTGTGTGTTTGGCGGGTATTAAGTGTCTGGTGGATAATAATGCCCTATTATTATGGTGTGAAAATAATATAGTAATATTAATATGCCATAATAATGGCATATTAATCAAGTTAATATGATTTGATTAATATCAATAACATAATAATAACATAATAATGGAATGTTCAAGTCACATACCACAAAGGAAAGAGGAGCAAAAGATAGACATTGGAACGAGAACGGCGTTCCCTCTACAGGCGCAGAAAGCTAATTGCGGAATTACTCAAGTATCTCTCAATCCCAGTATCAATAAAGACGGCTATGGCGACAAATAGAAACCATCACTCTAAAGTTACAAGAATAATTTAAAATCCAGGAGAGACAAAGAGAGCAGAAGGCCAACAGAGAAATAGAAAGGGACCCCAAATATATTTTTCCTCCTAAGTAAACTCTAAAGCAAAAGCTACATCCAGCATTGGGCCTTTGTGCAAGGGGAGAAGAAACTTACACAGATGACAACGAAGAAATGAGTGAAGCCCCGAGGACACAATACGATTCTGTTTTCAGTGAATTCCTGAATACATTTAAGTTCTATAATCCAGATAAATGCTTCACGAATGGGATACCTACATCGGCCCTATTTATCAGAAGTCACCCTTAAACCCCATTTGACTTTGAAGTGGTTATACACTAACCTGTCCTCTTAAAATAACGTCGCCTTTGGCCGTTTGCCCGTATGGCCGAAAGTGGACGTAATTTGAAAATGAAAATGAGATTTTTTTTTCAACGACAGTAAGTTAAGGGTCCTCTGGTAGGTTAGGTGGGCAGGAAATTCTGATAAAGTTTCAAAACGTTATGATAAACGTTAATTGAAAGTTTCCTCTTCTAACCTTTTCGAGTCAGCCGGACGACTCAAACAGAAAACGAAACAGTACGTCACTTTTGTGAGTCGAATTCATTTCAAATTACGTCCAAATTTGGCCATAGCGCGCATACGAGCCAAAAGTGACGTTATTTTTAAGAGGACGGGTTGTATACACAGCATGTCCATATACTTCACACCAGGCCGGGATTCTTGGCATTCTATACTAAAAAAAAAATGTCAAGAAACCACTGTCATAACCTCTTAAGAACCTATGGAGACGGAGCCAAGATACTGATGTCATCCCCGACACACTTAAAATAGCGGATATACTACTCCTCCACAATGGAAGTACTAAAGCTCAGAACAAAACTGATAGACCAATATCTCTAAGTTAGTCTATAATCACAAATTATAGAAACCACAAATATCATATGCAGGCGATGAGTCAATCGACTTGAGAATGGTCCAGGACGGACCGAAACGTCGTCGTCCCTTCACCTTCTAGTGTGTGTGGTCTGGTCAACACAGATATCATAGAAATCTTTGGAAGAGAGCTACGAAGCCAGATCACAAAACACAAGGAATCACAACCCCTACACAACCCTGGGACAACACGGGAGTTCAGAACAGGACGCACCTGCCTCTTACAACTGCCAGAACCCCCTTGACATAGCCTTAGCTGCCAGGTCACAGCGGTCTAAATACAAAACAAACACAATTCCTATTGGCTGGGGTCAACCCACAGCTCAGATCCTGGCCCCGCCCACTCGTCACCCGGATGTTGTGACGTCACAGTGACGTCACTGCGTTACCACAGTGATAGGGGAGGGAATGGGGGGGGGAGGAGTGGAAGGGAATGAGAGAGGGATATGAGATAGCAAGTGATGAGAAGTGGAAAAGGGACAGAGGCAGAGAGAAGAAGTGGAAAGGGAAGGAAGAAATATAAAGTGGGAAGGGAGTTTTGGAAAGGAGAATTCACTACAGACAAGCTTACATGGAGGGAGAAAATACATGAGGAACAGTAATAAGAAGATTGGTGGAAAGGGAGATGGAGGAGAAATATGGAAGATTGGGCAGTGGAGACGAGAAGAGAAAGATGTACAGGTATTCGAAACAGAACGAAGGGAAGGGAGCGTAAGAAGATAAATAAGTGGAAAAGAAGGGAAAATTAAAAAAAAAGTTAGTATTAAGATAAAAATAAATTGCGAAAGAATAAAGAACAAAGAAAATTAATAGTAACACCGAAAATGGAACAAAAATGATTAGAGAAAGAAAGAAATAAAGACAATAAGACACACGAAGACAATTGACTCACATCAACACTTCAATCTTAACGAGAGACTTGACCTCTCCTAATGGGAGTAATTATCACTCCCAAAAGAAGTAATTATCCCTTCCAATAGAAGTATTTCTCTCTTCCAACAGGTGAAATTACGTAGAATACAACAACAATAGTCGATACCCTTAAATACCAATTAAAGAACATAAATAAATGCCTAAGTAAAGAATTTGAGGCATATCTGTTGCTGAAATCCAAAGAAATTTATGTATCCTGCCAGTGAAATCCAGGATACATGAATTCAAACAGAAATTGAAAATGAATTCAAACAGAAAAATGGAACAGAAATTCAAATTCTGTATCCTGGCAGTGAAATCCCTTCAGAGGCTGTGATCCATAAACTACAAGAAACTACTGTCCGTCTCCATATCCTGAAAAAAAAAATATTCTTCAATAAGCAAATGTTAAGTTTTGTTTTATGTTTTAATAATACACGCAGCAATCTGCAACTACTTCGACTTGCATTTTGTATCGTATCGACTAGCATTGTGTATTCTATATTATAATGAGCTTCTAACACTGCGAGTTAATAGCCTAACACTTGATGGGAAAAACATATTTAATCCTAGCATAACTGACCGAGGTTTAGGGAATTGAATCACGTTATAATCGGAATTCTGGTCTAGGAATGCATTGGGATACGACAAACGGAAGCTTTGATCCCAAACTAACTGTTGATAACACTGTCCTTCTTTATGTAGTGATGTACTGAGAAACCTAGGCTTCTTAAGGATTGAATCTTATTTGGTCTTATTTCTGCTCTATTCCTTATTTCTGCCCTTCACTATATGCCCTATTCGCTATTTCTGCCCGTCGCTTTGGCCTGTGTGAAGCAATATTTTATAACGTAGTGGTTATTTGTTTGTTTTTATATATTTGGGGTAAACAGAGACACCTACCTCACTGTTCTGACCTTTGGCGGCCTCTGTCGCAGGCCGGCTAGCGGCCCGTGATGTTTGGGTCGCTTACTCTCAGAGATCGTGGAGTGGCCAGCTCATTTTAAAGAAAACGTATATGTTATCTTTATACTTTTCTATGTTAATTATATTTAATTTTAACATTAATTACAAGTTGAAATAAACCAGAGACATTATCTACTGTTAAATTATATATTTGAGTTAATAATTAACTCATTAAGGGATACACACAATAGGCAATTTGAAATTAGTTGGCTGATGCATTAGCCTCATGTTCTTATATCAGTGATCTATGGTTGATTTTATTTATTTACTTTAAAATTGGAGTATTATTTATGCCAATCTTACCTCTCAGACAGGAGAAATAAACTCCTTCCTGTCCTCAAGAACGCAGGAGAAAGCGCCCAGAAGAATCTTATCTCCTAATAAAATCAGTTTGTGTCAAACACTTGAAATTTTCTTTTTTACACAAATGAAAGTTTTGGTTTAGTGTTGGGCGTAAGACCAAGCTACCTCAAGAGGGGTTATTAATACCACCACAACAACCAGGAAGTTTGGGTTTTGGACCCTGTGAGTACCCACTCACGTTCATACAACCAACCACTTGGGCTGGACGGTAGAGTTAGGTCTCGCTTCATGCAGGTCGGCGTTCAATTCCCGACCGTCCCACAGTGGTTGGGCACCGTTCTATATCCCCCGTCCCATCCCAAATTCACTTATCCTGACCCCTTCCCAGTGATATATATATAGTCGTAATGGCTTGGCGTAATGGCCCTCGACACACACAACACCGCTCCTGTGCCAGGTAAGTCCACTACGGGCTCACCATAGCCCGTGCTACTTGCCCCGCTCCTGTGTCAGGTAAGTACGGGCTCACCATTGCCCGTGCTACTTGGAACTTGTTCCGAGTAGCTTAATCTATAATAACAACATTGGCGCTTTCCGATGATAAGGTCCCTCTCTTTCCCTTACGCCATACAAGGCAATAAAGCCCATATATTTTCTCTAACTTGAAATGTTATTCTCTCGAAATGTTATTCTCTCAAACGTACGCGGAGTGATTCTAATCCACTCAGGAACTGTGTAGTACACTGCTGACGTATTTGGAGGATGTGTCAGCATTTCTTGAGGTGTCGCACAATGCTTAATTGCTCCTCCTGACTGAGTTTGTGAACGTGGAAATTCACTTCTCCATCCTACATGAGACATTTGGGGTAAATGAGCAGAGTTCGGTACAGCTTAATGTGCACACAGCTTAATGTGTACACAACTAAATGTGCACACAGTCCGCTTTCAGTGCATATTGCTCACACGGCAGCCACATACCTGGCCGGAGTGTGAGCTCGCTCTCAGTGCTCACAGCTCATTCTCCCTCAATACAGATCACTCTCCCTCTCTCTCTCTCTCAACACAACTCGCTTCCCACGCACTCATCCTCCCCGTGCAATCAACTTACTCTCCATACACACACACACAACACACAGTTTGATTTTCGAACACATGAATTTGGCCCAGGTTCGTATCCTGACCGGGGAGGATTGACCGCGTGGCAATCCTTAACTGCACGCCTCACTTTCCCCTAGCAGTGAATGGGACCCTGGTTCTTAGACAATTGGTGGGTTGTATTCGAGGGGAAACTAATGGGTAAGACCTACCATGAGCTGTGGGAAGGTGGACACGCTTCTTACAGGAATATATGGTCGTCTCAGTGGAGAACATATCCTATGTACGTCATTGGATTTGTACGCCATTGATATAACACTCGAAGACTGTGTGGAGTGAACATGTATGCACGAGACATGTATGCAGTGAGCATGTATGCACGACGTGAGACATGTATGCACGACGTGAGACATGTATGCACGACGTGAGTCATGTATGCACGACGTGAGATGTATGCCACGACGTGACTACGTGTATGCACGACGTGAGACGTGTATGCACGACGTGAGACGTGTATGCACGACGTGAGACGTGTATGCACGACGTGAGACGTGTATGCACGACGTGAGTCGTGTATGTACGACGTGAGTCGTGTATGCACGACGTGAGTCGTGTATGCACGACGTGAGTCGTGTATGCACGACGTGAGTCGTGTATGCACGACGTGAGTCGTGTATGCACGACGTGAGTCGTGTATGGACGACGTGAGACGTGTATGGACGACGTGAGACGTGTATGGACGACGTGAGACGTGTATGGACGACGTGAGACGTGTATGGACGACGTGAGACGTGTATGGACGACGTGAGACGTGTACGCACGACGTGAGACGTGTACGCACGACGTGAGACGTGTACGCACGACGTGAGACGTGTACGCACGACGTGAGACGTGTACGCACGACGTGAGACGTGTACGCACGACGTGAGACGTGTATGGACGACGTGAGACGTGTATGGACGACGTGAGACGTGTATGGACGACGTGAGACGTGTATGGACGACGTGAGACGTGTATGGACGACGTGAGGCGTGTACGCACGACGTGAGGCGTGTACGCACGACGTGAGACGTGTATGCACGACGTGAGACACGTATGCACGACGTGAGACGTGTATGCGCACTTTCGTCTGCTTTTGTTCGCATTTCATCCGCAGAATATAATTTCAGAAAATACTCGCTTAAACTCGCTTAACCCGGAATTAACCCAGAACTCGCTTAACCCGGAATTTCTTATCGGATCGAGCAAAGACCTCATTAACCCGAAAATCCCACCAATACTTTCTATTTACGAACTTCCTGCAACCGAATACCTTTCCAATACCGAGTAGAAAATCTCACAAACCGGAATGTGATTATCCAACATGTAAATGAATCTCCTTAAACCGATTATCGAGGTGTTTAGTTGTCAGCTTAACCGGCTAGTCCCCCCCCCTGGTCCACGATAATGTATGTACCCGAATATCCAATAACAACTGGACAGAGGAATTCCTTATCCGAATATTCCACCAAATAGGTCAGAGTTCATACCAGGGTTTAAACAATGACTTTCCAATTGGGAACGTTCTGTTCGGCCCATTTTTTTTATGGGATGAAAAATGAGAAGCAGAGTCGAAGATAAAGCTAAAAATTAGGTAGCATGTGGTATGATAGCAGGCCGGCAGTCCGCCTTGCTGACACGTGTATATGTGTATATATAAACTCAACTGTTAATGTGTGTGTTTTGCTGTTCCTGATTTTGGGCTGATAGAGATTACTTCCATATAACTTTTATAGCAGTTTCTGGTCATAATGTAATTTCGAGGGCAACTGAGTTCCAATTTGAGGGACTCAATATCCCTTGAGTAGATCCAAGCTTTTGAGCCCTATACTATAGCCCAACATATTGGTATTGGCCGCATGTTGATGTGAATTGGTATTGTAATCAATGATGGCAACTCGAATAAGGACTAGACTGAAGCTAGTTCACTGCAGGACACATCTCGTCCACCGAATTTTCACTGTGACCTCTCACTGTGACCTCTCGCTGTGACCTCTCGCTGTGACCTCTCGCTGTGACCTCTCGCTGTGACCTCTCGCTGTGACCTCTCGCTGTGACCTCTCACTGTGACCTCTCACTGTGACCTCTCACTGTGACCTCTCACTGTGACCTCTTGCCGTGACCTCTCACTGTGACCTCTCACTGTGACCTCTCACTGTGACCTCTCACTGTGACCTCTCACTGTGACCTCTCACTGTGACCTCTCACTGTGACCTCTCACCGTGACCTCTTGCCGTGACCTCTCATTGTGACCTCTTACTGTCCCAATCTTCTGATGGTCATCCTTTTTCTTTGCACTTTTTCCTGTGAGATGAGCTCTCCTTAGCTGGGAGATAAACGCTTTGGCTTTCCACTCATTGGTTGTGACTCGTTAAGAAGGGTTCGTAGACTCCTGGACCTGAGATATGAACCAAGATGCGCTTAAAATTATTCCAACAGCCAGCAAGCATCGCTCCTCATGCCCGAGAGTGGGCGCGTGTCCTGGGAAGCCTGGAGTGTGGTACCCGATGGTACTTTCCTAACTCCAAGTCCGGTGGTGCTTCTGGATGTGATACTTGGGGACTCTTTATGGCTCAGTCGGTAGTGCGTGTGCTCGGGGAGCCTACAGGTCCGAGTTCGATATCCCATTGATATTCAGACGCCGAAAGAAAGTGGTTCATAAGACACAGAAATCACAATTGCGTAATGCAGTTTCAGTTTCAACTCCTTTTTGACCATGTCGTAGCTCAGTCGATTAAGGCAGTGTTTGGGATGCTCTCGGACGCAGGTTCGAATCCTCGTCACGGCTCCTTGTGGATTTGTTTAAGTGGTTCATAAGCTTATGCAATTAACCCCGAGGGCCACCGGAGTATATTTTTATATTCGAATTCCTTTCTACTTCCCTCACTCCTACCCTCCCTCCCTCCCTCTCTCTTTCCCTATATACCCCTCTCCCTCTCTCTTTCCCTATATACCCCTCTCCCTCCCTCTCTCTTTCCTTATATACCCCTCTCCCTCCCTCTCTCTTTCCCTATATACATATTTCCCTATATATATCTCCCTCCCTTCCCGCTTCCCTCCCTCCCTCTCTCCGTTCCGTTAGCAATGTCGCGATACATCAGCCGGTCTGGAATTTCCTCCCATGTGATTTGGCCTCAACTCCATTTCCTCCCACGTGACCTGTCCCCCTCCCACGTAACTCCACATCCCCCACGGCCAAGGTCGTTTGCACTCCATCTGAAGGAGAAAATAAGCGCCATAGAAATGGAAATGTGTCTTTATCTTAACAAAAATAATTGCCAAGTTTCAGGTGTAAACTCCTACTAGGGCTCTAGACACTGGTTTACTCCCACCTATAGGGTAAACTTCAGCATTTGGGGGAATACTTTCAGGACGGGGCAAGCTCAAATGAAGGGGAAAACTATGCCATTTTTTTTTTAATTGTTCAGGTAACATAATTTTTCGAAGCCATGAGCGGTGGTGCCATATCTGGTCAAGACGATGTCATGTGTGGTGCCGCGAGTCGTGTCAATAACGGAATGCAGTTGACACTGTCAACCAGTGTCAACGCCGACTGTGAACCGGTGTCAACGCCTGACTGTGAACCGGTGTCAGCGCCTGACTCGGCCCTCCACCAACAATAAATGACATGACGACAAGAGGTGCCACTCTCACCCTCTCATGTAAATATCGCTCCTATGTTTAGCTGATGTTTTTATTTGTGTGTTTATTTACAACACAGACAAGCAGGTTACGTCGCAACTCTCTGCTCTCTCTCTCTCTCTCTCTCACTCTCTCACTCTCTCACTCTCTCACTCTCTCACTCTCTCACTCTCTCACTCTCTCACTCTCTCACTCTCTCTCTCTCTCACACACACACACACCACACACACCACACACACCACACACACACACACACCACACACACACACCACACACACACACACACACACATAGAGAGTGGTGTGTGTGTGTGTGGGTGTGCTCTCTTGGTTTCAACACTGAATTTGAGGTATTATCTCAAGTGATTACATTATCACTACTAATTAGCGTTTCCATTATATGCATATCATTATTATAGTGCAAACAAATTACAGTAACTTAGTACTAGTAATATAGAATTCCAAAGGAATTTCCTTGAATTAATAAGTTAATTGTGTGCTGTATTATTCTGGCAATGCTTGTTAGTAGAACCAATATGTGAGCTTTGTTGCATGTGCACTACTCTTAGGTGCCTTCACTGTGATATATTTCGTCTTGTCTTATATATTG
>WNGS01165503.1:15412602-15415593 GCA_020271785.1 Procambarus virginalis | reverse complement strand
TATAATATATAATTATATATATTTATATATATTATATTAATTTATAATTTTTATTATAATAATTTATATCTAACATAAATTTTAATAGTAATTTATTATTCATTAATTAAAATAAAATACTTAATATAAAATATATATTATATTATATTATATTTAAATATTTTTTATATATTAAATATTCTTTATTTATTTTCCTATTATTATATATAAATAATAATATAATATTATATTTTATAAAAATATATATTATATTATATTATATATAATATTATTATATATATTATATCTATATATATATATATATATATATAATTCATATATTATATATATCTAATATTATATTATATAATTAATATTATATATATATATATATAATACTATATATATATATATATATATATAACTATATATCATATCTATATCATATATAATTATATATATCATATAATATAATATATAATATATATATATATAATATATCTAATAAAATATATTAATATATATTATATAATATATCTATATATATAAATATATATATATAATATATATATATACTATAATATATATATATAATATATATATATATATATACTATATATATATATATATATATACATATATATATATATATATATATATACTATATATATAATATATATATATATAATATATATATAATATATATATATATATATATATATATATCTATATATATATATATATATATATATATATATATATATATATATATATATATATATATATATATATATATATATATAATATATATATATATATATATATATATATATATATATATATATATATATATATATATATATATATACTATATATATATATATATATATATATATATATATATATATATATATATATATATATATATATATATATATATAATATATATATATATTATAATATATATCATAATAATATATACTATATATATATATACTATATATATACTATATATATAATCTATATATATAATATATATATATATATATATATATATATATAATATAATATAATATTATATATATATATATATATAATATATATATATATATATATATATATATATATATATATATATATATATATATATATATATATATATATATATATAAAATTTGAAATTATTTCATGCGTCTTAAAAAATTACAATATAATCCAATTTTGGCTACAATTCTAATTCCAATTTTTATTTTAATTCCGAATACATTATAGTGAAATTATAGGTATAATTATAGGGAGATGTTGAAATTACAGGCACCTACAAGATCATGGGTACATAGTAGACCCAATTATAGGGACAGACTTCGCTATTTAGATGCGAACGACTTATTAGCCTCGTCTCACTAGCGAAATAGCTGTAGTATGAGTACAGAGTGAAGGGGAACCATGGCCATCCAGCTGGGCCATAGGGGGATCGAGCGACGACCTGCAAGAAGCATGATTGTCGCTCTACCGACCAATCTAAGTGGATCAAGGACCCTTTAGCGAGAAGAAGTGTTAAGCATCAAATCTTCGCAGAATGAACAAGTTCTCTGACTTCCAGTTTGTCTTACTCCATCTACTGTCGTTGGCAGTCATCTCAGCTTCCCAGTTTCACCTTCCTTCGCGTCCTCCCTCTTCCTTATTCACTGTCTCCCGCCGTGTGACCCCCGTCTTGACACGGACCTATTCCGACGGCACTGAGCTACAAGGAAAACCTTCACTGCGCTTCGGGTTGGATATTGTCTGCTCGTTCTAGCATTTCTTTTTTCTTTTGTGATTTTTTCTCTGAAGGATCGAGTTCCAAGGACGGCGGGATACAATGACTTATAGAAGGTCTGCTCTTCTCTCTCTCTCTCTCTCTCTCTCTCTCTCTCTCTCTCTCCTCTCTCTCTCTCTCTCTCTCCTCCTCCTCCTCATCACATTCCTTAGAGTTCTTTAAGACAAAATAAGATTAATCTCACATTCCTTAGAGTTCTGTAAGAACCTTTGATGTCCTGCAGTGCCCATTTTTTCTTCTAAATCGCCAAAATAAGGCGCCGGATGTGACCCAAACCCGACCCAAAAGCTGGCTGCTCTTGGGTCTACTATTGACTCAATGAGCCTGAAACCCAAATTCTTGAGAGAATGCTCATTTATTCGTCGTCTTTGTAACGGATTGGTTTATTACGCAACAAAAATGTTACGGGGTAGGGAAGTTAACCATTAACCTGTTAAGGGAAGTTAACCATCCTAAGTTGTGTTAGAAGTCTGTTGTAATTATTTTTTTTATTAATCGTGTACTGGTAACTACAACTAATAAATATTATTGTTAATAAATTGTCGCGTGATTCTTAGAGATAGGTACATTCTGTCTGTCTGTCTCTCGGATAGATCCCAGGACTCCACCTCCGGGCGGTGACGTCACAAAGGCTGACCCCTCTGCTCCTGAGGTCATGACCTCCATACTACCCCGCCCCCCCCTCTATCCTTCCCTACCCCCGTCCCCTCTCTTCCCCCGTCTCTCTCCTATCCTCTCATCCTCACGGTTATACTGGGCAGGGTCTTCCAGGAGGACTTAGAAGAGAAGAAGGAGAATGGAAGGAGAAGGAGGAGGAGGTGGTAAAGGAGGAAGAGAAGCAGGAAGCGAAAGGAAGGGAGGGTAAAGATAGGAAAAAAATAAACACAAAACAGCTATAGTTGTCCAGAACATGGTTACACAGGTAGTGGGGGGAGGGTAATAAACAAGTACTGGATACACACAAAACATACATATATAAAATAAACAAACGAGTCTTGCTAACACGAAGTGAGGCTGAACAAGAACAGGTAGTGGGGCATTCCAGGATGAACAGGGAGTGGGGTGCCATTTATCAAAACAATGAAAGAATATTTTGGTTTTATTTTAAAAGTAATAAATTATTTTTTTACTCAAATTAGTAAATAATAAATAACAGAAAATATTATATATATATATATATATATATATATATA
>WNGS01165503.1:15397602-15407602 GCA_020271785.1 Procambarus virginalis | reverse complement strand
ATACACTCATAAAGCCGTACCAGAGGTCTACACAGAAGTTTCTTTACTATAGAGGTAGTAAAGAAATAATATTATTTAATCTCCAAAAGAAAATTTTAGCCGAGCTGAAATCCAACTTTTACTTATTTTTAAGTAAATTTTACTTATTTTTAAGTAAATTTTACTTATTTTTAAGTAAATTTTACTTTTTTAAGTAAATTTTACTTATTTTTAAGTAAATTTTACTTATTTTTAAGTAAATTTTACTTATTTTTACGCATTTAACGCAACGCGTGTCAGTCTTTCATTAAAGGATCGATGACAAATAAAGTCTTTTTTGTCATTTCAAGGACAATGAGTATTTTATAAGTATTGTCTGTCGTGCTTCAAGGTCTGGTTAAAAAGGTCATTGGGCTTAACTTGTCAAAATTTAATAAAATTGCAGTTCCTCGTTCTATAGATATTGTCGCGATGACATTTATTTATAGTAAGGCCACGCTGACTGGACAATAGTCACAGTTGGACAGAATCGTACTGGCTGGACAATATACCCAGTTGCTCCAAATCACACTGATTCGTCAACAAACCGAGCTGGACAGAACCACACTGGTTGGACAATAGTCCAGCTGGTCAGACCCACACTAGTTGGACAATAGCCCCAGCTGGTCAGACCCACACTAGTTGGACAATAGCCCCAGCTGGTCAGACCCACACTAGTTGGACAATAGCCCCAGCTGGTCAGAACCACACTGGCTGGACAATACAACCCCTTGTCAAAATATCAAATGTGTTTATTTACATATGATATGTATTTTACATCACGTTTCAGTTGTGGATAAAAAGGGCCAAACTCTTTTTAATATTGTTAAATTACAAAATACATTGACCTCTGTTCTTAGAGTAAAGAATTAAATGAACGAAACATTTAGACACAGAAATGAGAATATGGCGAGATAATTTGTTCATTTCATGTCAGATTCAAATAATTTTTTTTGTGTGTGAATCAATACGGGTGAGTTTGGCGAGAGGAAGGTAATTATCAGGGGGAAGTGGAAAGCCATTATGACTATATAACACTTGGAATTGGTCAGGATAAGGATTTGGGGTGGGACGAGGGAGATGGAATGGTGCCCAATCACTTCGACGGTCGGGGGATCGAACGCCGACCTACATGAAGCGTATGTGTTTGTTGTATGTTTCTGTGAGAGAACTTACAGTGTTCTAGCTCCTCCCTCTCTCACTCTCTTAAGCTTTCTCTCATTTTCTCTCTCATTCCATTAACTTTTCTCTTTTTCTCTCTCACTCTCTTAACCTTTTTCTCATTCCCTTAATCTTTGTCCCAATTTCTCTCTAACTCTCTTAACCTTTCTCTCATTTTCTCTCTCACTCCCTTAAACTTTCATTTTCTCTTATTCCCTTAACCTTTCTCTCATTTTCTCTCTCATTCCCTTAAACTTTCATTTTCTCTCTCACTCTCTTAACTTTTCTCATTCTTTTTCTCTTACTCTCCCTAAATCGCTTTCTTTCGCACAAAAGCTTCAATTAATTTTTACTTTGGAAATCCATTTAATGCATTGAAAGTTGTGTTAATTATAAAAAGAACAATTATCACATTTCAAAAGTTATGACATGCACGCGTAAAAAAAAGAATAGTTGGGGCCAAAGAGCTGAGGCTCAACCCTAGAAAGCACAGCTGTGGAACAAAACCCGAAAAACGCTTAAGACCTTGTTTGCCACGTAGGTCAGACCAATCCTGGAAATATGCGGCTCCAGCAAGGAATTCATTGTTTCTCAAACACACAACAAAGGTAAGAATAGTTTAAAGGAATGACACGAGATTAATTACCAGAGCTGAGTGTATGAATTACTATGAACAACGTCTGCCCATAAACCACACATCGCTGGAAGGATAATAAAAGCAGGAAGGGAGACATGATCCCTACATGAAAGATCATTAAGGGAAAAAAGATAGACCACAGAACATTTTAACTAAGTGTTACACGAACAAGGCATGACAGGTGGTAACAGAGGTTAAAATAATTGGTTAAGGGTCAAGTAGCGATAGTGAAGTGGTAGAAGAAGCGATTGGGATATTCTATACCCAAATGGAGGGTACAGGATACCACACCTGTCTTGGAAGGTTGTACACCTGCTGATGAAAGGTTCAGGTGTGTGGCACAAAAGATATAAAGTTCAACTCTGTCATGCAGAACTAGATAAGCGCGCGCACACACACAAGGATGGGCGGACTGCATTTTTTGAACTGTCGGAAAGCCTTCGACACAGTACCCCATAAAAGGCTGATGCATAAGCTGGCGAAACAGGCAGGAGTAACTGGTAGGGCGCTCCAGTGGATAAGGGAGCTTCCTTATCCACTTCCTCTGCTTCCTAAGCAATAGGAAGCAGAGAGTTACAGTGAGGGGTGAGACATCAGATTGGCGTGAAGTCACCAGTAGAGTCCCGCAGGGCTCTGTACTCGGACCTATCCTGTTTCTGATATACGTAAATGATCTCCCAGAGGGTATAGACTCATTCCTCTCAATTTTTGCTGACGACGCCAAAATTATGAGACGGATTAAGACAGAGGAGGACAGCTTGAGGCTTCAAGAAGACCTGGATAAGCTGCAGGAATGGTCGAACAAATGGTTGTTACAGTTTAACACAAACAAAAGCAATGTAATGAAGATAAGTGCAGGGAGCTGGAGACCAGATAGAAGGTATCATTTGGGAGATGAAATACTTCAAGAGTCAGAGAGAGAGAAAGACCTGGGGGTTGATATCACGCCAGACCTGTCCCCTGAAGTTCATATCAAGAGGATAACATCAGCGGCATATGCCAGGTTGGCTAACATAAGAACGGCCATTAGAAACTTGTGTAAGCAATAATTCAGAACTTTGTATACTGCATATGTCAGACCAATCCTGGAGTATGCGACTCCAGCATGGAGTCCATATCTAATCAAGCATAAGATTAAATTGGAAAAGGTTCAAAGGTTTGCCACCAGACTAGTACCCGAACTGAGAGGTATGAGCTACGAGGAGAGATTACGGGAATTAAACCTCACGTCAATGGAAGAAAGAAGAGCTAGAGGGGACATGATCACCACATACAAGATTCTTAGAGGAATTGATAGGGTAGATAAAGACAGACTTTTTAACACAAGGGGCACACGCACTAGGGGACTCAGGTGGAAACTGAGTGCCCAAATGAGTCATAGAGACGTTAGAAAGATTTTTTTTAGTGTTAGAGTAGTAGACAAATGTAATGCATTAGGAAGTGATGTGGTGGAGGCTGACTCCATACACAGTTTCAAGTGTAGATATGATAAGAGCCCAGTAGGCTCAGGAACCTGTACACCAGTTGATTGAGAATTGAGAGGCGGGACCAAAGAGCCAAAGCTCAAAACCCGCAAGCACAACTAGGTGAGTACAACTAAGTGAGTACACACACACACACACACAAGCCAGAAAATTTAATTGGGAGAAGAACTTCATAATAAAAACAGGTATAGGATAACATGTATACTAGTCTCTCACGAGCACCTGTTTCTTTCTTACATAAAGGTCACTTTATGATCTGAACTATTGTGTCACTGCTTGATGACAACCACAAGAATATAAAGGCAGGGTCTTACAAGCACCAGGAAGACTTTATTAAACTGCAGGTAAGGTCAGACTTTAGCAAGTACCCGGAAGACTTTTGTTTATATATTTTTGTATTTATACACATATGCAAGAGTTTTTACATTCTTGTACAGCCGCTAGCACGCGTAGCGTTTCGGGCAGGGACTTAATCTTAATTTTCCACGGAATACGATTTGCCAAATTGTTCAACCACCAGGTACCCATTTTGGGTGAACAGAGGCTACGGTTAAGGATTGGTGCCCAGTCAATCCTCCCCGGCCAGGATACGAACCCAGGCCAAAGCGCTCGCGAAACGCCACGCGAGTGTGTTACACTTCGCCACGGGGACTTGATTAATTTGCAGGCAAGGTCGGACAAATGGCTACTGGACTTCAATCAAGAAAAGTGCAAAGCAATGGTGATCAGGATAGCATTAGGAAGACAGGAGAAGCAACACGTATATCTTGATGTTATCTTGACGTTATCTTGATGTTATCTTGAGATGATTTCGGGGCTTAGCGTCCCCGCGGCCCGGTCCTCGACCAGGCCTCCTTTTTGTCACCCACCCCCCTAGGAAGCAGCCCGTAGCAGCTGACTAACTCCCAGGTACCTATTTACTTCTAGGTAACAAGGGCAACAAGGTGAAAGAAACATTTTGCCCATTTGTCTCCGCCTTCGCCGGGGATCGAACCCGGAACTTCAGGACTACGAATCCGAAGTGCTGTCCACTCAGCTGTCAGCCGCCATCCATTTAAAATCAAGAATCTAATTACCAATACGAGAAGATTAGTGAGCCTCACGTGGATCGACTCACATCAGCGTCATGTGAGAAATTGGTCAACATCAGTAAGAGAAAAAACTTCATGCACATAATGGCTTTCAAAATACTTTAATCGGCATAAGTATGAAAATATTATAGTATACAGAACCAGCGTGGAACCCGCTGGCAAGCATATGAAAACCCACAAAAGTTTGATCAAAAACCGAAGTTTACTACGCGATTAGTCCCAGAACTGAGGGGGAGATTCTAACGCAATTAGAACCACTATGACTAAGAAGGAACAAGATCAAGACATACAAAATACTATCTGAAATCGATCAAATGGAAGAGAACTATCAAGAGAAAGCACCAAGCCATTACGACTATATAGCACTGGGAAGGGGTCAGGATAAGGATTTGGGATGGGACGGGGGGAAAGGAATGGTGCCCAACCACTCTGGGGCGGTCGGGGATTGAACGCTGACCTGCAGGAAGCGAGTCCGTCGCCTTACCGTCCAGCCCAAGTGGTTGGCCTAGAAATAATGATTACGTTTACCAATAGTACCACGAGAGAACACACACAGGCGAGTCCCCTGAGGCGGGTCCAAAGAGCCAAAGCTCAACCCCCGCAAGAACAATTTGGTGAGTACAGGTAAGTCACAGGGCTGTGGGGACCCATGCCTGCTTAGGAGTAAGTAAGTTGCTTAAGTAAGCAAGTGGAAGTAAGTTGCTTAAGTTACTTAAGTAAGTCGAACAAGAATGGAAAATAGTTGTGTAGCAATTTTTTATCCATAATTATTAAAATTACTAAGACAGGGAGGAAAGGGATCGAGGGCCATTACACTTAGCGATCGACAGTTCTAATTGCGGGGCCCAAGAGCTAAAGATCATATGCAATCTGTTAGGCTAATACAATTAAGAATAGCGCTCGCACACGCACCAACCAACCACACACAGCCACCACAGGGTGGGTTTCACACCAAACCTGTCTCCTGAAGCCCACATAAGAAGAATAACGTCAGCTGCATATGCGAGGCAGGCTAACATCAGAACAGCCTTCAGGAACCTGTGTAAGGAATCATTCAGAATCTTGTACACCACATATGTAAGACCAATCCTGGAGTATGCGGCCCCAGCATGGAGCCCGTACCTTGTCAAGAACAAGGCGAAGCTGGAAAAAGTTCAGAGGTATGCCACTAGGCTAGTCCCAGAACTAAGAGGCATGAGTTACGAGGAAAGGCTGCGAGAAATGCACCTCACGACACTAAAAGACAGAAGAGTAACGGGAAACATGATCACTACCTACAAAATTCTCAGAGGAATTGACAGGGTAGATAAAGATAAACTGTTTAACACGGGTGGTACGCGAACAAGGGGACACATGTGGAAACTGAGTACCCACATGAGCCACATGGACGTTAGAACGAATTTCAGTGTCAGAGTAGTTAACAGCTGGAACACATAGGCAGTGATGTGGTGGAGGCTGACTCCATACACAGTTTCAAATGTAGATATGATAGAGCCCAGTAGGCTCAGGAATCTGTACACCAGTTGATTAACAGTTGAGAGGCGGGACCAAAGAACCAGATTTCAACCCCCGCAAGCACAATAGTGAATACAATTAGGGAGTACAGGGTGAGTTACAAGTACATGGACTTGGACATATATAGGCAGGAGAGAGGTGAAGTGAAGTGAGGTACAATGATAATGTATGACTGGTTTGGTTGGATGTTAATAGGAGCTGCATCCTATGGGTCAATAGATATATTTAGATATGTTTAGATACGTTGATATTAATAAGATAGTGGATATTAACACGGTATTAGTGAGACAAATGTGTATCAATGATCTTACTCAAATCGCCCTTTAACTGGTCAATCAAAAATGGATTTAAATTATACAAACGACTGCTAATGTTCAAATTGCATAATTTTGTAATCTGTATTAAAGCAGATTCAATTATGTTTCTGTTGAAAGTGGTTTACAAATCGTTATTGAAGAGCCGATTCTACCCTATCAATTTTTGAGAATTTTTTGACGAATGAAAAAAACAATAGCATTAGACAATTGGCCCTGTCTTAGAGTGTTTATGTATGCGAAATTCTACATTTCAAATCTTTAGATGTTTGCCAACATAGAACCTATTACAGTCTTTACAAGGTATTGTATAAATGACACAATTATCACTACGAGGACTGATTCTAACTAATAGTTTACCAACAGTATTTTCGTAATTAAACATTACATGTACATCAAAAAGTTTCAAGGCCTTGACCATATTTTCAAATCCAGAAATACATGGAAAACATAAGACATTCTTAGGGCGAATTTTCTCACTGCATATATTATTATAATATGTACAACGTGCTTTGCTACGGCAACTTCCAAAAAAACTCAGTGGGTAACAAAGCTTGAGACCAATAGAATCAATATTCTTAAATTCTTCATCTAAGATTTCTGGACTAACCAACCCGGAAAAGCTCTTAGATACATAGAGGAAAAAATAGATTTTTTTCACATTGTATCTATGCCTTGAGAATAATGAACACAAGATAAATTATTCGTAGGCTTTCTGTAAACACTAAACTTCAGTGAAAAATCTTTCCGATGAATTGATATATCTAAGAATGGCAAACAATTAGCAATTTCAGTCTCCATAGTAAACTTTATAAAGGTGATTTGATCATTAAGTTTAGCTACCAATTCGTCTATATTTACATCTGTAGGCCGTATACACTAAATTCATCAACATATCTAAACCATGGAATGATTCCAGGGGGTATTTTTTAAACATAATTCTTTTCGAAGAACTTCCACGTACAAGTTTGAAAGCAATGGCGATAAAGGATTCCCCATTGCTATTCCAAAGTCTGTAAATAATACTCATTATTAAAAGGTAAATTTACATTCTTTTACGCACAGCGTAACGAGATTGACAACAATATTGACAGCAGAAAGAGGTAAAAACATGATTCATTAATTCACGAGCACGGTATATCAAGGTTGATGATATTCTGGATTACCTTGAGAAAATACCACTCGTAAGATAGCACCAACCCATTACGACTTTTATAGCACTGGGAAGGGATCCAGCATAAGGATTTGGGATGGGACGAGGGGAAGGAATGAGGAGAGAGAGAGAGGAGGGAGAGGGAGGAGAGGGGGAGAGAGAGAGAGGAGAGAGAGAGAGGAGAGAGGAGAGAGGAGAGAGGGAACAGAGAGATGAGAAAAACCACACATATGAGGAGTGAAAGCGTATTTTAACAGCGTTACAGCTGCATCTGCAAGTAGGTCACCCCAACCTCCCCTCCTAGTGCCTCCCGTTGGAGAGGCGGGTCCAGGAGCTGAAACTATGACCATGCAAACCCTGATAATTCAGCAGTATTACACAACACACACACACACCACACACACACACACACACACACAACACACACACACACACACACACACACACACAACCACACACACAAACCAGAAAAGGTGTCTTTTTTTCTAAGATGACAGGGCTCTAGTATGATATTGCACGTTAAAGGATTCGAACTTGTTCGAGTCAGGGAGCAGAAAGGTAGTAATTGTCTTCGAGGAAAATAAGCATTCTGCCGGTCATGTCGTGATCGATTGTGTTATGAGATTACTCAACAAGACGTGAGCCCTCCTTCGGGGTTGAAACTGATAACCTGTTCGAACGATTCGTTACTAGTTTCGTAGTTAGTTTGTGTTAGTCCGTCGACCAGGGAGGCCTGGTCGACGACCGGGCCGCGGGGTCGCTAAGCCCCGAAATCACCTCAAGGTAAGGTTAGTGTTGTTGTTCTTATAGATTCAGCTACTCGGAACAAGTTCCTACGGGCTCCCCATAGCCCGTGCTACTTGCCCCGCTCCTGTGCCAGGTAAGTTACGGGCTCACCATAGCCCGTGCTACTTGCTACTACCCCCTTCTTATTATGGTGAGCCCGTAACTTACCTGACACAGGAGCCGGGCAAGTAGCACGGGCTATGGTGAGCCCGTAGTGGACTTACCTGGCACAGGAGCGGTGCTCCTGTAAGGTTAGCGATTTTTCTTTATATTTAATCCGGATCCTGTGAACATTCGCGTCATACGTTGTTCGGATTGGATGGTTATCCACGTTAACAAGTGAATCAACACATCTGCCCAACACCCACCTCAACTAGGCCACAATAACAACTAATTTTGTTACACATAAACAAAAACATCACGATGCATCTTCAGACATAATGTAGCTACACTTTCTAAAATAGAAGTTGCAGCTAGACAATGTAGTTATGCAACAACTACATCACATTACACTTACATCCACTCGACTCTGCACTCCATCACATAAATACAATTCTACAATTAAACAGTCTTTCTTTAACCATCTTCATGGAATAATTTAAATTATTCATTTTATATATATGTGTCAATTCACGGCCCAGTTATCTGTCTACATAGAGACAGGAGGAAGGGAGGGAGTTGTTAAGGGGAAAGCGCCAAGCATTACGACTATATAGCACTTGGAAGGGTCAGGATAAGGATTTGGGATGGGACGGGGGGAAAGGAATGGTGCCCAACCACTCTGGGACGGTCGGGATTAAACGCGACCTGCATAAGCGAGCCGTCGCTCTACCGTCCAGCCCAAGTGGTTTGGACCATCGAGACAGGAGATTATCAACATTTTTCCAACAAATAAACCGGAATGACAATTGCATATAACAGAAATTAAATGCAAAAAAAAAGTCAAAAGGTTTTTTTCTGAAAATTTGACCTTAGCAGTACAATGACCTTCAGAAGTAACTTCACCGCTATCTTTACGAACATGAAACCGGTTCTCAGGAGAAGAAAAACACCTGGCAGAAGACACACAATATTTTCACTGCAGTAGAGGTTTCTCACTTCCTACACTGACATCTTGAAAACTACGAGGCCATATATATATTTTATATATATATATGTCGTACCTAGTAGCCAGAATGCCTTCTCAGCCTACTATGCAAGTCCCAATTTGCCTATATAAGCCAAGTTTTCATGAATTAATTGTTTTTCGACTACCTAACCTACCTAACCTAACCTAACCTAACTTTTTCAGCTACCCTAACCTAACCTATAAAGATAGGTTAGGTTAGGTAGGGTGGGTTAGGTTTCGGGCATATATCTACGTTAATTTTAACTCCAATTAAAAAATATTGACCCTCATACATAATGAAATGGGTAGGTTTATCATTTCATAAGAAAAAAAATAGAGAAAACTATATTAATTCAGGAAAACTTGGCTTATTATTGCAAATCGGGCCTTGCATAGTCGGCTGAGAAGTGCGTTCTGGCTACTAGGTACGACATTATATATATATATATATATATATATATATATATATATATATATATATATATATATATATATATATGGCCTATAAAATTACGAGGGGTCTATCTGCCAGGAAGTTTGCTCACATTTATATCTAAGCATGTAAAATACAAATGTATGCATGCTTCGTTCATGTCGGAGTTCGATACCCGATTGTGCAAGTGGTTGGGCACCATTCTTTACTGCCTCGTCCCATCCTAACTCCTTTTCCTGACCTCTTCCAAGAGCAGTATAGACGTAATGGCTAAGTGCTTTCTCATGATTATTACCTTAC
>WNGS01165503.1:15337151-15356218 GCA_020271785.1 Procambarus virginalis | reverse complement strand
AAGACAAAGAGTGCATTAAACATTTGACAAAGAGTGATTAATAAATAAAAAAAAAGAGTGATTAATAAATAAAAGAAAGTAGATTATCCAATTATTATGTTTTAGAGCCATTTAGTCATAATAAAGAATCCATAGAGAAGCGAATCGAAGAGAGAGAGGAGAGGAGAGAGAGAGAGAGAGAGAGAGAGGAGAGAGAGAGAGAGAGGAGAGAGAGAGAGAGAGAGAGAGAGAGAGAGAGAGAGAGATGAGAAGGTTAGCGTAAGCACTCACCCCAACTAGAGGTCAGAGTTGGCCGTGTTGTAATTCTCCTTGACTATGTCGTCTATTAAATATGTGCCTCACACTAGGTGACATCTAGATGGTCTCTGGTAGCCTCAGACACCACAGTTACAGGCGAGGAGTCACATAACGTGGCTGAAGTATGTTGACCAATCCACACACTAGAACATGAAGGAACTACGACATTTCGGTCCGTCTGGACCATCTCAAGTCACAATCGACTTGAGAATGGTCCAGGACGAACCGAAACGTCGTCGTCCTTCATTTCTAGTGTGTGGATTGATCAACCACAGCTACACTTGGCGGGATGATAGGTGTTGTGTATGTGTCTCACTACACTCCCCATCACACCAGTACAAGTGTATCCAGCGTTGACCGGGTGTCAAAACCTACCGGTTCCCCCGAGGTACACCAAGAACCCCTGTTTCTTTTTCTATGGTTCGATCTTAACTTACGCAAGTACCTAAGTCCGAAACGCTTTGCGTACTAGTGGCTTTAGGTATTGTATATATTATCTCTATCTTTAAATCCATCATTATATATGTAACTCAATGGATGTACCTTTAACTGAATAAAAAAATCTAAATCTAAGTCTTCTCTTGTTTAACACTTTTACAGAGCACAATGTTCCCGGAACAACGCCCAAGGAAGATTGTGAATAGTATGAATTCTTAAGTTATCCCCGCTGGTGAAGATCCTTATTGAAGACGATCAATAAGACGATCATCACTACCGCAACCAACCCTCCTCAATCTCCCCCAGAAACCGGTTTCTGGGGGAGTTTTAAGGATCATACGAGACACTCTTCAGTTGTGGCAAACTTGGACGAATTCCACTCAACAGTGTCCAAATGCATTCGGGATACACGCACAAAAAACTAAGATATACTTCCATACTTATACATTGTATATGTATAAAGATATTCACATTATCCGTATTTGAGGGCGTTCAAGACCCGCGGCGTCACTTAAGTCGCACCTATATTTTTACAAGGCCGCTTTGTGGACAACAATTCTTATATGTGAAAGTAGTTCTATAACACAGTCACCCGTTGCCACATTCTATAACCTCAGCTACAACTTTGAGCTTAAACTTAATGTTGTAGCAATGACTCCTATCTGAATGGAATGCAGGTAGGTTGGTGCAAATCACTAGATAAGCGTGTATGGTATTTGGATGAGTTGGTGAATAACCAGGTGCATTGACTTGGCTTAGACTAGTGTGAATGGATGATTAAATGGATGAGCTCGAAATCATGTGTGTGTGGAGCTAAATGGATGTTGTTGGATGACTTTGACTGTCGGATGCAGATTGGCGAGAGAGTGTAGTATGTTGATGAATGTGCCTGAATTTGTAGATGCAGGTACATAAGAAGGTCTGGATGGATGAGTGGGTGTAGGTGGGTGGGCGAATGGATGTACGTGGGCGCGGGTGACATATCCGCTTCTCCTACACCGACCCCCCCAACCCGTGTGGGCGAAGCTCCAACAATTCTTCAAGGGTAAAAACTGATCATGATTGGAGAAATTCGGTGTTTCTTTTCTTTAACAACATGGTCGAGTTTCATAGCATTGAAGGATTTCAAACATCTGTTAGACAGGTGTTGAGTTCTAGAGCACTTATCTTTATCCATTTCTAGATAAACACCTATGCTGCTGTTATATAATTGACGAAGTCAATGTAAATTATTGTCGAATATAAATTATATTTTGTGTTTGTTTGATACAGAAATCGACCTTAGTTACTTACCTGTCAGCTGACTCAGCCGAAATGTTCCCGTGTCAGCTGACTCAGCCTAAATGTTCCCTGTCAACTGACTCAGCCTAAATGTTCCCTGTCAGCTGACTCAGCCTAAATGTTCCCTGTCAGCTGACTCGACCTAAATGTTCCCTGTCAACTGACTCACCCTAATAGTAGCACTACTAGTAGTAATAGTGGTGGTGGTAGTAGTAGCAGAACTATTAACATAAACATTTAAATGTATTCCTTTTAAGATAAGCAGGAGCAAACAAACAGTAGCAGGACAGTAGTGACAATCGACACAGTGATAATAGTACAGATAGTGCTGATAGTCAGAGTAATAAAGAAATAGAAGTTGTGGTACTAGTAATGTGTGACTATAATAATGACATGACAAATAAATAATAATAATAATAATATAATAATAATAATAAATAATATTTTATCATTAATACAATTTTTATATTATTTGTATGATTTATATTATTATTTGTATTTAATTGAAAATAAGGATAATATTATTACAAATAAATATATCAGCTTAATCAAGGAAACAATAAACCATCGATTGTCCAACTTGTAGATAAAATAGACAACTTAGAGGGGTACTTGAAGCCTGAAAACCGGTCTTCAAATTCATCCTTAAACCTCAGGTAGATACAGGCCAAAATTCCTTGCTTCTCCTGCAGAGGGATACGCCCTATCATCTATAGCGATCGAAAGCCACAGAGAAATGCATTTTACGGATGATTAATCCGTAAGTTATAGTTCAGTTCTGAGAAATTCAAACGAAATAAATATTAGTTTCTTTAAAAAAGACGAACATTTGTTGGAAATCGATGAGTGGAAAGTGAAGGGAGGGCTTGGGCTGTGGAGGTAGTGGGTGGGGCTTGGGGAGGTTGGGGGGGGGTAAGGGTCTTTTTAGTGTGGTGGGGGTGTAGTGATCAGGGGGGGGGGGGGGGGGGGGGGGGGGAGCGGAACTGGTAAGGGCTCTGGATGTCTTGGGTGGGAGTCAGGGCTCTGATTGTAGTGGTGAGATCAGGAGCTCTGTAGTGGTGAGATCAGGGGCTCTGTAGTGATGAGATCAGGCTCTGTAGTGATGAGATCAGGGTTCTGTAGTGGTGAGATCAGGGCTCTGTAGTGATGAGATCAGGGCTCTGTTGTGGTGAGATCAGGGCTCCGACGGGGAAGAGGAGCTTCGATTTAGGGTCTTCCAGGGATAGAAGTGCTCGAAGACGAGGATGGAGGGATAGAGTAAGGTCAAAATGGTGATTAGAATGGAGATTAATGGCGTTGGTAATGTTGGAGCTTGTGATGATAGAGGCTGTGATGGTACTCATGTTCACCATCTAGGTGCCACCAATGGTGATTTTGATATGTATGGTGAAAATAATGATATTAACTATTCAAGATGGAGTCGTAATGATCAGGTAAATACCAACAGCAACAATGATTAATAAAACAAAAAAATACAAATATAAAAATAAAAACAACAATAATGACAGCTACAATATTCATATCAACATCGAAAAATTCCATAATACATCAAAATCACATCAAACATCAATATTCAACATCAACATCAAAATCACATCAACGGGATGTATTAGTGATATTTCTTTGTGCACTCGAAGAGAAACATTGGAGGTGAACGTCTTGGTGCATGTACTACCTCAGTGGCTGGGGTCACCCAGAACGCTGGTTCGAATCCCTATATTGCCCGAATGAATTTCATACCTTGCCAATGCAAAGAAGCTGAAGGAGGATTAATACCACTAAAATATTAATGACCAAAACTATATAAAAAAAATTTGCCTTTGGTTTAAAGGGGAATTTTAAAGGCATAAAAGAGAAATACAAAAGGAATTAAGAAATACAGAACGAGAACTCAGAGATCAAGAAGCAGTATGAGAACGATATAGCATCCAAAGCTAAGGATCAGCCTTAAATGCTAAACAGCCTCATGAGCAGAATGATGTCAGTATATAATCACGTGATCAGGTTTTGCAAAGGAGAAAACATCTCACAAAATGTGAAAAATAGCTGAATTAAAGCTTCCATAAATTTTTTAAGCTGGAATCGGACGCGCCCCTAAATCCTCGATTTCCAGTGGAACAGAGAACCACATAAAAGTTATTAGAATTCTGAGGCAAGATAAAATTGAGAGAGAGAGAGAGAGAGAGAGAGAGAGAGAGAGAGAGAGAGAGTTTATAAAACCGCATTTTACTAGCTGTCAAAAAGCCTAAGAATCGAATACGAACAATAGGTCACCATGACGGGGCTGAAAATGAAAAAAACCCAACTCACACATCACACAAAATAGATGAAATGACTGTTTCAGTCCGTCCTGAGTCATTGGTAACGGTTCAGGAAGAACCGAAACGTAACCAATTCATTCATTTTCAAATTTGTGGCTTACATGTTATATGTAAACTAAACAAGCTGACCTGTTAACCGGAAATCGTGCTGAATTAGGCGATCAAATACCTTCTATAAAGAGGCAAAGCATCACAGCAAGAGAGAAGACATCAGAAAATAGATTGGAAGTAAGTTCAGTGTTCAGGGACGAAAAAGAGCTCCATGCTATTATAATATACATAAACATTCTAACAGAGGAATTAAGTTCATTCCTGTCAATGTTTATTGACAAATGAACTGAAGATGACTGCAATATATTGCAAGATGAAGAGCATCATCCCTAGGGATAGTGTGAAAATGGCTAATGGACTTGAATCCAAACAAATGCAGGGTTGTGAGGGTAGGAGTTGAAGGAACGAAGTCGCAAACACAGTACAGAATAAAGGGAAGGAAATTCCCCACTTCAGAGAAAGATAAAGACGTGTGAGAAGACATATGACGAACCTCAGCGCCATCTATATTCCAGATACCGAGTTGAGTAAGGTTTACCTTTACCATAAATAATGTTTCTGATTATTCTAATCTGTGTTGACCAAACCACACACTAGAAAGTGAAGGGACGACGACGTTTCGGTCCGTCCTGGACCATTCTCAAGTCGATTGTGTTATATATGATCATATGTTGTGATCAACAAATTTCAGCCACGTTATTGTGACTCGTCGTCTGCTATTCTAGTCTGTGTTCTGCGAGGACCAGAGGTCGCTTAGGCAGCAGTAAGTGGCAGTGACAAGGTCGACAGTTGGACGTGTCTACTGGAGTGTGATAGCGAGGACGTTGAAATAAGTTTATTGAGGTATAAACCCACACAAAGGGATTAGGTAACTTAAGCTATTCTCACCCCGTATCTTGAGGACGTTAGTGAAGCGTTGGAAGACCTCGCCAGGGAAGTGTGATTATTATTATTAACATCTTTATTGAAAAAAAATAATTAAAATTTTGCCTAATCTGAGGAATTCAATTAAGTCTTATTAAAGTGAGGATAATGCTGGTATTCACTGTCACACAGGACAGAGGGTCATACACAAGTCAATAGGTCTAGACTGTAGGCTGAAGCACATATATTCAGCCTAGACCGTAGGCTGAAGCACATATTAGTTCTTATGTAACAAAGGGGATATTAATAGGGTATTAAAAGTATCAACACAAGACAGAACACGAAACAATGGGTATAAATTGGATAAATTTAGATTTAGGAAAGACTTGGGTAAATACTGGTTCGGTAACAAGGTTGTTGATTTGTGGAACCAATTACCGCGTAACGTGGTGGAGGTGGGATCCCTCGATTGTTTCAAGCGACGGTTGGACATGTATATGAGTGGGATTGGGTGGTTATAGACAGGAGCTGCCTCGTATGGGCCAATAGGCCTTCTGCAGTTACCTTTGTTCTTATGTTCTTATATATATCATGGCTACATTCAACGTTTCAATGAACGAATACGTATATACAACTCTGTATTGTGCACTGCCACTATTGTGGCAGTGCACAATAGAAAGTTGTGCACTGCTAACTTTTTTGCCAACTGTGCACAATAAAATTTTTTTTTATCCCAACTTTTGATGGAAACGGCCATTATTCGGTGTCCATGCTGTCACGTAATGAATGTATCTAAGATTTTAGTAGAACTATCAAAGATTTTAGTAGAACTATCCAAGATTTTAGTAGAACTATCCAAAGTTTTAGTAGAACTATCTAAAGTTTTAGTAGAACTATCTAAAGTTTTAGTAGAACTATCTAAAATTTTAGTAGAACTATCTAAAATTTTAGTAGAACTATCTAAGATTTTAGTAGAACTATCTAAGATTTTAGTAGAACTATCTAAGATTTTAGTAATTGCCTAATTTATAACAAGCGGAAGTTTTTAGGTTGCTCTTGGTTTCTCTAACCTTAGACACGTCATCGCATCTCCACTGGAGTGACATGGCGTCTCTGGACTTGAGAAAGATCAGTGACAAAGAAATCAAAATAATCCGGTGACAGCTCAAAGCTTAACGAGACATAACACCTAAACTAACGCCAGAGGAGCATATCAGCAGAACGACATCAGTATCACACACAAACGGCCAGTTAGCTTTCAAGAACTTGTATAAATAACGCTTGTATGAGTATTTTAATCATACTGTGAGACCCGTTCTTGTGTGTGTGGCCCAGGCAAGGACTCACATCCTAGGGAAACGGAACAAGAACTATGAGCTGCTCACACGAGACAGCTCATATTGGTCCATACGAGGCAGCTCCTATTGGCCCATACGAGGAAGCTCCTATTGGTCCATACGAGGAAGCTCCTATTGGCCCATACGAGGCAGCTTCTATTGGCCCATACGAGGCAGCTCCTATTGGTCCATACGAGGCAGCTCCTATTGGTCCATACGAGGCAGCTTCTATTGGCCCATACGAGGCAGCTCATATTTACATCCACCTGAACTATCTAAGATTTCCTCCCTAAGATACACGGGCCAGATTCACGAATCAGTTACGCAAGCACTTACGAACCTGTCCATCTTTTCTCAATCTTTGGCGCCTTTGTTTACAATTATTAAACAGTTAATGAGCTCCGAAGCACCAGGAGGCTGTTTATAACAGTTGATTAGCAAGTTTTCATGCTAGTAAACTGTTTAATAAATGTAACCAAAACCGTCTAAGATTCAGAAAAGATGTACACGTTCGTAAATACTTGCGTAACAGCTTAGTGAATCTGGCCCCCTGGATGTCTAACAAAGCAATCAATCGATCCCTTGTCCATTACGTAAAAAATCCTAAGCATCCGCTTAAAAATTAAACCTGGCACAGAGGTAATTGTGTAAGAGATATCAACACTGATATATTATAGAGATTCTGGGCATGTTTAGGGGTATGTAGGTCGGGGGGTAGGTGGGTATGTAGGAGTGGAGTAGGGACGGGAGGGGGTGTATACAGGAAGTCGGTCTAGATTTCATCAGCACATCTGTTGGTGGTGGGCAGGAAAAACTTTCCCTGCACGCTAAACAACGAACGGGTTCCTTGCACTCATCCGCTCACTAAACAAACATGCATAAAACATCTGGATAACTTGTTCGTTTAGGTGATCAAGTGCTAACGGGAGTAAACTCCAGTTTTTCCAGCAAGTGTGTGTGTGTGTGTGTGTTGTGTTGTGTTGTGTGTGTGTTGTGTGTGTGTGTACTCACCTAGTTGTGCTTGCGGGGGTTGAGCTCTGGCTCTTTGGTCCCGCCTCTCAACCGTCAATCAACAGGTGTACAGTTTCCTGAGCCTAATGGGCTCTATCATATCTACACTTGAAACTGTGTATGGAGTCAGCCTCCACCACATCGCTTCCTAATGCATTCCATTTGTCAACCACTCTGACACTAAAAACGTTCTTTCTAATATCTCTGTGGCTCATTTGGGCACTCAGTTTCCACCTGTGTCCCCTAGTGCGTGTGCCCCTTGTGTTAAACAGCCTGTCTCTATCAACCCTGTCGATTCCCCTGAGAATCTTGAATGTGGTGATCATGTCCCCCCTAACTCTTCTGTCTTCCAACGAAGTGAGGTTTAATTCCTGCAGTCGCTCCTCGTAGCTCATACCTCTCAGCTCGGGTACTAGTCTGGTGGCAAACCTTTGAACCTTTTCCAGTTTAGTCTTATGCTTGACTAGATAGGGACTCCATGCTAGAGCCGCATACTCCAGGATTGGTCTGACATATGTGGTATATAATGTTCTGAAAGATTCCTTACACATGTGTGTGTGTGTGTGTGTGTGTGTATGTGTGTGTGTGTGTGTGTGTGTGTGTGTGTGTGTGTGTGTGTGTGTGTGTGTGTGCTTCTGTTGTCCAATATCCCTCTCAGTTGCAACCACAAAAATGCCAAAAGTTTGCATCAAACAAACCGCATAAGCCTAGCAACAGAGTCTTGTATCACAGTAGGCTTCGTTTTTGACCCACAGTCGAGTAGCCATCATCCGATTTACGGACGGTGTGGAAATGGTTGGGCGCGTTTCCTTTCTCCAAATGCCTCTGTTCACCTAAAAGTAAATATTCACCTCGGGACTCGGTCAATTGTTCTGGAGTTGGATCCTGAGGAAGGTCATTCGTCCCACTTCGATTCAAGTCTACATAATACATATACACAGGCTTCCTGTCCCCCGACCAAACGAATTTATATGATCCTGGAAATGCATTCGTTGACTGTTCCCGGTGGAAGTCACTACAAGAGACTCTTTTTAGGATAATTTATTCACATACAACTGTATTCTCAACACATACAGCTGTATTCTCAACAAATACAGGCATGGTGCAGGTATCAAACCATATAATCATGCTTTTTTTTCGCGTTCTGACACTCATCCAACTCACTACCACTGATCAACCACCTTCATTCATCACACTAACACTGATCAACCACACAGTCATCCACCACACAACCACTGCTCATCCACACAGTCATCCACCACACAACCACTGCTCAACCACAGTCATCCACCACACAACCACTGATCAACCACACAGTCATCCACCACACTAACACTGCTCAACCACACAGTCATCCATCACACTAACACTGATCAACCACACAGTCATCCACCACACAACCACTGATCAACCACACAGTCATCCACCACACTAACACTGATCAACGACCTTCATCCATAACACAACCACTGCTCAACCACACCTTCATCCACCACACAACCACTGCTCAACCACACAGTCATCCACCACACAACCACTGCTCAACCACACAGTCATCCACCACACAACCAATGCTCAACCACACAGTCATCCACCACACAACCACTGCTCAACCACACAGTCATCCACCACACAACCACTGCTCAACCACACAGTCATCCACCACACAACCACAGATAAGACCTTCGTCTTAACGTCAGATCCTGAAGGAGTCGCTGGAGAACATCCTGACGTCAAGATGTTTTTTATTGAGCAGTTTTCTTATCTTCCTCAGAACTTTCTCTTGTGTTTTCTTAGAGTAAACTTAGCTTTATTTTACATTCAAGAGTGTCTTTACTTTCATTATTATTATTATTTTTAATATGATTATTATGATTCTTAAGTTCTAATGGGGAATTAATGATGTATGTGTGTATGTGTGTGTAATTACCTAAGTGTAGTTACAGGATGAGAGCTACGCTCGTGGTGTCCCGTCTTCCCAGCACTCTTTGTCATATAATGCTTTGAAACTACTGACCCACTACTGTGTGTGTGTGTGTGTGTGTGTGTGTGTGTGTGTGTGTGTGTGTGTGTGTGTGTGTGTGTGTGTGTGTGTGTGTGTGTGGTGGAGTGAGGCAGGCAGCTGGTACAAGGTCGAACGGGAGACCTACTAACCTGTAAGCGGCCGGCCTCCCTAGAGAACGTGGGTTCACTCACCTAGCGGCGCCGAGCTGGTTTGGCTACGATGGGCCAGGGGGTGGGCAAGGGGGTGGTGGGCAAGGGGGTGGTGGGTAAGGGGGTGGTGGGGCATGGGGGTGGGGTTGAAGAGGAAGGGAAATGATTAAGTAGAAGGCGAAGAATATTGTCTCAAGGGAAATTGGGGTGAATGAATTTGCATAGGGGTCAGGAAAAGCTAGAAAGGACCCAGTGAAAGGGCTTGGCGGAAAAAAATATATATAAAATAAGGAATAAGAAAAACTAGAGAAGGGCGGGAACAAGGAGTATCGGAGGTAGAAGGAAATGAGAAATGGCAAAGGAATGTTGATAAACAAGGGGAGATCTGAGGGATATATGACAAGTCCCGTAAGGCACTGAAATCCTGTGAAGCAGGAGGAAGGTCGATAGACATGGCAAGAAAACCTTGTAGATTTAGAGTCTCGCAATGCCTATTAAACTTAAAGGAAGTCCTGTAAGGCAAAGTCAAGGGAAGTATAGGGCAAGTAATGCTCCACGAGGTAAAAGGCATAAAAGGCAAGGCTGAGATGTGTGATTTTACCCAATAAAGTCTCTGTGAAGTGAAAAATAGACTCGATTTGGAAGGTATTGCAACAGTAAATTGTTAGGGATAAAGTACGTCATGTCCGCTTGCAATGTGAAATTAGAAAGGCTTAGATGTATTTTTTGGAGGATGACCATACATGTGTACCATGCTCTCCACCATATATATATATATATATATATATATATATATATATATATATATATATATATATATATATATATATATATATATATTACATTCTCATCTGTGCTACATCGACACGGGTTAGAGAGTGGCTACAGTAAAGGGTAAGTTATTACGCATCTAAGCATAAAAAGACGATTAAAGTGCTTGTATAATGGTAAATAGCATCCATATCTTTCACCTGTCCGACATAGCCAGCTTTGTTTGTGATAAATGGAAGAGGTATTTACATGATAAAAAGATATATATATATATATATATATATATATATATATATATATATATATATATATATATATATATACATATTTAGGTTCACATGCCTCACAGGCCAGAAAGGGATGGAGGGGGGGGGGGACTGTGTACTGGTTTAGAAGTAGTGAATATTCGAGGCAGAGGAAGGCTTTTAATTTAAGTATAAGCTGATGGTGATGGACCATGTGACGTTTTAAAGTGGGTTATGTTGGGCATATCTGAGTATATCCGTAGAATATATATATACAGGCGATTCTAGACTTTGCTGCAATGGGGTGGATACGTCTGCTATGTTCCCAGCATAGTTCTGTCTATTTCGATTTATGCTCTACTGGATATCAAATTATGTACGTGTGATAAGTTGAGAAACTTATAGGTAGAACATGAGGAAAACAAGTTGTTCACTGGGTTAGGAATGTTATCTATGTCAAGAGATAACAGCAAGAACGTGATAGAGCAAACACAGAGCTTTGATGAAGTTCAATATTCAGGTTGATAAACTGAAATTATCCCTGAAGGAGTTCAATATTCGTTGATAAACTGAAATTGGCCCTGAAGAAATATTATTTCCATTTACCTGTTGTTTAGTTAGCTATATCAATTACTTTTAGTAACAGATATCAACTCATAGTTGCTACATAATGAGTTATAGTCCTCCATATCATACTGTATCAAAAGTTGTTTTCAAAATCTTTAGGGATGAGTGCTATTTCGATCACTTGTTTAGGATTAATGTAATTGTTGTTTGCAATAATGTCTCGAGTAGACACATGTTGCTTAGATCAAACTGTTTGCAGAAAGTAGTTCTATATTACCATGGTGTTGTCTAAGACTTTTGTGGATTCAGTGTCGAATGCTTTTGTCAAACGTCTGATGCAAACTAATTGCTTGAAAAAGTGGGTTGGTTTGGGCTGGAATGATGAGTATGGTGGATTATGTAGGTGGATGGGGCGAGTATGATGGATGTGGTGGGTATTGTGGGTGGGGTTACCATGATGGATCAGATGAATAATGGGGGTGGAGTTAGTATGATGGATCAGATGAATAATGTGGGTGGAGTTAGTATGATGGATCAGATGAATAATGTGGGTGGAGTTAGTATGATGGATCAGATGAATAATGTGGGTGGAGTTAGCATGATGGGTGTGGTGGATAAAGTGGGTCTGGCATGATGGGTGTGGCCACCGCCACAGGTAGGATATCTGCATGAGTTGCAGCACTTGGCTGGGAAAGTCGTACAGCTTTTTTTTTCTGTTTAGCAACCATTAGGGTCAGTTTTTGTTGCATAGAAGCTATTGCCAGACCCCCTAGAAGGTGCCCCCCTCCTCCACCCAGTACTGTCTCCACCGGAGTCCTTCCCTCACCCCAACACTGCCTCCACATTGAGAAAACAGTACCCGATAAAATATGTCAGCTCTGTCAACCTGGTGTATTTTGTATAGAGGGATCATGTCCATCCTGTAGCACAGGGATCAGAGCTACACACCATAATGGAAGTGTGGGTCTCACCAGTGTTTGATATTGCTAAGGGATGATTTTCGTGCTTCTGCATAGGCATAGATAACGTAAGATTTAAAGAGTTGACGAATGTTAATCTTCTTGAGGAGCTGTTCACTTGAGACAGTTAATTAAGCAAGTCCCAGCTGTGTCTGGGTACAAGTGGCAGGATGAACAATACAGCGGGCTTTCTTCCTATTGGGGAGTGTTGTACATGCTACTATGGCGGTGTGTCCACTCACAAGATGAGTGGCGCTGCCCAATAAACTCGCCCCCTCGGGGCAAAATTTAATTTAACCATGCAGAGTGATGGAGAAAATCGTGAGGAGAAAGCCAACAGCACATCTGGAGAGAACGTACTTTATAACACACCACTAGCACGGGTTCAGAGATGGTAAATCGTGCCTCACAGGCTTAATAGAATTCTATGAACAGGCGATAAAAAATTAGCAAGAAAGGGCGGGTGGAAGGGAGGAATAACTGAATTTTCTTGGGTTGTCAGAAAGCCTTTGACACAGTATCCCAATAAGAAGCTGGTGCATAAGTTTAAGAAACAGGCAGGAGTTACAGGTAAGGTGGCAAAGGAAGTACCTAAGCAATTGGAAGCAGAGACTTACTGTATGGGAGGGAGTCCTCAGAATGGCGAGATGCAACCAGTGGAGTCCCACAGGGCTCGGTACTCGGACCTATCCTGTTTCTGATATACGTAAACGATCTTCCAGAGAGTATAGGCTAATTTATCTCAGTGTTTGCTGATGATGCTATAATTTTGTGAAGAATTAACACATAGAAGGACAGCATGAGACTACAAGATGACCCGGAGAGACTGAAGGAATGGTCCAACAAATGGCTTCTAGAGTTTAACCCCTGAAAACCACATCAAAAGATATTATCATCAGCATATGCTCGATCGGCCAACGTAAGAACTGCCTTTAGGCACTTGTGTAAGGAATCATTCAAATCCCTGTACACCACGTATGTCAGACTAATCCTGGAGTATGCGGCGTAAGCATGGAGTCCATATCTAGTCAAACACAAATATAGAAAGTCAGAGGTATACCACCAGACTAGTCCTGTAACTGAGAGGTATGAGTTACGAGGAAAAACTATTAGAATTATATCTCAAGTCCTTGAAAGACTTAAGAGTAATTGGAGAGATGATTGTCACCTACAAAATTCTCAAGATAAATAACGACAAATTATTTAACACGGTTAAATAATGACTGAATGAATGAATGACAACTCTGATACTGAAAACTAAATGTTTTAAGTGTCAGAGTAGTTAACAAATGGAATGCATTAGGAAATGATGTAGAAGACTCACACACTTTGCACAGTTTCAGTTTTAGATATGATAGACGCAGTTGATTTAGGAACCAGTACACCAGTTGATTGGTGGTTGAGATGCCGTATCAAAGAGCCGGAGCCCAATCCCTACAAGTACAACTAGATGATTACAACTAAGTGAGTACTACCACACCGTCATAGTATTACACACAACAACCATTTCACCACCCCACCCACCTCACCATCACCAACATCTCACCACCACCTCCACAACCACATGCATTTCACCACCATCACCACAACCACACTCACTTCACCACAACCACGACAACCACACCCATCTCACCACTACCTCACCACCACCACAATAACCACACCCATCTCTCCACCACCATCACCACCACCACCCCACCACTACCACACAAACTGCCTACAGCTATAGGTTAAAGTTCTCATTGACCACTCCAAACCAGTTTATACCAGAGGGAAAAGGCCCTCCCCCCCCCAATCCTTCCCCTGCTGTGTATGCAGACCTACTATCGCCCATCTGCTCTCACACCACAAGGCCCACGCCATCTCCGGACGTCTCTAAATGCAGCGACTCGCATAGCACTCTCTTTCCCCTAGCAAGTTCCGTTTCGCTAGTTCAGCGATTCGTATCATGACCGCTCTTAATCATCCAGCCACCGGACCGGGACTGAAGGGAAAGTGTACTCGCCTCTCAGTAAATATTGAAGAAAATCTTGAGGTTTGTAAATTGTTTTTCTTGCGCTCCTCTATTGCAGAAGGTAAGATATTTTACTGTTATGTTAATGTATTCTCTCATGGTCTATATATTCATCCTTGTAGGATATTGATAAAGTATTGTTTTTAATGCTTTAAAATTGTCAGGAAAAATATGTATTGGCAGACTTTGGTCCTCACAGTGGTATAAGCTTTCTGATGAGTTGTGAGAGAGTCAGACTGTCTTGTAAATGCTTCGTGATGGAGCAGGTAAGGTGAGGTAATTATGAGAGAGGTGAGGTAATTATGAGAGATGTGAGGTAATTATGAGAGGTGTGAGGTAATTATGAGAGAGCACTAAGCCAGTGTGACCACTCTACAACTCTAGGAAGACACATAAGGACAGGATAGGAGCTGGGATATGAGGGAAGGATAAAAGCTGGGATATGAGGGAGAGTGTGCAGGAACTGTGCCCAACCAATTGGACCATCGGGAATCGAACGCTGACCCAGCAAAACTGAGGCCATCGTTCTACTAACCAGTCCAAATGGTTGGACATATGACAACATAGAATGTGATATAAATTCTAAAAATGTGCATAATTACCATCCTTTGAAATATATGCAAACTTTCAGGTGAAAATACATCAACCAATCACTATATCGCATCAGTACTCAAACACCTGCATGTTAATTATGCTAATTATAGGTGATTAATTAATTAAACACCTTAATTATATTACAGCAAGTACCTTCAACACATCAAGATCATAACACGTGTCTATAGCTACTAAATAATGGGGGGATATGGGAACCAAATAATAAGGGGTATGGTAGGAAAATAATGGGGTATAGGTCTAGATTTCTGAACAATTACAAAAAAAGTTAGATTAGAATTAACCATCGAAAAAACAGCCAAAATCTCACTAGTTGCAGCTTGATTATGTATTTATGATTTACAGTTTTTATCTCTGTATCTATGTGATACTATCTGTTCGATTTTCTGTTTGTTTATGTGTATCTGTTTAACGTTAGAGACGAGACGCGCTGGGATTAGTCTCACACAACTTTGCAGGTTGAATGGGCTGGGGTACAGGACGGTCATAGGTTGGGTAGGAACGCCAAAATTCAAGGTGGGATCAGCGTGCCATAGTTACATACTGATTCCACTACGATTTCTTGCATTGATAACCGGTTATACTCTGATAAATATTTTGAACATAAATTCGAAACAGTGATTTTTTTCTTATAATATATAAATTAAATGATGTTTTTCTTATAATACATAAAAATATATTATGTTTTTCTTATATATATGAAAATATATTATTTTTTAATAATAATATATAGTATTATTTTCTGATGAGAAAATTAACTTAATTTTCTGCTATTTATATTTCGGCTGTAGCACCATAAAACGTGACTTCAAAACAGCTGTACCTCTCCTCTCACCGTCTCCTCCTCCTATTGGTCAACCCATCACCTCCCCCAGATTCAGAACAAATGGGTAACTATTATATATTTGTTTAAGATTACACACAGCTAGACTCCTGCCACCGCCCGACCGTCAACACCCCAAAGGGACCTATTATATTTTTATAAGAAAGAGAGAGAGGTAGAGACAGAGAAATAGTGAAAAGACAGACACGAAACACAGTCAAAGAGAGACAAAGACAGAAATTCGCAGATAAAGCTAACTGTACAGAGACAGAAACGGAGACAGAGAGAAACAGACAGAAATAGGCCTGCATAACGGAGATAAACAAGGGCAAGAGAGAGAGGCTGAAAGAGAGGAAAACAGAAAATAACCACAGTCAGGCAGAGGCAGAAGACAGAAACAAATAAAGATAGAAAAAACATGCATAGGGAGAGAAGAATGGAGAATGGTGGGGAGAGGCGGGATGTGGAAGAGAGCAAAGGAGAACGTGGATATCTAAAAAAGGGGAAGGAGAGAGGGAGCGGGGAGAAACAGGTGGAGAGTAGGGGGGGGGGGAGAAGGGAGGAGAGGGAGAAGAGGTGAGAGAGAAGGAAGAGTGAAAAACAGGGGAAGAGAAGAGGGAGAGAAAGCTGAAGACATTCACGTATATAATGACACTGATGATGATAATAATGACCATTTCGATAGTGTAATGAAGGAAGCTATCAATATGAATATACCTGTATTTATATACATATGAATATAAATATCCAGTATTTATATACATATGAATATACATGTAATTATATACATATAAATATGACAGTGTCACACCACGAAGGAAAAATTGAAGTAGAAATTTCCTTAAGTACTTTCGTACTAATAATACATCTTCAGAAGGGTGAGTTACAAGTACATGGATTTGGACATATATAGGCAGGAGAGAGGTGAAGTGAAGTGAGGTACAATGATAAATGTATGACTGGGATTGGGTGGATGTTAATAGGAGCTGCATCCTATGGGGTCAATAGATATATTTAGATATAGATAGTTGATATTAATAAGATAGTGGATATTAACACGGTATTAGTGAGACAAATGTGTATCAATGATCTTACTCAAATCGCCCTTTAACTGGTCAATCAAAAATGGATTAAATTATACAAACGACTGCTAATGTTCAAATTGCATAATTTTGTAATCTGTATTAAAGCAGATTCAATTATGTTTCTGTTGAAAGTGGTTTACAAATCGTTATTGAAGGAGCCATCTCCCAATCAATTTGTTGAGAATTTTTTGACAAATGAAAAAAACAAAGCATTAACAATTGGCCCTGTCTTAGAGTGTTATGTTGCGAAATTCTACATTTCAAATCTTTAGATGTTTGCCAACATAGAACCTATTACAGTCTTTACAAGGTATTTTATAAATGACACAATTATCACTACGAGGACTGTTTCTAACTAATAGTTTACCAACAGTATTTTCGTAATTAAACATTACATGTACATCAAAAAGTTTCAAGGCCTTGACCATATTTTCAAATCCAGAAATACATGGAAAACATAAGACATTCTTAGGGCGAATTTTCTCACTGCATATATTATTATAATATGTACAACGTGCTTTGCTACGGCAACTTCCAAAAAACTCAGTGGGTAACAAAGCTTGAGACCAATAGAATCAATATTCTTAAATTCTTCATCTAAGAGTTCTGGACTAACAACCCGAAAAGCTCTTAGATACATAGAGGAAAAAATAGATTTTTTTCACATTGTATCTATGCCTTGAGAAATAATGAACACAAGATAAATTATTCGTAGGCTTTCTGTAAACACTAAACTTCAGTGAAAAATCTTTCCTATGAATTGATATATCTAAGATGGCAAACATTTAGCAATTTCAGTCTCCATAGTAAATTTTAAAGGTGACTTGATCATTAAGTTTAGCTACCAATTCGTCTATATTTACATCTGTAGGCCGTATACATAAATATCATCAACATATCTAAACCATGGAATGATTCCAGGGGTAATTTTTTAAACATAATTCTTTTCGAAGAACTCCAAGTACAAGTTTGAAAGCAATGGCGATAAAGGATTCCCATTGCTATTCCAAAGTCTGTAAATAATACTCTATTAAAAGGTAAATTTACATTCTTTTACGCACAGCTTAACGAGATTGACAACAATATTGACAGCAGAAAGAGGTAAAAACATGATTCATTAATTCACGAGCACGGTAATCAAGGTTGATGATATTCTGGATTACCTTGAGAAAAATACCACTCGTAAGATAGCACCAACCCATTACGACTTTATAGCACTGGGAAGGGATCAGCATAAGGATTTGGGATGGGACGAGGGGAAGGAATGAGAGAGAGAGAGAGAGAGAGAGAGAGAGAGAGAGAGAGAGAGAGAGAGAGAGGAGAGAGAGAGGAAAAGAGAGAGAGAGAAAACACACATATGAGGAGTGAAAGCGTATTTTAAACAGCGTTACAGCTGCATCTGCAAGTAGGTCACCCAACCTCCCCTCCAGTGCCTCCGTTGGAGAGGCGGTCCAGGAGCTGAAACTATGACCATGCAAACCCTGATAATTCAGCAGTATTACACACACACACCACACACACACACACACACACAACACACACACACCACACACACACACACACAACACACACACACACACAGAAAAGGTGTTTTTTTTCTAAGATGACAGGGCTCTAGTATGATATTGCACGTTAAGGATTCGAACTTGTTCGAGTCAGGGAGCAGAAAGGTAGTAATTGTCTTCGAGGAAAATAAGCATTCTGCCGGTCATGTCGTGATCGATTGTGTTATGAGATTACTCAACAAGACGTGAGCCCTCCTTCGGGGTTGAACTGATAACCTGTTCGAACGATTCGTACTAGTTTCGTAGTTAGTTTGTGTTAGTCCGTCGACCAGGGAGGCCTGGTCGACGACCGGGCCGCGGGGTCGCTAAGCCCCGAAATCACCTCAAGGTAAGGTTAGTGTTGTTGTTCTTATAGATTCAGCTACTCGGAACAATCCTACGGGCCCCCATAGCCCGTGCTACTTGCCCCGCTCCTGTGCCAGGTAAGTTACGGGCTCACCATAGCCCGTGCTACTTGCTACTACCCCCTTCTTATTATGGTGAGCCCGTAACTTACCTGACACAGGAGCCGGGCAAGTAGCACGGGCTATGTGAGCCCGTAGTGGACTTACCTGGCACAGGAGCGGTGCTCCTGTAAGGTTAGCGATTTCTTTATATTTAATCCGGATCCTGTGAACATTCGCGTCATACGTTGTTCGGATTGGATGGTTATCCACGTTAACAAGTGAATCA
>WNGS01165503.1:15271677-15282005 GCA_020271785.1 Procambarus virginalis | reverse complement strand
AGAAATAGATCCCACCTGCTCATCATGGGCGACTTCAATCACGAAGGATTGACTGGGAGAACAAGAACCGCATGGAGGCGAGTATACGTGGGAGCCAACTAATGGAGGTGTGACTAGAAACTTTTTAACCCAGCATGTCAGGGACCCACAAGGATGAAGAGAAATGACGAACCAGTGAGACTCGACCTATCTTCACTCTGATGACTCCGACATAGAGAAATCGGTTTTGAGGACCCAGTAGGAATGAGCGACCACAGTGTACTGGTGTTTGAGTACCTGATTGAAGAAGAGTTATTGAACTCGAGGAGGGATACCGAAACAAAAGGTTAGCATATGGAAAGGGAAACTATGAGGGGATAAGAAAATTCCTACCAGATATAGCATGGAAACAGAGCTTAGGGGAAAGACGGCCCAATATATGATGGATTACATCACGCAGAAGTGCAGGGACGCAGCAAACATGTTTGTCCCAGTCCAAAAGGAAAACAGTGAAATGAAGTTGAGAAACCCATGGTTTAATCAGAGATGTAGGCTAGCTAAGCAGCAAAGTAAAAGGGCATGGAGAAACTATAGGAATAACAGGACACTGGAAAGCAGAGAAAGATACCAGAATGCCAGGAATGAATATGTCAGGAAGAGAAGAGAGGCAGAAAGACAATACGAAATGACATCACAAGCAAGGCAAAGACTCAGCCTAAATTGTTGCAAAGCCACATCAGGAGAAAAACAACAGTAAAGGAACAGGTTATGAAATTAAGGATAGGGGCGGAAGGATTCACTACAAATGACAAGGAAGTGTGTGAGGAACTGAATAAGAAATTCCAGGAGGTCTTCACCTTAGAGCAAGGAGAAATTCCAGAGATAAGAAAGGGAATAGCTAACCAGGAACCACTGGAAGAGTTTGAGATTATCAGCGGGGAAGTAAGGAAGTGTTTACTAGAGTTGGATGTGACAAAGGCTATAGGACCAGATGGAATCTCCCCTTGTTACTAAAGGAGGAGCAAAAGAACTGTGCCTACCACTCTCCATAGTGTATAACAAATCACTGGCAACAGGGGAACTGCCAGATATTTGGAAAGCAGCTAACGTAGTCCCGATATACAAGAAAGGGGATAGACAGGAGGCACTGAACTACAGGCCAGTGTCCCTAACCTGCATACCATGCAACTGATGGAGAAGATTGTGCGAAAAAAGCTAGTGGAGCATCTGGAGCGAAGGAACTTTGTAACACAGCATCAACATGGGTTCAGGGATGGCAGGTCCTGCCTCACAGGGTAAATGAATTCTACGACCGGCAACAAAAATAAGGCAAGAAAGAGAAAGGTGGGCAGACTGCATATTTTTGGATTGTCAGAAACCCTTTGATACAG
Organism: Procambarus virginalis; assembly: GCA_020271785.1. Classification (NCBI taxonomy): domain Eukaryota; kingdom Metazoa; phylum Arthropoda; class Malacostraca; order Decapoda; family Cambaridae; genus Procambarus; species Procambarus virginalis. The sequence continues at coordinate 15,280,635 of WNGS01165503.1, read as the reverse complement.
TGCCACACAAGAGGCTAATGAGAAAGCTGGAGATACAGGCTGGAGTGAAAGGAAGGTACTCCATTGGATAAAGGAGTATCTAAGCAACAGGAGACAACGAGCCTGTGTGAGGGTGAGGTCTCAGATTGGCGAGACGTTACAAGTGAGTCCCGCAGGGGTCAGTCCTTGGACCTATACTGTTTCTAGTATATGTAAATGATCTCCCAGAGGGTATAGATTCGTTCCTCTCAATGTTTGCCAACGATGCAAAAAATATGAGGAGGATTGAAACAGAGGATGATAGTAGGAGGCTACAAGATGACCTAGATAGACTGAGTGAATGGTCCAACAAATGGCTGTTGAAGTTCAATCCGAGTAAATGCAAAGTAATGACACTAGGCAGTGGAAACAGGAGGCCAGACACAGGATACTGAATAGGAGATGAAGTACTTAATGAAACAGACAGAGAGAAAGATCTAGGAGTTGATATCACACCAAAACTGTCTCCTGAAGCCCACATAAAGAGAGTAACGTCTGCGGCATATGCGAGGCTGGCTAACACCAGAACAGCGTTCAGGAACCTGTGTAAGGAATCATTCAGAATCTTGCACACCACATATGTAAGACCAATCCTGGAGTATGCTGCTCCAGCATGGCGCCCGTACCTTGTCAAGCACAAGACGAAGCTGGAAAAAGTCCAAAGGTATGCTACTAGTCTAGTCCCAGAAATAAGAGGCATGTGTTATGAGGAAAGGCTGCGGGAATTGCATCTTACGACACTGGAAGACAGAAGAGTAAGGGGGGACATGATCACAACCTACAAAATCCTCAGGGGAATCGACCAGGAAAACAAGGATAAACTATTCAACACTGGCGGGACGCGAACAAGGGGACACAGGTGGAAACTGAGTACCCACAGGGACGTAAGAAGGAACTTTTTCAGTGTCAGAGTAGTTAACAGATGGAATGCATTAGGCAGTGATGTGGTGGAGGCTGACTCCATACACAGTTTTAAATGTAGATATGATAGAGCCCAGTAGGCTCAGGAACCTGTACACCAGTTGATTGACAGTTGAGAGGCGGGACCAAAGAGCCGAAGCTCAAACCCCGCAAGCACAATTAGGTGAGTACACACACAAATAAAAAGTCTAGTCTTTTCCTTATCACCTATGTATTTTGGAGCAACTAGATATATCCATTATAATGTGTCGTTTTTGCCGCCCAGCTAAACTGCGGTGACAGAGAAGAGCTCCAAGCAGCAGCAGCAGCACTTCTTTTATCTGGCTGCCTGCTTCACTTCTAATGGCTATTAAGTGAGGGCTGTTTACTCATCTGAGGGAGGTGGATCCTCCCGCCTGGAGGGAGGACCTGGCTGCCGGTGGTGGGGGCGAGACCCACCGCCTGGAGGGGGGGACCTGGCTGACGGTGGTGGGGGGCGAGACCCCCGCCTGGAGGGGGGACCTGGCTGACGGTGGTGGGGGCGAGACACCCCGCCTGGAGGGGGGACCTGGCTGACGGTGGTGGGGGCGAGACCCCCCCCCGCCTGCAGGGGGGGACCTGGCTGACGGAGGTGGGGGCGAAAACACCCCCCCCCCCCTCTCATCTCATATTCTCCCTTTACAGTCCACCGAGACTTAATAGTGTTATTGGAAACATGTTTTCACACGCGAAGGCTATGAATTGATAAGAAATTTGCGTTACATGAAGAGTGTTTATTAGCTACATGAAATGTAGACTATTAAATGGATTTTTTGGGTACGGATATATTTATTTCAATTCAAAATAATTCCTTTTTTGAGTTCGATTCTGAGACAATTCACCTCAAAAATTATTGAGTATACAACTCACAAATCACCAGCTCAATATTCGGAAATGAGGGATTAACAATTCGATGAAGCAGCAGAAATATTCAATGAACGTAAATTGACTATTACTGGTAATATCACTTGTTAAATATCAAGTAGGGGCATGTTGTTTTCTGATAGGCTTGGCCTATAATGATTCATTAAACTGTTTGAGAATGTTCTGCCTCAGGCGAGGAAGCCACTGAGGATATAAATGGTTAGGGTTCTTCAACATATACATGTGACATTACCTATAATCTTTCATGACACTAATTAGTGTAGTGCCGCACCATTAATTAAATTAATTTTAAGATGCCACAGATTTGTAAATTCCTTAGCTTTAACAGGAACCATTTGAGTTACCCACCCAGGTAATACAATTTTTTTTAACTTGGAGTACATTTTTCTCAGTGCCAAAGAATGCAAACTGCTCCAAGAATTTGTACTGTGTCTCTTGATTATTCTTTTTGTCAATCAACTGCTAATATTATGTGCGTGAATCACGAAGAAATTAATTCAGGATTAGTATTGTGAAAAGGAACAGACAGAAAAGAAAATGAAAACATGAAAACATGAAAGTGTTACATGTCTATTTCAATATATCCTCATTCCAAAGATTTGTTGAAATGGACACTACAGTGAATTTATTTCATATTTAAAGTTTCACTATTTAAAGTTTCACATATTCATATTTAAAGTGTCACTAACACAATGTTATCTTCGTGTACTGTTGAAGAACTACCGCAAGTTTCATTACAGTAATCGAATAACATGTGCCTTAATTACAATCGAAAAAAGATGTAAATTATGAAAGTACGGTGTTCCTGGTGATGTTATTGTGTTCATTTTGTCTTTATACGTTTTAAATTGTGGATCCCTACTAATTGTCTCAATAATTTAAAATTATTTATCACCATGATAATCTCGATTTATTCAAATTTGTCGAAAATTGATAAATCAGCCACAGTACACAACATTGCTTATAAAATTATAGGCAGACTATTAAAATGTTTGTCAGCAACAGTATGAGTAAAATTATGAAGATATCTTCATATATACTCAAAAGAATATACCTGTAGTATATCCGTAGACATAGAGCACTATACCAATGTGTCTAAGAGCTGCATATTCAGTTTACACTTAAGAGTTTTACACTTAAGGTAAACTTACGTTTACGCTAAGAATTTACACTTAGAATTGGGAGATTCACTATTCTGGAATTTTCCTTATTCTGTGGCTGGCATCACCAGCTTCCAGCCACAGTAGCCGAAACCAAGAGTAGTATTGCAGTAGACTGCAATATATAGTAGACATTTTAAATTTATAATATACATAAGTGCAAGTTTTTACAAACCATATATTTCAATGCTGCTGCTACTGTGATTATTATAAATTAATTCTGCAAATCTTGCAGGATTGAGAAATCTTGCAAGATTTCTCTCTTGCAAGAACTGATTGGATCAGTAGTATTATTATAACAGCAGAGGTGTCAAGTTTTCTTGCTGTTGCTTCAATCTGACTTGTGTTTGAATAAAATGGGATCAACCCGAAATATATTCTGAAATCCTAATACTGTATTTAAGAAGGTCTGTGTACAGTAGTCCTTTTTAGAATAAAATCTTATAATCTAATAAGTTTAACGTTGGGTTAGCCATATTTAAATTAGAGTTGAAATTTATAATTATTTGATTTCGAACAATTGAGAAAATACATACATATATATTGTGGTATTCGGGGAAACATGAATACTAGATGGGCCTTGTTATATTTTCGGGTTGTCAACGAATCTGGAGAACATTGGTCATATGTTCAGTAACCGTAAGACCGTCAACGCTTCCCCGGTGTTTTTAAGGCTCTGATGCACGGACCCGTCCAGGCAGTACAGCCAACACTGGTGATGAGTCTTCTATCTTGATTCACTCTCTTACCTTGCGAAGGTCAGAATTCAAATATAAAATGAATGATATGCATTTGTGGAGTCCATACACAAGATTGGAACTGATTTGTGGAGCAAAGTCCGGGTTACAATCCCTTTTCCTAATTTTGCTCCGAGGGGCGAGTTTATTGGACAATGCTACTTATCCTGTGAGTCAATGTACCAATATGGCAGCATGTACAAGTTCCTTCAAGAGGAAGAAAACCCCCTGGGTTGTTAATCCTGTCACATTTACCCGGACACAGCTGGGACTTGCATAATTATCACAAGTTAAGAACTCCTCAAACAAGATTAACATTTGTTAACCCCTTGAATTTACGTTATCTTGCGTATGCAAAATGGGGAAATCTTAAATAACAGAATTTATGTTTGACAAATAGATATTTTCCCTAACTCAAACAATGTGGGGTTTATTATTTTACACATATTTCTAATGACTGCTAGATGTTCACATTTCTCAGGTAGTGGTCAAGGCGGAGACCGACACTCCCACCACAAATTCTGCAGCTCCGCTGCTCAGCTCTTGTTTCCATCCTGAATCTCCATGGATATTTGTATCCAAGAAGAATTCTAGAATTCTTGCAATTGTTAATTCTCTCCCCCGGCCACCTCTTCTTCATCCATAATGATTTGGATTGCCAGCTGCAACCATATTGTACCACTGAACAGATTCACTGATTTGTTCTTCTATCCTCTTTCCCTCAGTTACCTTGTCATGGTGATGTTTCTGAAAATATCTCTGATTTGTTGAAGAGTTTTGGGTATGAAGTATTCATGATGGTCTTCGTCAGCGCCTTCAGCAGCCAGCACATCGGCTCGTTCATTTCCACATATCTCAAGTTGGGAGGAAATCCACAGGTATGTGATGACTCTTCCCTGATTGGTTAGTTTTCTCACAGCACTCTTAATTTCAGAGACTATTGCAAGGTTTTCTGACTAATTTTTACTAAGGCTTTGTAGTGCTGCTTTTGAATCACTGTAGATCATTGCACCGTTATTGTTTCGTTCAACGAATCTTAACGCCATAACAATGGCAGTTAGCTCTGCTTCCGATGAAGAGGTATAGTTCTCAATAATTTTTTTTTTAATTTCCGCGTTGAAAGGCATTATCCCTAATTACAGTGTATGGTGCACCAGCCCTGCCATTGGTAGGATTAGATAACACATCAGTGTAGATTTGATCTAATTAATTTCCAGCTTCTTTATAAATTTTCTCAAGATACTTGTGCCTCATTTCTTGTGGTATCATGTTGGACTTTTTCGTTGTCATCTTGTTGATGATAATCTTGCATGGGTCATCCTCCCAGGGAGGTGATCTCTCTCTAGGCAGGAGCTCACGGGCTTGCTCAAGCAGGTGAAGATTTTTGAGGTAGCAGACTGATCTGTGAGGCCATTTTTTGCATTTCCTGTTTCCTCCTGTATGTAGCACAGAACTTAGTTTTTTCTTGGCAATATCATTGTAATATGGGTCCCTTGCTACCTTAATTGCAAGCTCAATTAGCATTCACTTCTTTACTTCTGCTTTTAAGACTCGGAAGGGGCAACTCCTCTCGTAGATTAGATGTTCTGGCAGTTCTTGAGACTCCAGGAATAATTTACATAGCTTTATTTTGTGAGCTTTCAAGTTTTTTCATGTTGGTTTCGGTATAAGTGCACAAAACTGGTGCTGCATAGGCTATGACGAACCGCACATAGGCTGTGTACATCATTTTAAGCACGGCAATAGAGGCCGAATGCCCATTCCAGGTCATAGCTTTCAGTGCCCTAAGTCGACTTTTGCATGTTCCTATGAGTTGGTTGAGCTCCTCTTTCTTCCCCTTGTTAGAGCCGAGAGTGACGCCAAGGTACCGATAGTGGTCAACCCACTGAAGTGTTTCACCATTAATTGTTAGTTTATAATTTTAATCCCACTTATAAGAGTATGATTTTATCTTGTTTGTGGAGAGAGTAAAACCGGGTTCAACACACTTCCTTCCAAGGACATCAATTGACTGTTTAATTTTTCCCAAGGGAGGAGCTTGTATTAGGACATCATCTGTATATCTCGTGTTCCTTCCGGAAATTAAATATTTGCAATGGCGTTCATATGTTGAATAGTGTTGGGCTTAACACTCCTCCTTTACGGGCCCCGAGTTCCATAATCATTGATCTCGAGACTGCTCCGTTGAAGCAAACCTTGGCTTTCCTCCCTGTGAGGTAGTCTTCAATCCATTTGATAAGTCTCCCCTTGACACCTATGCATGCAAGCTTATCCAGGTTTGCAATCCTTTGTGCTTTGTCGAAAGCTCCTTTAATGTCAACAAATATAGAGTATTAGCTGTGTCATTGGCTAAGTAATTAGATATACAATTTGCTATGCTCCGTTCTTTAACAAATTCGTTGACCCCGTTCCTAAGCCTGCCCAGTTTGTGCAACAATCGGTTTCAGATGATCCTTTCAAGTATCTTGCATGTGCATGACACGAGACTGATAGGTCTGTGATTGCCAGAGTCCTTTGGTGTAGAGAAGTATGAGATGTTGACCAGACCACACACTAGAAGGTGAAGGGACGACGAAGTTTCGGTCCGTCCTGGACCATTCTCAAGTCGATTGTGATGAGGGAAGACGAAGGCAATAAATAGGCAAGAGAGAGGTGAGGAGCTAGGCAAAAGGTACGAAAGGTAAGGTGTTGTAGAGGGGATAGTAGTAGGAATAAGAACTGCAGAAGGCCTATTGGCCCATGTGAGGCAGCTCCTATTAATAACCACCGAATGAGAAGGGGATTGTAATAGGAATAAGAAGATAATAGCTAGGGAACGTAAGAGAAAACAATGGACAGAAAAAGAAAAAGGAAAATGAGAGAAAGATAAATGGAAGGGTAAGCTTATGTTAGGTCACGTTTGTTGGAAAGATTAGAGCATTTAAGTATATACTGTGATAGGGAGGAGTCAACAGCAACAAAGCCAGGACTCCAGTTCATGTTGGGTACGTTGTGTATTCACAAGTAGCCGATTCAACAAGACGGCGTCTGTGCAGAGTAGAGGCAGGAAAGATTCCTTTGGAGGAAGACCAATCAGTCGGATAATTAGAACCCCTAACATGACAGAAGAGAACATTGTTAGTGTCTGCAGACTTAACACTTCTTTTGTGTTCTTGAAGTCTGTCATTAAGTGTACGGTCAGTTTCGCCAAAGTATTGCAGAGGACGAGACGAACTGGAAATAGAGTAGACACCAGCAACATTAGAAGCAGGAGGAGCAGTGTGAACTAGATTGATACGAAGTGTGTTAGTTTGTCGAAAGGCGAGCTTTATGTCAAGAGGACGAAAGGTATTAGTAAAAGTTTTGAGTTCAGATATGAAGGGAAGGCATAGTACAGTGCTACTAGTGTTGGAAGCAGGTGTAGGATGAAAGAAATTTCGTTTAGCTTGAGAATAGACACAGTTGATAAAATGCAGAGGGTAATCAAGGCAAGAGAATGATTTATAGATAAAGGCAATTTCAGAATCAAGAAACTGAGGGTCGCTGATGCGTAGAGCGCGGAGGAAGAGAGAGACGAGGACACTTTTCTTAACAGAAGGAGGATGGTAGAAAATGAAGTAAATGTACATGCCACTATGCATGGGTTGTCGTCGTCCCTTCACCTTCAAGTGTGTGTTCTGGTCAACATACTTCAGCCACGTTATTGTGACTCATCGTCTGCACAAGTATGAGATGCAAAACAAAGCTGTAAGTTTCTTAGCTGCATTTGCGAGCATTTTCATGGTCATAGAGGAGTCAAATTTCATTCCCAAGACGTCAACGTAATCACTCATCACTAAATTTGTTCTTTTCCTGTCCAGGGTTCAGTGTGATGCAGTGTAATCATGAAGTCTAGTCGTACCCACTGCAGTGTTCTCTGTGTCGTATGTGTAACCTTGAGGTTATCTTGAGATGATTTCGGGGCTTAGCGTCCCGCCGCCCGGTCCTCGACCAGGCCTCCTTTTTGTTACACACCTCTAGCAAGCAGCCCGTAGCAGCTGTCTAACTCCCAGGTACATATTTACTGCTAGATAAACAGGTGCATCAGGGTGAAAGAAACTCTCCCCATTTGTTTCCGCCTCCACCGGGGATCGAACCCGGAGCCTCAGGACTACAAATCCCGAGCCCTGACCACTCAGCTGTCAGGACCCTGTTATACTCCCTCGACTCATCTGACGCCTGCCACTAGAAACTAGTTTATTTCATGAGATTATTATATAATAATAAGTAACTATCAAATAAGGAACGGGAATCTTGTGACACTACAACCTAACATCATTTATCCTACAATTTGAAAACAATTGTTTAAAACTGAGATTAATAACCGTCGAAGCAGTTAACTTGACCTTTTTGTAGATGTAGAGATGAGAATGAATTCATCGGCATAGACTATAGCCTCAGGAACCAGTTGTTGTAGTCTGCTGAAGTAAAGATATTCAACAACAAGGAGGGAACCAACTACCCTTATGAGACACTTACAACAATCGTGTGGCTTTAACATTTCCTTATATTAAAGGTTGCTCCTTGAGCCGCCGAGATGCTAAGTGCAACGACACAGTGGATCTTGGACTCGTTATGTGATTGATACCACTTAGTGATGTCTCTCTCTCTCTCTCTCTCTCTCTCTCTCTCGTCTCACTCTCTCTCTCTCTCTCTCTCCTCCTCTCCTCTCTCTCTCTCTTTTTGCGAAGGCGCTGCGAGGTCCGACAAGCATCGACAGGTTGACAGTCCAGGAAGGTGGTCACAGAGACACATGCCTGCAAGGGAGTAAAAAGGGTCTGGGGAAGGGGGGGGCGCATCAGCCCCGACGGTGAAGATTATGGGGGATAAAGTGTCGTACCTGATGCTCTACCGCCAGAATTGTCAAGGTAATCGGGACTTTGTCAGCGCCGACGTGTTTATATTGTTGCGGCCGCCAGTGATTGATAACACCAGACTTGATGGTTTATTTTAGTGCCCTTGCGGCCAAGTGGCTGATAAGCTTTGACGTCGGTGTAGCGTGCGGTAAAACCTCACCCAGAGGCGCCCCCTGATATTATGGAAACCTCACCGTGATATGTTATATATGAGTTACCCCCCTGACTCTTAAGTCAGTAGATGGCGTTTGAAGCCCCTTTCCCATATAAAGAGTTAAACAGCATCATTAAGTCTCACCCTTGTGGCCTGGTAAGCCATGAATAAAAGAGCGTGAGGAAGTCTTA
>WNGS01165503.1:15253113-15267524 GCA_020271785.1 Procambarus virginalis | reverse complement strand
GATTGAGAGCTCCCTGGTGCCTGGCCAGTTCCTGCTGTGAGCAATGGTCACTTGTTATAAAGACTTTAGAATGACTAAAGAAGTTGTGCTGTAATCACAAGTTAGAAGTGAATTTTAGGTAGTGAATCAAGCACTACAACACTCAACAAATTATGGTGGAAGTACATGTTAAGTATTCGGACTGGTCACACATCAAGAAGGTCAATGGATTAAGACAGCAGTGGCCCACCCAAACGAATGTACCACCCAAGAGAACAAAGGGTGACATCTAGTTTCTCGGAACAACGAGATTTACAGTTAATCGGATTATACCCTTCTTGGGATGCGGGGAGAATGGTTGAGGTATGACCGCCTGGAGGGAGACTCGTGGTTATCTTGAGGTATCTTGAGATGATTTCGGGGCTTTTAGTGTCCCGCGGCCGCGTCCTCGACCAGGCCTTCACCCCCCAGGAAGAGCCTGTGACACTGCTAACACCCAGGTACCTATTTTTTATGCTAGGTAACAGGGTATACAACCCTCCACCAAATGATAGAAGACCCAGTCAAGAGTATGAAAACAAATCGTGGTAGTTAACATTATAATTGAGAGGGCAGCCTCTGCTGCCTGTAGAAATAGATCCCACCTGCTCATCATGGGCGACTTCAATCACGGAAGGATTGACTGGGAGAACTAGGAACCGCATGGAGGCGAGTATACGTGGAGAGCCAAACTATTGGAGGTGGTGACTAGAAACTTTTTAACCCAGCATGTCAGGGAACCCACAAGGATGAGAGAAAATGACGAACCAGTGAGACTCGACCTAGTCTTCACTCTGAATGACTCCGACATAAGAGAAATCGGTTTTGAGAACCCAGTAGGAATGAGCGACCACAGTGTACTGGTGTCTGAGTACCTGATTGAAGAAGAGTTATTGAACTCGAGGAGGGATACCGAAACCAAAAGGTTAGCATAAGAAAAGGGGAACTATGAGGGGATAAGAAAATTCCTACCAGATATAGCATGGGAAACAGAGCTTAGGGAAAAGACGGCCCAATATATGATGGATTACATCACGCAGAAGTGCAGGGACGCAGCAAACATGTTTGTCCCAGTCCAAAAGGAAAACAGTGAAATGAAGTTGAGAAACCCATGGTTTAATCAGAGATGTAGGCTAGCTAAGCAGCAAAGTAAAAGGGCATGGAGAAACTATAGGAATAACAGGACACTGGAAAGCAGAGAAAGATACCAGAATGCCAGGAATGAATATGTCAGGATGAGAAGAGAGGCAGAAAGACAATACGAAAATGACATCACAAGCAAGGCAAAGACTCAGCCTAAATTGTTGCAAAGCCACATCAGGAGAAAAACAAAAGTAAAGGAACAGGTTATGAAATTAAGGATAGGGGCGGAAGGATTCACTACAAATGACAAGGAAGTATGTGAGGAACTGAATAAGAAATTCCAGGAGGTCTTCACCTTAGAGCAAGGAGAAATTCCAGAGATAAGAAAGGGAATAGCTAACCAGGAACCACTGGAAGAGTTTGAGATTATCAGCGGGGAAGTAAGGAAGTGTTTACTAGAGTTGGATGTGACAAAGGCTATAGGACCAGATGGAATCACCCCTTGGATACTAAAGGAAGGAGCAAAAGAACTGTGCCTACCACTCTCCATAGTGTATAACAAATCACTGGCAACAGGGGGAACTGCCAGATATTTGGAAAGCAGCTAACGTAGTCCCGATATACAAGAAAGGGGATAGACAGGAGGCACTGAACTACAGGCCAGTGTCCCTAACCTGCATACCATGCAAACTGATGGAGAAGATTGTGCGAAAAAAGCTAGTGGAGCATCTGGAGCGAAGGAACTTTGTAACACAGCATCAACATGGGTTCAGGGATGGCAGGTCCTGCCTCACAGGGTTAAATGAATTCTACGACCAGGCAACAAAAATAAGGCAAGAAAGAGAAAGGTGGGCAGACTGCATATTTTTAGATTGTCAGAAACCCTTTGATACAGTGCCACACAAGAGGCTAATGAGAAAGCTGGAGATACAGGCTGGAGTGAAAGGGAAGGTACTCCATTGGATATAGGAGTATCTAAGCAACAGGAGACAACGAGCCTGTGTGAGGGGTGAGGTCTCAGATTGGCGAGACGTTACAAGTGGAGTCCCGCAGGGGTCAGTCCTTGGACCTATACTGTTTCTAGTATATGTAAATGATCTCGCAGAGGGTATAGATTCGTTCCTCTCAATGTTTGCCAACGATGCAAAAATTATGAGGAGGATTGAAACAGAGGATGATAGTAGGAGGCTACAAGATGACCTAGATAGACTGAGTGAATGGTCCAACAAATGGCTGTTGAAGTTCAATCCGAGTAAATGCAAAGTAATGACACTAGGCAGTGGAAACAGGAGGCCAGACACAGGATACTGAATAGGAGATGAAGTACTTAATGAAACAGACAGAGAGAAAGATCTAGGAGTTGATATCACACCAAACCTGTCTCCTGAAGCCCACATAAAGAGAGTAACGTCTGCGGCATATGCGAGGCTGGCTAACACCAGAACAGCGTTCAGGAACCTGTGTAAGGAATCATTCAGAATCTTGCACACCACATATGTAAGACCAATCCTGGAGTATGCTGCTCCAGCATGGCGCCCGTACCTTGTCAAGCACAAGACGAAGCTGGAAAAAGTCCAAAGGTATGTTACTAGTCTAGTCCCAGAAATAAGAGGCATGTGTTATGAGGAAAGGCTGCGGGAATTGCATCTTACGACACTGGAAGACAGAAGAATAAGGGGGGACATGATCACAACCTACAAAATCCTCAGGGGAATGGACCAGGTAAACAAGGATAAACTATTCAACACTGGCGGGACGCGAACAAGGGGACACAGGTGGAAACTGAGTACCCACAGGGACGTAAGAAGGAACTTTTTCAGTGTCAGAGTAGTTAACAGATGGAATGCATTAGGCAGTGATGTGGTGGAGGCTGACTCCATACACAGTTTTAAATGTAGATATGATAGAGCCCAGTAGGCTCAGGAACCTGTACACCAGTTGATTGACAGTTGAGAGGCAGGACCAAAGAGCCAAAGCTCAAACCCCGCAAGCACAATTAGGTGAGTACACACACAAATAAAAAAGCCTAGTCTTTTCCTTATCACCTATGTATTTTGGAGCAACTAGATATATCCATTATAATGTGTCGTTTTTGCCGCCCAGCTAAACTGCGGCGACAGAGAAGAGCTCCAAGCAGCAGCAGCAGCAGCAGCACTTCTTTATCTGGCTGCCTGCTTCACTTCTAATGGCTATTAAGTGAGGGCTGTTTACTCATCTGAGGGAGGTGGAGCCTCCCGCCTGGAGGGGGACCTGGCTGACGGTGGTGGGGGCGGAGACCCCCGCCTGGAGGGGGGACCTGGCAGACGGTGGTGGTAGGCGGTGACCCCCGCCTGGAGGGGGGTACCTGGCTGACGGTGGTGGGGGCTAGACCCTCCGCCTGGAGGGGAGGACCTGGCTGACGGTGGTGGTAGGCGGTGACCCCCGCCTGGAGGGGGGGACCTGGCTGACGGTGGTGGGGGCGAGACCCCCCGCCTGGAGGGGGGGACCTGGCTGACAGTGGTGGGGGCGAGACCCCCGCCTGGAGGGGGGGACCTGGCTGACGGTGGTGGGGGCGGAGACCCCCGCCTGGAGGGGGGACCTGGCTGACGGTGGTGGGGGCGGAGACCCCCGCCTGGAGGGGGGACCTGGCTGACGGTGGTGGGGGCGGAGACCCCGCCTGGAGGGGGACCTGGCTGACGGTGGTGGTAGGCGGTGACCCCCGCCTGGAGGGGGGGGACCTGGCTGACGGTGGTGGGGGCGAGACCCCCCGCCTGGAGGGGGGACCTGGTTGACGGTGGTGGGGGCTAGACCCTCCGCCTGGAGGGGAGGACCTGGCTGACGGTGGTGGTAGGCGGTGACCCCCGCCTGGAGGGGGGGACCTGGCTGACGGTGGTGGGGGCGAGACCCCCCGCCTGGAGGGGGGGACCTGGCTGACGGTGGTGGGGGCGAGACCCCCCGCCTGGAGGGGGGACCTGGCTTACGGTGGTGGGGGCAAGACACCCCGCCTGGAGGGGGGGACCTGGCTGACGGTGGTGGGGGCGAAACACCCCCCCCCCCCCTCTCATCTCATATTCTCCCTTTACAGTCCACCGAGACTTAATAGTGTTATTGGAAACATGTTTTCACACGCGAAGGCTATGAATTGATAAGAAATTTGCGTTACATGAAGAGTGTTATTAGCTACATGAAATGTAGACTATTAAATGGATTTTTTGGGTACGGATATATTTATTTCAATTCAAAATAATCCTTTTTGAGTTCGATTCTGAGACAATTTACCTCAAAAATTGATTGAGTATACAACTCACAAATCACCAGCTCAATATTCGGAAATGAGGGATTAACAATTCGATGAAGCAGCAGAAATATTCAATGAACGTAAATTGACTATTGCTGGTAATATCACTTGTTAAATATCAAGTAGGGGCATGTTGTTTTCTGATAGGCTTGGCCTATAATGATTCATTAAACTGTTTGAGAATGTTCTGCCTCAGGCGAGGAAGCCACTGAGGATATAAATGGTTAGGGTTCTTCAACATATACATGTAACATTACCTATAATCTTCATGACACTAATTAGTGTAGTGCCGCACCATTAATTATAAGATGCCCCAGATTTGTAAATTCCTTAGCTTTAACAGGAACCATTTGAGTTACCCACCCAAGTAATACAATTTTTTTAACTTGGAGTACATTTTTCTCAGTGCCAAAGAATGCAAACTGCTCCAAGAATTTGTACTGTGTCTCTTGATTATTTTTTTTGTCAATCAACTGCTAATATTATGTGCGTGAATCACGAAGAAATTAATTCAGGATTAGTATTGTGAAAAGGAACAGACAGAAAAGAAAATGAAAACATGAAAGTGTTACATGTCTATTTCAATATATCCTCATTCCAAAGATTTGTTGAAATGGACACTACAGTGAATTTATTTCATATTTAAAGTTTCACTATTTAAAGTTTCACATATTCATATTTAAAGTGTCACTAACACAATGTTATCTTAGTGTACTGTTGAAGAACTACCGCAAGTTTCATTACAGTAATCGAATAACATGTGCCTTAATTACAATCGAAAAAAGATGTAAATTATGAAAGTACGGTGTTCCTAGTGATGTTATTGTGTTCATTTTGTCTTTATACGTTTTAAATTGTGGATCCCTACTAATTGTCTCAATAATTTAAAATTATTTATCACCAAGATAATCTCGATTTATTCAAATTGTCGATAATTGATCAATCAGCCACAGTACACAACATTGCTTATAAAATTATAGGCAGACTATTAAATGTTTGTCAGCAACAGTATGAGTAAAATTATGAAGATATCTTCATATATACTCAAAAGAATATACCTGTAGTATATCCGTAGACATAGAGCATTATACCAATGAGTCTAAGAGCTGCATATTCAGTTTACACTTAAGAGTTTTACACTTAAGGTAAACTTACGTTTACGCTAAGAATTTACACTTAGAATTGGGAGATTCACTATTCTGGAATTTTCCTTATTCTGTGGCTGGCATCACCAGCTTCCAGCCACAGTAGCCGAAACCAAGAGTAGTATTGCAGTAGACTGCAATATATAGTAGACATTTTAAATTTATAATATACATAAGTGCAAGTTTTTACAAACCATATATTTCAATGCTGCTGCTACTGTGATTATTATAAATTAATTCTGCAAATCTTGCAGGATTGAGAAATCTTGCAAGATTTCTCTCTTGCAAGAACTGATTGGATCAGTAGTATTATTATAACAGCAGAGGTGTCAAGTTTTCTTGCTGTTGCTTCAATCTGACTTGTGTTTGAATAAAATGGATCAACCCGAAATATATTCTGAAATCCTAATACTGTATTTAAGAAGGTCTGTGTACAGTAGTCCTTTTTAGAATAAAATCTTATAATCTAATAAGTTTAACGTTGGGTTAGCCATATTTAAATTAGAGTTGAAATTTATAATTATTTGATTTCGAACAATTGAGAAAATACATACATATATATTGTGGTATTCGGGGAAACATGAATACTAGATGGGCCTTGTTATATTTTCGGGTTGTCAACGAATCTGGAGAACATTGGTCATATGTTCAGTAACCGTAAGACCGTCAACGCTTCCCCGGTGTTTTTAAGGCTCTGATGCACGGACCCGTCCAGGCAGTACAGCCAACACTGGTGATGAGTCTTCTATCTTGATTCACTCTCTTACCTTGCGAAGGTCAGAATTCAAATATAAATGAATGATATGCATTTGTGGAGTCCATACACAGATTGGAACTGATTTGTGGAGCAAAGTCCGGGTTACAATCCCTTTCCTAACTTTGCTCTGAGGGGCGAGTTTATTGGACAATGCTACTTATCCTGTGAGTCAACGTACCACCATGGCAGCATGTACAAGTTCCTTCAATAGGAAGAAAACCCGCTGGGTTGTTAATCCTGTCACATTTACCCGGACACAGCTGGGACTTGCATAATTATCACAAGTTAAGAACTCCTCAAACAAGATTAACATTGTTTACCCCTTGAATTTACGTTATCTTGCGTATGCAAAATGGGGAAATCTTAAATAACAGAATTTATGTTCGACAAATAGATATTTTCCCTAACTCAAACAATGTGAGGTTTATTATTTTACACATATTTCTAATGACTGCTAGATGTTCACATTTCTCAGGTAGTGGTCAAGGCGGAGACCGACTCTCCCACCACAAATTCTGCAGCTCCGCTGCTCAGCTGTTGTTTCCATCCTGAATCTCCATGGATATTTGTATCCAAGAAGAATTCTAGAATTCTTGCTATTGTTAATTCTCTCCCCCGGCCACCTGTTCTTCATCCATAATGATTTGGATTGCCAGCTGCAACCATATTGTACCACTGAACAGATTCACTGATTTGTTCTTCTATCCTCTTTCCCTCAGTTACCTTGTCATGGTGATGTTTCTGAAATATCTCTGATTTNGAAGTTTGAGGTTGAGGTTTGAGGTTGAAGTTTGAGGTTGAGGTTTGAGGATGATGTTTGAGGATGAGGTTTGAAGTTGAGGTTTGAGGTTGAGGTTTGAGGATAAGGTTTGAGGTTGAGGTTTGAGGTTTGTGATTGAGGTTTGAGGTTCGTCGCAATACATGTTTATCTTGCCCCGAAGCCAGACACTGGGCTGGGAGACGGTTATGCAAGAGAGTTATGTATTGAAATGAAGAAACTTGTTATCGTGTATGAAGATTAATAATGACTGCCGTCGAGGAAAAATGAACACAGTTCGTTAATTATTTAGGCATTAATCAGTCCCCGTGGCATAGTAGTGAAACGCTCGCCTGGCGTTTCGCAAGCGCTTTGGCCTGGGTTCGTATCCTAGCCGAGGAGGATTTACTGGGCGCGAATCCTTAACTGTAGCCTCTGTTTAACCCAACAGTAAATGGGTACCTGGTTGTTGAACGATTTGGCGGGTCGTATTAAGGTGAACATAGGATTAAGGACCTGCCCGAAACTCTACACGTAATAGTGTCTGTACAAGAATGTAAGAATTCTTGTATATATAAACAAATATAAATAAATAAAAAATAAATAATTCAAAATTATTATTGTTCACAGATGTTAGAATACGAAACATAAACGTTTAAAAAACTTTAGAATGCTCTTAACACCAACTAAATATTTTGTTTTTTTCAGGGTATTGATGGTGTTCGTCTAGAATTTAAAATTGTTCTTAAGATGCTTTGTTTTATGATTCATTAAATTTCCTTGTTTGAAAAATTTCTCTCCTTTGATCTCCTTTCCTCGTTGAACTCTATGTTGTTTTAACTTATATTCAAACTGTCATTGGAAAAAATTTAATAAAATTGAATATTAGGAAAATCATGGGCTATTTTGAGCAAACTTAAAAAGTAATAAAAATTAATTTTCTCACACTGAATGAGTATCCAGAGTTAGGCATTAATTTTTATTTATTTAATTTTGTTCTTCTGAGTGAGAAAGAAAGAAAGAAAAAATATAGTAATAAGTTGAATTAAATTGCCTCTCTGGAGAGAGACTCTTTGGTCTATGTTAGTGACATACCCGGTGTGCCACATGCCTGGAGCCACATGCCCGGTGCCACATACCCGGTGTGCCACATGCCCGGTGTGCCACATGCCTGGAGCCACATGCCCAGAGCCACATGCCCGGTGCCACATACCCGGTGCCACATACCCGGTGTGTCACATGCCGGGTGCCACATGCCCGGTGCCACATACCCGGTGTGTCACATGCCCGGTGCCACATGCCCGGTGCCAGGGCACAGCATTCCTACGCAGAACCATTATTTCGGGGCCTGTTCCTTAGAGGCCGAGCCCATCCCTTCTGGTCTCAAAACTTGTGGCGGCAGACTTACAGTCACCTAATGTCATAACTTGCGTCATCATCACTATTTCTTCACTTTCTGTCAACTGTTTGCTACGAATCTGCAGTCATTTCCCAGAGTTCATGATTGCATCTATTTTCTATATCATCTGCATTATTCACGGATCTCCCACCCTCACCAACCACTTGGGCTGGACGGTAGAGCGACGGTCTCGCTTCATGCAGGTCGGCATTCAATCCCCGACCGTCCAAGCGGTTGGACACTATTTCTTCGCCCCGTCTCATCCCAAATCCTTATCCTGACCCCTTCCCAGCGCAATATAGTCGTAATGGCTTGGAGCTTTCTCTTGATAGTTCCCTTCCCTTCCATTACCCATCCCTAAACACCTCACCTCTGACTTACTACACCTGAAATAATCAAGTAAGTAAAGCAAGTCAAGTAAATTTTATTCAGGAAAGTACATACATAGTTAATTTACAACCATAATGTTGGATTTATAGATAGAGCTAGAACATACAATACCTAAAGCCACTAGTACGCATAGCGTTTAGGGCTGATATTTTGAGAACGAAAGTGATATGTTGTTAGTCTATATAAGTGATTCAATAGTACTCTTGTGCCTGGTAGTCTCTCAGAAGTGACCAGTCATTATTTACGTAACTGTCTTCTGCTCGGCCTTCTCTTTTTCATTAAGTAGCATTGTTGTGGACCATTCAGGCTTGTTTGCATTTGTGTTCCTCAAGTGTGCCCCAAGAATGAGGTGATTTGATAAAATGCTATGCCCAAGATTACCATCCGGGTGTCGGCGGGGGAGTGGTTCAAATAGCTTCGGCTATCACCTCCTTATGTCCGGTCGAGAGGGTCAAGTGGATTAAGGCGTCCTGTACATACCAGTTCCGTTGCTCCTGCAGTATGGGTTCTACTATATATATATATATATATATATATATATATATATATATATATATATATATATATATATATATATATATATATATAGATATATATATATATATATATATATATATCTATATATATATATATATATATATATCTCTATCTATATATCTATATATAATCTATCTCTCTATATATCTATCTATATATATATATATATATATATTATATATAAATATATATATCTATTGTTGAATACGACCGAAGAGTAAGGTTAATAATTCTAACACGAATCTACTCAATATTTCCTTCGTTTTTCTTCACTGTCGAGGGTAACTGAAAAATTAACTCTCCAAGTTCATTTGTCACATTTTGATTCATGGTCTGATGCCTAGAAGCGTTTCGCGAGACTTCTCACATTTTCAAAGATATTTTTTCTACTCCGTTTTATACTTATATTTGTTTTTGGGTGAGGGGATAGAATACAAATGTTCTTGGTGAGGTGACAGGAAACAAATCAATGGGAAAAGACAGAACACGAAACAATGGGTATAAATGTGGTATACATTTTATCTGCTTGCTTCTGTGCTGGTTTGGGATCTTGAAGTGGGTAGAAAGTAATTATGTGTTAAATGGCTGTTGATTGCTGGTTTTGACTTTTTGATGTGTAGGGCCTCGCTGATGTCGAGCCTCCAGTTATCGTTGTATCTGTCGATAATTTTTGTGTTTCTTATTAAGAATTCTCTGGTGATTGTCTAGTTGTGTGAAGAGATTATATGCTCCTTGATGGAGCCCTGTTGTTTATGTATCGTCAATCGCCAAGAAAGAGACCGTTGTTGTCTTGCCTATGTACTGAGATCTTTGGGGCTGACAGTCCCCAAGAAGGCATGTGAAGGCATAGACGACGTTGGTTTCTTTCAAGGCGTTCTGTTTGATGTCTGGAGAGTTCTTCGTGAGTAGGTTGGTCGTTTTCCTGTTTTTGTAGTAAATTGTTAATTGTATCTTCTTATTTGTGTCTGTGGGGATAACGTTCCTATTAATAATATATTTCAGGATACTTTCCTCCGTTCTTCAAGCTGCTGAAAAGAACTTCCTGTAAAACAGTCTAATAGGAGGTACAAGTGTTGTGTAAGTTGACTCTTCAGAGGTTGCAAGCCGTTTCACCTTTCTTTTGAAGACGTCTTCAGCATAACCGTTAGAGAAGCCATTGTTGACTAGGACCTGCCTTAATCTACAGAGTTCTTCGTTGACCTGCTTCAAACCAGAGCTGTTAGTGAGACCTCGGTCGACGTATGCATTGACAACACTCCTCTATTACCTGTCTGGTCCGTCACTGTTGGCATTAAGGCACATTCCTATGTTCGTTTCCATCGTGTAGACTGCAGTGTGGAAGCCACCCTTCCTCTCCGTAACTGTTACATATAGAAAAGGCAGCCTCCAATCACTCTCCATCTCGTAAGTGAAACTTATCACCGAATTTTGCTCGAATGCCTCCTTCAACTGCTGCAGACGTCTGACATCAGGTACCTGCATGAAAATGTCATATATAAATTATATATAAAAATATATTAATTCAGGAAAATCTGGCTTATTAGGAAAATCCGGCCTTGCATAGTAGGCTAAATACTGCGTTCTGGCTAGTAAGTACAACTCATATATATGCTACACGTCTTATACACTGCACTGCTGCATATATACACTGCTACACGTCTTCGTGTAGCAGTGGCCCTCCGCCTTGGTGCCCCAATTCACACTGAATACAAGTGTATTTGCAACAGGGTGGAAGCAGACCAATACGGACTGCATGGGTTGCATTGCGGAAGCACAAAGGGCTGGCATGCAAGACACAACGAGGTCAATGACATCATCAAGAGAAGCCTCGTCTCAGCTAGGTGCCCAGCGGAGAGAGAACCTCGCATCCTAGGGGTCCAAAACCCGGATTTCCCCGCACTTTGCCCTGATGGCATCACCATATACTCATGGAAGGAGGGTAGACAGTTGGTGTGGGACTACACATGTCCATATGTCTATCCATCTATTCACCCATTTTCGTCTATGTATCCATTTTTATCTAACAATCCATCTATCTATCCAACCATCCACTTATCCAGGTATCTGTCCATATATCCATATGTCAGTCCATCAATCCATCCATCAATCTATCCATTTGTCCATCAATCTCTCCATCCAACTATCTACTGTCTGTCTCTGTGTCTCTCTCGTTGTCTCTATGTCTCTCTCGTTGTCTCTATGTCTCTCTCGTTGTCTCTGTGTCTCTCTCGTTGTCTCTGTGTCTCTCTGTCTCTTTACCTTTCTGTTATAAAACAATTTTATTTTACTAATTCGTAGTTGATCTCCGGTGGAAGGAGCTTATGCATGCGAACAACTAAAACATTCAATAAAAACATTCACTAAAACATTCAATAGTTACCGCTTTACTCTGATAAACATGCATGAGGCTTGAGAAACTTTGAGGCTGTCAAACTATCCTCTTGCAAATTACGTCTGAATTTGGCCGTTTGCCCGTATGGCCGAAAATGGATGTAATTTGAAAATTATTTTTTTGTTAAATAATTTTTTTATTTTATTTTCCAAAACAGTAAGTTAAGGGTCCTTTGGTAGGTTAAGAGGGCAGGAAATTGTCCTCAAGCTTCAAAACGTCATGAAAAACGTTAATTGAAAGTTAACTCTCCTGACCTTACCGAGTAAGCCAGAGGACTCAAACAGAAAACGGGACAGTACGTCACTTTTGAGAGCTGATTTCATTTCAAATTACGTCCATTTTTGGCCATAGCGCGCATACTAGCGAAAAGGGACGTTATTATTAAGTGGACGGGTTGGGAACGTCTATTATCTATCCATCTATTTACCTATCCATCTACTCATGTAACTATCTACGAGTTCGGGCAAATTATAGGCAGCAGTAAATGTCTGTTAATTTTCTGAGATCAATGAATAATAGTATATATTACTGTAAGACAAAAGATTATTTTGAAATGTTTGTTTTCAAAACATTTAGCTGACGGGCACGGCCAAAATCGTCGGTAGGGGGTCTGAAAGTGGCCCCATCACGCTGATCTCTTAGACTGGTCGGGGTCGCCAGAATGCATATGTTCATTCCGTACCACAGACAATTCCAGATTACCGTACCCTCTGCCAATTTTGGTGAGGCTAATCCCAAGATAGAAAGAAAGACAGATAGAACAACATACAGACATTCTAATACAATTTAAGTAGAGTTAGAAATGCCTCAAAATGAATTTCATTGATATGTCACACTTTTGTGAAGAGGAGAAGACAAGAATATATAAAACAATGCAGGGTGATGTGGATCTAGCTGGCAGAGATGTTAATAATGAAGGAACATTGTTTATGCATTGGTTAATAGAGGTGAAAATGGTAACGAAGCAGGAACAAATGCTTTTTTGACATGATGGAATTAGAAGAAATTTTACAAAGTATATCTTAAATCATGTAGTCAAACTGAGGAACACAGAAGGCTTCCATCTATTCAGGGAAATATTTGTGATGACAGTGGAACAGCAGGAAAATAGGACTAAACTCAGACGAATATACAGCAAGCTATTGACCTGAGATTGCCACCAGGCTGACACATGTCCTATCCAGGTCTTCCTCTCTCAGCCACATCCTCCCAACACGTTGTTGTTGTTGTTATAAATTCAGCTACTCAGAACAAGTTCCAAGTAGCACAGGCTATGGTGAGTCCGTAGTGGACTTACCTGGCACAGGAGCGGTGCTGTGTGTGTCCCAACACAGATATTCGCGCTTTATTATCCTCCCAAACCCTCACCTCTCCTTAGCATCCCGTCTCAGCTCCTCATTTCTCAGTCTCTAACTCTACCTCCTCCCCCCCCAACCCTCACGCCCCCATCTCCCTCTTCACTCAGAAAATCTATTATTAAGAATCACTCAAACAACTCTGTAGGTCCCTCAGAAAATTTATTATTATGAAAACTTTGTGTAACACACCAAATATTTCACATAGCTCCACAAAAATTGCATGGGAGATCTCTATAGATGTTAATATTCCTAATGAATTTAGCTTAAGTTGACTCCGGTGAGCCTATGTCCGTCCTGTATCCCAGATCCGTCCCTCTGCAAAGTTGGGTGAGGCTAACCCCAAGTGTCTGGGCTCCAACCTTGGACAGACAGAAAAACAGTCACTCCTGTGTATTTAGAGAAAAATGTTCACCAAACTGTATTTAGGTACCTTGGAGTTAGTTAGACAGCTGCTACAAGCTGCTTCCTGAGGATGAGTGTGTGCGTGTGCATGTTAGAGAGAAATATATGTAGTAGATATAATAGAAGAAAAATAGATTGGTTAAAAAGGCGGGGCCCAAGAGCTAATAGCACGATTCAACATATACAAATTGTAAATACAAATAGTAAACACACATACACACACACACGCACACGCACACGCACACGCGCACACATTCACATTCACAATCACATTCTAATATATGTGAACGATCTTCCGGAGGGTATAGACTCATTCCTCTCAATGTTTGCTGATGATGCAAAAATTATGAGAAGAATCAAGACGGATGAAGATAGACAGAGACTACAGGATGACCTGGATAAACTGGAGGAATGGTCTAGAAAATAGCTGCTAAAGTTCAACTCAGGAAAGTGTAAGGTGATGAAATTAGGCGAAGGGAGCAGGGGCTGAACACAATGTATCATCTGGGAGGTGAAATCCTGCAAGAGTCAAATGGAGAGAAAGATCTGGGGGTTGATATCACACCGAACCTGTCCCCAGAGGCCCACATCAAAAGAATATCATCAGCGGCATATGCTAGATTGGCCAACATAAGAACTGCTTTTAGAAACTTGTGTAAGGAATCTTTCAGAACCCTGTATACCACTTATGTGAGACCAATCCTGGAGTATGCAGCTCCAGCCTGGAGTCCATACCTAGTTAAACACAAGACAAAGTTAGAGAAGATTCAGCGGTATGCCACCAAGCTTCTCCCGGAACTGAGAGGATTGAGCTACGAGAAATGGCTAAAGGAGCTGAACCTCACATCCCTGGAAAACAGAAGAGTAAGGGGAGACATGATAACCACCTACAATTT
>WNGS01165503.1:15208005-15231095 GCA_020271785.1 Procambarus virginalis | reverse complement strand
TAAAGACAGGCTGTTTAACACAAGGGGCACACGCACTAGGGGACACAGGTGGAAACTGAGTGCCCAAATGAGCCACAGAGATATTAGAAAGAACTTTTTTAGTGTCAGAGTGGTTGACAAATGGAATGCATTAGGAAGCGATGTGGTGGAGGCTGACTCCATACACAGTTTCAAGTGTAGATATGATAGAGCCCAATAGGCTCAGGAAACTGTACACCTGTTGATTGACGGTTGAGAGGCGGGACCAAAGAGCCAGAGCTCAACCCCCGCAAACACAACTAGGTGAGTACAACTTGGTGAGAACACACACACACACACACACACACACACACACACACACACACACACACACACACACACACACACACACACACTAAGGAGTGACATGATCACTACCTACAAAATCCTCAGGGGAATCGACCCGGTAGATAAGGATAAACTATTAACACAGGTGGCACGCGAACAAGGGGACACAGGTGGAAACCGAGTACCCACATGAGCCACAGGGACGTTAGAAAACACTTTTCAGTGTCAGAGTAGTTAACAGGTGGAATGCATTAGGCAGTGATGTGGTGGAGGCTGACTCCATACACAGTTTCAAATGTAGATATGACAGACTCCAGTAGGCTCAACACAAAAGGCTTGTAGGCTATTAATGCCCGTGCCACCTCTTGGGTGGCTTAATCACCATCAATCAATCATCTGTTCTCTGTCTGACAATGAATATGAGAGTGCTGGTGCTGTTCTTGCACGGACAGCGAACAGGCATATTGGAGAATGGGAGGACCAGTATCATCAACCCAAACTGAGCTGTTTGCCATACAACAGGCTGTATGGCAAACATACAGGTGGAGGCTGACTTCATACACAGTTTCAAATGTAGATATGAGAGAGCCCAGTAGGCTCAGGAACCTGTACACCTGTTGATTGACAGTTGAGAGGAGGAACCAAAGAGCCAAAGTCAGGAGGACCAGGTACCGGGAGGACCAGGTACCAAGAGGACCAGGTACCAGAAGGACCAGGTACCAGAAGGACCAGGTACCCGGAGGACCAGGTACCAGGGGGGACCAGGTACCAGGGTGGACCAGGTACCAGGGGGACCAGATACCAGGGGGGACCAGGTACCAGGAGGACCAGGTGTGGGAAGCGACCTGTGAGATTTATATATATTTAATTTATATGAATTTATATAGAATTTATATTTACGTTAATTTATATCTTTCGATAGCAATTGGTATGATGTTAAGTGAACTGTATTTCTGCAATAATCTCACAAATCGATCCTTACAAATTAGGGGGGTTTGTATTAAATTTATATATATGCAGCCAATCAAACTACAGTATTAACTACATATATTAGTAAATAAATTGGAGGTGCCTTATCTTAATGTACAGCAGGCTTAGTCCACCAGATATAACTAGGATGTTGACACCAAATTATCCTCGTGTGAGGCTAGCTTCCATCACCCTGGTAACTGATGTACCAAGATTAATTTGCTTCCTCTTCTTGTTCCTGTCAAAAGGTGCTAGCTGTAAAGCCGGAATCCTAATATATGACAGCTATATCAGAGAAAACACTGTATATTAAATAATAAAGACCAAGGCTTAATTACCTCTATTAAGAGGCTGGTTAGCGTTCTAACTGGTTCGCCCTTATCTACCTAACATTAACTGGCCAGAAATGATTAGATAAACGGGTTTCGGTAGGACACTTCCCTTGTTTAGGTTGACAGAGTGTTGATGATGGTAGACCACTTTGATCTCCATAACACTTCATCGAAGAGAAATTATAGGAGCTGAATTTGCTCCCCTGCGCCTCTGGTCTTAACAAACAATGGCTGACCACTCCCCCACCACTGACGCCTTGGCTCTCCTTGTCCAATGTCAATAAGTGATAGAAGGGTCACATTTACTTTATTTTGATACTGATAATTAAGTTAACTCAAATGAGATGTTTTCATAATATAAAAGGTCCAAAGACTAATGTATTTAGGAATAATTCCCAAGAGAATAGCTGGTGAACTTATAGTACTATGTGGCAATGATATCCCGTTATCTATTGACGGAAAATTCCACTACAAACTACATTTTCTATGGGTAGCTTGTGAATACAACAGCAGCAATATTATCTGCATATTGCATGTAATATTATTTAATGGTGTTGGGTTTTCCGACACCTGGTACCAGAACGACCAGGTACCAGGGGGACCAGGTACCAGAAGGACCAGGGACCAGGAGGACCAGGTACCAGGAGGACCAGGTACCTGGGGGGACCAGGTACCAGGGGGACCAGGTACCAGGGGGACCAGGTATCAGAGGGACCAGGTACCAGAAGGACCAGGGACCAGGAGGACCAGGTACCAGGAGGACCAGGTACCAGGGGGGACCAGGTACCAGGAGGACCAGGTACCAGGAGGACCAGGTACCAGAAGGACAAGGTACCAGGGGGACCAGGTACCAGAAGTACCAGGTACCAGAAGGACCAGGTACCAGACAGACCAGGTACCAGGAGGACCAGGTACCAGAAGGACCAGGTACCAGGAGGACCAAATACCAGAAGGACGAGGTACCAGGGGGAACCAGGTACCAGGAGGACCAGGTACCAGGAGGACCAGGTACCAGGGGGTATCAGGTACCAGGGGACCAGGCACCAGGGGACCAGATACCAGGAGGACCAGGTACCAGGAAGACCAGGTACCAGGAGGACCAGGTACCAGGGGGACCAGGTACCAGGGGGACCAGGTACCAGGAGGACCAGGTACCAGGAGGACCAGGTACCAGGAGGACCAGCTACCAGGATGACCAGGTACCAGGAGGACCAGGTACCAGAAGGACCAGGTACCAGGAGGACCAAATACCAGAAGGACGAGGTACCAGGGGGAACCAGGTACCAGGAGGACCAGGTACCAGGAGGACCAGGTACCAGGGGGTATCAGGTACCAGGGGACCAGGTACCAGGGGGACCAGGTACCAGGGTGGACCAGGTACCAGGAGGACCAGGTACCAGGAGGACCAGGTACCAGGGGGACCAGGTACCAGGAGGACCAGGTACCAGGAGGACCAGGTACCAGGGGGACCAGGTACCAGGAGGACCAGGTACCAGGAGGACCAGGTACCAGGAGGACCAGGTACCAGGGGGACCAGGTACCAGGAGGACCAGGTACCAGGGTGGACCAGGTACCTGGAGGACCAGGTACCAGTTTCAGGACACATCCTGCTTCCAAAATTATGTTAAAGTTCTAGCAGAGAAAATCGTGGTCGTAATATACCTAATTGATGATAATGGAAAATATTCATAAATTTTGATAAATATTAACTAGACACACTTCATACACACACACATGGTTATCTCTCATGTTATCTTGAGATGATTTCGGGATTTAGCGTCTCCGCGGCCCGGTCATCAACCAGGCCTCCTTTTTGGTACATATCCACAGGAAGAAGCCCGTAGCTGCTAACTCCCAGGTACCTTTCTACTGCTAGGTGAACAGGCGCATCAGGGTGAAAGACACTCTGCTCCATTTATTTCAGCCTCCGCTGGGGATCGAACCTGGAGCCTCAGAACTACGAATCCCGAGCGATGTCCACTCAGGCCTCCTTTTGGTAGGTTTAGGTAGTTCCTAAACTTTAACTCAGACACGATCAAAGTTATGACGATAGGAATTGGAGTAAGAAAACACTCACAGATCAACACATTGAAAATGGGAGATTCTTGCACCAGAAAAGAAAAACAAACATATCTTCAGGCAAGCCAACGTCTTGATGGTCCGTGATAATTGGCAAATAAGCCTTTTAAATGTCTTATTAACCTCTTCTGACCCTCACTTATACATTAATAACCCATTCTTATGGATAAAGTCCCATTTTTAAACGCCACATGAATATATATATATATATATATATATATATATATATATATATATATATATATATATATATATATATATATATATATATATATAAGAAAACCACCGAAGATATGAAACAAGTG
Organism: Procambarus virginalis; assembly: GCA_020271785.1. Lineage (NCBI taxonomy): Eukaryota > Metazoa > Arthropoda > Malacostraca > Decapoda > Cambaridae > Procambarus > Procambarus virginalis. The sequence goes on along the minus strand of WNGS01165503.1, from coordinate 15,227,104 downwards.
ATCGGCATGAGTTACGAGTCTTAAAGAGAGAAGACATGATCCTCACATGTAAAATACTCTTAGGATATTTGTTATGTAAACAAAGACATTCTTTGTGATGGTTTGTGCACAAAATTGGGAAGATAGGAGAAAATTACGTCCCCGAATCTGTCAGAAGGATTTCCGATAAACTACATCGGTATTTGAGTGCTAAGTAAATACGTGAACTAAGAAATTCCTTTGTTAATGGCAAACTGTAATACGTCAATAAATGGCAGTAAATGCCATTAAATGTAAAGTAAATATGTGCGTGAATACACGCACAAACTCCCCTCCTCCATAGAGAGAGAGAAAGAGTGAGAGAGAGAGAGAGAGATGCGGCACAACTCTCACATTCCGCTCACAAGAGCAACAAAGGGAGAGAGAGCGGGCATACAAGAGCGACACGGCCCACTTGGACGTACCTGCCCGTCTGTTGGACACGGGACGCGTGTTCTGCCTTGCTCCCGCTGCCACGGACAAGCCCATCAAACACACTGGAAACTTATTGTAAGGGAGTCTACATAAAGCCACGGTTGTCTGCTGACCAATACAGCATATACAAATATATATATATATATATATATATATATATATATATATATATATATATATATATATATATACATATATATATCCTATATATACATATCCTATATATATATCCCTACAGACAAAATATAGAAAATACTATTGACGATTTACTATAAAACTAAAAATAACGGCCAACCTACTCATGAAAAACTCTCCAGACACATAGCAGAATGCCTTGAAAGAGACCAATGTCGTCTATGCCTTCAACTGCCCACTTGGGGACTGTGAGCCCCAAAGAACTCAGTATATAGGCAAGACAACAACGTCTCTTTCTAGGCGATTAACAATGCTCAAACAACAGGGCTCCATAAAGGTACACATAATCTCCTCTCACAACCAGACCATCACCAGAGAAATCTTAAAAAACAACACAGAAATCATCGATAGGTACAGCGATAGCAGGCGGCTTGACATCTGCGAGGCACTACACATCAAAAAGTCAAGACCAGCAATCAACAGCCAATTAATGCACAACTATATTCTACCCACTTCAAGACCTCGAACCAATATAGAAGCATCAAGAGGAAGTATGGGCCAATAGGCCCTCTGCAGTTACTTCCATTCTTATCCTCTCATATCTAACTAATACCCTTTTTTTCGTGTTCTGTCTTGCATTTTGTCACAAGTTTGTTCACCTCATTCAAAATTGTTGCACCATATCACCTCACCCAAATGCGAGTATAAGTAAGACGGATAAGCTGTTTAGTGATAGTATGAGTAAGACTCTGTTTAGTGTCTTCAGGTTACAGTTGTGTGTGTAAATTAAAGTGTTTGAAAATGTAATAAGTTATTACGAAACACGTTCAAGCGTCGCGCCAGACTAGAAATTAAAATGAATTTTGGAGAATTGATTTTTCAATTACCATCGACAGTAAAAAGAAACATAAAAAATATTCAGAAAATTCGATTTAGAATTATTAATCTCACTTTTTCCAACACATATAACAATATATATATATATATATATATATATATATATATATATATATATATATATATATATATATATATATATATATATATATATAAATATATATATATTGGTATATTTTGGTAGCAGTCTTTCCTGTAGACATATATTATTAAATATGACCGAAAAAGTAAGATTAATAATTCTAACACGAATTTTCTCTATTTTCCTTATGTTTCTTTTTACTGGTGACGGTAAATGAAAAATCAATTCTCCACAATTCATTTTTATTTCTAGACTGACGCGACACTTGAGCGCGTTTCGTAAAACTTATTACATTTTCAAAGACTTTAGTTTATCTACACAACTTATGCCTGAAACAACATTGGTTCTTATACCTGCATTTGGGTGAGGTGATGTAATACAATAGTGGGGTGAAACACAGAACATGGAATACGGGGTATAGATTTGTAGAAGTTGGGTACAAATAAAAATGCAGAAGGCCTATTGGCCCATATTTCTTGATGTTTCTATATTGGAGCGGAGTCTTGATGTGGGTAGAATATAGTTGTGCGTTAATTGGCTGTTGATTGCTGGTGTTGACTTCTTCATGTGTAGTGCCTCGCAGATGTCAAGCCGCCTGCTGTCGCTGTATCTATCAATGATTTCTGTGTTGTTTGTTAAGATTTCTCTGGTGATGGTTTGGTTGTGGGAAGAGAATATATGTTCCTTAATGGAGCCCTGTTGCTTATGCATCGTTAAACGCCTGGAAAGAGGTGTTGTTGTCTTGCCTATATACTGAGTTTTCGGGGGCTTACAGTCCCAAAGAGGGCATTTGAAGGCATAGACGACGTTTGTCTCTTTTAGAGCGTTCTGCTCCGTGTCTGGAGAGTTTCTCATGAGTAGGCTGGCCGTTTTTTTGGTTTTATAGTATATCGTTAGTTGTATCTTCAGATTTTTGTCTGTAGAGATAACATTTCTATTAACAATATCTTTCAGGACCCTTTCCTTCGTTTTATGAGATGTGGAGAAGAGGTTCCTGTAAAATAGTCTAATAGGGGTATAGGTGTTGTATTAGTTGTCTCTTCAGAGGTTGCATGGCGTTTCACTTTCCTTCTTATGATGTCTTCAATGAAACCATTGGAGAAGCCGTTGTTGACTAGGACCTGCCTTACCCTACAGAGTTCTTCGTCGACTTGCTTCCATTCTGAGCTGTGGCTGAGAGCACGGTCGACATAAGCGTTAACAACACTCCTCTTGTACCTGTCTGGGCAGTCACTGTTGGCATTTAGGCACATTCCTATGTTTGTTTCCTTAGTGTAGACTGCAGTGCTCAAGTGTCGCGTCAGTCTAGAAATAAAAATGAATTTTGGAGAATTGATTTTTCATTTACCGTCACCAGTAAAAAGAAACATAAGGAAAATAGAGAAAATTCGTGTTAGAATTATTAATCTTACTTTTTCGGTCATATTTAATAATATATATATATATATATATATATATATATATATATATAATATATATATATATATATATATATATTATATATATATATGTATATATATATATATATATATATATATATATATATATATATATATATATATATATATATATATATATCACATCTCTCTCTCTCTCTCTCTCTCTCTCTCTCTCTCTCTCTCACAATTATTTGAGATACAATGCATCAACGAAGGAGAATAGTAGAGAGGAGTCATGTTACAGGAAGACAAATATAACAGGAGCAGGGAACATGAGATGTGAGATTAGTGGTAGTGATGAACGTTGACTGTAAACTCCCGCAGTGTTTATACACCTTCATTGCATTGCGTCGTTTGTTAGATCTCTCGTTGATTATAATACTTTACACTTAATAATTACCCCTCCTCTGTGTTGGACAAACTTGAAGTAGTACAGAATGAAGCCATGAGAAAGTCTTGGTGCCCCAAGATGCACAAGAATCATCAACCTGAGGGAAGAACTGAAGTTTCCAACCATACAAGAGAGAATCATGCAAGTCAACACTACCTTTTGCCTAAAATTCATGAGAGACCCTACATCTCCGGCATTGCTCAGAGACAAATTATTTAATGCTGTTAACACCCTATTGACTGGTGCCGATATACCAGCTCACTCCTTTTATGATAACTGGCTGAGCAAAAATACCTACAATCTCATTAAACTCAACATTACTTTTAAGTGCAATCTACCTGTCTCTGATACTCCTCTTTATCTGTACCCCACCATTCAAGTACCATACACACCTGTCACCAAGAAATGTATTGAGAGTCTTGCTTCGCTTGAAGCTGTCACACTCGAAAGAATTGCCTCCTCCGTCGAGAATTTAAGATCTCACGAGCTCTGTGTCAACACCGACGGCTCAGTCCAATCTTCTACTGGACGGACTGCAGCAACATGTAGGTGTTATAGAAATAATATTTGCACAAAGACTGTCAGTGTTAGGTTAATTAACTGGCTGATCTCTACACAAGCAGAACTAGCAGCATTACACCTAGCTACCGGTACATTAAAAACATTGATGAGAAATAATATTTTGTGATTCACAAGTCAGCTCTTCAAGTAATCGAGAACTTCTCCTGGAAGATCGACAGCAATAACCTCATAGCTACCAATTATAAATGACCTAATCGCTGCATCTGAGCAAAGGGTCTCGAATCTCCTTTAGTTTACCATTAACCTAAATATTACCCCATCATATTGAGACAGACATTGCAGCCAAATTAGCGTGTAACAAAGATGAAGTTGAATTAGATCTAGGTATCCCCATCTGTACTGTCAAAACTGTAGTGGTCCAACACTCAGGTCTGATAGGAAAGAAATACTGACTCCAACGACCTGAAAGCACCATTATAAAACGTTATGATTTGTTCAGATCTGAAACCTTATATCATGGGCAGCAAAAAACGTCCTCCAGACTGTGCGACACAGTGTTTGCAAGGATCAGGTTGGGTTACCGTTACCTGTGGCAGGTGGCTACAGGTGACGAATCTCCCAATCCTGAGCACTCCAGGTGCATACTCTGTGAGCAGGAACGGCGGTATGATCTCCCACACTACATCCCCGAATGCCCAGTTATTAGACCGTTCAGACCAGTTGGCATAAGGTCCTGGAGCTTTGCAATTACTTTATTCACTCTCGTGTTCTTGAAGATATCCCACATAATCACCCAAAGTTGCCAGTGCAGGCTAATAAACTATGGCCCTATATGACCAAACAAATGCGTCGTGACCGAGTCTCTCAATAACTCTCCTCAAATTAATTTCCTTAACACAACTTCCTCACTAATTTTCACCTGCGTTTGACACCCAAGCCTGGAAACACAACCGAACTGTCTCTATTTTCCGCTGTTACAACTTGTAATAAGTTGTTACATCTTGGCTTAACGTATTAGAACGTTTTACAACTTGCTATATTGGTTGTTATAACTGGTTAGGAAATGTTGAAACTTTTGAACGTTGTAACCAACGTCGTAGTTTCGGTGTGTGTTTGGCTGGAAGCCGGTTTATTGTGAGAAATATATCTTTTTTATTGACAGTATTCTAGATTAGGGAATGGCTGGCGACTATTTCATAAATAAGATANCGATGTTGTCGCCTTGTCGGGCTCTGGGTGGGTGCTTGCTTTGCAGGGCCCGTGCTGTGGCTGAGTTTCGAGGAGCAATTTTCTCGTCACTGGTGAGTACTCTAATAGCAGTTGCGGTATTTCCCTCTTCATTTTCTTGGTATATATTTGTTTTCTTGTTTTATACATATTTTATGCTTTTTATATTTTTCCATATTTTGAAGGACTAGAAAACTTGCTCAAGCCCTGAGAAATCTTGATATTAATCCAATGTTCAAAAAAATAAAATAATAAAACAGTAAGTACATTTTAATTAAGAACTCTTTATTAAAACCAACCCTCTGTCGCATGTTGTGTGTACTCCTCCTTGCAATAAGTGTGCATGTGTTTACATGGGTCAAACTGGTAAATCCTTTCCTCATGTTTAAACCAACCTCTTATGCTATTGTACAGCCCCGTACATCATTTCATTGAACGAAATTTGATTTAATCATCTCTGATCAAACAATGTAACAACAGCCTTAATGTAAGCCTTGGCATGTACGAACTAGATCACCATATAGGTTCAATATTGCACGTCAATACAGTATAGCATCCATTTAAACTGTTTGTTTTTTCCAACCCGTGGTACTTATACCCCAGTGTTTTGTTTTTTTCCCTTATTCCACTATGAGAGAAAGGAATACTTGTTTTTAATTTGTCCTTACTTCATCATCATCCCTACTCCTTTATCGTCCCCTTTTTGCCACAAGAAGGTTTCGTCCCATTTCCCGGTTCAAGTGACCTGTCTCTCCTTGGGACTGGTTATAAGGTCTGCCCATCACACTTCTCTCTTCACTCTCTATCTTGCTCTGATGAAATCGAATTGAACCGAAAACGCGTTCAGTGCGTTTCTTCACGTGGGGTTTTCCGCATATATATATAATATATATATATATATATATATATATATATATATATATATATAATATATATATATATATATATAGTATATATATGAATGAAAACTCACAACCCAGAAGTGACTCGAACCCATACTCCCAGGAGCAACGCAACTTGTATGTACAAGACGCCTTAAACCACTTGACCATCACGACCGGACATAATGAGGTGATAGCCGAAGCTATTTGAACCACCTCACCGCCGGCACTCGGATGGTTATCTTGGGCATAGCATTTTACCAAATCACCTCATTCTTTGGGCACACGTGAGGAACACAAATACGAACAAGCCTGAATGGTCCCCAGGACTATATGCGAATGAATTTCTGGGGTGTGAGTTTTCATTCGCATATAGTCCTCGGGACCATTCAGGCTTGTTCGCATATATATATATATATATATATAATATATATATAATATATATATATTATATATATATATATATATATTTAGGCCAGAACTCAGTACTCGGCCTACTATGCAAGACGCGATTTGCCTAATAAGCCAAGTTTTCCTGAATTTATGTATTTTTCTAGTTTTTTTTCTTTATGAAATTATAAAGGTATTAATTTCATTATGTATGAGTAATTGTATTTTATTGGAGTTAAACACAAGTAGATATATGACCGAACCTAACCAACCATACCTAACCTAACCTAACCTATCTTAACCGAACCTAAACTAACATAACTAAGTCAATTATTATGTTCTTAATATAATATAATATCAATGATTCAATAAACCAATTGGAAAATTTTATTGAAAAAATGGAAAAATCACTCTCGCCTATTAGGCAAAACGCCCTTGCATACTAGGCCGGGAAGTGCATTCTGGCTACTAGGTAGATATATATATATATATATATATATATATATATATATATATATATATATATATATATATATATATATATATATATTTATATGCAATTGACGATCACTAAACACTGATCATTTGTATGCGGAAAAACCACAAAGAAATGGAGAAGAGAGATGAATGTTGACAACGACTTTCGCGAGTCGAAACGTTCATCTCTCTTCTCCATTCTTTGTGTTTTTCCACATATATATATATATATATATATATATATATATATAATATATATATATATAGAGAGAGAGAGAGAGAGAGAGAGAGAGAGAGAGAGAGAGAGAGTAAATATTTTGGTGTCTAATGATGCCTCATGCCTATATATATATATAATTATATATATATTAATATATATATATATATATATATATATATATATAAGAGAGAGAGAAGAGAGGAGAGAGAGAGAGAGAGAGAGAGAGTAAATATTTTGGTGTCTAATGATGCCTCATGCCTTAGAATTCATCTTCATTGATTGATTCATGTAGTATAAGGTGTTTTATTATTTTATTTAGTAATTTTAAGTATGAACGTGTAAAATATCATATGGATAGGGAAAATCAATTATACTTAAATTTCTATAGTAAGAAACGCCACATAATGCCAGCCGCATTTATCTCTGATGAGCCACACAAACATTCATGTCATCAGCCATGGTCTGAGGTTAGAAAGTAATCAACTAATTTAATGCTGCCTCAGTATTCCCTTTATATATAAGTTCAGTTTATTCGACTAAGATTTAGTTACCTATAATGCAAACATTGCTAGACCTACGTGCCCTGGATTTTTCTGCCCTGATATTGATTCCTTTTACTCTGTCGTGATTTTTGGTGGGCTATACTCCTGTTAGTATTATTAAAACAATATTTTCACTTATTTTTGTCCAGATAGTTTGTACTTACCTAATTACCTAATTGTGCTTGCGGGGGTTGAGCTTTGGCTCTTTGGTCCCGCCTCTCAACTGTCAATCAACTGGTGTACAGATTTCTGAGCCTACTGGGCTCTATCATATCTACATTTGAAACTGTGTATGGAGTCAGCCTCCACCACATCACTTGTGTGTGACTTTGTTTGATTTCGCAGTTACTATAATATTTTATCTTACATATATTGCTGTTTTTCTGCCTTCTTCTAATGTGTCTCTTATTGTGAACCAAGTTGTATTTCTTACTGTGGTATCCTGTTTACAGCACTTGGTTTCCTCCGATCACCACGTTTCATTTATTGCAACATATAGTTTTCTGTTCATGCAAGGTTAATAAATTTATCTTTTCTAATATCCCTGCTATTTAACAATATACTTTAAGTCACAATATACTTTCGTGCATTTGTTTAATTCTGATATTTAAAAAAAAATTTTTAGTTTTTTACATAAATCTGAAGTTTTTTATTTTTTTCAGCAACATTTTAATAATTCTTTTTTTTAGCTCGATGATAAGGTTTGGAATTTCCTCCTTTTCACAATAACCTTGACCACACAGGGGAGAGAGGGAGAGAATACATAAGAGATGAAGGAGAGAGGAGAAGATAAAAGAGGCAGGGATACTAAAGGGGAGATGATTAACAAGAGAGGATATAGGGCAGAATAGAAGACAGCATAAGAGATTCGGAAGGGAAAAATAAATAGACTGGATCAGGATGGGTAGAAAATATGGGACTGGGGAGGGAAAAGAGGGAGAGGAAGAGGGAGGGAGAAGGAGGATGAATGAGAAGAGATGGAGGGGGAGAGTAATCCGGCTCAGCATCATGTCGGATAAAGCCCGGTGGCCGTACAGCTAATCTCGTTCATCTAAAAATCACATTAGTCTGATTGGCCTCCGCGGTCAGGAGGGACATAAGCCGCCTCATAGTCTGAGTGTGGCCAAGCTGGCAGTGTGAGGGCCACAGTGGGGCCCGGCGGGCAGTGTGAGGGCCACAGTGGGGCCCTGTAGGCAGTGTGAGGGCCCAGTGGGCCATGTAGGCAGTGTGAGGGCCACAATGGGGCCCTGTAGGCAGTGTGAGGGCCACAGTGGGGCCCGGCAGGCAGTGTGAGGGCCACAGTGGGGCCCGGCAGGCAGTGTGAGGGCCACAGTGGCGCCCGGCGGGCAGTGTGAGGGCCACAGTGGGGCCCGGCGGGCAGTGTGAGGGCGACAGTGGGCCCGGCAGGCAGTGTGAGGGCGACAGTGGGGCCAGGCAAGCAGTGTGAGGGGCCACAGTGGCCTGGCAGGCAGTTTGAAGGCCACAGTGGGGCCCGGCAGGCAGTTTCAGGGCCACAGTAGGGCCCGGCAGGCATTATGAGGGCCATAGTGGGGCCCTGCAGGCAGTGTGAGGGCCACAGTGGGGCCCTGGAGGCAGTTTGAGGGCCACAGTGGGGCCCGGCAGGCAATATCAGGGCCACAGTGGGGCCCGCCAGGCAGTGTGAGGGCCACAGTGGAGCCCGGCAGGCAGTGTGAGGGCCACATTGGGGCCCTGCAGGCAATATGAGGGCCACAGTGGAGCCCGGCATGCAGTGTAAGGGCCACAGTGGAGCCCGGCAGGCAGTGTGAGTGGGCCACACTGTGCCTCAAAGTGTGGCCAATGGGACACGATGAGAACGAACAACAAGCCTCTATGCCACACGGGACCCATGTTGCAGATTTTCTGGTATGTAACATTCACAAATCGTGCCGCATACTGAACCCTTTCTGGTGGATTACTATCAGTAACGGAAGAACATATTTGCAACGGAAGCATGTGCTATTGCAGAGGCTGCTGCGGCTCATGCCTCTGTTGCAAATAGGTTATGTTGTAAATATGTTCTGTTGTAAATATATTTACGTTTATACTTCATGGATGTAAATTATTGACACATTCTGACAATAGTTTACGCCCGTCTCTGGATAAAAAATGTTGACCTCGTTTTAAGGCTCTGCAATATAACTTGTGTATTGATCATCTGGGTGAAGGCATCATGAAAATTGATCATTTAGATGTAGTCATCCTGGGTATTGATTATCTGGGTGTAGGCATCCTAGCTGGGTATTGATCATCTGGGTGTAGGCATCCTAGCTGGGTATTGATCATCTGGGTGTAGGCATCCTAGCTGGGTATTGATCATCTGGGTGTAGGCATCCTAGCTGGGTAATGATCATCTGGGTGTAGGCATCCTAGCTGGGTAATGATCATCTGGGTGTAGGCATCCTAGCTGGGTAATGATCATCTGGGTGTTGGCATCCTAGCTGGGTATTGATCATCTGGGTCAAGGTATCCTGGGTATTGATCATCTGGGTGTAGGCACCCCTGTAAATTTTCTAGACCATTCCTCCAGTTAGCCCAGGTCGTCTCTGTCTATCTTTATCTGTCTTGATTCTTCTCACAATTTTGGCATCATCAACAAACATTGAGTGGAATGAATCTACCCTCTGGAAGGTCGTTTACATATATCACAAACAGGATGGGTTCTAGTAAAGGGCCTTGTGGGACTCGACTGGTGACATCTCGCCGCTCTGATGTCTCCCCACTCAGTTACTCGCTGTTTCCTGTTGCTTAGATACGTCTTTAGCCACTGGAGCACCCTACCTTTTACCTCCTTTTACTACGACTAATTTTTGTCGCCTGGCCTTAGAATTCTATTAAATTTCTGAGGCACGATTTACCCTCCCTGAACCCATACTGGTGGTGTGTTACAAACCTTCTTCCCTCCAGATGTTCTATGAGCCTTTTCCTCGCGATCTTCTCCATCACCTTGCATGGTATTCAAGTTATGGAAACTGGCCTGTAGTTCAGTGTCTCCTTCCTGTCACCCTTTTGGTTTTGGGGATTACTACATTAGCTGTCTTCCAGCTTTCCGGCGGGTCTTCCGTTTCCAGTGACCTGTTATGCACCATAGAGAGTGGCACACTTAGTTCTTTGGCACCTTCTATTAGTAACCATGGTGAGATCTTGTCAGGCCCAACAGCCTTTAGCAAATTCAGGTCCTACAGACTTATTTTGAGCTCCTCACTTGTAAGCTCAAATTTCTCTGAGGTTATCTCCGAGCAGTCCCTGTGGTGTAGTGGTAAGACACTCTCATGGTGTTTCACAAGCGCTTTGTCCTTGGATTGTATCCTGACCGGTGAGGATTTTCTGGGCATCAATCTTTAACTGTTGCCTTTGTTTACCCAACAATAAAATGGGCACCTGTTTGTTAAACGATTTGGCGAGGTTGTATTCTGGGGAATTTAGGATTAAGAACCTGCCCAAAATGCTACGCATGTTAGTGGCTGTACAAAAATGTCAGAACTCTTGTATATACAAATAAAAATAAAAAATAAATAAATAAAAATTAACTACAAAATTGGTTTACTGCCTCCTTTCTCAGTTCATGGACGTCTACCCTGCTCTATTGTGAAGACCTCCTAAAATATAATGCTGAGTTCATCACATACCTCCTTGTCGTTCTCTGTGTAACTGTTCTCTCCTTTCTCAGTTTATCACATTTTTTTTCACTGCTGCTTTTCTCCTGATATGGTTGTGGGGCAGTTTTGGTTGGGTCTTCGCATTACTTGCAATGTCATTTTCATACTGACTCTCTGCTTTTCTTCTCACTCTGAGGTACTTATTCCTGGCCCTTTGGCATCTTGCAATGCTCTTTGGTTTTCAGTTCTTTATGTCGTTTCTCCATGTTCTTGTTGTTAATTGCTTTGCTTCCTTACATATTGGATTGAACCATGGATTCTTCTGTAACTTAATTTTTTCTCCTTTTGGGCCGGGGTAAACCTGTTTGCAGGTTCCTGGCCCTCTGGATGATATAGTCCATCATATCCAGTACAATCTTTTCTCTGAGTTCTGTTTCCCATGGTATTCTCATTAGGAAGTCCCTCATCTCGTTATAGTTTCCTCTTCAGCAAGCAAGCAGAATTTCCTTTCCAATTCTCTCCTTGGAGACGTTATCCCTACCTCCACCAGATACTCAAATGTCACGAATGAGTACGCTGTGGTCACTCATTCCCAGTGGGGCTTCAAATTTGACTTCCCTTGTGTCTGACTCATTCAATGTGAATATCAGGTCGAGTCTAACTGGTTCATCTTGGCCTCTCATTCTTGTGGGTCCCTTGACATGTTGGCTCAGGAAGTTTTTTGTTGCCACATCAAATAGTTTAGCTCTCCATGTATCTGCACCGCCATGTTGTTCCCCATTCCCCCAGTCTATCTCTCCGTGGTTGAAATCGCCCATGATTAACAGTCTGGATCCATTCCTGCAGGCAACTGAAGCTGCTCTGTCGATTATATTATTGGCTGCCATATTGTTTTTATCAAACGCCTGTCTGAGTTTTCTGTCGTTTAGTTGAGGGTTGTAAATGACTGCTACTATGATCTTGTCATAGTTCCTGTTATGCAGTATCTGAATCCTTCACAGCTCTGGATCTCCATCTCTCAAAAACTCCAGTCCTTCTGTTATATTCAAATTCCCTGCCAGTTGGAACATAACCAATCACAGCCGAGTAGGCCTCTGATGTCATGCCAGATTCTCAGCCACCAGCCATGCTTGCGGTAGTCTGTTAGCTCCACAGACCGACAGTAGTAGGACCTCGGCTGGCCAGATATATATCTTGTTGCCTTAGCCAATAAATCAACGAACCAACATCTGTGTCTACATTCAACCCCCACACAAGGCAAAGAATACTGGTGGCAGCGGTGGGATTAATATTTGAACGCAGATTATAAGTAAGTGCACCTGGCATCAGATATAGTATACACAAAAATAAACACTCAAAAAAATATCAACTTTGCTAAAGTAAAAAAAATTGGCAGAAATAAAATTATTAAATTGGGCTAGGCAAGAAAATAATTAAGAACAAGCAAATTGTGAATTAATTTTAGCAATCTTTCATTAAAAAAATGACTGGAATTAGATGTATGTAAATTAATTAAACCAGACTAAGCACAGTAATTTAGAATAAAAACTGAAAAATGCAACTACAAAATTTCATTAAAAAGATTCAACACAACAAGTGGCAATGCATGAAAAATGGATTTAGCAAAAACAAATTGCACACAGGCACATGGGTAACATGTTATTGTAAAAGTGTAAAATAAAATGCTTAAAGGAAAAAAATTCAAGGTTAGGTCTGGAGAAATATCAGAATTTTTCTATGTTCAATTGTCTATGGAAATTTCAAAAATAAATTTCTATTATGCAAAATATACTACTAGAAACAATTATTTCTTTCTTCTCTGGAATTTGAATTTACCAATAACACTAGTAGATCACTTAATATTCAAATCAATGACTGTGAGAAGATGGGATGTTGAAATCACACAAGAAAACTGGGCGATGGAGTACTGGACCCAGCTCCAATATTTAACAAGTCACTGAATGGACAATTCACAGGATATTATGGATATTATTATGTAAGTCACTTTATAGAACTTGGCACATTGTTCTCAACTAACAATTACTTATCTCAGGGTTGCAATTCAAGAGAATCACCAGTAGCCACATTGAGGCCAGTGAATCCTGACTGCTATCACGCAGATGTTAGTCTTCTTGTTCCAGGTCTTGTATATACTTGTAAATATATTGCAAATTAAATATATTGTACATTGGTCTTGTAAATATATATTGTACATTGGAAAAGAAAAGGAAAAAAAAAGAAAAAAAATCATTATCTAATCTTAAAATTCATTTGTGGTTGTTAGGTCAGAATTTTGTTCATTAATGTAATAATTGTTTAATTTTGTATTGTTTCAAGCACATGCCATTGACACATGTTAATAATTTTGTTTAGGCAATACCTTGAGTTGTATTGTTCATATCTAACAAATAGACATACACATGTTCTTCATACTCTGGTTGAATCAAAGCATTGTTACCATGATTTTCAGCTATTATGTTCAAAATTTTTTTTTGGTGCATATGCCAAGATGCTAGTATTATGCACACCTGATCTATTTTCAATGTTTATTATGCAATTTTCACATGTAAGCCATTATTGAATGCCACCGAGGTCCTTTCAGTATCATTGTAACTTTATAGCTAGCCAGAGTTTGTCGACAAGGGACGTCGACTTGGTAGCGTGTCCGAGCGGTGTTATATTCAAATTCCCCGCCAGTTGGAACATAACCAATCACAGCCGAGTAGGCCTCTGACGTCATGCCAGATTCTCAGCCACCAGCCATGCTTGCGGTAGTCAGTTAGCTCCACAGACCGACAGTAGTAGGACCTCGGCTGGCCAGATATATATCTTGTTGCCTTAGCCAATAAATCAACGAACCAACATCTGTGCCTACATTCAACCCCCACACAAGGCAAAGAATACTTCCTTATCAGCAGGGCCACTCCTCCTCCTCTCCCTTCTGTCTCTTTCCTTACTATAGTGTTCTCTCACGTTTAAACACTGCATTTGTTATGATGCCTGACAATTTTGTTTCTGTGAGTCATATTACATCTGAGGTTTTTTCCGATGCCCTTTCATCTAGTTCACTTGCTTTATTTGTAATCCCATCGGTGTGTGTATGCACATTACCTTGAAGCTCATTTTCCTATAACCATTATTACACACTCCCCACTGGTGTAAGAAGCCGTTTCATAGGCAGTCCTATTGGGGTAGGCTCTTCCTCCTGTATTAACCTAGTTGTAGTCACCTAGTTGAATACAACAAGAGCTTGCCGGGGTTAAGCTCTGTGCTTTCGGCCTGCCTCTCAACAGTCAATCAATCAACTCCCCCCTCCCCTCCCCCCCCAACAAACACACACACCCAGGAAGCAGGCCATAACAGCCGTCTAACTCCCAGGTACCTATTTACTGCTAGGAAACAGGAGCACCAGGGTGACAGAAACTTTGCCCATTTGTCTCTGCCTAATCCGGGAATCGAACCCAGGCCACAGGATTACGAGTCCTGCGCGCTGTCCACTCATCTACCAGACCCCTGTGGGGGTAGTTACCAGGGGTTTGTTGGGAGGAAACTATCAGAGGGAAAGCGCCATGCCATTATGACTATAGCAATTGGAAGGGCTTAGGGGAAGGATTTGGGATGGGAGGGGAAAATGAATGGTGCCCAACCACTTGGACGGTCGGGAATTGAACACCGACCTGCATGTACCTAGACTGTCGCTCTACCGTCCAGACCAAGTGGTTTTGGGTCAGGTGGGGTTGGGAATGGAGGGTTTAGATCTTGCCTGGGCCGGCAGAAGGAAGGCCAGGGGGTGGGGAGGCAGGGGGAGCTAGGGGGGGTGAAGGGGGAGGGAGGATTTGGATGGCATGGTGGGCATTGTGTAAGGTAATGGAATAGTTTGGGGTGGGGTGGTAAGGGGGGGGGGTGTTGCAGTCCCTGCTGGGGTTCCTGAATTGCTAGTTGCGGTTCTCCACTCCCCTCTGGGAGTGTTGGGCTGCAGGCTGAGGTTCCCTCCCCCTGTTCCTCTTCCTTGCATCTGCTACCTGTATTATCCCATCCCTGGTAATGTCCCTCTGAAGGAATACCTCTCTGTATTCCATTACTTTTGTAATTTGCTCTTCTTTACTAGAATATCCTCTTTGGTGGCCTCGTTCTCGAATACCACCTTTATCTATCGATTTTGTTGTACTGGCCAAGCCGGAAAACCTTCTCTATGCACTGATCAGCCTCGTTCATTTGTATCTCCTTCAGGTTCCTGACACTGCAGCTTTGTCCTTAACTTTCCAGACATCCTGACTGGAACCTTCTTGTTCCTTAATACCTACAATGACTGTGTGTACTCATCTAGTTGTACTCACCGTATTGCGCTTGGAGGGTTGAGCTTTGGCTCTTTGGTCTTGCCTCTCAACAGTCAATCTACTGGTGTACAGATTCCTGAGCTTCTCGAGTTCTATCATATCTACATTTGAAACTGTGTATGGAGTCAGCCTCCACCATATCACTTCCTAGAACATTCTATTTACTAACTACTCTGACACTGAAAAAGTTCTTTCTAATGTCTCTGTGGCTCATTTGGGTACTCAACTTCCACCTGTGTCCCCTTATGTATGTACCACCAATGTTAATCCATCCTTGTTAAATAATCCATCCTTGTTTACCCTGTCAATTCCCCTGAGAATTTTTTGTATGTTGTAATCATGTCTCCTCGAGCTCTTTCAGCGACGTGAAGTGTAGTTCACTCAGCCTTTCCTCGTAACTCATGCCTCTTAGTTCTTAGACTAGCCTAGTGGCATACCTCTGAACTTTTTCCAGCTTCGTATTGTGTTTCACAAGGTACGGGCTCCATGCTGGGGCCGCATACTCCAGAATTG
This sequence comes from Procambarus virginalis, assembly GCA_020271785.1. Lineage (NCBI taxonomy): Eukaryota > Metazoa > Arthropoda > Malacostraca > Decapoda > Cambaridae > Procambarus > Procambarus virginalis. The sequence goes on along the minus strand of WNGS01165503.1, from coordinate 15,210,981 downwards.
GACTTACATATGTGATATACAAAGTTCTGAAAGATTCCTTACTTAGGTTTCTGAAGGCAGTTCTGATGTTAGCCTTCCTCGCATACACCGCTGATGATATTCTTTTTATGTGAACTTCAGGAGACAGGGTTGGCGTGATATGAGCTCCTAAAACTTTCTCTCTGTCCGTTTCAAGAAGGACTTCGTGCCCCATTCAGTATTCATGTCTGGCCTTTTGTTTCCTCTGAATAGTTTAATTACCATATATTTACTTGGGTTAAACTTTAGTAGCCATTTGTTGGACCATTCCTTCAGTGTGTCTAGGTCATCTTGTAGCCTCATACTATCTTTCTCTGTCTTAAATCCTCCTCATAATTTTTGCATCATCAGAAAATATTGAGAGAAACGAGTCTATTCCATCTGGGAGATCATTTACATATATCAGAAACAGTATAGGTCCAATGACTGATCCCTGTGGGACTCCACTGGTGACGCCTCGCCACTCTAAGCCCTCACCCCTCACAGTGACATGCTGTCTTCTGTTGCTTAGATACTTGCTTATCCAGTGGAGTACCTTCCTTTCCACTCCTGCCTGCATCTCCAGCTTGTGCACTAGTCTCTTGTGTGGTACTGTGTCAAAGGCTTTCTGACAATCTAAAAATATGCATTCTGCCCACCCCTCTCTTTCTTGCCTGATTTTTGTTGCCTGCGCATAGAATTCACTTAATCCTATGTCATGTCACGCACCACACACACGCACTCACACACACACCACACACACACACACACACACACACACAACACACACACACACACACACACCACACATACACACACACACACACTACAAAGCTACTACACAGTCACATCAGGAGGAAGACAACAGTGAAGGAACAGGTGATGAAACTTAGGGTGGGCGAGGACAGGTACACAGAGAATGACAAAGAGGTGTGTGAAGAACTGAACAAAAGGTTCCAGGAGGCCTTTACAATAGAACAGGGAGATATCACGGCGCTGGGAGAGGTGGCAGCAAACCAGGTGACCTTGGATAGGTTCGAAATTACAAGAGATGAGGTCAAAAAGCACCTATTGGAGCTGGATGTGAGAAAAGCTGTTGGGCCGGATGGAATCTCGCCATGGGTATTGAAAGAGTGTGCAGGAGCACTTTGCTTACCACTCTCATAGTGTATAGTAAGTCACTGGAAACGGGGGACCTACCAGAAATATGGAAGACTGCTAATGTAGTACCAATATACAAAAAGGGTGACAGACAAGAGGCACTGAACTACAGGCCAGTGTCCTTAACTTGTATACCATGCAAGGTGATGGAGAAGATTGTGAGAAAAACCTAGTAACACATCTGGAGAGAGAGACTTCGTGACAACCCATCAACATGGTTCAGGGAGGGTAAATCTTGCCTTACAGGCTTGATAGAATTCTACGATCAGGTGACAAAAATTAAGCAAGAAAGAGAGGGGGGGCGGACTGCATTTTTTGGACTGTCGGAAAGCCTTTGACACAGTACCCCATAAAAGGTTGATGCATAAGCTGGAGAAACAGGCAGGAGTAACAGGTAGGGCGCTCCAGTGGATAAGGGAGTACCTAAGCAATAGGAAGCAGAGAGTTACAGTGAGGGGTGAGACTCAGACTGGCGTGAAGTCACCAGTGGAGTCCCACAGGGCTCTGTACTTGGACCTATCCTGTCTGATATACGTAAATGATCTCCCAGAGGGTATAGACTCATTCCTCTCAATGTTTGCTGACGACGCCAAAATTATGAGAAGGATTAAGACAGAGGAGGACAGCTTGAGACTTCAAGAAGACCTGGACAAGCTGCAGGAATGGTCGAACAAATGGCTGTTAGAGTTTAACCCAAGCAAATGTAATGTAATGAAGATAGGGGTAGGAAGCAGGAGACCAGATACAAGGTATCATTTGGGAGATGAAATACTTCAAGAGTCAGAGAGAGAGAAAGACCTGGGGGTTGATATCACGCCAGACCTGTCCCCTGAAGCTCATATCAAGAGGATAACATCAGCAGCATATGCCAGTTGGCTAACATAAGAACGGCCTTTAGAAACTTGTGTAAGGAATCTTTCAGAACATTATATACCACATATGTCAGACCAATCCTGGAGTATGCGGCTCCAGCATGGAGTCCCTATCTAGTCAAGCATAAGACTAAACTGGAAAAGGTTCAAAGGTTTGCCACCAGACTAGTACCCGAGCTGAGAGGTATGAGCTACGAGGAGCGACTGCAGGAATTAAACCTCACTTCGTTGGAAGACAGAAGAGTTAGGGGGGACATGATCACCACATTCAAGATTCTCAGGGGAATCGACAGGGTGATAAAGACAGGCTGTTTAACACAAGGGGCACACGCACTAGGGGACACAGGTGGAAACTGAGTGCCCAAATGAGCCACAGAGATATTAGAAAGAACTTTTTAGTGTCAGAGTGGTTGACAAATGGAATGCATTAGGAAGCGATGTGGTGGAGGCTGGACCATACACAGTTTCAAGTGTAGATATGATAGAGCCATTAGGCTCAGGAAAAGTACACCTGTTGATTGACGGTTGAGAGGCGGGACCAAAAGAGCCAGAGCAAGACGCAAAACCCCCCACAAGCACAACTAGGTGGGTACAACTGGTGAGTAACACACACACACACACACACAAACCACACCACACACACACAACAGGATGAGTTGGAACTCGTACCACTTGCATGTACCACTATGACGCATTAATCCAGAGTCAAAACTGCACTGGGTAGGGCTGTACCCGGAGCAGTACAGAGAGGCTGTATCCCAGGGAGAGTACAGAGAGGCTGTACCGGGAGGTACAGAGAGGCTGTACCCAGGGAGGTACAGAGAGGCTGTATCCCAGGGAGGTACAGAGAGGTGTACCCAGGGAGGTACAGAGAGGCAGTACCCAGGGAGGTACAGAGAGGCGTACCCAGGGATTGGCACGGAGAGGCTGATACAACTTAAGGTCT
>WNGS01165503.1:15162229-15205104 GCA_020271785.1 Procambarus virginalis | reverse complement strand
CACACTAAGGCAGCGACATGATCACACCTACAAAATCCTCAGGGAATCGACCGGTAGATAAGGATAAACTATTTAACACAGGTGGACGCGACAAGGGGACACAGGTGGAAACCGATACCACATGAGCCACAGGACGTTAGAAAAACTTTTCAGTGTCAGAGTAGTTAACAGGTGGAATGCATTAGGCAGTGATGTGTGGAGGCTGACTCCATACACAGTTTCAAATGTAGATATGACAGACTCCAGTTGGCTCAGCACAAAAGGCTTGTAGGCTATTAATGCCCGTGCCACCTCTTGGGTGGCTTAATTCCCTCATCAATCATCTGTTCTTCTGTCTGACAAGAATATGAGAGTGCTGGTGCTGTTCTTGCACGGCAGCAGAACAGGCTATTGGAGAATGGAGAACCAGTATCATCACCCAAACTGAGCTTGTTTGCCATACAACAGGCTGTATGGCAAACATACAGGTGGAGGCTGACTTCATACACAGTTTCAAAATGTAAAATGATAGAGCCCAAGTACTCGAGGAACCTGCTACCACGTTGACTGACAGCTTGAGAGGAAGGAACCAAAGAGCCAAAGTCAGGAGGACAAGGTACCGGAGGACCATGGTACCAGACAGGTAAGAAGGACCACGGTACCAGAGGACCAGGTACCAGGAAGACCAGGTACCCTGGAGGACCAGGTACCAGGGGGGACCAGGTACCAGGGTGGACCAGGTACCAGGGGGACCAGATACCAGGGGGGACCAGGTACCAGGAGGACCAGGTGTGGGAAGCGACCTGTAGCAAGCCCAACTCAACAATCGACTACTTCTACGATGGGCTTGATAGCTGCAGAATTTCAGCCTGGAAAATGCTACATCAAGGGGTCTGACAACATCATAGCCGACGCCCTCTCCAGACTTCACGAGGTAGAGGCAGCTCCACCTACCACTCTACCACCTGAAAACGTAACTTCTTCCGGAACCGCAGGCTTCGGGGGAGAGTTGTAACGATAATCTCTTTCAAGAGAGATTGAGCCTGCTCTTCCCTATATAAGTTACGTCAACTACTACAAATACAAGATGCTACATCCAAGATACGTCCAGCGAGTAGCACAAAACGTTTTGACCAGGAAGCAAAACGTACCCTGCAACCCCTCCCCTCACCTCCCACCCAACGGCTCAGCGCGACACTTCAACAAGCTAATTACCAGTCTCCACCTGCCTGCCTTTGATTGGCTGGTGTCGCCATCAGCTTACTGCCCCTGCATCACGCACCCCATCTGCCGAGTTGACGTCTAGGTCGCTCCAGCAGACCTTCCTCAGAATATCCTGTGCTCTCTGAAGTTGATATCTCTCTCTGGTTATTAACAGCCTTGGCTTACGTATACTAAAGGGAGGTAGCAACTATAGCCAGTATTCTCAGCACCAGACTTTATTTGCACCTTGTATTAGTGTAATTCATCTATATTCTTATTTTTGTTATTTTGTGTATGTTAACTTATTTTAAATTCAATTAAGCCAAGAGATTGTCTTTATGTATATTTGCTTTTCTAAATTAATTAAAGTTTCATTATCTTTACTTTGTATTTTGCGTGTCTTCCCTTACCTTACCACAGACAAACAGGCAAGCTGTCTCTTTTTTTTTGTTGTGTGACCAGGCACTGCCATTGGAGGACTGCCGAACACCATACTCCAACACTTTACCGTCACAATACATATATATATATATATATATATAGATATATATCTAATATATAATAGATAGGGATAATATATATATATATAGTATATATGTAAGAATGTATGTATGCTATATATATATATATAGATAGAGAGCTATATTCTATAGATATAGATATATCTCTAATAGCTAATATCTATATAGCTAGAGCTCTCTCTATTCTCTATCTATATTATCTATCTCTCTATCTCGCTATATCTCTCCTCTCTCTCTTCTCTCTCTCTCTCTTCTCTATCTCTCTCATCTATCTCTCTCTCTCTTCTCTCATCTATCGTCTCTCTATCTCTCTATTCTCTCTCTATCTCTATCTAACTATTCCTTCCCCGACTTTAGTTACCCACACCCCGAACAACTACATAACCTGAACAGAGTTTAACTACCTGCATTTGGGTGAGGTGACATTTACAATCATGGTTTGGGGGTGGGTGAGAACAAACACAGAACAACGAACAATGGGTATAAGGGAAGAATAGATCTGTAACTGCAGAAGGCCTATTGGCCCGTATTTCTTGATGTTTCTATATTGGAGCGGAGTCTTGAAGTGGGTAGAAGATAGTAGGCGTTATTGGCTGTTGATTGCTGGTGTTGACTTCTTGATGTGTAGTGCCTCGCGATGTCAAGCCGCCTGTTGTCGCTGTATCTATCAATGATTTCTGTGTTGTTTGTTAAGATTTCATCTGTGATGGTTTGGTTGTGGGAAGAGATTAATATATGTTCCTTGATAGAGCCCTGTTGCTTTATGCATCGTTAATCGCCTGGAAAGAGAATGTTTGTTTGTCTTGCCTATATATTGAGGTTCTTTGGGCTTACAGTCCCCAGTGGGCATTTGAAGGCAATAGACGACATTGGTCTCTTTCAATATATATATATATATATATAGTATGATATATATATATATATATATATATATATATATATATATATATATATATATATAATATATGCAAACAAGCCTGAATGGTCCCCAGGACTAGATACAACTGAAAACTCACACCCCAGAAGTGACTCGAGCCATACTCCCAGGAGCAACGCAACTGGTATGTACAGGGGACGCCTTAAACCACTTGCCATCACGACCGGAACATAAGGAAGTGATAGCCGAGGCTATATGAACCACTTCCCCTGCCGGCACTCGGAGGGTAATCTTGGGCATAGCATTTTATCAAATCACCTCCTTTTTTGGGGCAAACACTGAGGAACAACAAATGCAAACAAGCCTGAATGGTCCCCAGGACTATATGACTATATGCGAATGAAACTAACACCCCAGAAGTGACTCGAAGCCCATACTCCCAGGAGCAACGCAACTGGTATGTACAGGGACGCTTAAACGCTCCTGGGAGTATGGGTTCGAGTCACTTCTTGGGTGTGAGTTTTCAGTTGTATCTAGTCCTGGGGACATTCAGGCATGTTTGCATTTGTGTTCCTCACGTGTTGCCCCAAAAATGAGGTGATTGATAAAATGCTATGCCCAAGATTACCCTCTGCGTGCCGGCGGGGAAGTGGTTCGTATAGCCTCGGCTATTACTTCCTTCTGTCCGGTCGTGATGGTCAAGTGGTTTAAGGCGTCCCTAGTACATACCAGTTGCGTTGCTCCTGGGAGGATGGGTTCGAGTCAGCGTCTGGGGTGTGAGGGTTTCAGGTTATAGATAGATATATACATATATATAATATATATATATATATAGATATATATATATATTATATAGATACATATATATATATATATATATATATATATATATATATATATATATATATATATATATATATATATATATATTATATATATATATATGAATGAAACTCACACCAGAATGACTCGAACCCATACTCCCAGGAGCAACGCAACTGTATGTAAAGGGACGCCTTAAAACCACTTGACCATCACGACCGGACAAATGAGTGATAGCCGAAGCTATTTGAACCACCTCCCGCCGCACTCGGATGGTTATCTTGGCATAGCATTTTACCAAATCACCTCATTCTTTGGGGCACACGTGAGGAACACAAATGCGAACAAGCCTGAATGGTCCCCAGGACTAATGCGAATTGAAAACTCCCACCCCAGAAGTGACTCGAACCCATACTCCCAGGAGCAACGCAACTGGTATGTACAAGACGCCTTAAACCACTTGACCATCACGACCGGACAAAATGAGGTGATAGCCGAAGCTAATTTGAACCACCTCACCGCCGGCACTCGGATGGTTATCTTGGGCATAGCATTTTACCAAATCACCTCATTCTTGGGGCACACGTGAGGAACACAAATGCGAACAAGCCTGAATGGTCCCCAGGACTATATGCGAATGAAAACTCACACCCCAGAAGTGACTCGAACCCAATACTCCCAGGAGCAACGCAACTGGTATGTACAAGACGCTTAAACCACTTGACCAATCACAGAACCGGACCAAAATGAGGGGTGTTAGCCGGAGCTATTTGAACCAACCTCACCGCCGGCACTTCGGATGTTATCTTGGGCATAGCCATTTTAACCAAATCACCTCATTCTTTGGGCGCACACGTGAGGAACACAAATGCGAACAAGCCTGAATGGTCCCCAGGACTATATGCGAATGAAAACTCACACCCCAGAAGTGACTCGAACCCATACTCCCAGGAGCAACGCAACTGGTATGTACAAGACGCCTTAAACCACTTGACCATCACGACCGGACAAAATGAGGTGATAGCCGAAGCTATTTGAACCACCTCACCGCCGGCACTCGGATGGTTATCTTGGGCATAGCATTTTACCAAATCACCTCATTCTTTGGGGCACACGTGAGGAACACAAATGCGAACAAGCCTGAATGGTCCCCAGGACTATATGCGAATGAAAACTCACACCCCAGAAGTGACTCGAACCCATACTCCCAGGAGCAACGCAACTGGTATGTACAAGACGCCTTAAAACCACTTGACCATCACGACCGGACAAAATGGAGGTGATAGCCGAAGCTATTTGAACCACCTACACGACACCGCCGGCACTCGATGGTTATCTTGGGCATAGCATGTTACCAAATCACCTCATTCTTGGGGCAAACACGTGAGGAACACAAATGCGAACAAGCCTGAATGGTCCCCAGGACTATAATGCGAATGAAAACTCCACACCCCAGAAGTTGACTCGAACCCATACTCCCAGGAGCAAACGCAACTGGTATGTACAAGTCGCCTTAAACCACTTGACCATCACGACCGGACAAAATGAGGTGATAGCCGAAGCTTATTTGAACCACCTCACCGCCGGCACTCGGATGGTTTATCTTGGGCATAGCATTTTACCAAATCACCTCATTCTTTGGGGCACACGTGAGGGAACACAAATGCGAACAAGCCTGAATGGTCCCCAGGACTATATGCGAATGAAAACTCACACCCCAGAAGTGACTCGAACCCATACTCCCAGGAGCAACGCAACTGGTATGTACAAGACGCCCTTAAACCACTTGACCATCACGACCGGACAAAATGAGGGTGATAGCCGAAGCTATTTGAACCACCTCACCGCCGGCACTCCGGAATGGTTATCTTGGGCATTGCATTTTACCAATCACCTCATTCTTGGGGCACACGTGAGGAACACAAATGCGAACAAATAGCTTCGGCTATCACCTCATTTTGTCCGGTCGTGATGGTCAAGTGGTTAAGGCGTCTTGTACATACAGTTTGCGTTGCTCCTGGGAGTATGGGTTCGAGTCACTTCTGGGTGTGAGTTTTCATTCGCATATAGTCCTGGGGACCATTCAGGCTTGTTCGCATTTGTGTTCCACGTGTGTGCCCCAAAGATGAGGTGATTTGGTAAAAGCTATGCCCAAGATAACCATCGAGTGCCGGCGGTGAGTGGTTCAATAGCTTCGGCTATCACATCATTTGTTTGTCCGGGTCGTGATGGTCAAGTGTGTTAAGGCCGGTCTGTATCATACCAGTTGCGTTGCCTCCTGGGAGTATGGGTTCGAGTCACTTCTGGGGTGTGAGTTTTCATTCGCATATAGTCCTGGGGACCATTCAGGCTTGTTCGCATTTGGTGTCCCTAACCGTGTGCCCCAAAGAATGAGGTGATTTGGTAAATGCTATGCCCAAGATAACCATACGAGTGCCGGCGGTGAGGTGGTTCAAATAGCTTCGGCTATCACCTCTGCCGGTCGGATGGTCAAGTGGTAAGGTCTGTACATACCAGTGGGTGCTTCCTGGAGTATGGGTCGAGTCACTCTGGGTGTGGTTTTAATGCATATAGTCCTTGGTATCCCAAGTTCTTTCCCAAGAGGCAGACAAGAGGAGCTCCAGCATATTTCAACAATCCTAAGTATTGTAGTACAGGTGATGATAGTGAGTGGTGTCCCAGAGAACATAAAGGTATAGTGCTTTTGAAAAATAGGTGAGATAAAAGGAATGTGCCAAGGGAAGTGAAAAATTGGGTGAGAAAAAGTTGCCCTAGTGTTTCCAGTGCAGAGAAGAACATTCAAGATGGCCGCCGGCAAGAGGAAATACAAACAGACCTTGATTTTGCTGGATTCAATGAAGAAAGCATTGATATAACCAATCTATACAACAAGTTGGTAAAATTAGATACTATAGTGAACTCTCATGTAGAAATAATTAGTAAATTAAAAAAAAAGTAATGACCATTTAAATAGCAAAGTTGTATGTCTTGAGAGTTTAGTGAAAGACTGTGCAAGGATAAGAATCAATTGGAAACAAATTGCAAAGCCATGGAAGAAAAAATAAATCTTAAAATAGCCTTGGAAGAAGTTAAAGTAAATTTAAACATAAATGACTACAATAGGTTAGGTAAGGAAATTCAACAGGAGAAACAGCTTTTGTCAGCACAGATTTATTTATTATTTATTTATTTATTTATGCATACAAGAAGGTATATTGGGATGAGGATACATAATATGGTAATTACAATCTTGAAAGCCACTAGTAGCAGCGTTCGGGCGTTTCGGGAGATGGAAAAAGTTACACAGGGAATAGAACAGTGCAAGAAAGATATGCAACTCACTATGCACAAGTGGCCAAGGAGAAGGAAAATTGAAGAAGCATAAAGGAAGTCAAACACTGCAGCAACCAAGATAAAACAAACATTAGGCTGGAAGTGAGAAAAGAATTGGCATCTAACCCGAAGTTGGTGCAAAACACAGTTGATCGGAGTAAGTCCCTGATAATTTTTGGCTGCAAAGAAAAGGGATAACATCTAGGTCAGAAAGAGCTGTAGAAGAAGCAAAAGTAGTAGATAAAATTGTTGGCCTCGTGGAAGGTCTGACAACCATAGAGAATGTGTGCGACTACAAGAGAATAGGCAGATATGTAAAAGGGAAAGATCGACCTTTGAGGATCACCCTAAATGGTGCCAAACAGATGGAAGTACTAAGGAATGCTAGAAAATTACAAAGTGATGAGGATGGGAAAGTGTGGTCGTTAAGACGAGATCTTTCAAAAGAAGATAGAGAGAAGCTGAAACTGAACCTCGCCGAGCAAAACGTTTAAATGAGAGCAGGAATGAAGAAGAAATCAGTTCTTTTTTCTACAAAGTGATAGGGGTAGGCAGACCAGTAAAGTGGTACATAAAGGCAAACCAACAAAATCATTAGAGAGAGGGGGAGTGAAAAATAAGAAGAGGGGGAACAAGTTCCTGAAGATTGCATACACCAACATAGATGGAGTAAGATCGAAGATACTGGAGTTAAGTGATGCAATACAGCTGCAGACACCAGACATTGTTGCACTCACGGAGACAAAACTTGAAGATGTTATTTTAAAGGAGGTCATATTCCCAAGGGGCTACTCAATTTGGAGACGGGACAGAAAAATTAGGAAAGGCGGTGGTGTTGCTGTACTGGTGAAAGAACACCTAAAGGTGAAAGAAATAATGACTGCCAATCCACAAGAAGTTGACATAATAGCACTAGAGATCTGCCATGACGATGATAAACTAATGATCATAAATGCATATAGTCCACTGCCAAGCAGCACATGGTCAAAGGAGGTGCTAGATAGCAAACGAGAAGGTCTTATAACAATAATGAGAGAGAGATCATAGCGAGAGCGGATAACGATAGTTCACGACTGTTGATAGTTGGCGATTTCAACTTGAAATCCATAGACTGGGAAGCATATGAAGCTAAAACAGAAGATTTTTTGGTCCTGTAAATTTGTAGACCTCATCCTGGAAACATTCTTGTATCAACATGTTAAACAAGCTACGAGGATGAGGGAAGGGGACGTTTCCTCCATGCTAGATTTGATATTTACCAGGAAGGAGGAAGAAATATTTGACATTCAGTACCTTCCTCCCTTGGGTAAAAGTGACCATGTCTTTTTGGGAATAAAGTATGCAATGCATTATAATCTGGAAGAAAATATGAAGGTTGATGCAATTGAAAAACCTGACTTTAGGAGAGGACATTATGGCAACCTTAGAAATTTTTTTAGTGAATATAATTGGACAGACTTGTTGCTAGGCAAGGAAGTGAATGCGATGTATGTCAAGTTTTGTGAAATATATGATAAAGGCACAAATTTTTTTTTATACCAAAACAGAGATGCAGAACTAGGAAACAGGATTGGTTCAACATAAATTGCGAGAGGGCCAGAGACCAAAAGACACAAAAATGGAATCAATACAGAAAGAGGCCAAACCCCCAAACATACCAGCGATATAAAGATGCGAGAAACAACTACACGGCACTGAGGAGAGTGGCAGAAAGAAATTTTGAAAAAGGGATTGCAGACAAAGGTAAAACAGAACCAGGTCTATTCTATACATTCATAAACAACAAATTGCAGGTAAAGGATAATATTCAGAGGTTGAAAATGGGAAATAGATTCACGGAAAATGAAAAGGAAATGTGTGAAACATTAAACGAAAAGTTCCAAAGTGTGTTTGTACAAAATGAAATCTTCAGGGAACCAGATACAATAAGAATTCCAGAGAACAACATAGAGCACATAGAAGTGTCTAGAGACGAAGTGGACAAAATACTCAAGGAGCTAAATAAGAACAAAGCAGTTGGTCCAGTTGAAGTTTTACCATGGGTTATCTTTAGGTAAACTTGAGATGATTTCGGGGCTTTTTTAGTGCCCCCGCGGCCCGGTCATCGACCAGGCCTCCACCCCCAGGAAGCAACCCGTGATAGTTGACTAACACCCAGGTACCTATTTTACTGCTAGGTAACAGGGGCATAGGGTGAAAGAAACTCTGCCCATTGTTTCTCGCCGGCGCCTGGGATTGAACCCAGGACCACAGGATCACAAGTCCAGCGTGCTGTCCGCTCGGCTGACCGCTCAGATTCTGAGAGAATGTGCACCTGAGCTCAGCATTCCACTTCAACTGATTTTTCAGGCATCCCTGTTTACAGGAGTTGTAGCTGATGTGTGGAAAAAGGATAACATAGTTCCAATCTACAAAAGTGGAAGCAGGGAAGACCCCCTTAATTATAGACCGGTATCATTGACAAGTGTAATAGTCAAAATATTGGAAAAAATAATTAAAATTAAATGGGTAGACCACCTGGAGAGAAATGATATAATATCAGACAGACAGTATGGTTTTCGATCTGGAAGATCCTGTGTATCGAATTTACTCAATTTCTATGATCGAGCAACAGAGATATTACAGGAAAGGGATGGTTGGGTTGACTGCATCTATCTGGACCTAAAAAAGGCTTTCGACAGAGTTCCACATAAGAGGTTGTTCTGGAAACTGGAAAAATACTGGAGGGGTGACAGGTAAGCTTCTAGCATGGATGAAAAATTTTCTGACTGATAGAAAAATGAGGGCAGTGATCAGAGGCAATGTATCGGACTGGAGAAAAATCACAAGTGGAGTACCACAGGGTTCAGTTCTTGCACCAGTGATGTTTATTGTGTACATAAATGGTCTACCAGTTGGTATACAGAATTATATGAACATGTTTGCTGATGATGCTAAGATAATAGGAAGGATAAGAAATTTAGATGATTGTCATGCCCTTCAAGATGACCTGGACAAAATAAGTATATGGAGCACCACTTGGCAAATGGAATTTAATGTTAATAAATGCCATGTTATGGATTGTGGAATAGGAGAACATAGACCCCACACAACCTATATATTATGTGAGAAATCTTTAAAGAATTCTGATAAAGAAAAAGATCTAGGGGTGGTTCTAGATAGAAAACTATTACCTGAGGACCACATAAAGAATATTGTGCGAGAAGCCTATGCCACGCTTTCTAACTTCGGATTGCTTTTAAATACATGGATGGTGATATACTGAAGAAATTGTTCACGACTTTTGTTAGGCCAAAGCTAGAATATGCAGCGGTTGTGTGGTGCCCATATCTTAAGAAGCACATCAACAAACTGGAAAAGGTGCATAGACACGCTACTAAGTGGCTCCCAGAACTGAAGGGCAAGAGCTACGAGGAGAGGTTAGAGGCATTAAATAAGTCAAAACTAGAAGACCGAAGAAAAAGAGGTGATATGATCATTACATACAAAATACTAACAGGAATTTATAAAATCAATAGGGAAGATTTCCTGAGACCTGGAACTTTAGGAACAAGAGGTCATAGATTTAAACTAGCTAAACACAGATGCCGAAGAAATATAAGAAAATTTACTTTCGCAAACAGAGTGGTAGACGGTTGGAACAAGTTAGGGGAGAAAGTGGTGGAGGCCAAGACCGTCAGTAGTTTAAAAGCGTTATATGACAAAGAGTGCTGGGAAGACGGGACACCACGAGCGTAGCTTTCATCCTGTAACTACACTTAGGTAATTACAGTGATCCAGACTTGCCACCTGCCTCAAGCAAAAGTAGTGTACTCACACAGTTGTGCTTGCGGGGGTTGAGGTCTGGTTCTTCCAGACCTCATTCCATCTGTTAACTACTCTGAAACTGAAAAAGTTCTTTCTAACGTCCCTGTGGCTCATTTGGGTACTCAGTTTCTACCTATGTCTCCTTGTTTGCGTTCCACCCGTGTTAAACAGCTTATCCTTATCTACCCTGTCAATTCCTCTGGGAATTTTGTAGGTTGTGATCACGTCTCCACTTCCTCTTCTGTCTTTCACTGCCGTGAGGAACGTTTCACGCAGCCTTTCCTCGTAACTCATGCCTCTTATGTCTGGGTAAGTGTTCTGTGTATGCCTAGTGGCATGCCTGCGATCTTTTTTCCAGCTTCGTTTTGTGCTTGACAAGGTACTCCATGCTGGGGCCGCATGCTCCAGGATTAGTCTTAGATATGTGGTATTCAAAGTTCTGAATGATTCCTTGCACAGGTTCCTGAATGTTAGCCAGATTTGCATTCGCCGCAGATGTTATTCTTTTTATGTAGGCTTCATGAGATACGTTTGGTGTGATATCAACTCCTAGATATTTCTCTCTGTCCGTTTCACGAAGGCCTCCTGTTTCCTTCGCCTAGTTTCATTACCTTACATTTACTCGGATTAAACTTTAGTAGCCATTTGTTGGACCATTCACTCAGTTTGTCTAGGTCATCTTGTAGCCTCATACTATCTTCCTCCGTCTTAATTATCCTCATAATTTTTGCATCATCTGCAAACAATGCGAGGAACGATTCTATACCCCTCTGGGAGATCATTTACATATATCAGAAACAGTATAGTTTCAAGGACTGATCGCTAAGGGACTCCACTGGTGACGCCTCGCCACTCCGAGACCTCACCCCTCACAGTGACTCGCTGTCTTCTGTTACTTAGGTACTCACTTATCCAATGGAGTGCCTTTCCTTTCACTCCTGCCTGCATCTCCAGCTTTTGCACTAGTCTCTTGTGTGGTACTGTGGCAAAGGCTTTCTGGCAATCCAAAAACATGCAGTCTGCCCACCCTTCTCTTTCGTGCCTGATCGTAGAAATCAATTAATCCTGTGAGACATGACTTACCATCCCTGAACTCCATGATAGTGTTGTGTTACAAAGTTCCTTCGCTCCAAATATTCCACTAGCTTTTTTCGCACAATCTTCTCCATCAATTTGCATGATAAGCAAGTTAAGGACACGGGCCTGTAGTTCAGTGCCTCCTGTCTATCCCCCTTCTTGAATATCTGAACGACCTTTGCCGTCTTCCAAATGTTTGGCAGTTCCCCTGTTACCAGTGATTTGTTATTCACCTTGGAGAGTGGCAGGCAAAGTGCTTCTGTTCTTTCCATTAGTATCCATGGTGATATTCCATCCGGGCATATAGCGTTTATCACATCCAACTCCAGCAAAAGCTTCCTTACATCCCCACTGGTATTCCCAAACTCCTCTTGTGGTGCCTGGTTAACTATTCCTTCTCTTATCTCTGGAACTTTTCCTTGCTCTAAGGAGAAAACTTCCTGAAATTTCTTACTGAGCTCGTCACACACTTCCTTGTCATTTGCAGTGAATCTGTCTGCCATTACCCTCAGTTTCTTTACCTATTCCTTCACTATTGTTTTTCTCCTGATGTGGCTGTGCAGCAATTTAGGTTGAGTCTTTGCCTTGCTCGCTATGTCGTTTTCATATTGCCCTTCTGCCTCTCTTCTCACCCTGACTTATTCATTCCTGGCACTCTGGTATCCTTCTCTGCTCTCAAGTGTCCTGTTATTTCTCTAGTTTCTCCATGTCCTTTGACTTAGTTGCTTTGCTAGCTTACATCTCTAATTAAACTATGGGTTTCTCATCTGCATTTAATTTCTTCCATTTTGGACTGGAATAATTTGTCTGCTGCCTCCTATGACTTCTGCGTAATGTATTCCATCGTGTCTTGGGCCGTCATTCCCCTGAGCTCTGTTCCCATATTATATCTGTTAAGAATTTTCTTATCTCCACATAGTCCAGATATCTCTACATACTACTCTTGGTCCTCCCATCGTCATGGTGCCTGTTATGTAGTCTCTGAACCCCTCGCAGCCTGGCATAACCATCTCCTTAAAACTTCATTCCTTTCTCATGAGTTGGGCCACTCTGCCTTTTCCCCAACCTTCCCTCTCTTTCCTTATTACAGTGTAGTCCTGGGGAAGCACCGCCTTTTTTATGATTCCTGAGAGTTTTGTTTCCATGAGTCCAGTTACATCCGGGTTTACTTCTTGTGCTCTTTCTTTAAGTTCATTTGTCTTGCTTGTAATCCCATCTATGTTCGAGTGCATCACCTTAAAGCTAACTCTTTTGTGTCCGTCCTCAGTTTCTGTTGATTCCACTGGAGAAGGGGAATAGGGCAGTTCCGGGATGAAAAGGGGCAAGGGGGGGACCTGGGTTGTGAGGGGGCTGGAAGGATCTGGAATGGAGAGGGTGGGGGCGAAGTGAGGGCTTGGGGGTTGGGGAAGAAAGGAGGACTAGAGAAGGTGGGAGAGAGAAGAAGGCTTGAGGGGGGGGGGGAGGGAAGGAAGAGAAGATGGCTTGGTGGGGTGGTGGAAAGAGGGGGGCTTGGGGGGGGAGAGGTGGGCCTTGGGTGGGAGGGAGAGAAAGAGGGCTTGTGTGGGGGAGGAGAGAAGGGAGGGCTTGGTGGGGTGAGGGAGAAAGGAGGGCTTAGGGTTCTTAGGGAGGTGGGGAAGAGGGAGGGCTTGGGGAGAAGGGCGGCTTGGAGGGGTGGTGGAGAAGGGAGGGAGAAGGGAAGCCTTGAGGAGAGGGGCAGTGGGGAGGGGGAAAAGGGTGGTTTAGGTAGACACTTAAGGGTGGTGCTGGCAGGGGTTGGGGCAGGTAGGGCTTCTGATGGGTGGAAGGTGGGTGTCAACCTCCTCCCACTGTGGCTGTTAAGCTGTCTGTGGAGTTTTCTCCACTCCCCTCTGGATGGCTGGGTTCTGGGCTCTGGTTCCCAGACTCTGGTTTCTCCCCCTGCCAGCCCGTCCTCCAAAAATGGGGAGGTAAATGCAAAAGCCCCATAAGTGCAATTATGTACTATGTATGAAAGTCAGGAATTGTACTTATTTACATTTAGTATTAAATCTTAGTGCCAGATATATTGTGAATAGTTGAGTTTACCTGAAAAGCTGAATAGAAAACCACGACCTCACCTAACCGTCATAGTTTTTTTAAGATAAGCATTTTATTGCTTCTTAATTACAATTACTGCTTAACCTATAGCTATATTGATATTACAGTTTTATAAAACAAAACAAAACGTAAATATATTAATAAATTGTAAAGTAACTCAGGATATTTTCAAATTTTACATAAAATCTCTATTGTTTGATAAAACTGATAAAAAATTCTTGATATTTAAAATTTGTGTATAGCAAACTGAACTTTAAAACTTCATCCTAAAATTCTGAGTGTCTTAACACAAAATGAAGAGAATTAAATGGAGAGGTAAATGTAACATAAGTGCAATTAAGTACTATGTATGACAGTCAGGAAATGTACTTATTACAATTAGTATTAAAATGTACTGTCTATTTGGAGGATGGGTTGCCCCCTGTACTCCCTCCTTACTGCTGCTCTCCTCAATATCTCCTTCCTTGTCATATCCCTCTGCAGGAATACCGATTTGAACTTCGTTTCATTGAGTAGTCCGCTTTTCCCAGCTAAAATGTCTTCCTTTCTGTCCTCGGTTTTGAATACAACTTTTATCAGTCGGTCTCTGTCTTTGTTGTACTGGCCAAGCCTGAAACTTTTTCATTCTTATGTTCTTCCCTCTCCATCTGTACCACTTTAAGGATCTTTTTAACTGTTGCTATGTCCTTATCTCTCCACTCCCCTGGACTGGCCCCTATTTGTTCCTTAATTCCTACTATGATTACTCCTCTTTTCCTCTCAGTCGGCTAGTGCATCTTGCTGCTTCCTGAGAAGTAGCAACTTTCATAGAAATTTCTTGTACTGCAGACACAGCTTCCGGGTTCATTCTAATTATGTCTGCAAAAGAGGATTGTATTGTAGAAGTCCCTTCTACAGATACATTACCATCTTCTTGAGGGATGGTTTGTGTCTGGTATTGGGGAGGATTCTCTTTCAGGCTTTCAATCTCCTCCTTTGCCTCATTTAGCTCGTCCTGCCGGTTGGTTACTTTCACCTTCATTACCCTTAGTTCTTCACTGATTTGGCACCACATTTGAAGGAGTGTCTGCTTGAATGAGTCATCATGCCTTTCACCTCCCACTGTGTTAAGTCCTCTCCCTGCCATGTTTGTTCCTATTCCAATTCTCCAATCTAATGTGTGTGTGTGTGTGTGTGTCTGTGTGTATGTTTGTGTGTGTGGGGGGGGGGCGGTTCGGGGGGCTAGAGAGGGGTGAGAGAGAGAGAGAGAGTGAGAGAGAGAGAGAGAGAGAGAGAGAGAGAGAGAGAGAGAGAGAGAGAGAGAGAGAGAGAGAGAGAGAGTGTGTGTGTATTCACCTATTTGTACTCATCTATTTGGGCCTGCAGGATCGAGCATCGACTCTTGGATCCCGCCTTTCGAGCCATCGAGTGTTAACAGCAATGACTCCGGTCCCATTTCCCTATCGTACCTATTTGTTTAATTATAAATAGAACTTGCTTCCACAATCTGCTCCTTAAGGGCATTCCATTTTTCCACTACTCTAACGCTAAAGGAAAACTTCCTAACATCTCTGTGACTCGTCTGAGTTTCCAGCTTCCACCCATGTCCTCTCGTTCTGTTACTATTCCGTGCGAACATTTCTTCTATTTCCACTTTGTCAATCCCCATAAGTATTTATTATTCCTATCATATCCCCCTCTCCCTTCTTTTTTCTAGTGTTGTAAGGCTCAGCTCCTTCACGCGCTCTTCATACCCCATCCCTCGTAACGCATGGATGATTCTTCTTGCAAACGTCTGCACCTTTTCCAGTTTCCTTATGTGAGGGCGTGTGAGTATGTGTGTGTGTGTATTCACCTAGTTGTGCTTGCGGGGGTTGAGCTCTGCTCTTTCGGCCCGCCTCTCAACTGTCAATCAACTGTTACTAACTTCTAATTTTTCCACACCACACACACATACACACACCAAGAAGCAGCTGATTAACTCCCAGGTACCTATTTAATGCTAGGTAACAGGGGCATCAGAGTGAAAGAAGCTCTGCCCATTTTTTCTCGCCGGCGCCGGGAATGGAACCCGCGATCACAGGATCACGCGTCCAGGGTGCTGTCCAGTCAGCCACCGGCCCCCGGCAAAAAAGTGTGTGTTAGTTGTGTGTGTGTGTGTTGGGAATTAGCCTCGCTTGTTGTCTTGGATGCTTTACCTTTACCTCCTGCCATTAGCTTCCTGTCATTAGCTTCCGTGAGGAACACAAATGCGACCAAGCCTGAATGGTCCCCAGGACTATATGCGAATGAAAACGTTGCCTCCTGGGAGTATGGGTTCGAGTCACTTCTGGGGTGTGAGTTTTCATTCGCATATAGTCCTGGGGACCATTCAGGCTTGTTCGCATTTGTGTTCCTCACGTGTTGCCCCAAAAAATGAGGTGATTTGATAAAATGCTTTGCCCAAGATAACCATCCAGGTGCCGGCGGGGAGTGGCTCAAATAGCCCAGGCTATCACTTCCTTATGTCCGGTCGTGATGGTCAAGTGGTTTAAGGCATCCCTGTACATACCAGTTGCGTTGCTCCTGGGAGTATGGGTTTGAGGCACTTCTGGGTGTGAGTTTTCATTCGCATATAGTCCTGGGGACCATTCAGGCTTGTTCGCATATATATATATATATATATTATATATATATATATATATATATATAATATATATATATATATATATATATATAATATATATATATATAGGGGGTACCACCTCTGGTGCAATTATAGGGACCCACAGCCTCAGAGAAGGGAACACAGAGCATTCAGGGAAAAACTTGCCATTTAACTCTGAATACATAAGGGTGTTCGCTTCTCCTACCACCCCCCTTTTTTATGGTGTACACTTTATTAAGCAAGGTTATACAGTTACATATCTGATTGTATACAAAAAATGAACATTAAGAGGACACAAAAATAGTTCGCTTCCTAGAGGCTGTAGATTTCCTCGAACTCCTCCGACGTTGGGCAGGAACCGAGGATGCAGCGAGCATTCCCCCTCTGGATCGCGACACTGAGGCGCTGAAAGAGAAAACTTGCCGCTCTAGGGTCTCTTGTGGTGTCAATGAGCTTGGAACCAAGATCCTTTAGAAACCTTCTTGCACTCTCTCCCCATGGGCCTAGGGTCTCAGACCCTATTGGAACGAAGTTGTACCGATGATCTAATTGCCTGTACTTGGCTGACTTGTCTCTTTCTCTGTGTGTCGCCGCGGCTCCTGCTGTGCCGGCAGAGAGGTTGATGTATGTGGCTGCCAGGGTGGATACGCAAGTATAGTCCCATGCCAACTGTCTGCCACCCTTCCACGGACGCAGTGTGATTCCGTCTGGTCGGCCGGCAAAGCTAACAGAGTCACGGTTCAGAAGGTTGCGGGGCTCTCTCTCCGCTGGACACTGGGCAGAGGCAAGGCTTCTTTTAATGATGTCGTTGACTTCGTCGTGTCTAGTGTGCCAACCACCAGATTTTCCACAGTGCAGGCCATGCAATCCATATTCGTCAGCATCTGCCTCGCCGCAAATACACCTATGAACAGTGTGGATAGGGGCAGCAAGACGGAGAGCGACTGCAATACGGAGCTCCTGCGGATCAAGACGTGTGCCTGTCGCAGACATAGGGACTGCCAAAAGGAAGTCCCCTGCATGGGGAGCCTGCACAGCTGTGAGGCGTGCACGATCACTGGGGGTTGTTGCTGCCTCCAGCAAAGCTGTGGCTTCTTTGTCTGCAATGGGGCTGTCCCAACTGGATTGTTTCTTGGCTTTCGGCATGGCTGGTCTGAGTGCTGGGTCTGCCATGGCACCCCATTTCGTGTCGCATTCCGTGTAGTGGGGGTCCTGTATCCCCGCTACATCACTGAGGGTGTCAGGTAGAATTTCCTTAACCAGGTCATCTGATGCTGAGGAGGAAGACAGGAAGGCTGGGACAGCAATTTGGGTGGCGGTGCGGACACCCAAGCCACCGAGCCTAACAGGAAGAGTGGCTTGTTTCCACTGGCACTCGTTGAGGGAGAGATTAACAACTTTTTCCAGCATGGTCTTCAGTAAGAGGTCATACTCTTCAAGCTTTCGGTTGTCGTAAGATGGGGCGCACCTCAGAAAGTAGGTTAGCCTCGGAAGGGATAGGCATTTGGTGAGGAGATAAAAAGCATCGTGGGCATCGATGTCACCTATTCTGTCTTCCATCCTCCTAAGGTCTGCGATTTTCTTGTCAAGGATCTCCTCAATGGCGTTAGACCCGAGGGGGGCTCCAAGGAGGGTGCTGTTCTCGGCCCTAATGACATGGGCTCCAGGCAAGGCAGACCTTATTCTAGCTACGATGTCTGGGTTGGAGGAGACTACTTCACACTTGGAAGGGTTCAGGACGAGACCCAGGCTTACTTCTTGCTCCCTTATTTTCCTGATGTCTGCCAAGAGGTCGTCTACGGTGCCAGCTATAGTGCCATCATCCAAAAACCAGATGTTGAACTCGCTGGACAAGCTTTCGGTGATTTCTTTTAAGACTAAGCAGAAAAGAAGGGGAGCAAGAGGATCACCTTGCTGAACACCTTCACATGATCTGATTTCATGTTCACCAAAGAGCAGTTTTGACTCACCACTGTAGCACGATAGTATGAACGGGTAGAGGGGCCGGAAATGGCGATGTACGGCACAAAGTACTGCATCTCTTCTGACCATGTTGAAGGCATTCTTAAAGTCCAGTTTGAGCAAGGCCTTTTCATCAGAAATGTTGGTAATGTATGCTCGTGCTGCATGGGCAGCCGCTTCACAGCCTTGGGGGATTCCAAATCCTAGCTGGATTGGTTTCAGCAATTCAGCCGCTTGCTGGCTGACAACCCTCGTAGCAGCCATGGCAATCAGGCGTCGGAGAGTGTTGCCAACAGCGATTGGCCTGATTCCATCGTCCTTCTTTTTGAGAGCACAGAGGGAGGCACCAAAAAAGAGAGGCCTGATGACCTCAGGTATATCACCAGCCAGGCACATGTTAACGAACCTTGTTAGTTCCATAAGATCTTGTGCAGCATCACCAACCGCAGGATTTAACATTTGCTTGATGTGTTGAGGTTTTAACCCTGTAAAGCCTCCTGCTGACCCAGGTGGAAAAGAAAGGGCTGCTTTGTAGACCTCAGATTCGCCAACGGTTAATGGGTCTGAAATGGTGTCGGCTGATGGCGGAACGATGTTGTCGCCTTGTCGGGCTCTGGGTGGGTGCTTGCTTTGCAGGGCCCGTGCTGTGGCTGAGTTTCGAGGAGCAATTTTCTCGTCACTGGTGAGTACTCTAATAGCAGTTGCGGTATTTCCCTCTTCAATTTTCTTGGTATATATTTGTTTTTCTTGTTTTATACATATTTTATGCTTGTTTATATTTTTCCATATTTTGAAGGACTAGAAAAACTTGCTCAAGCCCTGAGAAATCTTGATATTAATCCAATGTTCAAAAATAATAAAATAATAAAACAAGTAAGTACATTTTAATTAAGAACTCTTTAATTAAAAACAACCCTCTGTCGCATGTTGTGTGTACTCCATCCCTTGCAATAAGTGTGCATGTGTTTACATTGGTCAAACTGGTAAATCTCTTTCCTCATGTTTAAACCAACACTCTTATGCTATTTGTACAGCCCCGTACTCATTTCATTGAACGAAATTTGATTTAATCATCTCTGATCAAACAATGTAACAACAGCCTTAATGTAAGCCTTGGCATGTACGAACTAGATCACCATATAAGGTTCAATATTGCACGTCAATACAGTATAGCATCCATTTAAACTGTTTGTTTTTTTCCAACCCGTGGTACTTATACCCCAGTGTTTTGTTTTTTCCCTTTATTCCACTATGAGAGAAAGGAATACTTGTTTTAAATTTGTCCTTACTTCAATCATCCCTACTCCTTTATCGTCCCCATTTTTGCCACAAAAGAAAGGTTTCGTCCCCATTTCCCGGTGGTCAAGTGACCTGTCTCTCCTTGGGGACTGGTTATAAGGTCTGCCCATCACACTTCTCTCTTCACTCTCTATCTTGCTCTGATGAAATCGAATTGAACCGAAAACGCGTTCAGTGCGTTCTTCACGTGTGGTTTTTCCGCATATATATAATATATATATATATATATATATATATATATATATATATAGATATATATATATATATATATATATATNAATAACAATCTACAATGTCATTAATTTACATCATCCGCTTGGATGCTATAGCGTAGACTTTGCATTTTACAGACCCGAAGTCAATCCCCGAAGATTGACTTCGAAAGTACCACGAAACGAAATCCTCACGAAAGTACCCTTTAAAAATTTGTCAGTTTCTTTGAGGATTCTAGATTTTATGTACATTAAACATTTAATTTTTGGGTCACTCACACATACATACATACATGTATGTATTGAAAGGTATGTATGAAAGGCTGTTGGGCCGGATGGAATCTCACCATGGGTATTGAAAGAGTGTGCAGGAGCACTTTGCTTGCCACTCTTCATAGTGTATAGTAGGTCACTGGAGACGGGGGACCTACCAGAAATATGGAAGACGGCGAATGTAGTCCCAATATACAAAAAGGGTGACAGACAAGAGGCACTGAACTACAGGCCAGTGTCCTTAACTTGTATACCATGCAAGGTGATGGAGAAGATCGTGAGAAAAAACCTAGTAACACATCTGGAGAGAAGGGACTTCGTGACAACCCCATCAACATGGGTTCAGGGAGGGTAAATCTTGCCTTACATGCTTAATAGAATTCTACGATCAGGTGACAAAGATTAAGCAAGAAAGAGGATGGACGGACTGCATTTTTTTTGGACTGTCGGAAAGCCTTTGACACAGTACCCCATAAAAGGTTGATGCATAAGCTGGAGAAACAGGCAGGAGTAACTGGTAGGCCGCTCCAGTGGATAAGGGAGTACCTAAGCAATAGGAAGCAGAGAGTTACAGTGAGGGGTGAGACCTCAGAATGGCGTGAAGTCACCAGTGGAGTCCCACAGGGTTCTGTACTCGGACCTATCCTGTTTCTGATATACGTAAATGATCTCCCAGAGGGTATAGACTCATTCCTCTCAATGTTTGCTGACGATGCCAAAATTATGAGAAGGATTAAGACAGAAGAGGACAGCTTGAGGCTTCAAGAAGACCTGGATAAGCTGCAGGAATGGTCGAACAAATGGTTGTTAGAGTTTAACCCAAGCAAATGTAATGTAATGAAGATAGGTGTAGGGAGCAGGAGACCAGATACAAGGTATCATTTGGGAAATGAAATACTTCAAGAGTCAGAGAGAGAGAAAGACCTGGGGATTGATATGACGCCAGATCTGTCCCCTGAAGCTCATATGAAGAGGATAACATCAGCGGCATATGACAGGTTGGCTAACATAAGAACGGCATTTAGAAACTTGTGTAATGAATCTTTCAGAACATTATATACCACATATGTCAGACAAAATCTGGAGTATGCGGCTCCAGCATGGAGTCCATATCTAGTCAAGCATAAGACTAAACTGGAAAAGGTTCAAAGGCTTGCCACCAGACTAGTACCCGAACTGAGGGGTATGAGCTACGAGGAGAGACTACGGGAATTAAACCTCACGTCTCTGGGAGACAGAAGAGTTAGAGGGGACATGATCACCACATACAAGATTCTCAGAAGAATTGATAGGGTAGATAAGGGCAGACTATTTAACACAAGGTGCACACGCACTAGGAGACACAGGTGGAAATTGAGTGCCCAAATGAGCCATAGAGACGTTAGAAAGAATTTTTTTCAGTGTCAGAGTAGTAGACAAATGGAATGCATTAGGCAGTGATGTGTTGGAGGCTGACTCCATACACAGTTTCTAGTGTAGATATGATAGAGCCCCGTAGGCTCATGTACATTAGTTGATTGACCGTTGAGAGACGGGACCAAAGAGCCAGAGCTCAACCCCCGCAAGCACAACTAGGTGAGTACATACATACATACATAAACACAGAAGCACACAAACACATATATCGGTGTTTGTTTATGCTGCAAAATTAACGAGAAGAGTTGTGACTGATGAGGATTGTATGGTTCTCAAAGATAATTTAAATTTCATTCCTGGTCCAAGAAATGGCTTATGGATTTCAACACCATTAAGTGTAAGGTGATGGAAATGGGAACGTGTGACAGGAGACCAACACGACGGCTCACACGGAACGGTAATTACCTCCAGGTAACGAGTAAAAAACGACTTGGGACAAGATAAATATAATTAGAAGAACATCAATAGAATACTCTAAATACCAAGGCATATAGATCATTGTACACCACCTACACGAGACCAGTTCTAGAGTATGCAGCCCCACTGTGGAGCCCCCCCATCTCAAAAATCCATCAACTCGAAAAGGTTCAGAAGTTTGGAACGCGACTCGAACTGTGAGGGTATGAAGAAAGACTCAAAGAACTAGACCTGACGTCGCTTAAAACAAGAGGAGAAAAGATTGCCTCAGACATACAATATTTAGATTGATTGGCTAATTGGGACGGAAGGAAGGAATTATCAAGAGGAAAGCGCCAAGCCATTATAGCTATATAGCACTTGGAAGGGGTCGGGTTAAGGATCTGGGATGGGACGAGGGGAAAGGAATGGTGCCCAACCACTTGTGGACGGTCGGGGATTGAACGCCGACCTGCATGAAGCGAGACCGCCGCTCTACCGTCCAGCCCAAGTGGTTGGGCGGCTGATTGGGAAGAAAAAGGAAATGTTAGCGATGAATACCAATGCAAAAGGGTATGAATTGAGATATTTATAGTTATAGAGATGTTAGAAATCTTTCCTTTAGCATAAGACAATGGAAAAGGGAAATAAGACAAGAGGGAAAATGGAATAATCTAAATGAATGAGTTGCAGAAGCAAACGCAAATATAAAGAATAGGAGGAATAGATGGTTAAAAGAGAATAGATCACAACTACACCATTCACAAGAAACAAAGGAAGAGCAAGAGAACCAACATGCCCAACCACCACTACCACAACACGTGCACACAATTCACTAGTCTCCGCCCCACAGACAGCTAACGATGCCATTCAGCGGCTAATCACCTCGTTAACGACGCCTGTCCCAGAATCCCTAATTGTAACGTGGCACTGAGTGATTACCCACAGGAAAGGTGAGATGGAACCAGTCTACCTCGACCCAAGAGGTGTGGAACCAGTCCACCTCGACCCAAGAGGTGTAGAACCAATCTACCTCGACCCAAGAGGTGTGGAACCAGTCTACCACGACCCAAGAGGTGAGATGTAGAACCAGTCTACCTCGACTGGTTCTACACCTTTTGTGAGGGATAAACTTCTGTGTCAAGACACAAAAAGCAAGATTGAATTTTCTCGTATCACCAGAGACTCGATCTTGGGTCCCAAAAGTACGAGACACAGAATAAAGTTTAACGAGCCCGTAAATGTCACGTCGTTAGATCTTAGCTACACTGAATATTTCCCGGAAAATAGGCAACAAACGAACGTTTATCGTTGAACGGAATTGGCATTAACTCCCCCCCCCCCTTCCCCCCTCTCCTCTCTGGTCACGAAAGATCAATACTGTGAGTTGGTCTGTATTGCTATCAATGTTGACTTAAAACAAAAGAATCAGGGCAATTGCAGAAGGCATATATATAGGCTTGATTGATTGATGAAGATTAAGCCACCTAAAAGGTGGCACGGGCATGAATAGCCCGTAAGTGGTGGGGCCCTTTCTAGCCATTACCAGTATCAAAGAGCTGATACTGGAGATCCGTGGAGGTGCGACTGCACCCTGCGTGACGGGAGATGTCTCCCGGACCAAATGGTGACCAAATGGTGAAATATATATAAAGGCCTATACGAGGCGTATTTATACGCGTAACAGCAAAGAATGGAAACCTCTGATGGGTTATATAAACCTATACGAAAGCATACAGGGTGGTACAGAAATATAGATTTATTAGTACAGCGTCCATTTTTTAGTTTATTTTTATTTGTTTATATATATATAAACAATATATACAAGAGTTCTTACATTCTTGTACAGCCACCAGCACGCGTAGCGTTTCGGGCAGGTCCTTAATCCTAAAATTCCCTGGAATACGGTCCGCTAAATCGTTTAGAAACCCATTTTACTGTTGGGTTAAACAGAGGCTGCAGTTAAGGATTGAAGGGTAGTAAATCCTTCTCCTCCCCCGCTAGGATACGAACCCAGGCCAAAGCACTCGCGAAACACTAGAGCGAGTGTCTCAACCACTACGCCGACGGGGTTGAGACACTCAACCCCTCAACCCCGGTGGTGCGTATGACACAATGCGTCACTGTTCGTCCCATCAATGCGTCACCAGGAAAATGATAAGTATAATTGTGTTATTTTAACTTATAAAATAAAGAAAACGCTGCCTCTGTAACAGGGGGTCGTCACCTCAACGTTGCCTCTACAACAGGGGGTCGTCACCTCAACGTTGCCTCTACAACAGGGGGTCGTCACCTCAACGTTGCCGCTACAACAGGGGTCGTCATCTCAACGTTGCCTCTACAACAGGGGGTCGTCACCTCAACGCCGCCTCTACAACAGGGGGTCGTCACCTCAACGCCGCCTCTACAACAGGGGGTCGTCACCTCAACGCCGCCTCTACAACAGGGGGTCGTCACCTCAACGCCGCCTCTACAACAGGGGGTCGTCACCTCAACGCCGCCTCTACGGCAATTTACGGCTGAAGTTAACTACAATTATAAGAACTAACAAGGTGTCAGAAGACATTCTCTTCTCTACACCTCCATATATAAAAAAAAAAGGGAATCGATCAGAACGTTAAGAATACGACGTATTAGTAAAAAATTCACGCACAAAAATATTGAAGTTCTTTGTGCAGTGGCGTCGATAGGTTTGGGGGGCTGTTACGTGGGCTCGAACGCTGGTGGTGAGGCAAAACAGTTACACCTTTAACGGTGTGGCATATCTCTAGAGATTGAGCTGGCGGGATAGCTAGAAATAATCACGATATTTAAGTTCCAGTTATAGAAATATTGACCACAGGTTAGATTAGAGGTATAGAGGGCCATCACCAAATACAAGAGACGTTATTGTCCTCTGTAGCTTTGACCTTATATATGAGGTCATTATATTATATATTGACCTTATATATGAGGTCATTATATTGTGCCAGTTCCCCCTTCCCCCCCCCCTCTAGAGCCGTGTTGAGCCCTCTCTACACCCCCCCAAACCCTGTGGGTAATTGCCAGCTGTATAATTAATATATTGCTTGTTTCAGCGCCTCAGTGTGGCGATCCAGAGGGGCAACGCCTGCTGCATCCTCGGTTCCTGGCTGGGAGCATTGGAGCTTCAGG
This sequence comes from Procambarus virginalis, assembly GCA_020271785.1. NCBI lineage: Eukaryota > Metazoa > Arthropoda > Malacostraca > Decapoda > Cambaridae > Procambarus > Procambarus virginalis. Next base: position 15,180,072 of record WNGS01165503.1, on the reverse strand, counting down.
AGATTCATGACCTATAAACACTCATTGTATTAACCAATATACATCTTGTAATCTTTAAATACATTATATATATATATTATGTACCTACTAATTAACCACAAATATATATTCCTATAGTTTTTATATAACATTTTATTATTATTTTACCTGTTTGCAGTATTTCTAACGCAGCCTGACCTTATGGCGTCGCAGCTGTTCACTCTACTACTGCCCCTTGGGCTGGATGGTAGAGCGACGGTCTCGCTTCCTGCAGGTCGGCGTTTAATCCCCGACCGTCCGAAAGTGGTTAGGCACCATTCCTCCCCTCCCCCCCCGGTCCAATCCCAAACCCTTATCCTGATCCCTTCCCAGTGCTATATAGTCGTAATGGCTTGGTGTTTTCCCCCTGATAGTTCCCTTCCCCTACTGTCACAATTGGGCATTTTCCCACATTCGTTTAAGCCAAGATTTGTGGATGAAATTGGCCCTTTATCCTCTGTTCCTCACATGGACGTCCGTATATAATTATATAAGTTTGCGTGAGTTGATAATTCTCACGTTAAGTTCGATATATTTCACTGTCTAAGTTCACTGGCTTACAATATATAACTCGACACTGTGATCACCGCGGTTTTGTCCTCACTGCCGCGTACTGTAGACTGTTCTGTAATCTTTCTCCTTGCCCAACCATGCCGAGCAGCGTCCCAGGTCCAGAGAACTGTTGTTGTAGGGAGGAGTGAGGCAATAGGTCCCTACACACACCTCTCTCTTGAGTAACTGTATTCCTTTCTATATTCAACTTGGTCTTATGGTCATTAGTGCATCTTGCAAAAATGTGTTTATGTTATATTACAAGTATGTTGATATTATAGGCTGTATAAGAGCGTGTTGTATATACTTGCTTGCCCTAATGTTAACTACCTCAGTGTATATTTACGCCAATCGGTCCACAGGTCAGGCTCGTTAAGGCTGCGGCCGTCCCCTAAAGCGCATTCATCTATGTTAACGCATCATGTATTAAAAATAAGTTTGTTCTCACATATAAATATATTACAGTTATAGAGTTAGTCTTATATAGTAAAGTTCTCTGTATAGTTAGTCGTTAGTTAGGTAGGATGTTTAGGTTCTGTTGACGAGTATTTGTAGCACGTGAGTGAAGCATTTATAGCAACCCGTCCTCGACTCAAGTCCAATCCATCCAGCTCTCGACCCCACAGACGTATTCATAAATTTTTACATGCTGTTCATTCAAAACGGGAATTTTCTCAAATATAAATTAGTATTATAATATATTAGCATATTGTGTATATATAGACATAGGTTAGGTTAGGTATTTAGGTATTTAGGTTCTGTTGGCGATTATTTGTATTTGTAGTACGTGGGTGAAGCATTTACAGCGTTGTGGTTCGAACACAAGTCGTCAGTGAAGCACTTGTTCCTGAAGTGTTCGGACGTCATCAGTTGTGAGTCTTTTTTTTTTTTTCTACCACAAACGTGGCCACACATTTACAATGCTAACCAACATATATACATTTTCTTCTGTCCTCCATGGACAGGGTTAGAGATCAGTTAAACATATTGTTCAGGGATTTATTGAACAATCAACCACAGAACGTGATTCGGTACTTTTAAAATGCTAAGCTAACCTACATACGTAAATACATAGATTGTGAGTCGTGTGTAAACCGTTTTTCATTCATAAACAGCGGCGGCTTTGGCGAGACCAGCCCATCCTCTGAACAAAGATCCAAAGGTGATTCCATGCACCAGCTAAATACCCTTTCAGTACTTTGAACTGACTGGAGGCGTACTGTGAACTGACTGGAGGCGTACTTTGAACTGACTGGAGGCGTACTTTGAACTGACTGGAGGTGTACATTAAACTGACTGGTGGCGTACTTTGAAATGACTGGAGGCGTATTTTGAACTGACTGGTGGCGTACTGTGAACTGACTGGAGGTGTACTTTGAACTGATTGGAGACGTACTGTGAACTGACTGGAGGTGTACTGTGAACTGACTGGAGGTGTACTGTGAACTGATTGGAGACGTACTGTGAACTGACTGGAGGTGTACTTTGAACTGACTGGTGGCGTACTTTGAACTGACTGGAGGCGTACTTTGAACTGACTGGTGGCGTACTTTGAACTGACTGGAGGCGTACTTTGAACTGACTGGAGGCGTACTTTAAACTGACTGGTGGCGTACTTTGAACTGACTGGAGGCGTACTTTAAACTGACTGGAGGCGTACTTTAAACTGACTGGAGGCGTACTTTAAACTGACTGGTGGCGTACTGTGAACTGACTGGAGGCGTACTGTGAACTGACTGGAGGCGTACTTTAAACTGACTGGTGGCGTACTTTAAACTGACTGGTGGCGTACTTTAAACTGACTGGTGGCGTACTTTAAACTGACTGGTGGCGTACTTTAAACTGACTGGAGGCGTACTTTAAACTGACTGGTGGCGTACTTTAAACTGACTGGTGGCGTACTGTGAACTGACTGGAGGCGTACTTTAAACTGACTGGTGGCGTACTTTAAACTGACTGGTGGCGTACTTTAAACTGACTGGAGGCGTACTTTGAACTGACTGGTGGCGTACTTTGAACTGACTGGAGGCGTACTTTGAACTGACTGGAGGCGTACTTTAAACTGACTGGTGGCGTACTTTGAACTGACTGGAGGCGTACTTTAAACTGACTGGAGGCGTACTTTAAACTGACTGGTGGCGTACTTTAAACTGACTGGTGGCGTACTGTGAACTGACTGGAGGTGTACTTTAAACTGACTGGTGGCGTACTTTAAACTGACTGGTGGCGTACTTTAAACTGACTGGTGGCGTACTGTGAACTGACTGGAGGCGTACTGTGAACTGACTGGAGACGTACTCTGAACTGACTGGTGGCGTACTGTGAACTGACTGGAGGCGTACGTTAAACTGACTGGTGGCGTACTTTAAACTGACTGGTGGCGTACTTTAAACTGACTGGTGGCGTACTTTAAACTGACTGGTGGCGTATTTTAAACTGACTGGTACTTTGATGTAACTACAGATCAGCATTGAACTGACTGGTGACCTACTTTGGCCAGCCCGTCCTCCTGTTTAGAGGGTCCTAATAGTAACAATATTGACTTAATGGACAATTAGAAAGTAAAATTTAGTACTGTTGAATTTGGACAAACCGGTAAAGGTATAATTATGTTGCTAACTGAACCTAACTTATCCTAGAATTAATACACGCAATTTCAGGCCCAATACAGTACATATGTGCTATATTAGGCCTAATACAGTACATATATGTGCTATACAAGGCTTAGGAATATTTAAGTTTGGGTTTAAACTTAATTTTTCTTCAGACTTATAAAGTGAATAGTACCAAATTCTACTATCGAATTGACCATTACGTTTATGTACGTTCGATAGTCCAAATAGTTACAATAAGTACTATCTAAACAGCAGGAATGGTTGACCTTTGACTAGACGTGTGATCTCAGATCTAACTATAATAGTTGATCTTAGGAGTAGGTCGAGTGCCCAAGCGGCCTTCCCCTGGCACTCAGTGGCCTCCCCCTGGCACTCAATGGCCTCCTCCTGGCACTCAGTGGCCACCTCTGGCACTTAAGGGCCACCCCTGGCACTTAAGGGCCTCCCCTGACATTTAAGGGCCTCCCCTGGAACTCGGTGTCCTCCCCTGCCATTCAGTGGCCTCCCCTGGCACTCAGTGGCCACCCTGGCACTCAGTGGCCCTCCCCTGGCACTCAAGGCCTCACACTGGCACTCAGAGGCACAGTCTGAGTGACAGCGGACCGTCGCGTGAATTCAGTGAACACCACCACTCGATAAACATTCTTGTTGATCTCTTGTAATACCATGAATTCATGGCCTTGTACAAGGAATCCAAATTATTCGCTTGTCACTGTATCTCTCCACGCTTGCTCATGTATCTGATACGTACTGTATTAGTTATCACTTGTAAATGGGATACACATCAGCTGTAATTCAGAGCTCGTAGCTACTTGATATCCTGTAGAGGGGGCGTTATCACACCTCATGTCTAACTGACAGGTGTGGGTAGTTAATTATTGTAATGAGAATTCCCTCTAGTGGCTGAACCCGGTATACACCAGCCTTAAACCTCCTGGTATTGTGATATATTGTGTTCAACGCTGTGTTCAACGCTGTGTTCAACGCTGTGTTCAACCAATTAGAGGCAGAGTATTTGGATAAGAAGTAGCTGCAAAGGAACCAACGGGCCTCATCTCTGTACTCTAATTGTATATTCAACATGGCAACACTGTGTTCAACACTGTGTTCAACACTGTGTTCAACACTGTGTTCAACACTGTGTTCAACACTGTGTTCAACACTGTGTTCAGCACTGTGTTCAACACTGTGTTCAGCACTGTGTTCAGCACTGTGTTCAGCACTGTGTTCAACACTGTATAGATGTTACACCTATTTTCTCAGACCAAGAGTTGTAAATAAGTGGAACGGACTTGATGATGAGATTATCGAAGCCTATTCTATACAAAGTCTAAAATGAAAATATGATAAGAAAAAAACGATTGAGAAGGGTCACTGCAATGGACTAATGATGGCCGAAAGGCGGGGCTTAAGAGCAGAGGCTCAACCCTGCAAGCACAAATAGTTTAGTACACAACTGGGTGTGGGGGGGGGGGGGAGGGTAGATTTGAGGGTTGAGATTACATATTTATGTTATCAGCTGAAGATATATATATGATGTCATGATAGATTTAGGCATGTTTTTTTTTTTAAATAAGAACTGCCTCTAGAAATCTTGATATACCACATATGTCAGACCAGTCCTGGAACATGTAGCGCCTGCTTGGATTTTTTAAAATATTTTCAAACACAATAAAGTGTGAAGAAAGTCCAGAAGTATACCAGAACTGATAGGTATGAGTTACAAAGACTGATATAAGGAATTAAACTTGATATCAACGAAAGAAATGAGATGGAAGTAGAAAGATATCACAATACCTAACATTCTTAACGGGTAGGATAAGGCGGGACTAAAGAGTCGAAGCACAACTAAGCAAGCACACTTAGGTTATCTTGAGGTTATCTTGAGATGATTTCGGGGCTTTTTTAGTGTCCCCGCGGCCCGGTCCTCGACCAGGCCTCCACCCCCAGGAAGCAGCCCGTGACAGCTGACTAACACCCAGGTACCTATTTTACTGCTAGGTAACAGGGGCATAGGGTGAAAGGAACTCTGCCCATTGTTTCTCGCCGGCGCCTGGGATCGAACCCAGGACCACAGGATCACAAGTCCAGCGTGCTGTCCGCTCGGCCGACCGGCTCCCTCCCTAGGTAAGCACACCCCAAGCATAAATATCACGTAATAATTAAAAGCAACAGAAACCAATCAAACAAATTAGACATTACACACACAGAGATCACACTACCGTGATGCATCAAATGAACAAATCCACACGGGCCGTGACGAGGATTCGAACCTGCGTTCGGGAGCATCCCAGACATTGCCTTAATCGACTGAGCTTCGACAGGGTTTTCGGTTTCAACTCTTTTAACCCTGTCGTAGCTCAGTCGATTAAAGGCAGTGTCTGGGATGCTCCCGGACGCAGGTTCGAATCATCGTCACGGCCCATGTAGATTTGCTCAAATTAGATATCTTCCACCCTGACAACAAATAAAAAAAAATAATATTGGACACGTTCACAAAATCTGGCTCGCCTGACCCAACTAATTACTACCCATATCATGCCAAACTTCATTAGGCTAATTTGAATATAATTTGAATACACAATTAGTGTACAAAGATGAGGCCCGTTGTTCCCCTTGCAGCTAGTCGTTATCCTAATAACCTGCCTCTAATTGGCAGTTTAGGTGTGGCTCTAATTACGAAACGTGTGACAGATTATTATAATGAATGTGGGGCTGATTGTTCACAAATCTGGGCGTTTGGGTGTGAATTAGGGTTCCGGGTTCGATCCCAGGCGGAGACAAATGTGCAATATGTTTCTTTCACCCTGATGCCTCCTGTTCACCTAGCAGTAAATTGGTACCTGGGAGTTATAGACAGCTGCTACGGGCTGCTTCCTGGGGGGGGGGGGGGTAACAAAAAGGAGGCCTGGTCGAGGACCGGGCCGCGGGGACGCTAAGCCCCGAAATCATCTCAAGATAACCTCAAGAGGAAGGTTGAGAAGGTTCGAGGCTCGCTATGTTTTTCAAGTTGGTGGTTGTGGTGGTGGTGATAGTTGTGGTAGTGAAGGGTGGTGGTTGTGGTGGTTGTGATGGTTGTGGAGGTGATGGTGGTAGTGCTACTCTACCAGTATACAGAGATAACATTACCCTGATATATTAATGAGCAAATCAACCGGAGCCGTGCTGAGGGTTCGAACCTATGCGATGGGTATTTTTCTTATCTATCAGTACTAACCTATCAGTGATGACGGGGGAAGTTCATGCTTCGCCAACCAGCCTTGTTGTATCGACTGCATTGTAATTTAACATTCCTGGCCATTGAAATCTTTAGCAAATCTTGCCTTAAAGTGGTAGATGGAAGTGGCTTCCCCGACCTTCTCCTTTCTGTGCATTCCACTTGTTGACCGCCCGTACAGGGCTCGAATGCATTTCATTTCAAATCATTTCAAACCCTACAGTTCTTCAAATCATTTGCGTTTTCAGCTTCCACGTAGGTCATAATGCTCTACTTTATCTCAATTTAAACATGCTACTTTTATCCAATTTATAGTTATTTCACTCGGTATCTTGTATATTGTGATCATATCTGTTTCTGCTCTTAGGTCGTGAGATTCAATTCCCTTAACCTGTTCTCATTGCTAAACCCTCAGAGCTCTAGCACTAATTCTGACCCAAACCAAGGGTATTTTTCAATTTTGGTTTCCCAATTCACAAGATTGCAGCTCAAATTTAAAAATGTTGTTATCCAGACATTCAAGCACTCATTAATCCAAGTCTGTCTCATCTAGACACCAATTAATCCATTTCTGTACCGTCCAGACACCGATTAATTCACTTCTATCTCATCCAGACACCCATTAATCCACCTCTGTCTCGTTCAGACTCCATTAATCCCTTTCTATCTCATCTACACACCCATTAATCCAGTCCCCTTTCATCCACCTACAGAGTAATCCCAATCTCTAATCTCTAATCTCTAAGAGTAATCTCTCTTTTTTTTTAATGTTACACAGTTGGATTCAGCTGCAGACGACTTCTGGCTCCTGTTAGCAAGCTGAGATCTTTCCTTTCCCATAGCTCGTGGGTAAGCCTTACCCAACCAGTTCCCCCTGGAACACAACCTCCAATCGGTTTTACTCGCACGTCTCCAAATTACTGCTGGGGAGGACAGGGGACAAATAATTACGGAGTGGTTCCCAGTCAATCCTCCCCTGGTTTATCACAGCGCGAGTGAGGTGTGTGTGTGGGTGTTTGTGTGTGTGTTTGTGTGTGAAATTGTCTTGTCCTGCCAACAATCCTGACCATCCCTGTGATTGTAGCCCCTAGGAACTGTATGACTCCCAAGGTATCTATTTATTGCTTTATAAACAGGGGCACGAGGTGAAAGGAAACGCTGCCAAATTGCTTCTGTTCCGGCCAAGATTCGAACCTGCGACTTACAGCTGGGAATCGAAGTCTTTCACTGCTCTACCATGAAGATTTTTCTCTCTCTCTCTCTCTCTCTCTCTCTCTCTCTCTCTCTCTCTGTCTCTCTCTCTCTCTCTCTCTCTCTCTCTCTCTCTCTCTCACACACGCGTTATGCTTCTCTTTTTGCATACACGTCAGAAGATGAAAAAATAATAAAGAGATAATAAAGGTGGTGAATAACATAGAGACGATAAATGCACATGGAATGTAAGGCATGTGTGTGTGAGAGAGAGAGAGAGAGAGAGAGAGAGAGAGAGAGAGAGAGAGAGAGAGAGAGAGAGAGAGAGAGAGAGAGAGAGAGAGAACAGAGAGAGAGAGAGAGAGAGAGAGAGAGAAAGAGAAAGAGAAAGAGAAAGAGACAGAGACAGAGACAGAGACAGACAGACAGAGAGAGAAAGAGACAGACAGACAGACAGACAGACAGACAGACAGACAGACAGCATATACTTTATATTATCTGCCCGAAAAAAAATCTGAATTATATTTATGTTCTGTGTCATCTCCTCACTCCCCCAACCACCCAATCCAGTGCCTCCCTCACCCGGTTCAGCTGTGTTGTCGTCGTGTGCCCATCAGCATCCTGATTTACAGGATGCTGTCAACATGGTCGTGGTGGTGAGGTGTCTGCGCTTGGCATGTAACTAGCCCCTCGTAGGAATGCTGCTGGAGTTATGCTCAAACATTTACCTCCTCCAGTCATAACATATTTGTTCCTTCCCCCGCTTACCCATTCCTCCCTCCCTTCCCCCACCCCTTCCCCATCCTCTTACCCTTCTTCTCCCTCTCCCTTCATGTCTCTACCTACCGTCTCAAGATTCCTCTCATGCTAGTCATTGGTCCTTAAATTATAGTCTTTAGCCTCTATTCATTGACGGGTTGATTGTCACTTTATGTAATTTAATGTCGAATCTGAATGATAAATCTCAAAGATATTCTTGTTATACTAAAATGTATATAATTTTGGTCTATGACAAACTTTGTCATAGCGTGTCACAGCTTATCTGGGAAGGGAGCTGTTCCAACAGTATTGCTTAGTGCAAAATTTGTAATTTATTAAAGGTCATGAAGTAATGAATATTCACACGGAACTACATGATATGCTGTAATTCATCACTGTTATTCCATAACGATATATCCTCTGGGACTCGAACACCGGCTAATAACATACTAAAGTATACTTGCTGGTCAGCGCGTTAGTATTCCGGCTGGTATATCCATCCAGAGGTTGATTAGCCATAGCCAACACCAAACTAACTTTTGAGTCCACTTCTGCGATCGCAGATTAGAAGGATCTCTTTGTTCGTAATTATAATCATGTAAAGTTTAGAATCTCTATTAATACTGAATGAAGCTTAAATTCTAAATTCAATAACATAAGTATATTCAATTGAGAGATTACTGCACACTCATATATAGACAATTTACTCAGGATCAAGTTTAACAGCTTAAAATTAATTACAAACACATTTGCAGGCGATGAGTCACAATAACGTGGCTAAAGTATGTTGACCAGACCACACACAAGAAGGTGAAGGGATGACGACGTTTCGGTCCGTCCTGGACCATTCTCAAGTCGATTGTCAAGTCACAATCGACTTGAGAATGGTCCACGACGGACCGAAACGTCGTCGTCCCTTCACCTTCTAGTGTGTGGTCTGGTCAACATACAAACACATTAACACAGTACACATGAGTAGTAGATGAAGCTTCATGAATGATGCTTGAGTGATGCTGAGATCAAGGAGATGACGAGGGGATGCTGGAATATATGCTCTCCTGAAAAAAAATTAACATATGCTTTGAGTCAAATGAAAAAAAAACAAAAGAGGCATATCCAGTTGTGGGATCTGATAGAGCATCAACTCAACACATCAACAACACTGGGATCTGCGACAGAATCAACTCACCACCGTGCTGAGCGACAGCATGAGAGTGAAGCATCAGACTTGGGAAGGCATGCCAGACCTGAGCAAGCAACTCTATTACTGTCAAACTAGACGCGGAAAATCGTGGAGAATGATGGTCTAGTGTGGAACCCTTGGCTGGCATGCCCACTTACCCCACACGCACTGGGTAATCAGAACACAGTGCTCCGTTTGGGCTATTCTGGTTGGCTCTGCTTGTAACAAGTGTAACGAATTTGCATGACAAAATGTGTAATGATAAATGAATCGCTTTCAATGCGAGAAAACTGAACTATTTTCTAAGAGAAGTTCCGGACCAGCCGGGCTGTGGTGGGTATGTGGGCCTTCGGGCCGCTCCAAGCAACAGCCTGGTGGACCAAGCTCTCATAAGTCGAGCCTGGCCTCGGGCCGGGCTTGGGGAGTAGAAGAAGTCTCAGAACCCCATCAACCAGGTATCAACCAAGTAATGCGCTCGAACGATAAATTGTCAGTGTTAAATATTGGCGAAATCCTACATTAAATTTTCGTAAGCCAAGCCTAGAATATGAGAAGTTATATTTAATCCACTACTACAATCAACCACCATTACTACCAACCACCACAATCATCAACCACCGATTAACATGCAATGCTTCAAGCGGTTAGACACCAGCATGAATATATAATTACTGCCTCGGTCCTATAAGGAAGCATATTACGTAAACATTAAATTATATCAAGCTACGCCAGAGTGTCAGACTGAACTACGTTATACACTCATTATGATGTAGCGAGCTACTCCACTCTACGAGTGCTGTGAACTACAGAATTGGTGTGTTCTTATTTAGCTCACATTACGCTAAATAATGAATTACAGTTTTAGCGAACGAACCAGTAGTCCCGCCTCATCTATGACCATGGTGGGTTTGTTATTTTGGTTTACAAGGTTTACAAGGTTGTAAATCTTGGTTTACAAGGTTTAATGGTTTACAAGGAGTGGGGGCATAGGCCTCTGGCTGCCCCACTAAGAGTTACCCATCTCTAGCTTACTCATGCGCTGAATGAGTGCTTATAACTCGTATGTTAGTTTCAGTAAGACAATGTCTAATGTGTTTAACAACTTCTGTACTGTTAAGTCTCATATTAAACCTGATTTGGTTTATAACTGAGCACTGTGTTAGATAATGTTCCAGTGGTCTGTTGTGGCTGTAACTGTGCACTGTGTTAGATAATGTTCCAGTAGTTTGATAAGCATTTCTCCACAATGCTTACATTTCCTCTCATCTTCTTGAACCTGTAAGTTTATGTCCTATTCTTGGCTCTTATGTCCTATGATGCTTGGCTCTCTAACGACTGGACGCAGCAGGAACTGTCCTCACCCTGCCACTAAACTACTCATACTAGTAAAACAATTACCCCCAATTAAAACAAATAACCTAACTTAAAACATATATAACACGAAATTAAAATGACGTCGCTCGGCCTCATATCGTGGACCCTTATCAAGTCACAAGAAATCATATCTCATCCTGCCAAAGTAGGAGTATAAGAGGAAGCCAATATAAGGCAATAGGGAAAGAGAGGAGAAGCTCTCCTCTACTATTCAATCACGTTACGAGGAAAGTGAAGAGAAGCTCTCCTCTATAACGTTATGAGGCCATGTTGTGAGTCTACGACATTATAAGTTCACAAGTTCACGTCATATTTCCCTGTCATACGTGTGGGTTGGTTAAACAGCAATTATATGCTGCCACACTGTCCATAGCTCTTCTCATCTGGTGACCGTTGACAGAACCAGTTAGCAGAGATCGACCGAGCCAAGAACAGTCCATTCCACTCCCCCAGACTCGGGCTCTTGGAGTCCGGAATTAAAGGAATTGATGTCATCTACAGCTTGTGCCTCAGATGCTGTAGGTATCATCAGTCACAGGTGCAGTAACTGATATCTGTCGCAGGTGTTGTGTTATCTGCCACAGGTGCTGTGTCCTGTGCCACAGGGGTATTAGGAAATACCTGTGGCAGGTGTTATCAACAACGAAGGAAAAACGAAACCGTTTTTCACTGGTTTTTCGGTATTATTTTCCCTGATACACAAACAATTTTGTCTTAAAATCGTGATCCCTCTATAAGACATCTGCAACTCGCATATTAGCTGCAATTCACATATTAGCTATAATTCACATATTAGCTGCAACTCTTACATACTAGTTGCAACTCACATATTAGCTGCAACTCACATATTAGCTGCAACTCACATATTAGTTGCAACTCAACATATTAGCTGTAATTCACCGATGGGCAATTCATATATACTTCCAAAAAAAAAATTGTTTCCTTTCTTCATCTCTAGGTTATATAATCAAGCTTTCTTTGTCAAGGGAAGCTTGTTGGATAAAATGCTTTGCAAGATTTACAAGAGGCTTAAAGCAAGAGCGTTTTAAGTTATCTGTGATATCAAAAGATTGGTAAAGTTTTGTGGAAATTCCAGAAATTTTTGCAGATATAAAAAAAATCTAGATATACCATAAAAATTTGTACAAGCAATACAGATCTTTAAATATAGGAAAAATCCGTAGATAGAAAACAAATTTAGACATGAAAAATCTGTATCTGAAAGATATGAAGATTTTTTTAAATATGTGTAGATATTTACACACCTGTAAATACCAGAAAAATATCTTGTATATACTATAAAAGTTTGTATCTGTAAGAAAACAGGAGATATAAGCAAAATCTGAAGATGTATACTTGACCATAAATCTTATCAATCCGACGAATCACAAAGGATCTGAAAGGCTCTTACTGTCAACTTGATCTGAATCTTGCATTGTCTGAACTTACGTTATCCAACAGGATAACAAAGAACTTTACTTTGACAAAGAAACCAATTATCCACGAAGAAATTTCGGGAATATAATGAAAACTTTAATTTATGATAATCCCAACTGACTGAAAGTCAGAAGGCAGCTCCTCTATCATTCTAGAGGAGCCGGTCGGCCGAGCGGACAGCACGCGGGACTTGTGATCCTGTGGTCCCGGGTTCGATCCCGGGCGCCGGCGAGAAACAATGGGCAGAGTTTCTTTCACCCTATGGCCCTGTTACCTAGCAGTAAAATAGGTACCTGGGTGTTAGTCAGCTGTCACGGGCTGCTTCCTGGGGGTGGAGGCCTGGTCGAGGACCGGGCCGCGGGGACACTAAAGCCCCGAAATCATCTCAAGATAACCTCAAGAAGATGGCGACTATATAGCTTCTGGAAGAGGTCGGGATAAGGATTTGGGATGGGATGGGGGGAAGGATATGAAGGAATTGGAGATTGCAATAAAGGTGTTTATTTTTATTTTTTTTTATTATTTTCTACCACAGACGTGGCCACACATTTACAATGCTAACTAGCATATATATACATTTTCTTCTGTCCTCCATGGACAGGGTGAGAGATGTGTTAAACATATATTTCAAAGGTTTATTGAACAATCAACCACTGAAGGTGAGTCGGTGCTTTTAAAATGCTAAGCTAACCTATATACGTACTAGGTGTTTATTGTCAGGACGAAGAGCGCCACAGTGTATATATATATATATATACCCTGAGAGGTGTAGCTCCAGCATCTCGGTGTATATACATTACGAGATGTAACCAGCGTGTCTGTGTGTATATATGTACTTTAGAGTATATTTTAGTTCTGAATTATATTCAGATTAGAAATTTACCTGCTCATTAGTAGCCAATTGTGGTGGACTTATTAACCCTCCAGAGGGTGGATGGGCCTTAATCATCCTCCAGAGGGTGGATGGGCCTTAATCATGCTCCAGAGGGTGGATGGGCCTTAATCATCCTCCAGAGGGTGGATGGGCTTAATTACCCTCCAGAGGGTGGATGGGCCTTAATTACCCTCCAGAGGGTGGATGGGCCTTATTACCTCCAGAGGGTGGATGGGCCTTAATTACCCTCCAGAGGGTGGATGGGCCTAATCATCCTCCAGAGGGTGGATGGGCCTTATTTACCCTCCAGAGGTTGATAGGCTTTAATAACCCTGCAAAGGTTACACCAGAACACCAAACCAAACTCTTGTGTACCCTACAAAGCTTCAACATGTGATGTTGCCATGTAGGCCACTATCTACGTGAATGTGAACACCTGAGAGACGTTAGAAGTATGTGTAGAATAATAAACCCCACATTGTTTGAATTGGGAAAACACTATTTGTCAAGTATTGATACTGTTCTTAAAAGATTCCCCCATTTTGCACCCGCAAGATAAGGTAAGATTTACGGGTTGACAGATGTTAATCTTCTTGTTTGAGGAGCTGTTCACTTGAGACAGTTAAGCAAGTCCCAGCTGTGTCTGGGTACAAGTGACAGGATGAACAACCCAGCGGGTTTTCTTCCTATTGGGGAGTGTTGTACATGCTGCTATGGCGGTGTGTCCACTCACAGGATGAGTGACGCTGCCCAATACTGTCACTATGACGGTGTGTCCACTCACAGGATGAGTGACGCTGCCCAATACTGTCACTATGACGGTGTGTCCACTCACAGGATGAGTGACGCTGCCCAATACTGTTACTATGGCGGTGTGTCCACTCACAGGATGAGTGACGCTGCCCAATACTAACACTATGGCGGTGTGTCCCCTCATAAGATGAGTGGCGCTGCCCAATACTGTCACTATGGCGGTGTGTCCACTCACAGGATGAGTGACGCTACCCAATAAACTCGCCCCTCGGGGCAAAATTGAATTTAAATTTGCTCCCATCTCATTTATCATTATGTCTTGCACGAATTACATTCTAGAGACACACTGGAGGCTTACTTGCCTACCTGGATAGGATTCTGGGAGATCTTTTACTCCCCAAGCACGGCCCGAGGCCAGGCTTGACTTGGGATAACTTGGTCCAACAGGCTGTTGCTTGGAGCGTACCGCAGGCTCACATATCTACTTCAGCCTGGTTGGTCCGACAGCTGAATGAACAGCTGTCAGGATTCATAGTTCTGAGGTTCCGGGTTCGATCCCCGGCGGAGGCGGAAACAAATAGGCAATATCTTTCACCCTGTTGCACCTGTCACCTAGCAGGAAATAGGCACCTGGGAGCTAGAAGCTGCCACGGCTGCTATCAGTCTTGGCAGGAAAACCAACACGACACAAGCAATATTCACATAACATAAAAGTCTTAATTAAGACTCTTAAAGACTCTGATCTGCTAAACTCTTCGAGCAGATGAACATAACAAGGTCTGAATAGGTGAGATATACAAATGTTCTCATAGGTATATAAATTCTAGAGTGTAATATTCATGTAGTAACACTATTCCATCTGCCTGGCATCCTCCATCTGTCTGGCACCCACCATCTGCCTGGCATCCTCCATCTGCCTGGCATCCACCATCTGCCTGGCATCCTCCATCTGCCTGGCATCCTCACAGGTGTAAACACAATCAGCTGGTGATGGTGTTCACACCTCCACTATCACTGCTAATACTAATACTAACTCATTCACTAACTTACTCACTAACCACGCCGTCACCCACGGACTCAACTCAGTCCTATAACCCGGTGAACGAGATCATTCATCTCGTGTATCACAGCATCCAGAGGAGAGTAACAGACACTCTCTCCATTAATCTTTTTTTTGTACTGTTTTGAGAGGTGTTTAGAGTGCACGGGAGGGGGGGGGGCGATGGGTGCTTACTGGCGGCTTGGTGCACGGCTTGGTGCACGGCTTGGTGCACGGCTTGGTGCACGGTGATGCCCACGCACTTAAACCCGCTATAACGGCGTGACAAAGTGCCACGAGGGATGACTATGGAGGCGTGAGGGGTGAGTGTTGACCTTTTGTGTGTCTCAGTTGGTACTCCTGTCAAGTGGTACTCTCTCTCTCTCTCTCTCTCTCTCTCTCTCTCTCTCTCTCTCTCTCTCTCTCTCTCTCTCTCTCTCTCTCTCTCTCTATCTCTCTCTATCTCTCTCTCTCTGTCTGTCTCTGTCTCTCTCTCTCTCTCTCTCTCTCTCTGTCTCTCCGTCTCTGTCTCTCTCTCTCTCTCTCTCTCTCTGTCTCTCCGTCTCTGTCTCTCTCTCTATCTCTCACCCATAGATCAATAACATAGAACAGGAAATATTCGTGTGGTAACACTGTATATATATATATATATATATATATATATATATAATATATATATATATATATATATATATATATATATATATATATATATATACACTGGTCGGCATGCAGGTCGGCGTTCAATCCCGAGACCGTCCAAGTGGCTGGGCACCATTCCTTCCCCCCCCCCCTCGTCCCATCCTAAATCCTTATCCTGACGCCCTTCTAAAGTGCTATCTAGTCACAATGGCTTGGCGCTTTCTTCTGATAGTTCCATTCCAGTCTTCACTTTAATACCTCTGCTCTCGTTCTGATTCCCGTTTTCTATCTGTTAGTTACTCTTTCAAGTTAGTTACTCGTTAGTTACTCGTTACTCGTTAGTTACTCGAACCTGTCATCTCTTCCCAACGTGTGTGGGGCGTTAACCAGTGAGCCACACCAATGACACTGTACCCAGAGACACTGTACCCAGAGACACTGTACCCAGAGACACTGTACCCAGTGACACTATATCCCAGTGACACTGTATTCCCAGTCACTGATACATAACTTCAAAACTATTCAAAATTTCACGGCCATTATGATATCTGTTTCAGTTAAATGAAATAAGATATCCAAGCAGCGGAACCCAAATTAGCATATGTTTATTATTTAAGCTTTGTGGACACCTCTCTGGGATCATCCCGGACGTCGGTTCGAAGCCTAATCACGGCCCTTGCGGATCTGTTCACCTCTCTGTTAATCTTTCTCTTGTGTTTCAACTCGTTTCACGTTGGATGAGAAGAGTTGGTGGGATGGGGTCCTGGGATTGTAGGAATGATACTTATGATCCAATAGTCTTTGAGCTTGTCCTGTTTAACCCACGGGCCTTTGAGCTTGTCCTGTTTAACCCACGGGTCTTTGAGCTTGTCCTGTTTAACCCACGGGTCTTTAAGCTTGTCCTGTTAACCCACGGGTCTTTGAGCTTGTCTTGTTTAACCCACGGTCTTTGAGCTTGTCCTCTTTAACCCACGGGCCTTTGAGCTTGTCCTGTTTAACCCACGGGTCTTTGAGCTTGTCCTGTTTAACCCACGGGCCTTTGAGCTTGTCCTGTTTAACCCACGGGCCTTTGAGCTTGTCCTGTTTAACCCACGGGTCTTTGAGCTTGTCCTGTTTAACCCACGGGTCTTTGAGCTTGTCCTGTTTAACCCACGGGTCTTTGAGCTTGTCCTGTTTAACCCACGGGCCTTTGAGCTTGTCCTGTTTAACCCACGGGTCTTTGAGCTTCTCCTGTTTAACCCACGGGTCTTTGAGCTTGTCCTGTTTAACCCACGGGTCTTTGAGCTTGTCCTGTTTAACCCACGGGAGAAGGGGGGGGGGAAGAGACGGGATACTTAGGATAACGGGATTTTCAACCCTGGAAGTGTTGACATGAAGAGGGAAGTATTTTGCCTCGACGCACTAAGAAGGAAGGAGGAATATAGTGGAGTGATTAACTCGATTTTGGGATTGTGGCTCCTTGGTCAGATTTGTTAGAGAACGCCTTCCCTAATCTGGTAATGGTTGAATATGTCCTACATAGCCATCTCTATCACTAATAGTTCCATAAGTCCTAAGCAGAATTTCTTTAGTGATGACCAGACCACACACTAGAAGTTGAAGGGACGACGACGTTTCGGTCCGTCCTGGACCATTCTCAAGTCGCTTGAGAATGGTCCAGGACGGACCGAAACGTCGTCGTCCCTTCAACTTCTAGTGTGTGGTCTGGTCATCATACTTCAGCCACGTTATTGTGACTCTTCGCCTGCAATTTCTTTTAGGTTTCCCAGCTCCTCTTCCTAAGTATCCTCTCCCTGCAGCTTCCCAGAAACCACTCATTTGGATCTTAACAGATCTCATTGTCAATTCACAAATATCCTTCGTCGTTCTCAAGTCACCAGCGCCACTCTTGTTAATTCTAGTCACATGGTGAGTGACTGACGGGTACTGTTTAGCCACGGAGTTCCTTGTGACGTCTAATGGTCTCTGAGAACGAGACGAGTCACATCTCAAACGTGTTTGGTTCCGTTAACGTGTCATGAATTTTCCTCTATGGGTTTTCTCATATTTAGTTCTGGAATCATTCCTTATTAGGGTTGTTCATAGCGTGATTGACCGTCCCCTTGTTCTGGGGGATGGGGGGTTTGAGGATCGTGTAGGGCCCAGGTGAATGAAATGTATGTATTTACTATTTGCCTTTACTATGTGTT
>WNGS01165503.1:15147924-15159704 GCA_020271785.1 Procambarus virginalis | reverse complement strand
GTAACGACCACGGTGGTAACGACTATGGTGGTAACGACCACGGTGGTAACGAATGGTGGTAACGACCATGGTGGTAACGACCATGGTGGTAACGACCATGGTGGTAACGACTATGGTGGTAACGACCATGGTGGTAACGACCATGGTGGTAACGACCACGGTGGTAACGACTATGGTGGTAACGACCATGGTGGTAACGACTATGGTGGTAACGACCATGGTGGTAACGACTATGGTGGTAACGACTATGGTGGTAACGACTATGGTGGTAACGACTATGGTGGTAACGACCATGGTTGTAACGACTATGGTGGTAACGACCATTGTGGTAACGACTATGGTTGTAACGACCATGGTGGTAACGACCATGGTGGTAACGACTGTGGTGGTAACGACTATGGTGGTAACGACCATGGTGGTAACGACCATGGTGGTAACGACCATGGTGGTAACGACTGTGGTGGTAGCGACCATGGTGGTAACGGCTGTGGTGGTAACGACCATGGTGGTAACGACCATGGTGGTAACGACCATGGTGGTAACGACCACGGTGGTAACGACCATGGTGGTAACGACCATGGTGGTAACGACCATGGTGGTAACGACCATGGTGGTAACGACTATGGTGGTAACGACCATGGTGACAACGACCATTGTGGTAACGACTGTGGTGGTAACGACCATGGTGACAACGACCATTGTGGTAACGACTGTGGTGGTAACGACCATGGTGGTAACGACCATGGTGGTAACGACCATTGTGGTAACGGCTGTGGTGGTAACACCATGGTGACACGACCATTGTGGTAACGACTGTGGTGGTAACGACCATGGTGACAACGACCATTGTGGTAACGACTGTGGTGGTAACGACCATGGTGACAACGACCATTGTGGTAACGACTGTGGTGGTAACGACCATGGTGGTAACGACCATGGTGACAACGACCATGGTGGTAACGACCATGGTGGTAACGACCATTGTGGTAACGGCTGTGGTGGTAACAACCATGGTGACAACGACCACGGAGGTAACGAGCATGGTGTGCTGGTAGTTGTTGTGGTAATACTGGTAGTGACGTTAGCCACATGAGCGGTACTTGGATGTGATAACATCGTTGATAGCGGTGATGGTAAGTGTGTTACCAATATGATTGTAGTGATGATTGTGATGATAATGCCTGCTGATATCTTGGTGTTCAGAGTGTCTGTTGCTGTGGTGTACAGTCTGTGAGTATCTGTAGCTGTGGTGTACAGTCTGTGAGTATCTGTAGCTGTGGTGTACAGTCTGTGAGTATCTGTAGCTGTGGTGTACAGTCTGTGAGTATCTGTAGCTGTGGTGTACAGTCTGTGAGTATCTGTAGCTGTGGTGTACAGTCTGTGAGTTCTGTAGCTGTGGTGTACAGTCTGTGAGTATCTGTAGCTGTGGTGTACAGTCTGTGAGTATCTGTAGCTGTGGTGTACAGTCTGTGAGTATCTGTAGCTGTGGTGTAGTCTGTGAGTATCTGTAGGTGTGGTGTACAGTCTGTGAGTATCTGTAGCTGTGGTGTACAGTCTGTGAGTATCTGTAGCTGTGGTGTAGTCTGTGAGTATCTGTAGCTGTGGTGTAAAATCACTGAGTATCGCCAGCTGTATCTTGAAGTCCTCTGAAGTGAGTCTCCAGAGATATAATATACCTGTCAACGGTTGTATCAACCTCTAGATATAGCTAATAGGGGGAATTTACTTCTTTTCGATAGAAAATATTTTCTTCCTGTTATTAGCGATTATTGAAAATGGTGGGAGAATTAGCTGGGTATTCCCTCCTATTTGAAACTTACTATATATTCACTCATATATTACTACATATATTGTTGATGTTATTTAATACCTATCATAAATCTTACCAATTATAAGCTAACTAGTTAACATAATCCTGGACTTAATATAATATTATCTAATTCACTTCTTTTTATAAATGAAGATTCAATAATATTTGATTTAAGTAACTGATTTACACTCGACAGTTTTGCATTAATTAGCCCAGTCAATTGAATGGTTACAATCTTTAAAGTGAACAAATAATGCATTGGATTCTTGACCTGTTCTTGTACTATATTTATGTTCTTTTATTCTCTGGTCAAGGTGTTTATCCTTTTCGCCAACATAGAACTTATTACAATCTTGACATGGAATTGTGTCACACACATCCATTGCAACTACCAGCGGAGTTTTAATGTGAGCGTTTGTTATCTTATCAAGATTCCTAAATGCTACATTGATTTGAAATTGTTTTAGTAATTTGGGGAATTTCATTGAAATTTTCATGAAATGGCAGAACTATTGTATTTTTTATTATTGTATTCTGTTTAATTTTCAAGGTAAAGAAAGTATTGCGAATAATTCGTCTGGCTTTATCAATAATCGACTTTTAAATTATAATAATCGGCATTTTAAATTAAAACGTATACTGTGTATGGCACTAATTTCGTCATCTATAAACTCAGGACTTGTTATGCTTAGAGCTTAAGTGTACATAAGACCCAACGTTTGTTGGTTTTCTTTATGTAGGGAACCTTAAATTATTTTCACACATAAAATGAAACCTCTAAGAATGGAAGAGAATCTTGTTTAATTTCCAATGTAAGCTTACTGGATGGGGTTAGATTACTGAATTCTAATAAAAATGTGTCCAGTTTTATTTTTAATGTTTCTATTCTTTGTTTCTATTCTTGTTTCTATTCTCGTTTCTATTCTTAGGCCATAAGCAAAACGCATCATCAACATAACGAAACCTTGTAACATTAGGAGGTAAAACTTCACTTAATAGTCTTGTTTCATAGAACTTTACATATAGATTGCTAAAATCTAGAGGAAGAGGGTTATCCAAAGCCACTCCAAATTTTGGATAATAGAATTCATTGATACAAATAAAATTCAATAACATGCAGTTTTATCAATTCTATTAACATTAGAAATTGAAATTTCTTTACAGTAACTCCGTCCTGACCACATATGTGTGACTTGGTTAAAACAAATAGACCGAATAATTAATATGTTAATTATAGGTCAATAATTAGTTTCAAAGCTTCAGAATCATATAAATCCGGGCCGGGTCATTTAGAGGGGAGAGTGGGGATTATCAGGGGAAAGCACCAAGCCATTACGACTATATACCACTCGGAAGAAGTCAGGATAAGGATTTGGGATGGGAAGAGTGGGAAAAAGAATGGTCTCCAACCACTTGGACGATCGGGGATTGAACACCTTACCTGCGTGAAGTGAGACCGTCCTTCTACCGTCCAGCCCATTTCTTATTGATCTGTGGTTCGCGCCATTAATGCAGCCTTTGTAACAGTTGTAGGGGGAGTGTGGCTCGCGGATGCTCCAGAATTTGAAAAAAAAAACTGTACCCAAATTGAACCATGAGTGTCGTCGGGGGTTGGTTAGTCATGGAGCTTAGTTAAGCACCCTGTTGTTGTTGTTTTAGATTTAGCTACTTCGAGCAAAGTATCCATGTAGCACGAGCTATATAGTGAGCCCGTAATTGAGTTCGGTTATTCGCGATAGCTTTGTTACTGTCATATTTGGGTCAAAGTTTTATATGGAGAGTGGGATTTCCTCCTTTTCTCCCGTTTCTTTTTCACTTCTGTTTTAGCGCACTTGTTTTAGTCTTGGTTTAATAGCGTTATCTTGGTGGCGGATGTAGATGCAGTGTTCACAAATGTGTCTCATTTTTCAACTGCTTTTCTAACCATTGTAGTCGCTGTGGATTTTGCATCTAATGCAGCTGCTCCTGTTGGATAAATGTTGAGTATGATTTGCCGGGCTTCAGTTGCTTCACATTCCAGTAAGTAATGCAAAAGTGGCGCCTCTGCTTCTGTTCCACTGATATGACACTCTTTAACTATTGGGTTTATTACCTCCCAGCAGCACTTGTAACCAAGTCTGAGTCTGTGAATGGCTACTGCAATGTCTCTGGATATCTTTTTGTCAGGCTTGAAAGAGGAGTAACCAGTAGCTTGTTCGTACCATATCGCAGTGGAACTTCCTTCCGCTACATTGGCTCTGTGGTGACTTTTGATAGTTGGGAGTATTTTCTTCTTGAGTTGCTCCTTAATCTGTGGCCAACCACTTGGAGTGGACGGTAGAGCGACGGTCTCGCTTCATGCAGGTCGGCGTTCAATCCCCGACCGTCCAAGTGGTTGGGCACCATTCCTTCCCTCCGTCCCATCCCAGATCCTTATCCTGACCCCTTCCAAGGGCTATATAGTTGCAATGGCTTGGCGCATTCTCCTGATAATTCCCCTCCTTAATCTGTGAAAAACTTGCAGGTATTTTAACGTGTGCAACAGGTAGGGCAGTGACAGTAGCATTCAAGGTAAAAACTAGAGGTTTTAAAGTGTAGGGAAACCTCGCTCTACGATTCACCTAACCTCCTTTATCGAAGGGAGTGGTGCAAAAATCGGGGAGGATGATTACTGCCTGACTCTGGCTTCTAGCCGTCCGCCAGGTCTTACATTTTCCCTCTGGATCAGTGGTGGACCATCGAACAGCTGTATGCTCGAAGTCAAATTTATCTGGATGTTGAATACGTAATTAATATAATACGTAATTCAGAGTCGAGTCATAATGATATAGCAAGTCTTTTTCATGGGGGTTTCTTCGGAACTGTGTCGAATGGCCCTTTTTTCATCAATGAAATACCTATTAGCCCGTGTTGGGCACGTACCCATCATTAATTACTTGAAAACATTAGGTGAAGTTATCCCATAGCATCTGGCCTCCACCCTCGGCATGACAAATACATGCATAAAGACATCCAAACCAGCGAAGAGTCACAAAAACGTGGCTTAAGTATGTTGACCAGACCACACACTAGAAAGTGAAGGGACGACGACGTTTCGGGACAATCGACTTGAGAATGATCCAGGATGGACCGAAACGTCGTCGTCGTCCCTTCACTTTCTAGTGTGTGGTCTGGTCAACACATCCAAACAGACAAATATTTTCATTTATAGATAAAGATTTCTGTAGGTAATACTAAAGTGAAGTCTTTAATCTGCCTGTGTATATGTTTTTGAAGCACGTGGAGAGTGTTGACCCTGAGAGAGTGTGTTGATCAGGAAACACCTCCCCGACACTCGGGCGCTGCTTGGCTCACTGCTTTACTGATGTGCTCCTCTGCTCAAGAGTATATAAAACACTTCCCACCTCGATTTACTGCTAATCAAAAAAGTTAATAACCATTAAATAAGCGTGAAATTAGAACTGAGCAGAAAATTAATATAAAAAATACTTTAATATAAATATAAGTAAGTAGACACACACACACACACACACACACACACACACATATATATATATATATATATATATATATATATATAATATATATATATATAATATGTATATATATATATGTATATGTATATGTATATATATATATATATATATATATATATATATATATAATATATAGTATATGTATATATATATATATATATATATATATATATATATATATAATATATATATATATATATTTTGAACATTGTCTTCTGTGTTGGGACAGAAGACAATGTTCAACATAACAGGCTAATTACACTGGATATATATATATATACATATATATATTTTAGAAACCTAGAAGGGGTACCACCTCTGGTGCAAGTGTTGGGACCCATAGCCTCTGAGAAGAAAATAAAGAGTACTCAGAGAAGACCTTGTGGATCCTCACTGAACACTTTGATATTTTCTTCTCCTACCACCCCTATTCTTTTGGTATGTGTGTATATTTATCTAACTTTATTTGAAAATGTCCTTACACAAAAAAAGTTACAATATTGATTACATGCAGGGTACAAGGCTGCTTGTCACAAGTTGAATAGCTCCTCCAGCTCCTCAGATGGCGGGCAGGAACCATGGATGCAGTATGCATTTCCTCTCTGGATTGCCACACTTAGGCGCTGAAAAAGAAAACTGGCAGCTCTAGGGTCTCTTGTTGTTTCGATTAGCTTAGACCCCAACTCCTTCAAAAAGCTAGCAGCACTTTTACCCCCAGGCACCAAGTGTCTCTGAGGCAATGGGGACAAAATTGTAGTGGTGCTGAAGGTCTCTGTATTTACGTGACTTGGCCGCTTCCCGGTGATTGGCAGCTCCTCCTGCTTGTGTAGCACTGAAGTCAACATAGGTATTGGCTAAAGTTGAAAAGCAAGTGTAGTCCCACACCAACTGTCTACCATTATATATATATATATATATATATATATATATATATATATATATATATATATATATATATATATGTCGTACCTAGTAGCCAGAACTCACTTTTTGGCCAACTATGCAAGGCCCGATTTGCCTAATAAGCCAAGTTTTCCTGAATTATTATATTTTCTCTATTTTTTTTCTTATGAAATGATAAAGCTACCCATTTCATTATGTATGAGGTCAATTTTTTTTATTGGAGTTAAAATTAACGTAGATATATGACCGAACCTAACCAACCCTACCTAACCTAACCTAACCTATCTTTATAGGTTAGGTTAGGTTAGGTAGCCGAAAAAGTTAGGTTATGTTAGGTTAGGTAGGTTAGGTAGTCGAAAAACCATTAATTCATGAAAACTTGGCCTATTAGGCAAATCGGGCCTTGCATAGTAGGCTGAGAAGTGAGTTCTGGCTACTAGGTACGACATATATATATATATATATATATATATATATATATATATATATATATATATATATATATATATATATACATACATACATACAAACATACCGGGGTACCACCTTTCTTGGAATTGTAAATACCCATAGCCTTGGAGAAGAGAATAAATGGTATTTAGAGAAGGCCTTGCACGATGTCCTTGAATACTTCTCAACTATTTTCTTATCCTACCACCTATACTTTTGTATTATTTTTCACAATACTTATTAGACCTGTTTTATTACATTGTGTTAAAGTTTACAGAAAACACACATATATCAGTCACTGTCCGAAAACTTCATTCAGTTCTGCAGAGGTCGGGTGCGTGCCCAAATTTTTGCAGGCATTTCCTCTCTAGATTGTAACACTTGTGCGCTGGAACAGTAAATTGGGGACTCTTGAATCTCTTGTTTGCTTAATGAGTTCCTCACCCATCTTGTTCAGGAATTTGAATGCACACTTACCTCAGGCGCCCATGGTCTAGGGGAGAATTTTGAGAATTTTAGGGCTATCAAACACGACACATCAAAATTTCAAGGCATTAAAAGAAACTCGCCGAGAATCTTTAACACGAGTCAACACCCTCGCTAATGCAAAACGCTGAGATTAGAGGCGTAACTTTTGAAAGGTTATCAGGTGATTTGGAACCTGGCTATAATTGTCAGGAATTGTAATCAATACAGTGAACATGCAAGGATTCGGCACATAATTTTTGTTTTAACAGCCCTCATATAGTTTCCTTCACTATGAAAAATAGCATTTCTGTTTTCTGTGACAAACTGAAGTGTACTAATGTAGAATATCAAAACAGATGCATTTCTGGAGACCATGCGCTCCGAAATATATGCTATATTGCACACACTACTAATATTCTGAATAGGAGTCGTACACTTCATTTGCAAGAACGAGGAATTTAGCAACACCACTCTTGATACCACAGTACCATCCTGAACCACCAGGACATCATTAAGGACACCACAGTCAACACACACACCAGTGATCGAAGTGGGTTACGAACACTTGATGCCATAACCATTCGAGAGCTAATGCCAGTAACTAACGCAGGCGATAAATCACAATAACGTGGCTAAAGTATGTTCACCAGACCACACACTAGAAGGTGAAGGGACCAGTAACTAACATTTAAATGAATTCAGCATCGAACATACAGTGGTTTGACAGTCTTCCTTTGATGCAGAGGAACAATACCAGACTTGGTAGACAGCCATTAACTGATTTTAGATAGTAATCACATGACCCTATTCTTCGTTATTCTCTTCAGTTAAAGACAACTGAATTGAAGGGTGAGGTGAACACATCCTTATATATACAGCCGATGAGTCACAATGACGTGGCTGAAGTATGTTGACCAAACCACACACTAGAAAGTGAAGGGACGACGACGTTTCAGTCCGTCCTGGACCATTCTCACAAATCGACTTGAAAATGGTCCAGGACGGATCGAAATGTCGTCGTCCCTTCACTTTCTAGTGTGCGTGGTCTGGTCAACATCCTTATATATATATCTTTTTTGTATGTAAACTTACTATATATCTCTCCTTTGTGTCTAGTGTATATTCTTAAAGATGTCACATTACTGATAAAACGACGAAATATTACGGAAATATGTAGTGATTTAATGGTTCTTCACCTTCTAGACTCTTGATGGTAAAAGGTAATTATTTATTATGGAAAATCACCATACGAAAATTTGCAACTGTAACAGTGCTACTGTTACAATGCAAATACCTGTAACAGATTTACGGTCTACAGCACTTCAGCAGCATCTGGCTGCTGAAGTTTCCATCTGGTGATGGAAACCCTACCGGATTACCTAGTCTGGCGCGCAGGAGTACAGGATTTCATTATAAAACACTACACCATCAAATTAGTTTCTTTCGTAGAATCAGCACTCCAATTACCACCATCTGAAGCCCATGGACAATCCAGTTGGGAGGGCCCAATTGTCTCTAAGCTGCTGCAACATGCCTAGAGGCTACATCAACACCTCGCTACATTGCTGGTCTTAGAGGCATTGCAGCTCCCCCATGCGGGTGACTTCCTATTAGCAACCTATTCTGGGTTGGTGTTGTCGTTGATCCTTCTTTATGGACAACCCAAACCAAAACTCGGTAGAGTGTTTATACTTTACCAGAAGATCACCCTGGGCGCATCTGGCTCTTGGAGAGGGGCTCAACGTCACACGCTTAGGGGATGCCGCTCCAATACTTAGCCTTGTTGTCACGTGCACACACCCACTCGAGCCGCTGTGACTCCCCACTCTCTCCTTATGTGATATGATCTCCTCAATCCCCTTTGAATTATTAGTATTCTGTTCTACCCTGTCCACAGCTGTGGTTCTTGGTTCTTTCTCTCTCTCTCCTTCTTTCCTACCTCCTGGGAAGCCTCACTACGACAAGGGCAAACACCAGCAAATTTGAATACATTTACTGGACAAAGCACATACACAATACATACACACATATAATAATAATGAATCCTACACTCTATACTATTTCAGCCAGGTTGCACTCCAACACCATCAGAACTCTATCATCTGCTTATCAAGTGGTATCCAATCTCTTGATTCACCACCTAATACTACCAACCTCCTCATGTAGGTCAAGTCTTATAACACAATGTTACACTATCAGCAAGAGAATATATATCTACAAACATGTGCAAGGAAAACCAGCGTATGGAGTCTGATCAGGGCGCTCCCATAGCCCACGATAATGTCTCTGGGCGGCTTAACAAACTCTCCTCGCCATCCAGGACTTGAGACCTCACGTTCCCAGCTCGATTCCACAGCTGGAACGTCTGCACACTTCCTTCCTCTTGAAGGTATATCACACAGGGGTTCCTCTCTAACGGGAGCTCAAACGGAGCGCAGCTTCCCCTCGCGATGTCTGGTACTCAAGTGGGGCCAAAGCCCTCTCGAAGCGAGCCTCAAGCCTCCAGCAAATTGTCCACATCTCCTAACCAGTCAATTATCTAATTTCTTATTCACTGCCCATAATCTTAAATTGTCTATCAAATCCAACCGGTTATTTTGCATCTGTATCTTCACCTCTATATTTACTAGACCTTCTAGTCAGGTCTAGTAAATTCTCAAAGAATTTACTAGACCAAAGAGAATAATTCTCAAAGGGGAGACTCGTTTTTCGGCTGCCTGGGATCATAACAAACCCCAGTGTCAGCAACTGGCACGTGTCTCACACTCTTCACACTCCTTACATTCACACTGGGCCTCCGAACTGCGATGGCTCTCCACCTTGCTGACTCAGTCCCACATGATATAGGTGTTTTTGCAGCAAGATTGGCTGCCAGGTACAGCCAGCATGGCCTGCTCTGCCGAAGCACATGAGGATGGCACGCAAGACTCAGCGAGGTAAATCACATTTACCTCACTTATCACAAGACACTGTTATCATTATGAGGAACCTAAGTGCAGCTAGTTGTCAAGCAGAGAGAGAGAGAGCCCTGTTACCTAATTCCCTTCAACTCTGATGAGCCTGTTGGTCGCCCAGATGGGATGACAGTACGCTCTTGGACGAATGGTTGGCAGTTGGTATTGGACTACACATACCTGAAGCATACCTGAAGTGTGTTTCGGGAGTTCTTCTACTCCCCAAGCAGAGGAGGCCAGGCTCGACTGTGATAACTTGGTCCAACAAGCTGTTCCTTAGAGCGACCCGCAGGCCCACATGTTCACTACAGCCTGGTTGGTCAGGCACTTCTTGCAAGAACCTGTCCAAGTGCCTCTTGAATACATCCACCATCGTTCCAGTAATATTTATTATGCTGTTGGGAGGATGTTGTACAGCCGTGAACCCCTGATGTTAAGACAATGTTCTCTGATTGTGCCTATGGCACCTCTACTCCTCAATGGTTCTATTCTGCATTTCCTTCCGTATCTTTCGCTACTGTATGTTGTTATTCTACTGTGCAAATTTGGGACCTAGCCCTCCAGTATCTTCCATATATATATATTATTTGATACCTTTCTCGTCTCTTTTCTAGAGAGTACATTTTGAGAGCCTTGAGACGGTCTCAATAATTCAGGTGTTTTATCGTGTCTATGCGTGCCGTATATGTTCTCTGTATTTCCTCTAATTCAGAGATTTCTCCTGCTCTGAAAGGGGAAGTGAGTAGCGAACAGTACTCAACACGAGACAGCACCAGTGGTTTAAATAGAGTTGGCATTGCTGTGGTGTCTCTGGATTTTAACGTTCTTATAATCCATCCTATCATTTTTCTGACGCCGCTATATTTGCTCCGTTATGTTCACTAAGTGTCAGGTCGTCAGACATAATAATTCCCAGATCTTTTACATGTTGCTTTACTTCTATGAGTAGGTCTGATTGTGTTCTGTACCCTGTGTACAGGACACAGAGTTTTTCAATATTCACCGTGTGAATAGGGGCAAATTTGTGACATTATATACATATATTTCAATCTTGGCAAACATTTACACTGTCCTCAGTGTTGCACATCTGGGTAGTACTGGCACCCTCATAGAAGCCCCTTCAGGGGTAGAATTGCCATTAGTTTCTTATAGCTGCATTCTGAGCTAAGTGAAACAACAAGAGACCTTACAGCCGACAGGCTTCCTCTTTCAGCGCTCCAGTGTTGTGATACAGAGAGGAAACGCAAACTGCATCCATGGTTCCTGCCAGCCATCTGGGGAGCTGGAGGAACTCAAATAACCTGTGAACAACTAGCCTCGTACGTTGAGTAACCAGCCAATACGCGACTAGCTCGACCACTAAGACACTTAAAAATAATGTAAAATTTGTCCACCTTGCTTCCCTGCTTCTCCCACCAGACACGCTGTGACTTTCACTATTT
This sequence comes from Procambarus virginalis, assembly GCA_020271785.1. NCBI lineage: Eukaryota > Metazoa > Arthropoda > Malacostraca > Decapoda > Cambaridae > Procambarus > Procambarus virginalis. Next base: position 15,148,162 of record WNGS01165503.1, on the reverse strand, counting down.
CGTCCACCCGATCCATTGAGCTGTGTTGCCCTAAGCTGCATGTTGAAGTGAAACGGGTCTCACGTTGGCGGGGTCTGACCAGGGTCGTCGGAGTAGCAAACAAATACAGTGGCAGAGCGTTGGCTACTGTTGCATGTATATTGGAAAATGGCCGAGTTTGGCGTCACGGATGAGTTGGAACCTCGTACCACTTGCATGTACCACTATGCTGCATTAATCCAGAGTCAAATACTGCCGG
>WNGS01165503.1:15114945-15146996 GCA_020271785.1 Procambarus virginalis | reverse complement strand
AACCGTCAATCAACATATATGCACCAATCAACATATATACAACATATGTGTGTGTGTGTGTGTGTGTGTGTGTGTGTGTGTGTGTGTGTGTGTGTGTGTGTGTGTGTACTCACTTATTTGTACTCACTTATTTGTGCTTGCAGGATCGAGCATTGACTCTTGGATCCCGCCTTTCCAGTCATCGGTTGTTTACAGCAATCACTCCTGTTCCATTTCAATATCTTACCTAATTTTTAAAGTATGAATATAGTTTGCTTCCACAACTTGTTCCCCAAGTGCATTCCATTTTTCCACTACTCTCACGCTAAAAGAAAACGTCCTAACATCTCTGTGACTCACCTGAGTTTCCAGTTTCCACCCATATCCCCTCGTTCTGTTATTATTACGTGTGAACATTTCATCTATTTCCACTTTGTCAATTCCCCTGAGTATTTTATATGTCACTATCATAACTCTTCTCTCCCTTCTTTTCTCTAGTATCGTAAGGTTCAGTTCCTTCAGACACTCTTCATATCCTATTCCTCGTAACTCTGAGACAAGCCTCGTCGCAAACCTCTGAACCTTCTCCAGTTTCCTTATGTGTTTCTGCAGGTGGGGACTCCATGATGGCACGGCATACTCTAAGAGTGTGTGTGTGTGTGTGTGTGTGTGTGTGTGTGTGTGTGTGTGTGTGTGTGTGTGTGTGTGTGTGTGGTGTAAATCTGTCATGAGAATGAGCGTGCGAGCCTCTGTATAAAGCGATCTAGGTGACGGATATTCTTTTCTCTCTCACCTCGTTGAGATGGTTGAGATAAGAGTTGTAAGCTTGGGTACGCGTCCCTGACTTACCAAAGCTTGGGTACGTGTCCCTGACTTACCAAAGGCGCTTGTAAACCCCACGCATGAAACACTTCCTCGTACCATTGACCAATAATTTTATTTACAAGCAGTTTAGTCCATTAATAATACAGGCTGGCAATGTCTCCCTTAGGTACTCCCTTAGAAAAGAAAAGGTTCATTTTTGCAATGGCCTCGTCTCTTTTTAGGTTGACGTATATAGGTAACTTGTCGCCTCTCCTTACTCCCAAGTCCTTGTTATCACGGAGGCTCATAGTTGCAGCTCTGAACTTCGGGGTCAGTATAGTGCTCCTGTATCTCCCTCGGGTCTTCACTCCTTCCGCGATCAGTTCAGCTTGCAGAGTGTCTTTAGTGGTTACTTTCCTGTGGTCCTCAAGCTGGAATATATCGTCTAGTAAGATGTCTTGAACTCCACTTTCCGGGCCATCTCACTCGGTCTGGACATAACGTGACAATTTATTCCCATATTTAAGAGAGTGATTTGGTCTTCGGTGAGATTGATTTCAGCGAGATTTAAGAAACCAACCCTGGGTCGAGGAACCATAATGAGACCTCCGAATAATGATGTCAACCTCTTGATTATCTTCGTCTCAGTGTTACAGAAGTGCCGCTCCGCAAGGTCGTCGAGGTTTAGGTTGATTCTAGTGCGGATGTCCTCGTCGATGTCAGTCTGTTTCCATGTGTCTATATCCTGCTGTAGGCATGTTGTGGTACTACTGACCTCATTTTCGTTTTCAACGAAATATGTTTAAAAGAAAGACTGCTGCCAAAATCTATATAAATAAAAATTAAATAATTGTTCAAAATCGCTAATCTCCGAAAGTTCTTCATCGATTGCTTTGAAATTTNATATATATATATATATATATATATCTATATATTATATATGGAAGGGAGTACCACCTCTGGCTGGAGAAGGGGGACCCATAGCCTCGAGGAAATCACACATAACGCATTGGAGGGAATGAGGTCCCCTCCAATACAGTTTCTGTGTGCTTTCTCCTACCACCCCCTTCCTTTTTTTTTTCTTATTGCTTTATTGTGTATTTAAAGGTTACAAAACATACAAGACAAATGCCTAAAGGTTATGGATCTCTTGAAGCTCCTCCGTTCCGGACAGGAACCGAGGACGCAGCAAGCATTTCCCCTCTGGATCGCCACACTGAGGCGATGAAACAAAAAACTGCAAGCCCTTGGGTCCTGGTGACGTCAATGAGCTTGGAACCCAATTCCTTGAGAAATCCCAAGGCACTCTTGCCCCAGGGCCATGCGTCTCAGACGCTATGGGAACAAAGAGTATTGACCTGCCAGTCGCCTGTATTTGAGAGATTTTGCTGTTCCTGTGGTTGGCTGCCCCACCTGCTTGTCAGCTCCGAAGTGTACATAGGTGTCAGCCAGGGTGGATACACATGTGGTATTCCCACACCAACTGTCTACCCTCCTTCCATGAGTATATGGTGATGCCATCAGGCGAAGTGCGGGGAAATCCGGGTTTTGGACCCTAGGATGCGAGGTTCTCTCTCCGCTGGGCACTTAGCTGAGACGAGGCTTCTCTTGATGATGTCATTGACCTCGTTGTGTCTTGCATGCCAGCCCTTTGTGCTTCCGCAATGCAACCCATGCAGTCCGTATTGGTCTGCTTCCACCCTGTTGCAATACACTTGTATTCAGTGTGAATTGGGGCACCAAGGCGGAGGGCCACTGCTACAACGAAGGGATTCTGGATCTAGGCGCGTGCCCATTGTTGACATGGTACTGCAGGAGGAAGTCTCCTGCATGGGGGGCACGCACTGCTCTGAGGCGGGCTTTCTCCTTGTCTGATGTTGCAGCGCTGAGCATAGCATCAGCTACTTTTTCCACTAGAGGGTGGTCCCAGCCGGACTGTTTGTGTTGTTTTGTTGGCTCTATAATGGTTGCTGGGGCTGCGAGAACACCCCACTGATTTGAACATTCAGTGAAAGCAGGATCGTGTATTCCTGCTGAGTCTCTCAGGGTTGCAGGTAAGATATCTCTGACGAGGTCGTGCGATGCGTGGGAGGAGGAAAGGAAGGCTGGTAGAGCAATTTGGGAGGCTGTGCGGACACCAAGGCCGCCAAGTCTTACAGGAAGGGTTGCTTGCTCCCACTGAGAGTCGTCCAATGGCAGGTTCAGGACTTTCACTAGCATGGACCTCAGAAGGGTGTCATACACATTTAATTTAGGGCTGCTGTAGGATGGAGAACATCTCAGAAAGTACGTCAACTTAGGGAGAGACAGGCATCTTGTGAGGATAAAGAGAGCTTCATGGGCATCAATCTTGTCAATCCTGTCCAGCATTCTCTTTAGATCAGTGATTTTTGCAGCCAGGACCTCCTCGATTGCTCGTGGGCCAATGGGGGCACCCAGGAGAGTACAGTCCGGTGGCTCGACAATGAGAATGTCTGGAAGAACATTTTGTATTTGCCCAGTGATGTCTTGGTTGCGGGAGATTATTTCACACTTGGATGCATTGAGAATGAGGCCTAAGGCTGCTCCTGCTCCTGGATTTTCCTTATATCCTCCAAAATGGTTTCCGGGGTTCCAGCGAGAGTGCCATCATCCAGGTACCAGATGTTTAGCTCGCTTGTCAGACTATCAGTGACCTCTTTGATAGCTAGGCAGAAAAGGAGGGGTGCTAAGGGGTCACCTTGTTGGACACCTTCACAGGAGTTTATTTCATGTTCCCCAAAAAGAAGCTTAGAGTCCCCACTGTAGCACGATCGGATGAACGGGTAAAGGGGACGGAAATGGTTGTGTACAGCCCTGAGGACCGCGTCTCGTCTGACTTGATTGAAAGCATTTTTGAAGTCAAGCTTTACTAGTGCCTTCTGGTCCGGGAGATCAGCAATGTAAGCCCGCGCTGCATGTGCTGCAGCTTCACAACCTAGGGGAATCCCAAACCCGAGCTGATGAGGTATATATATATATATATATATATATATATATATATATATATATATATATATATATATATATATATATCGTACTGCAATATGATTCGCAGTACGAACCATATTTCCAGGAGCCCCAATGATCGCCAGATCGGGGCACCTCTGGGCTCGAGCGCCATTGAGGTAGTCCTCGAATGTTGTTGTTTAAGATTCGCTACCTGGAACAAAAAGTTCCAAGTAGCACGGGCTGTGGTGAGCCCATAGTAGTCCTCGAAGCTGAACGACCTGAGGAGGATGGAGGGAAGAATAGGAGCTTTGGATGCTCACGATGCTCTGTACCTTCTCACAAGGTGCCTGCGTTTGCCCAGCCTTACCTATTTCCTCATGTGTGCTTCCTCCTTCGACAGCCCAAATTAACAGAAAATGACTCACTCCTAAAGTAAATATCTATGAAAGTGTTAGACCTCTCCCTGCAAGATGACCAGTGAGACCAAGCAACACTCCCAGTTAAACTCGGGGGTAAAAGTATTTGCATGGCGACACAGCATTGCCTGCATTCTTATCCTTGACTAGTGTTACAGGTGAATTAGTTAATGAAATACTACCAGAATACCTAAGAGACTCCATTGGGATTCATGATCCCAAATTCGCAGAAGGAGCCGGTCAGTGGGACACACTTGCCCTCGACCAACTTTTCCAATGACTACAAACAGGCCAAATGTGATTGCTCCATCGTGGAGAACATCTCCACAACATTGCTGGAGGCAGCTTCTGGGAAGGACAGAGCGCATCTTCTAGCCGTGCAAGCTCTCCATGCTGGGGACTTCCTGTTGGCAGTCCCTAATTCCGCCTTGGTCACCCACCTGGACCATCGGGCCCTAAGTATTGGTGTTGCCCTGCGCCTTGTCGCCCCTATCTCCACCGAACACCAATGTATTTGCGGCTATGCACGGGCGGACCAATACGGCAGCCATGGTCTCATCTGTCGTAAGACACAGGGGAAAGATTGCCAGACACGAAGCAGTCAATGACATCATCAAGAGAAGTTTGGCTACAGCTGGGTGTTCAGCACGAAGGAAACCTTCAATGCACATTTTCCTCATGAACCAAGGGTCTCCGAACCGATCGGAACAAAGTTGTAGCAGTGTGCCAGACCTCTGTATTTGATAATTTTCTTCGATTCCCTGAAAGAAGCAGCGCCACCCCCTTCACGTGAGCTGTGGTGGAGGTAGGTACTGGCCAGTGTGGCAGCGCACGTGTAGTCCCACACCACTTGCTTACCATCCTTCCAAGGAAGCAAGATGACCCCATCTGGGCACTTCTGAGGGTCGTTAGGTCTGAATAAGTGTGGTTCTCTTTGTGCTGGGCAACGGGCTGTGGCGAGGCTCAGGGTGCCCCCATTGGCCCGCAAGCAATCGAGGCGGTCCTGGATGCAAAAATCGCTGATCTAAGGAGAATGCTGGACAGGACTGACATGATCGATGCCCATGATGCTCTCTTCCTACTCACAAGATGCCTATCTCTCCCTAAGTTGACTTACTTTCTGAGGTGTTCTCCATCCTACAACAGCCCTAAATTAAAACCCGGATTTCCCCGCACTTCGCCCTGATGGCATCACCATATACTCCTGGAAGGAGGGTAGACAGTTAGTATGGGACTACACATGTGTTTTTTTTTTATTGTTGCCGCCGAAGGCGGCTAGTTTATTGTGCACCCCATACTCATCCTGTGAGCGGTAGCGCAAAAGCATTACAGAGGGCACAAAAGGTCTTTATCAGACCTCATCTTAGATTATTACATAAACAATTTCATCTATCCTTCACACCTTATAGTTACAATGTCAGCTAGTTAGAGAAAGTGCTATTTCAAGAGCTACATATTTACAGTAAGTCATCATACATTAATGGTAGGTCTTATCGCTAATACATAATAGTTTGACCAATGGGGACATTACAGAGTCATAGGGGAGCTTCTGTTTCTTGTTAGTCTTCAAAAATACACTACTTGTTTCTGAATCTCGTATGTCGTTCATCTACTGGAAGCGAAATGTGGATACAGTGCAAGTATTTCAGGTAATTTTCCCATGGTAATAAGATAGGTTGCCATATCATACAGAGTGAGTTTAGATCTATCTCTAAATGGCTCAATTTTACTACAATCCAAGATATAGTGTTCTAGTGTGTGTCCCTGTCTTTGTCCACACACTTTACACTTTACTTCATCTAGATCCCTATACAAGCCGAACTGCCAGAGATACTTGTAGCCAAGTCTTATACGAGCTGTGACAACATCTGTTAGTCTACTGACTTTATTACTTGCCCCATACACATGTTTTACTTCACACATTTCAATGTGATGAACAATGGACCTGCTAATTCCAGTTTGCACAGTTCTAATTTCTTCAAATCCACATGTGTATCGATCCTGGCTGACACCTATGTACACCTCGGAGCTGATCAAGCAGGTGGGGCGGCCAACCACAGGGAAATAGCAAAATCAGTCAAATACAGGCGATTGGAAGGTCGATACACCTTTGTTCCCATAGCGTCTGAGACGCATGGCCCCTGGGGAAAGAGTGCCTTGGGATTTCTCAAGGAATTGGGCTCCAAACTTATTGACGTCACCAGAGACCCAAGAGCTGGCAGTTTTTTGTTTCAGTGCCTTAGTGTGGCAATCCAGAAGGGAAACGCCTGCTGCATTCTCGGTTCCTGTCCGGAAGCGGAGGAGCTTCAAGAGATCCATAACCTTTAAGCACTCTTTGTATCAACAATGTATATCATGTAACCTTTAAATATATAATTAAGCAAAAATATCAAAAGGAAGGGGGTGGTAGGAGAAAAGCACTCAGAAACAGTATTGGAGGGGACATAAACATTCCCTCTATTGCGTTATGTGTGGTTTCCTCCGAGGCTAAGGGTCCCCTTCTTCTAAGCAACGAGATTCTGATATTGTGGGATGACGTAAGTAGGAATTATCGACAAGTTGAAGAGATAGTTACAGTCATGTACATGTTATGTATTGAGAATGTAATCCTTGTCCTGCACCCGAGCACCGCCGGGTATCTCAGCTAGTGTTATCAATAAATAAATAATTTTCCAGACACACATTCTCCCTTTGATTCAGGTTGTATCTTCCTTGAACTATTCGTTGACAGTCTAATCACAAAATGTTCACATTAAACGAACTATTACAATAATTTTGAACACTATCTTTATCCATTGGACAAAAAAATTCCCTCGGAGATCATGAAGTCTTTCAGAAATTTCATGTTTTTTTTATTTATGAATCTGGAAGAATTTTTTTGTTCATGTACAATAAGTTGCAATATTTGTGAATTATTGTGTGCAAGTTAGAGAGCAATATAACTGAAGCTCCTGCTTTTAAACCCAACACATCTTTTATTTATATGTTGACGACATTTTTCCCTAATAATGATCTCTGCCTTCAAGCTTGACAAATAATTCTATGAGGTCCCAGCACCAAAATTACAAGTTCTACTCCAGAAGACGGAGAAAATCTAATTATCTGTTACAAAAAATAATTTTTTAAGTGTGGAACATTACATGGTTCAATAACTCAAGACGATCTATTTTCGACCATAAGGTTCAAACTGAGACTGGAATGAGATAGACGTCTGGCACTAATTTATTCCTACACCTTTCACTGCCTTGTTAAATAAGCTGATCTGATCCCTTAGATTGTTATTTGATGTAACCACGGGAGGTTGTCACTATGGAGCTCATCGCTAGTAGGCAAGTCTGCCATGTATTTCGTTTTCTGATGATATCTAGCAACATTTAAGGTGCCATGCAAGAGTTCTCAAACTGATGTATGTGTGCTGTTGTTGCTCTTGCTAATGTGCATATGTTGCAAGGCTGCTCTAGTATGTAAATGTTAAGGAATTGCTATGTTGACTAGAGTCGACTTGGATCTACGTTGAAGCATATGCTTGCTAGATTAATCTTGGAATGTGTACACACTAAAGGAACCTTATAACATTCACTCGCACTTGAGCAACCTTAAGACATGTACATAGTGCCACCTGGGAACATACACACACCTGAGAGAGTACCAAGGGTGTGCGACCCTCAGCTTTTGACACATTTATTAGGTCTATGTGATTATGCTTTTGTTTTATGACAAAACATTGTTAATTTGTAGCTACGTACTTATGAGGCTTTCTAGTGTTTGCGACTCAGTGTGCTGAATTCTAGTGATATATTTTGTAAAGGTTCTATGGTATATTAACTGTGAATGTCATACTTTATTGTGTTATACCGTATTCCCTTATTTAATATAGGAAGGAATTTTGCCAAGTCAGTAGCTCAGATCAAATACATCATGCGCATATTATAGTAATATTACTATAATATATAGTAATATTATAAAAAACAATTGTGGAAAGTGTTCGTTTTCTTTCCTGTTTCTTCTCTAACTCATACGCACACAAACTATTTAAAAAAAATAAGGGATAATAACTAATCGTGTGAAATCCAAGATAAGGTGAGGAGACCCATCTGAAGGAATATATACCATGGACTCTCAGCCTTAAGAGTACGGAGGAATTTGTCGGTCGAAGGCGAGGGGCACAGGTGGTGTGTGTGTGGATGAGATTGAGTCGGAGTTTACCAGCGTGCCTGTGGTTGAGACTGCCAGGAGCGGGTTTACACTCTTCTTGACATTCCAGAACCCAGACTTAAGCAACTGCTCGAAGCATGTACCCAAGAAGTTTTTCTGAGCCTTGAAGGACTCGTGCAGAAACAAGTAGACGGGGTCCACTTGCATTCCCGCCTCGGCGTCTTATTTAAGAATTTGTATAAGGGTATGGAGATGACAACTTCTCGCAGACGCCTGAGAAGGAAAGTTGGCTATAGCTTAACGAAGCTTTCTCGCGGAGTTCTGTGCTTGGTTGGAGAGTGTAGGTAAGCTACGTTTCTTAGATGTAACAGCCTCGGAAAGACATTGTGGCTTTCACACTGCAGGCTACATTAAAGGAGCTAACATTGGAATGTGTTCTAATGCTATTTGAATGCTATTAGTTAGTAACCTTACTGGCACAAACAAAGTGTTGTCGACGCCTAAGTCAACTGAGTTCTCTCACAAAGAGTGAGCTGAAAAGCTCAAAGCTCAAAAGACCAAAGAGCCGAAGCTCAACCCACTCAAGTGCAACTAGGTTAGTACAACTCCATTTGGAATAGGGCTGACAAGAACCTCAGCACTATTGAGCAGGTCCTTGTCAACAAATTATCACACTCACTAAAAGGAAGGTGAACGGTCATACTGATGAAACAGTCTGTTCAGAATCTGTTCCAGTTATTACATGTATTTAGCAGAACATATTTTTATCAACTTACAGAAAGGAGGAAAGAGTTCTGTAAGACATCATTCGAAGTAACGTGACTACAGAGGTTAAACAGAAGACGCAGTTCAAGACCAAGAGGAACACCAACTTGCTCACCAAGAACTCCCGGAGACGAAGCAAAAAGGCCCCAACGATTTTAATATATATAGTCAAGGAAACATCATGGCTCTCAAGGTAGCTGACAATGCACAATCATCAAAGGCCTGTCAGAGAACACACAATATCCTTATACAATCACATCATGTCCCTTCCCCCAAGGAGATTCTAGTATATACAGGGAAGCCTCCCCTCTCACCGACAGTCCCACGAGAGCAGTGGAGTGGGAGGGAACTCCCACAATGCTCGCCTCACAACAATATAACAGGCGAAGACTATAACCAAGTGCCAGTATACATTGCAATTCCATCAACTTGTCCAACCACTTGGGCTGGGCGGTAGTGCGACGGTTGTGCTTCATTTTCAGGTCGGCGTTCAATCTCGACTGTCCAAGTGGTTTGGACACCATTCTCCCCCCCCCCCCCCCCTTTCCATCCCAAATCCTTATCCTGGCCCCTTCGCAGTGCTATATTGTCATAATGGTTGGGCACTTTTCCCTGATAAATCCCCACCCTCCTCATCAGTTTCTGGTTTCTTCATTTTAAAGTTTGGAAGTAGAAATGACCTTGTCTTCAGGCCGTATTAGGACTGCATAATTCATCCTGACCTTCAATATTCCATTGTGGATCCTCTGGCACGCAGGTGTAACTGGCTCATAACGTTGTTCTAGTCTAGGTGTTCACAGTGCACGGTGCATTGCCAGCAGAGATTATTCTTAATCGGGCCAGACGATCCTCATCCATAGTAGTCCCCGTGGCGAAGTGGGAACACTCGCCTGGCGTTTTGCGAGCGTTTTGGCCTGGCTTCGTATCCTGGCCGTGGAGGATTAACTGGGCGCGAATCCTTAACTGTAGCCTCTGTTCACCCAGCAGTTAATGGTTACCTGGTTGTTAAACGATTTGGAGGTTCGTATTCTAAGGAAAATTCGGATTAAGGACCAGCCCAAACGATATGTATTCTAGAGGCTGTACAGGAATGTAAGAACTCTTGTATATATAAACAAATAAAAAATAAATAAACAAATTGTGTTCCTCTTGCGCGTGTTGCCCGTGCAAGCTAATTTTGTTGTTTCCACAAATTTTTCTCCCAGTTTTCCAATCAAAAACTTAAAATCTTGGTCCCCTCCTGAGTGCCGCTCTCGGTGTAACTTGCGTTATATCTAAGACGACTTTGACGTTATCTTCATTTTCCTGACTACGTCCTATTGCTTGGCGATGGGACGTCTAGATAGTATCGTCTGCTTTTCTTCCCATTCTTGTTGTAATGATACGTGTGTGGTGTGTGTGTGTGTGTGTGTGTGTGTGTGTGTGTGTGTGTGTGTGTGTGTGTGTGTGTGTGTGTGTGTGTGTGTACTCACCTAGTACTCACCTAGTTGTGCTTGCGGGGGTTGAGCTCTGGCTCTTTGGTCCCGCCTCTCAACCGTCAATCAACAGGTGTACAGTTTCCTGAGCCTAATGGGCTCTATCATATCTACACTTGAAACTGTGTATGGAGTCAGCCTCCACCACATCGCTTCCTAATGCATTCCACTTGTCAACCACTCTGACACTAAAAAGTTCTTTCTAATATCTCTGTGGCTCATTTGGGCACTCAGTTTCCACCTGTGTCCCCTAGTGCGTGTGCCCCTTGTGTTAAACAGCCTGTCTTTATCAACCCTGTCGATTCCCCTGAGAATCTTGAATGTGGTGATCATGTCCCCCCTAACTCTTCTGTCTTCCAACGAAGTGAGGTTTAATTCCTGCAGTCGCTCCTCGTAGCTCATACCTCTCAGCTCGGGTACTAGTCTGGTGGCAAACCTTTGAACCTTTTCCAGTTTAGTCTTATGCTTGACTAGATAGGGACTCCATGCTGGAGCCGCATACTCCAGGATTGGTCTGACATATGTGGTATATAATGTTCTGAAAGATTCCTTACACAAGTTTCTAAAGGCCGTTCTTATGTTAGCCAACCTGGCATATGCTGCTGATGTTATCCTCTTGATATGAGCTTCAGGGGACAGGTCTGGCGTGATATCAACCCCCAGGTCTTTCTCTCTCTCTGACACTTGAAGTATGTCATCTCCCAAATGGTACCTTGTATCTGGTCTCCTGCTTCCTACCCCTATCTTCATTACATTACATTTGCTTGGTTAAACTCTTAACAGCCATTTGTTCGACCATTCCTGCAGCTTGTCCAGGTCTTCTTGAAGTCTCAAGCTGTCCTCCTCTGTCTTAATCCTTCTCATAATTTTGGCGTCGTCAGCAAACATTGAGAGGAATGAGTCTATACCCTCTGGGAGATCATTTACGTATATCAGAAACAGGATAGGTCCAAGTACAGAGCCCTGTGGGACTCCACTGGTGACTTCACGCCAGTCTGAGGTCTCACCCCTCACTGTAACTATCTGCTTCCTATTGCTTAGGTACTCCCTTATCCACTGGAGCGCCCTACCTGTTACTCCTGCCTGTTTCTCCAGCTTACGCATCAACCTTTTATGGGGTACTGTGTCAAAGGCTTTCCGACAGTCCAAAAAATGCAATCCGCCCACCCTTCTCTTTCTTGCTTAATTTTTGTCACCTGATCGTAGAATTCTACGATATGTGTGTGTGTGTGTGTGTGTGTGTGTGTGTGTGTGTGTGTGGTGGTGTGTTGTGTGTGGTGTGTGTGTGTGTGTGTGTACTCCCCTAGTTGTGCTTGCAGGGGTTGAGCTCTGGTTCTTTTGTCCGGCCTCGCAACTGTCAATCAACTGGTGTACAGATTCATGAGCCTACTGGGCTCTATCAAATCAGCATTTGAAACTGTGTATGGAGTCACCCTCCACCATATCACTACTTAATGCATTCCATTTGTTACTACTCTGACACTGAAAAAATCTTTCTAATGTCTCTGTGACTCATTTGGGTACTAAATTTTCACTTGTGTCCCCTTGTTCGTGTCCCACCCGTGCTAAAGAGTTTGTCTTTGTCCACCTTGTCAATTCCCCTGAAAATTTGTAGATGGTTATCATGTCTCCCCTTAACCTTCTGTTTCCCAGCGATGTGAGGTTCAGCTTCCTTTGCCTTTTCTCGTAGCTAATACCCCTCAGTTCCAGAACTAGTCTGGTGGCATACCTCTGAATCTTTCCTAAATTTGTCTTGTGTTTAACTCGGTATCGACACTAGGCTGAAGCTGCATACTCCAGATTGGCCTGATATAAGTGGCATACAAGGTTCTGAATGATTCCAAACACAAGTTTCTAACGGCAGTTCTTATGATGGCCAATCTAGCATATGACGCTGATGATATCCTTTCGACGTGGGCCTCTGGGGACAGGTTCGGTGTGATATTAACCCCCAGAACTTTTTCTCTATTTGGCTCTTACAGGATTTCACCTCCCAGATGGTACATTGTGTTCAGCCTTCTGCTTCCTTCGCCTAATTTCATTACTTTACACAAACCTGAGTTGAACTTTAGTAGTCACTTTCAAGGCCATTCCATCAGTTTTTCCAGGTCGTCCTGTAGTCTCTGTCTATCATCATCCGTCTTGATTCTTCTCATAATTTTTGCATCATCAGCAAACATTGAGAGGAATGAGTCTATACCATCTGGAAGGTCGTTTACATATATTAGAACATCTCGTTCGAACATCCAGCTGGTGACATCTCGTCACTCTGATGTCTCCCCCCTCACAGTTACTGGCTGTTTCCTGTTGCTTAGATACTTCCTTAGCCACTGGAGGACCTTACCTTTTACTCCTGCTTGTTGCTCTAACTTTTGTAACAGCCTTTTGTGAGGTACTGTGTCAAAGGCTTTCTGACAGTCCAAGAAAAGGCAGTCTGCCCACCCTTCTCTTTCGTGCCTAATTTGTGTTACTTGGTCATAGAATTCAATTAAATCTGTGAGGAACGGTTTACCATCTCTGAACCCATGCTGATGGTGTGTTATAAAGCTATTTCCCTTCAGATGCTCAACGAGCTTTTTCCTCACGATCTTCTCCGTCCCCTTGCATGGTATACAAGTTAGGGAAACTGGCCTGTAGTTCAGCGCCTCTTGTCTGTCACCTTTTTTTGTATATTGGGACTACATTAGCTGTCTTCCAGCTTTCCAGTAGGTCTCCTACTTCCAGTGATCTGTTATACAGCATAGAGAGTGGCCCACTTAGTGCCTCAAGACCTTCTTTTAGTATCCACGGTGAGAATCTGTCAGGCCCAATAGCCTCTGTCACATTCAACTCCAACAGATTCCTTTTGACATCAGTGGTGAGGCCAAATTCCTCCAATGCTGCTTGGTTTGCTTCTCCATTTAGTGCAGGGACTTCTCGTTGTTCTATTGTGAAGACCTCCTGGAATCTCTTGTTGTGTTCTTCACATACCTCCTTGTCATTCTCTGTGTATATGTTTTCCCCTTTTCTCAGTTTCATCACTTGTTCCTTCACTGATGTTTTCCTCCTGATATGGCTGTGAAGCAGTTTTGGTTGGGTCTTAGCTTTACTCGCAATGTCATTTTTATACTGTCTCTCTGCTTCTTTCCTCACTCTGAGGTACTCATTTCTGGTCTCTGGTATCTCTTCCTGCTCTCTGGTGTTCTATTTTTCCTGTAGTTTCTCCATGTTCGTTTACTCAATTGCTTCGCTAACATACATTCCTGATTATACCATGGATTCTTCTACTGCATCCATTTTTCTCTTTTTAGGCCAGGATAAACCTGTCTACAGCTTCCTGGCACTTTTATGGCGACATAATCCATCATATCCTGTACAGCCTTTTCTCTGAGTTCCATTTCACATGGTATTCCCCATATAAGAAGTTCCTCATTTCGTCATATTTTCCTCTTCGGTAAATAAGTCTTTTCCCTTCCAATCTCATCCTTGGATAAGTTATCCCTACCTCCACCAGATACTCAAATGTCAATGCACTGTGGTCTCTCATTCCTATGGGGGGCTTCAAATTTGAATTTTCTCATTTCTGACCCATTCAAGGTGAATATCAGGTCGAGTCTAGCTGGTTTGTCATTCCCCCTCATTCTTGTGGGTCCCTTGACAAGTTGGCTCAGAAAGCTCCTTGTTGTCACTGCCAAGAGTTTAGCTCTCAATGCATCTTCACCTCCATGTGGGTCCCCATTCTCCCAGTCTATCTTTCCATGGTTGATATCGCCCATGATTAAGAGTCTGGATCCATTTCTGCAGGCAACCGAAGCGGCTCTCTCGATTGTATTATTTGTTGCCATGTTGTTTCTGTCGAACTCCTCTCTGGGTCTTCTGTCATATAATGGTGGGTTGTAAATGGCTGCCACTATTATCTTAGGTCCACCCATTATCATAGTTCCTCCTATGTAGTGCCTGTCCTGAATTGTCATTGTCAATTGTCATTGTCAATTGTCACAACAGACCATTATCAAAGTTCATTTTCCTGAAAACGTCGCAGCCTGGAATTTTCATCTCTTCAAAGCTCCAGTCCATCCTTATCAGCAGGGCTACTCCTCTGCCCCCATCTCCCTTCCCTCTCTTTCCTTACTATATAGTAGTCCTTTGGAAACACAGTATCTGTTATGATGCCTGACAAATTTGTTTCTGTGAGCTCTATTACATCTGAGTTTTCTTCCTGTGCCCTTTCTGCCAGTTCACTTACTTTGATGGTAAATAATCCCATCGATGTTTGAATACATTACCTTGAAGCTCACTTTCCTCTATTCATTTTCACCCATCCTTCCCACTAGTGTAGAAAGCCATTCCATGGGCATTGCTACTTGGGTACTCTCATCCTCCTGTGAGATAGTTACCAGGGGTTCAGGGAGAAGTGAGGGAGGGGGGAGAGGTTGGGTAAGGGTAGGGGAAGGGCTTTGAAATTGCACAGGCCTGCTTGGGTCAGGAAGAATGCCTAGGGGCAGGGAGTGCTCGAGGTTTGGGGGCAGGGAGTGCTCGGGGTGAGGGCTTGTCGTGCCTTGGTGTAGTTAACAGGGATTTGGAGAGTGGTGGGGTGAGGGATGGAGGACTTAGATCTTGCCTGGGCCTACTTGGGGCAGGAAGAAGATGAAGAGATTGAAAGGCTGGCACTCGGGGTAGGGAGGGTGGATTTCGGTGGTTTGGTAGGCATTGTGTAGGGATAAGGAAGGATTTGTGCTTGGGGTGGGCGGGGCCTCCTATGTGGTGGTGGGGGGCCTCCTATGGGGTGGTGGGGGGAGACTCCTATGGGGTGGTGGGAGGGCCTCCTATGGGGTGGTGGGGGGCCTCCTTTGGGGTGGTGGGGGGAGCCTCCTATGGGGTGGTGGGGGAGCCTCCTATGGGATGGTGGGGGGAGCCTCCTATGGGGTGGTGGGGGGAGCCTCCTATGGGGTGGTGGGGGGAGCCTCCTATGGGGTGGTGGGGGGAGCTTCCTATGGGGTGGTGGGTTTGGGATGTTGCAGTCTCCTCTGGGGTTTCCAAATTGCTGGATTGGGATTCCCCACTCCCCTCTGGGATTGCTGGGTTGGAGGTTGAGATTTCCTGGCTCCCGTTCCTCAACCTGCACCTTTTCCTTGCATCTGCTGCCTATATTATCTCTTCCCTGGTTATGTAACTCTGAAGAAATACCGTTCCGTCATTCGTTACATATTTCAATTTTCTCTTTATTTACTAGGATGTCCTCTTTGATGGACTCGTTTCCGAGTACTACCTTGATCAACCGATCTTTGTCTTTGTTGTACTGGCCAATCTGGAAAACTTTTCAATGTCCTTTTCAGTCCCTTCCATTCATACCTCCTTTAGTGTCCCTGACACTGCAGCTTTGTCCATAGTCCTGCTTGATACCTGCTTGATGGGTTCGGGAGTTCTTGTACTCCCCAAGCCCGGCTCCCAATCGAAAACTTTGTTATTATCTGTTTGTAGTTTTTCAATGTCTTCAGCAGAGGTAATTTTCATGCTGATTTTTTTATCATCTGCAAAGGATGACACGAAGCTGTGACTTGTAGTTTTGTCTATATCTCATATGAAAATACGGAACAGCAGTGGTGCAAGGACTGTACCTTGAGGTACAGAGCTTTTAACTGCGCTCGGACTCGATTTTACTTGATTAACTGTTACTCTTTGTGTTCTGTTCGACAGGAAATTGAGTATCCAGCGTCCTACTTTACCAGTTATACCCATTGAACTCATGTTGTGTGCAATCACTCCATGGTCACATTTGTCGAATGCCTTTGCAAAATCTGTGTATACGACATCTGCATTATGTTTTTCTTCTAGTGCCTCAGTGATTTTGTCATAATGATCAAGTAACTGTGAGAGACATAATCTTCCTGCTCTAAATCCATGTTGGCCTGGGTTGTGGAGGTCATTGGTTTCCATGAATCTAGTGACCTGTCTCCTGATCATTCTCTCAAATACTTTTATTATGTGGGACGTTAGTGCAACTGGTCTATAATTCTTTGCCAATGCTTTGCTACCTCCCTTGTGTAGAGGGGCTATGTCTGCTGCTTTAAGCGCATCTGGTATCTCCCCCGTGTCCAAGCTCTTCCTCCAAACTATGCTGAGTGCCTGTGCTACCGGCACTTTGCATTTCTTTATAAATATTGAATTCCATGAGTCTGGACCCGGGGCTGAGTGCATGGGCATATTGACAATTTCTCTTTCAAAATCTGCTACGCTCGTGTTGCCATCAGTTATATTTAAAGGTGTTTGGATATCATTCATAAAGAAATTGTCCAAATCTTCCACTTTCATGCTGTGTATCAGAGTGCTAAGCATGTCCTCATACTGCTTTTTTTAGGATTTCACTAATTTCTTCGTTATCCTCAGTGTATGAACCTTCAGTAATACGAATAGGTCCAATACTGGCAGTGGTTTTCGCTTTTGATTTAGCATATGTGAAGAAATATTTTGGGTTTTTCTATATTTCTTGAATTTCTTTCTGTTCTAGTTGCCTTTCTTCAATCTGATAGGAATGCTTCAGTCTCTGTTCCACTTCTTCAAACTCCCTGTTTAAAGTATTTCTACTTTGTATGGAGAGTCGTGTCTGCTTAAGCATTTCCGTTAATTTCTTCCTTCTTTTGTAATGTCGTCTGCGTTCTCTTTCTACGTTTGACATCTTTCTGGCTTTCCTCAAAGAAACATGTTTCAGACAGACTGCATATGCTTCAGAAGTTAGTTTTTTCTAGTCCTTGTGTAGGATTGTTATTATTTAGAACATTTTCCCATTAAATGTTTGTAAGTTCCCTGTTTATTTTCTCCCAGTCTATCCTTTTATTTTTAAAATTGAATTTATTGAATAGCCCTTCTCGCTTGTTGTTTCTCTTGGGCCTACTACAGTTATTAATGTTAGTTTGCGCTTCAATGAGCTTGTGATCCGAGTATGTAGTGTCTGAGACAGTAATGTCTCTGATTAGCTCCTCATTGTTCGTGAATATCAGGTCCAGCGTGTTTTCGTTCCTAGTTGGTTCTGTAATCTACTGACTGAGCGAGAATTTGTCACAGAATCTCAGTAGTTCTCCGACCTGCGGTTGGTTATTTCCAGGTTGGTTTCCTGCTATAATGTTATTGCTTACTATTCTCCATTTTAAACTGGTAGATTGAAGTCTCCAAGGGTGATGATATCTGGTACTGGGTTTGCCAGGTTATCAATCCTCCATTTTTCCCTTGTGGAACCATCTTGTTCCTTAATACCTACGACTACTACAGCTCTTTTCCTTTTCATTAGCTGGCTCGTGAATCTAGCTGCCTCCTGTTGCTTTCATTACAACTTCCTTTCTTCTGTACATTGCATCTGGACACATCTTCAGCCCATCAGCAAAGGTGGGACACATTGTAGGGGGGTCCCTGCCTTTGCTACATCCCCCTTACCTCGGGGGTTGGTTGCCTGGGCCAGAGTCTGAGGAGATACTATTTTTAGGTTTTTATCTCCTACACTGCACTTAGTTCTTTCTGCAGTTTACTTATGGTTTCCCTCACGTTTTCCAATTGCCCAATGATTTCCCTCCATGCACGAACAGTCATCTCCATGTATGACTTGTCATGTTTCTCTCCTCAACATATGTTCTGTTTTCCTACCATCTTTCTTGATCCATTTTTGTTCCCTAGGGTTAGTGTTAGTTCACACTAACACTAGTGTGCGAATGCATGTGTGCTTGTGTGTGATGTATGTGTGTGTGTGTGTGTGTGTGTGTGTGTGTGTGTGTGTGATGTGTGTTGTGTGTGTGTGTGTGTGTGTGTGTGTGTGTGTACTCACCTATTTGTACTCACCTATTTGTGCTTGCGGGGTTGAGCTTTGGCTCTTTGGTCCCGCCTCTCAACTGTCAATCAACTGGTGTACAGATTCCTGAGCCTACTGGGCTCTATCATATCTACATTTAAAACTGTGTATGGAGTCAGCCTCCACCACATCACTGCCTAATGCATTCCATCCGTTAACTACTCTGACACTGAAAAAGTTCCTTCTAACGTCTCTGTGGCTCATGTGGGTACTCAGTTTCCACCTGTGTCCCCTTGTTCGCGTCCCACCAGTGTTGAATAGTTTATCCTTGTTACCCGGTCGATTCCCCTGAGGATTTTGTAGGTTGTGATCATGTCTCCCCTTACTCTTCTGTCTTCCAGTGTCGTAAGTTGCATTTCCCGCAGCCTTTCCTCGTAACTCATGCCTCTTAGTTCTGGGACTAGTCTAGTGGCATACCTTTGCACTTTTTCCAGCTTCGTCTTGTGCTTGACAAGGTACGGGCTCCATGCTGGGGCTGCATACTCCAGGATTGGTCTTACATATGTGGTGTAAAAGATTCTGAATGATTCCTTACACAGGTTCCTGAACGCTGTTCTGATGTTAGCCAGCCTCGCATATGCCGCAGACGTTATTCTCTTTATGTGTTATTCTTGTGTGTGTGTGTGTGTGTGTGTGTGTGTGTGTGTGTGTGTGTGTGTGTGTGTGTGTGTGTGTGTGTGTGTGTGTGTTTTGTGTGTATTCACCTAGTTTTACTCACCTAGTTGTGTTTGCGGGGGTTGAGCTCTGGCTCTTTGGTCCCGCCTCTCAACCGTCATCAACATATATGCACCAATCAACATATATACAACATATGTGTGTGTGTGTGTGTGTGTGTGTGTGTGTGTGTGTGTGTTGTGTGTGGTGTGTGTGTGTGTGTGTGTGTGGTGTAAATCTGTCAAGAGAATGAGCGTGCGAGCCTCTGTATAAAGCGATCTAGGTGACGGATATTCTTTTCTCTCACCTCGTTGAGATGGTTGAGATAAGAGTTGTAAGCTTGGGTACGCGTCCCTGACTTACCAAGCTTGGGTACGTGTCACTGACTTACCAAGGCGCTTGTAAACCCCACGCATGAAACACTCCTCGTACCATTGACCAATAATTTTATTTACAAGCAGTTTAGTCCATAATAATAAAGGCTGGCAATGTCTCCCTTAGGTACTCCCTTAGAGAAGAAAAGGTTCATTTTGCAATGGCCTCGTCTCTTTTTAGTTTGACGTATATAGGTAACTTGTCGCCTCTCCTTACTCCCAAGTCCTTGTTATCACGGAGGCTCATAGTTGCAGCTCTGAACTCCGGGGTCAGTATAGTGCTCCTGTATCTCCCTCGGTCTTCACTCCTTCCGCGATCAGTTCAGCTTGCAGAGTGTCTTTAGTGGTTACTTTCCTGTGGTCCTCAAGCTGGAATATATCGTCTAGTAAGATGTCTTGAACTCCACTTTCCGGGCCATCTCACTCGGTCTGGACATAACGTGACAGTTTATTCCCATATTTAAGAGAGTGATTTGGTCTTCGGTGAGATTGATTTCAGCGAGATTTAAGAACCAACCTGGGTCGAGGAACCATAATGAGACCTCCGAACAATGATGTCAACCTCTTAATTATCTTCGTCTCAGTGTTACAGAAGTGCCGCTCCGCAAGGTCGTCGAGGTTTAGGTTGATTCTAGTGCGGATGTCCTCGTCGATGTCAGTCTGTTTTCCATGTGTCTATATCCTGCTGTAGGCATGTTGTGGTACTACTGACTTCATTTCGTTTCGACGAAATATGTTTAAAAGAAAGACTGCTGCCAAAATCTATATAAATAAAAATTAAAATGTTCGTTTGTTCAAAATCGCTAATCTCCGAAAGTTCTTCATCGATTGCTTTGAAATTTTCACACAATGATCCGTTTGCATCCGGCCAGGTTTTTATGTACATACTATGTAGATGTCCGTCTGTGACGGTAAAAGAAAAAACATGCTTTTCTGAAAACTGTGTTTTTATATGTTTTTCATTTTCATGTGAGCGAAATCTTCGAAACCTTTTTACCGATTGCTTTGAAATTTTGACACAATGTTGCATTCGAGTAGGCGCATCTTTTTATATATGTACTATATACATGCCTCACCTGTGACAGGAATTTTTTTTTTTTAAATAGCACCATCTGTTAGACGTAAGAGCAACACACGCTGTAATCTCCGTAAGTTCTTCACCGATTGCTTTGAAATTTTGACACAACGTTGCATTCGAATAGGCGAGTCTTTTTATAAACCTACTATATAGATGCCACCCCTGTGACAGGTAAAAACATGCGTTTTTGAAAAACAGCGCCATCTGTTGCACATAACAGCAACATGCACGCTATACTAAATATGTCACGAATTGCATTTCAATTTTCCGACTGCAATGATAAATTTTATTTTCATAGATTTTGAGTTTTATTTTTTATTGGATTATTTTGTGTGACATTGTGCTGGAATGGACCTGTGTTGTTTACCCTACCGTTCATTTCGTAAGTAAGTATAGATGCCACACCTGTGACAGGTAAAACTATGCTTTTTTTGAAAAACAGCGCCATCTGTTGCATGTAAGAGCAACACACATGCTATACTATATATTACAATTAATTTCAATGTTTCTGATTGCATTGTTAAATTGAATTTTCATAGATTTTGATTTATTTTCATTTTGACTAAATTATTTTGTGTGAATTGCATTGGAATTGAGCTGTGTCGTTTACCATGCTGTTCATTTCGTGAGTAAAGTCGTTTTTTTTATTTTTTCACATTTTCATTTCATTTTTTAACTGCTTTTCTTATATTCGGTGATGGGAACATCAGATCACTTGATGTTCCCAATTTTCTGATGGGAAAAGGAATTATCATGGTAAAGCACCAAGCCATGATGACTATATAGCATTGGAAGGGTCGGATAAGCATTTGGGATGGGACAGGGGAAAGGAATGATGCCCAACCGCTTGGATGGTCGGGGATTGAACGCCGACCTGCATGAAGCAAGACCATCGCTCTACCATATGGTAACACCAGACCATCTGGGAAGGCATCGGACGAGGAGTAGGGAATGGTGGGGAGGACGAGGGACAAGGGAGGGGTTAATGGTGGGGAGGGACGAGAGGACGGGTAGTTTGGGATGGTGGGACAAGGTGATGGGGGAATGGAGAATGGTGGGGAAGACAAACGGACAGGGGAGTGGGGAATGGTGGAAAGGAAGAGGGATGGTGGGGTGGGGAATGGTGGGGAGGACGAGGAGACGGGTGAGATGGGATTGGTGGGGAAGACTGGGGGACAGGGAAGGTTGCTGTAGCTCAGCAATGCATGAGCTACAGCAACCTTCAGCAACACGTGGCCGGTACTGCTAGTATACTAATATTAGAAAATACGACCCAGCAGCAAGAACCCAAGCTTTCACGACAGGATATCGCTAAGATCTGATCCGTAATCAGTGCACAAAGCAAAGAATGAGATTAGTAGAAGCACAACAATCCTGCTGCNTCCCCATTGTTTAATGACGTATTCACGTATTTCGACACCCTCACCTGTCACTACCACCCACTGCAAGAAGAATTACAGATACCGACAAGAATAAAATTATCCGCCTAAACAGCCATTAAACTCAAGTATGCCGAGTCAACACTTCGCCGCCTACAGCAGTAGCGGCGTTTTCTGTCCTGGTTTCCCGCACACAACTCGATGAAACTCCGGTACGCTTTTAGACATTGCCAGAAAAGAATTGAATATTCAAGGTATCTAGATCGCTCCACCCTTTAATGCGTTATAACTGTACCGGAAAAAGTCCACTACGGGCTCACCATAGCCCGTGCTACTTGGAACTTTTTGTTCCAAGTAGCGAATCTTAAACAACAAAAGAACAACTGTACCGGACACAATCAGGCATTGTTATTACAACATTCACTCCCAGTCAATCACTTTGACTAAAACACCTGTTTTTATTATCCATCAGAAGCGGTGAAATTTTTCAACCCACGTTTGAAACACCCAAAGGACCCCCACCTCCCAATTTTTCGCCCCTCCGCTCCCAGGAGAACTCTACGGAAGTGTTGGCTGCTGGTGATGTTCCACCTACCAGCCTGCCGCCGGCTGTGGAGCCTGTCTCGGAGGCTTGCGCAGAGCCGGTGAGGCGCCCTGTGCATTCGGGGGCTGTCGACAGGCCAGTGTGTGTGTGTGGATGCAGCTCCGACTACAGGCTTCTGGGTTAAGTCAGTGCCGGTGGAGGTGCACTGTGTGCCGCCTGTTGTGGTGTTGGTCCCAGCTCCCCTGAACGAGTCTCCCTCTACTATGGAGAGTGGTTCTGGAGCACTGGCTCCGCCTATGGAATCTCTGGAGGTGGGGGGTTGCCCCGTGTCTTAGGAGGCGGTTCCAGCCATCTCTCCGAATGAGGGTGTGCGTCCCCTCGCCGCCTGCAGGACACGTCGCACCCGGTTGATCTGGTTCCTCGGCTAAATCGCAGGAAGGGCGCTGCCTGGTCACAGTCCCATGGTGGTGGGGATTCAATAGAGACTGTGGAAGACGAGGGTAGGGTGGTTGTGGTTGTGGAGGAGCGAGGTGGGATGGACCCGTTGCCGGTGCCTGCCCACGGCCCCCCTGTGCCAGTGAACAGAGGTGGGGGTTGTTGACCCTGGTGCTGGTGGTCGGGCGCAAAATGATTTCGTTTTAGTACTGAAAAAGGAGTCTGTGGACTCTCCTCTTGCACCTTCCGCTTCTTCGTGTCCCCCCCCCCTGCCCCCAGGAAGGTGAATGGGCCAAGGCTCAGGCCGGTGTTTAATGATTGGCCGCCGGATACCAGGTGATTTCCCAGCGGCGGGCGTAAACTGGGGCTGCGTCCATGATTTGTACTTTATTTTGTGTTCCGTTGATCTTTTGGTAGTCTTTCTATTTTATGTTCCTTTGTTCTTTTGGTAGAATTTCTATTTTGTGTTCCTTTGAGTTATTTAACTCTATTTATTAATTTTGTGTGATGTTCTTTTGTTATGTATTTCCTTCTGATTTCCATTTAATTACTATGTGGAAGAAACATGCTGTGTACAAATCCACAAGGGCCGTGACGAGGATTCGAACCTATGCCCGAGAGCATCCGAGAGGCTGCTTTAATAGACTGAGCTACGTCATGGTCAAAAGAATTACAACCAGGAGTTCTACTGAACTTACTTGGATCCTGCAGCCTCTCCGAGACACAAACCAGGAATTTACACAATTCTCCCATGCTCTCGAGCTATGCCAATAGGCCGTTCTATATGCATCACACTATTGTGATGTCTATGTGTAATGAAGTAAGCGCGAAGAGGTAGAACGTTCTATTGACGTAGCTCGCGTGCATGGGGGAATTATGTAAAATCCTGGTTTGTATCTTGGAGAGGCTGCAGGATCCAAGTAAGTTCAGTAGAAATTCTGGTTGCAATTCTTTTGACCATGTCGTAGCTCAGTCGATTAAGGCAGCGTCTGGGATGCTCTCGGACGTAGGTTCGAATCCTCGTCACGGCCCTTGTGGATTTGTTCATTTGATGCATCACGCTATTGTGATTTCTGTGTGACATGCTGCGTGTTATGGTCAGGGTGCTTTTATGTAGTGTGTTTTAAGTGGTTTCGGTACACTGTCCATATGTTGCTTTTCTTTCGCTACTGTTCTAGTTCTGTGTTTTGTGTCATTGAATATTGTAGTATTATTTGGTGATTTTTCTTTGCTGTGTTTTGTGCATTTGATTGTGTTCTTTTGCAGAGCCCAGGCGGCTATCTTTCCTTTGTGGTTTTCTCGAACCCTTGGGTTCTGTGCAGGTTTTGATTGTGTTTATGTGTTTTTGTTGTGTGAACGTGTCATCCTGTTTGTCTTGTTTTTGTTTTATGTTTTACATTCTTACTGTGATTGTGTTTTACACTGAATTGTTATTTTGTATTCTTTGCCATATTGTGAAATGTTTGGCATGTTGTTTGTATGGCATCTCTTTGCCATCCATGTGTCCCCTTTGTTGCGGGGTGTTGTGTGGTGATTTATTAGGATCATTTATGTATATGCTGTGTTGTGTGTTGTAGTGCACTGTATTTGTGTTGGAGGTTGGAGTACATTCATGTTTGTCCTAAGTTTGTGTTCTGTGATCCCTGTGTATAGTGATGTTGATTTGGTGTATTTTTTTACTTTTTATTTATATTTGTGAACATTGCTTAATGAAAATAAAGAAAACATAAACTTATGGGTTATGCTTGATCAGGCGAGTGCCAACTAAATAATAACACGCATTTATTAATTTTAGCGTATCATATATTTAAAAGAGGCGTTTTATCATATATAAATTAATATTATTATATATTAAAACTTGCTGTAAAGTCTTGGTTATGTTATGTTATGGTGTTTTGGTTCTGTTGGAAATTATTGGGTGAAGCATTAATTAACAGGTGCGATTCAAACAGAGAACGTCAGCCTACAACCCGTCCTCGACTCAAGTCCATTACATCCAGCGGTCACCCCACAGACGCATTCATAAATTTAACATGCTGTTCATTCAAAACGGGAATTTTCTCAAATATAAATTAATATTATAATATATTGGCATATTGTGTATATATAGGCATAGGTTAGGTTAGGTCAGGTGTTTAGGTTCTGCTGGCGATTATTTGTATTTGTAGTACGTGGGTGAAGCATTTACAGCGTTGTGATTCGAACAAAATTCGTCAGTGAAGCACTTGTTCCGGATATGTTCGAACGTCAGCAGTTGTGAGTCGTGTGTAAACCGCTTTTCATTCATAAACAGGGGGTTTGGCGGGTGCATGGAATCACTTTTGGATCTTTGTTTGGAGGACGGGCTGCAGCCTAGCACTGTTTGAGAAATATTCGAAACTCAAGTGTTGTGAGTCGTGTACTCACCTAGTTGAGCTTGTGGAGGGGATTGAACTTTGGCTCGCTGGTCCCGTCCCATCGTTTGTACAGTATTTTACGTTCATAAACAGGAGGTTTGACGGCTACATTAATAAGCCTTTTTTTGTGATTGGCTACGATATGTGTTTTGGTTCTGAAGGTATTTGAAGTACGAGGTTGGATCATTAATCAACCCATCCTTAAGCATTATGGCCCTTTCGAGCTGTGATCGTCCCCAGACCGTGTTCAATAAGTTTAACGTGATGTGTGCTGAAAATCGGCAGTTTCTCATATATAAAATAATGTTGTTACATAATCATGTGTAAATTGTTTTGCATTTATAATAAGAGAGGTTTCAATGCTGGATTAACGAGCCTTAATTAGGAGGTCAAGATGTTTGGAAACGTGCGCTTTGAGCAATGGAAGTGAACGAAACATTTGGACAATGCTTTCACAGGTCATCATCAAAACAAAAGGACCGTCGGGTTCACAACGTATAAGTCAAATAATAAGTAAATGAGTAAAAGTGTAATACTGACTTTTTTTCATATCAACATAAGTCAGTATTTGACTTCCAACTTGGGCTGAAGATATTTATATTTTCATATTGTACATATTTATGCATTGGCTAGGTTAGGTGTTTAGGTTCTGTTGGCGATTATTTGTATTTGTAGTGCGTGGGTGAAGCATTTACAGCGTTCTGGTTCGAACCAAATTCGTCAGTGAAGCATTTGTTCCGGAAGTGTTCGAACCTCATCAGTTGTGAGTCGCGTGTACACCGCTTTTCAATCATAAACAGGGCGTTTGGCGGGAGCATGGAATCACTTTTTGGTCATTGTTTGGCGGACGGGCTGAATGTACTTGAGTCGAGGACGGGTTGCCGCGCGTCAGTTCAGTATAGTGTTGTGTATAGTGGAAGACAGACGTAATGTGTAGTGTGACGGAAACAAAAAAAAGTCTTTATGATGAATTTAAACACTATTGCTGGATAATAAAAAGTGGTGCAAGTATTCAGTTATAGAGAGCTCAAGTGACTGGATATTGTAATATTGACAAACTGTTGGCATGTTGTGACTAGTTTGTTGACGTGATATATATTGTTGTTATATAATGGATACGGGTACTTCGAATGTTCGTTTGCTTTGAAAGGTCCGTGACGGGCAGCGTGCATACAGGTGAGGAATATAGCTGACATCAGGGCAGAAATCGCCGCTACTGTATCCAAGCTTAGCTTTCAAGCTACTGTTTTACTGTCTTAGTCAAGCCTGGCCTCGGGGAGTAGAAGAACTCCCAGAACCCCATCAAGCAGTTACTGCTGTCCGCGGCGAAGTGTTGACTCGGGGTAGTTCAGTGTTTTACAGGAAATATAAGATTAAGACAGGCCTTAACGGCTGATGCAAAACTACATACACGTCCTTACCTGTAATTCTTCGTGCAGTGTTTCTTGTCTTGTGCTGAAATATTACGTCGTCTTCATAAATTTGTGTGATTGTGTGAGTATGTCGGAGGGTATGATGGGTCAACCACTCGTCCCAGCCTGACCTCAATAGCAGAGGTACTCCAGCGCCTCCTCGACCTTCCCTCAAACTAAGGTAAGCAATACCTCGATGTTCATGCGTTACATTTGCATGCTCTGCTTATATATGTGCATTAAAATATGATTATTCATGTGATATAATAATTTTGATGGTTAAAACCGTCTCAAAAAAATGTAAATCATTGGTTTTCATACCATTTCAGGTAAATAATTTTATAGCTCATCGTGGGACAGAAATCCACTAAACTTTAAGGTACGTAACAATTCTCTTCTGTTTCCATTTCTGCCATATTTTGATGTGAGAGAATTAATCACAACTTAAGAAAACTTCGATTGCAAAGTCACTTCATAAGGAGTGACAGTTGATGTGACCTCGAGGAGGACCATCCGGGTGACGTCAGCAGCGATACAATGTCACTGGACACTAGTATAAGCGTAAGCTAAGTCCATCCGGGGAAAGGAGAGTCATTAAGCGTTGGGTCCCTGGAGTCGTAGTTGTAGGGGAAGAGGGGCCCCTGGGAGAACAATTCCTGGGGTACAGTCCTGTGTACAGGAAGAGGGAGACCCTGGGAGAACGATTCCAGGGGGTACAGTCCTGTGTACAGGAAGAGGGACCCCTGGGAGAACGATTCCTGGGGTACAGTCCTGTGTACAGGAAGAGGGGCCCTTGGGAGAACGATTCCTTGGGTACAGTCGTGTGTACAGGAAGAGGGGCCCTGGGAGAACGATTCCTGGGGTACAGTCCTGTGTACAGGAAGAGGGGCCCTGGGAGAACGATTCCTTGGGTACAGTCGTGTGTACAGGAAGAGGGGCCCTGGGAGAACGATTCCTGGGGTACAGTCCTGTGTACAGGAAGAGGGGCCCTGGGAGAACGATTCCTGGGGGTACAGTCCTGTGTACAGGAAGAGGGGGCCCTTGGGAGAACGATTCCTGGGGTACAGTCCTGTGTACAGGAAGAGGGGCCCTGGGAGAACGATTCCTGGGATACAGTCCTGTGTACAGGAAGAAGGGCCCCTGGGAGAACGATTCCTGGGGTACAGTCCTGTGTACAGGGGTGTTTGGAGTTGGTTGTTGCACTAGATTCAGCCACTCGGAACAGACAGTTCCAAGCAGCACGGGCCACAGTGAGCCCGTAGTGGACTTTGTGTGAATACTTGCGGTCTGAAATATATCCAGTAAGTAGCGTCAAGCTGCATAGTGAACCAGAAGTGAGCTGGCCGGTCAGTGTTCATGGAGGAATGAACCGGAGGTGTTTGTAGACAGGTCTGGTGAGGAAAGTACCAGCACAGTAAACTAGGCAAATCCCTCTTGACCGACCACCTGTTAATTTGTTTGCTCTGTTAATTATCTGAATTGGTGGCAAACAAAGTGACTTTGTTATAAGATTCCAGGTGTATAATAAACGGATGTAAACTTGTTCACATACACACATAATGTGGCACAATGGACAAGTTCGGATAATTCTATAACTCAAAACAGGGCGGCAATTATGTACCTGAAGGAGATGTATCAAACTGCAAGGCACGTTTGGGTTACAGTATTACAGAGGTTGAAAATGTGGCAAGCATCACACTGATGTATGCTGTTTGAGGCCAGATTCATCCTGAATATCGGAGTAGTGACAGTCTTGAGGAGAGCAGAGGTGACTGGTCCTTCTGGTGGGTGTAGTGACTGGTGAGGGTGTCAAGCAAAAGTCTTCTGAATAGTGGTGTCGGTCGACATGAATGTTAGAGACAAATGGAAAGCTTGTTAATGAGGGCGGGACCTCATTACTGGGTTCAGTAATTAGGTTCTGAGACAATACTAGTGGGGCATGTAGTTGGATCTGAGATGAATAGAGATAGAAAATAATTGGACAGAAAAAGTTTGTTTTTAGAGAGTCTGAGAGCAAAGCGGAAACATAAGGGAAAGAAAGCGGTTGCAATGGAAGCTCTTAGATTAGACTATAAGATGTAATATCCTATAGAGCAGAGAACCCTAGAATTCCAGCATGAGTTTCTACCTTTACACTCTATCTTGTTACAGTGGTGAATTCAAATTGCTCTTTGGTGAACTCAAAATCAGATCAAGTGAAAGTGTTCAGCAGCCCAGAGAGGCAGCTGTTGACAAACTTCGTGTCCTCTGACAGTAGTGTCTCGGCAACTTCGCCGAGAACTGGGTTTGTCATCTCCTTCAAGTGCTGAGGTATCCCCTTGCAGTATATCCCCTTGCTGAGCCTGTTGTGCCTGACGGTGGTGCAGGAACAACACTCGTTGGGAATAGACTTGTAACAGGGAAAAGAAATGATTTAATAATGGTTTAAGCTACAACACTGATTAATGACACCGTAAAATGATACTTATGATTGCACGATCGAATAATTGAACGAGTTTCTGATCGTCAGCTGTCCTCAGAAACTGTACAGCGAGCAGCGAGAGTATCTTCAATAAGCACTTAGGAGTGATGTATCACCCGGTAAGTGAGTTAGCGAATGATTATCATCCCAAGACTCAATTTTGAGCTTCACTAGGAGCCTAGCAATCCTGGTCATAGACCCTGTAATTATCACCTGGGCAATAGACGGCTTGCTGGGAGGGGGTTGAATAGCCGGGGACCCCTGATGTTAAGACAGTGCTCTCTTATTGTGCCTATGGCACCTCTACTCCTCAATGGTTCTATTCTGCATTTCCTCCTGTATCTACCCAAAAACTTGAGCTGGACGGTAGAGAGACGGTCTCGCTTCATGATGGACGGTGTTCTATCCCCGACCGTCCAAGTGGTGTAACACCATCCCCCCCCCTGTGCTTCCAATAGTCGTAATGGCTTGCCACTTTCTCCTTATAATTGCCTTGTCCCCTTTCACAGCCCTAATGACAGAGGATGCGAGTGATTTGTCTCTCCTTTGCGAGCCATACATGGCCCAACAAGAGGATATTATGCCATGCTTGCATTGTTTATGAAGCATTATTGACCTTTTTCAGAAGATTAGAGAGTTTGATTGCTGCTTTGGGACAGACTGCTTTTGTGGTGTCTATCAATGTCCCATCAGACGACGCTTTGATTGCTTATGGGAAGTTTCAAGAGGAGATCAGTTAACATAACTGGTTTCCCTGACTGTTACTGAGTGATAGACGGCCGACAGGCCTTAATAAAAACATATACTACTGTTTTCCCTGACTGTTGGGCTTGGCTCATCAGGTGCTCAAGTGTTACATCTGTCTGTTACATGTAGAAAGGGCAGCTTCCCATCATTCTCCATCTCGTAAGTTAAACTTAACACTGAATTCTGCTCGAATGCCTCCTTCAGCTGCTGCAGACGTCTGACATCAGGTACCTGCATAAAAATATCGTCAACATACCCGCAGTATATGGCGGGTTTCAAGTCCATGCCAACTAAGACCCTCTGCTGTATGGCACCCATGTAGAAGTTCGCAAACAGAACATCTAGGGGAGAACCCATGGCGACCCCAATCTACTTGTTTATACATGTGCCCATCGGGACTCAAGAAGGGTGCCTCTTTAGTGCAGGCTTGGAATAGCTTTCTTAGAATGTTTTCTGGTATGTCAAGAAGAGTACAAGCCGGATCACGATACACTCTGTCCATTATCATCCCGATTGTTTCATCCACAGGCACGTTGGTAAACAGTGACTCCACATTCAGAGAGGCTCTTATCCCTGTAGCCCGTGCTCCCCGCAATAAGTCCACGAAGTCCTTTAGAGACTTCAGGCTAAAGGCACAAGGCACATAAGGAGTCCGCAGGCAGTTGAGTCGTTTAGCCAGTCTGTATGTGGGTGTGGGTATCTGGCTGATAATAGGCCGAAGTGGATTTCCAGCCTTGTGGGCCTTGACATTCCCATATGCATAACTAGGTTTGTATTCCCTGATAACCTTTGGCAGGTGGCGTCCGGATTTCTTGGCATTCACAGTTTCAATCAATCTTTTTTCCTTCGTTTTCAATTCGACTGTAGTGTCCTTCGTTACCCTTTGGAATTTAGTTTGGTCGGAGAGTATGAGGTTCATTTTTGCAAGATATTCGTCTTTTTTAAGAATAACTTATATTGGCGAGTTGTCACCTCTCCTGACGGCAATAATAAACGACTTTCCTCCGATAAAACGGAGGAAAGTGTCCTGAAAGATATTATTAATAGGAACGTTATCTCTGCGGTCAAAATCTGAAAATACAATTGACAATTTACTAAAAAATCAGGAAAACGGTCAACCTACTTATGAAAAAGTCCCCAGACACCAAACTGAACGCCTTGAAAGAACGCAACATCGTCTATGCCTTCACATGCCTAATTAGGGACTGTAAGCCCCAAAGATCTCAGAATATAGGCAAGACAACAACGTCTCTTTCTAGGCGATTAACAATGCACGAACAACAGGGCTCTATCAAGGAACATATAATCTCTTCTCACAACCAGACCATCACCAGAGAAATCTTAACAAGTAACAGAAATCATTGGTGGATACAGCGATAGCAGGAGACTCGACATAAGTGAGGCCCTACACATCAAAAAGTCAACACCAGCAATCAACAGCCAATTAACGCATAACTATATTTTACCCACTCCAAGACCCCGAACCAACATAGAAGTAGCAAGAGAAAATATAGGCCAATAGGCCTTCTATAGTTACTTTCATTCATATGTTTTCATGTCCAATTTATACACATTGATTCGTGTTCTGTTACCTTACCAAAAAGCATTTGTCATATCATCTCACCCAAAACGAATATAAGCATGATATATGATATGTGTAAACCTGTCTTTGAAAATATAAGAAGCCCTTGCGAAATGCTTTTAGGCTTCAGACCTTAAATAAAAATTATATATATATATATATATATATATATATATATATATATATATATATATATATATATATATATTGTGACGGGAAAATGTAGGAGTGTAGATGTTCGGCCGACTTCCTAATGGCTGGTGTCAATGCCTGTCACATTTATGAAAAAAAAGAGACTGCTTGGCTGTTGTCTGTGGTAAAAGTAAGGGAAGACACGCAAAACACAAAGTGTGAACAATGAAACTTTAATAAATATAGAAAACAAAGCAAAAATAAAGACAATCCCTTGGCTATGTACAGTGCAAACAAACAAGTCAAAATATATAACAAAAATAACTAAGTGGGTAATTTGCTCTAACAATAATATAAAGGCAAAATGACAATAACAGGTGCTGAGAATATGAGCGCTAGCTTAGAACCTCCACCGATAAACAGGACGTGTATCAGTTAGTTGTTCACAGTTAAGAGCACAAGAATATTCTGACTATG